>JALIGW010000097.1:0-600000 GCA_023053685.1 Diadophis punctatus similis
TTCCCCTCTTCCCAGCTCCATTTGGGGAAATGAGGCTTCCCCCCTCCCCGCACCATTTGGGGAAATGAGGCTTTCACCCCTCCCATCTCCATTTGGGGAAAGGAGGCTGTTAACTCCTCACAGCTCCATTTGGGGAAAGGAGACTTTTCCCCCCTTGCAGTTACATTTGGGGAAAGATGACTTTCCCCTCTTACAGCTCTTTTGCGGGAAAGGAAGCTTATCCTCCCTCCCAGCTCCGTTTGGGGAAAGGAGGCTTCCCCCCCTCCCCGCACCATTTGGGGAAAGGAAGCTTTTCCTCCCTCCCATATCCATTTGGGGAAAGGAGGCTTTCCCCCCTCCCAGCTCCGTTTGGGTAAAGGAGGCTTTCCCTCCTCCCAGATCCGTTTGGGGAAAGGAGGCTTTCCTCCCTCCCAGCTCCGTTTGGGGAAAGAAGACTTTTTCTCCCTTACAGCTCCATTTGAGGAAAGGAGCCTTTCCCCCCTCCCAGCTCCATTTGGGGAAAGGAGGCTTTCCCTCCTCCCAGATCCGTTTGGGGAAAGGAGGCTTTTAACCCCTCACAGCTCCATTTAGATGAATGAGACTTTTCCCCCCTTACAGCTCCGTTTGGAGAAAGGAGGCTTTCCCACCTCCCAGCTCTATTTGGGGAAAGTAGGCTTCCCCCCTCCCAGCTCCGTTTCGGGAAAGTAGACTTTTCCCCCCTTACAGCTCCGTTTGGGGAAAGGAGGCTTTCCCCCTCCCAGCTCCATTTGGGATAAGGAGGCTTTTCCCCCCTCCCAGCTCCGTTTCGGGAAAGGAGACTTTTCCCCCCTTACAGCTCCGTTTGGGGAAAGGAGTCTTTACCCCCTCCCAGCTCTATTTGGGGAAAAGAAACTTTCCCCCCTCCCACCTCCGTTTGGGTAAAGGGGGCTTTCCCTCCTCCGAGATCCGTTTGGGGAAAGGAGGCTTTCCCCCCTCCAAGCTCCATTTCTGGAAAGGAGGCTTTCCCCCCTGCAAGCTCCATTTGGGGAAACAAGGCTTTTAACCCATCACAGCTCCGTTTGGGGAAAGGAGGCTTTCCCCCCTCCCATCTCCGTTTGGGGAAAGGAGGCTTTCCTCCCTCCCAGCTCCGTTTGGGGAAATATGACTTTCCCCCCTTACATCTCCATTTGGGAAAGGAGCCTTTCCGTCCTCCCAGCTATGTTTGGGGAAAAGAAGCTTTCTCCCATCCCAGCTCCATTTGGGGAAAAGAAGCTTTCCCCCCTTCCCAGCTCCATTTGGGGAAAGGAGGCTGTTAACTCCTCACAGCTCCGTTTGGGGAAAGGAGACTTTTCCCCCCTTGCAGTTACATTTGGGGAAAGATGACTTTCCCCCCTTACAGCTCTTTTTCGGGAAAGGAAGCTTTTCCTCCCTCCCAGCTCCGTTTGGGAAAAGAAGACTTTTGCCCCCTTACAGCTCCATTTGAGGAAAGGAGCCTTTCCCTCCTCCCAGCTCCGTTTCGGGAAAGGACACTTCCCCCCCCCCTTACAGCTCCGTTTGGGGAAAGGAGGCTTTACCCCCTCCAAGTTCCATTTGGGAAAAGAAACTTTCCCCCCTCCCACCTCCGTTTGGGGAAAGGGGGCTGCACCCCTCCCAGCTCCGTTTGGGGAAAGGAGGCTTTCCCTCCTCCCAGATCCATTTCAGGAAAGGAGCCTTTCCCCCCTCCAAGCTCCATTTGGGGAAACGAGGCTTTCCCTCCTCCCAGATCCGTTTGGGGAAAGGAGGCTTTTAACCCCTCACAGCTCCGTTTGGATAAATGAGACTTTCCCCCCCTTACAGCTCCATTTGGACAAAGGTGGCTTTCCCTCCCTCCCAGGTCCGTTTGCATAAAGGAGGCTTCCCTCCCTCCCAGCACCATTTGGGGAAAGGAGGCTTTCCCCCCTCCCAGCTCCATTTGGGATATGGAGGCTTTCCCTCCTCCCAGATCCATTTCGGGAAAGGAGGCGTTACCCCCTCCAAGTTCCATTTGGGGAAAAGAAACTTTCCCCCCTCCCACCTCCGTTTGGGGAAAGGGGGCTGCACCCCTCCCAGCTCTGTTTGGGGAAAGGAGGCTTTCCCTCCTCCCAGATCCATTTCAGGAAAGGAGGCTTTCCCCCCTCCAAGCTCCATTTGGGGAAAGGAGGCTTTCCCCCCTCCCATCTCCGTTTGGGGAAAGGAGGCTTTCCCCCCTCCCATCTCCATTTGTGGGAAAGGAGGCTTTCCCCCCTCCCATCTCTGTTTGGGGAAAGGAGGCTTTCTCCCTTACAGCTCCCTTTACCTAAAGGAGGCTTCCCTTCCAGCTCCATTTGGGTAAGAGAAGCTTCCCCCTCCTCCCAGGTCCGTTTGGTTAAAGGAGGCTTTCCCCCCCTCACATCTCCATTTGGGGAAAGGATGCTTTCCCCCCCTCCCCGCTCCATTTGGGGGAAAGGAGGCGTTTAACCCATCACAGCTCGGTTTGGGGAAAGGAGGCTTTTAACCCCTCACAGCTCCATTTAGGAAAAGGAGACTTTTCCCCCCTTACAGCTCCGTTTGGAGAAAGGAGGCTTTCCCACCTCCCAGCTCTATTTGGGGAAAGTAGGCTTCCCCCCTCCCAGCTCCGTTTCGGGAAAGGAGACTTTTCCCCCCTTACAGCTCCGTTTGGGGAAAGGATGCTTTCCCCCTCCCAGCTCCATTTGGGATAAGGAGGCTTTTCCCCCCTCCCATCTCCGTTTGGGGAAAGGAGTCTTTACCCCCTCCCAGCTCTATTTGGGGAAAGGAGGCTTTCCCCTCCCATCTCTGTTTGGGGAAAGGAGGCTTTCTCCCTTACAGCTCCCTTTACCTAAAGGAGGCTTCCCTTCCAGCTCCATTTGGGTAAGAGAAGCTTCCCCCCCTCCCAGGTCCGTTTGGTTAAAGGAGGCTTTCCCCCCCTCACATCTCCATTTGGGGAAAGGATGCTTTCCCCCCCTCCTCGCTCCATTTGGGGAAAGGAGGCTTTTAACCCATCACAGCTCAGTTTGGGGAAAGGAGGCTTTTAACCCCTCACAGCTGCATTTAGGAAAAGGAGACTTTTCCCCCTTACAGCTCCGTTTGGAGAAAGGAGGCTTTCCCACCTCCCAGCTCTATTTGGGGAAAGTAGGCTTCCCCCCCTCCCAGCTCCGTTTCGGGAAAGGAGACTTTTCCCCCCTTACAGCTCCGTTTGGGGAAAGGAGGCTTTCCTCCCTCCCAGCTCCGTTTGGGAGAAGAAGACTTTTGCCCCCTTACAGCTCCATTTGAGGAAAGGAGCCTTTCCCTCCTCCCAGCTCCGTTTCGGGAAAGGAGACTTTCCCCCCCTTACAGCTCCATTTGGGGAAAAGAAACTTAACCCCCCTCCCACCTCCGTTTGGGGAAAGGGGGCTGCACCCCTCCCAGCTCCGTTTGGGGAAAGGAGGCTTTCCCTCCTCCCAGATCCATTTCGGGAAAGGAGGCTTTCCCCCCTCCAAGCTCCATTTGGGGAAAGGAGGCTTTCATCCCTTACAGCTCCGTTTGGGAAAAGAAGACTTTCCCCCTCCCAGCTCCATTTGGGATAAGGAGGCTTTTCCCCCCTACCATCTCCGTTTGGGGAAAGGAGTCTTTACCTCCTCCAAGCTCCGTTTGGGGAAAAGAAGCTTTCCCCCCTCCCAGCTGCAATTGGGGAAAGGAGTCTTTCCCCCCCCCCAGCTCTATTTGGGGAAAAGAAACTTTCCCCC
This sequence comes from Diadophis punctatus similis, assembly GCA_023053685.1. NCBI lineage: Eukaryota > Metazoa > Chordata > Lepidosauria > Squamata > Dipsadidae > Diadophis > Diadophis punctatus. Next base: position 3,699 of record JALIGW010000097.1, read on the forward strand.
CTCCCAGCTTCGTTTGGGGAAAGGGGGCTGCACCCCTCCCAGCTCCATTTGGGTAAAGGGGGCTTTCCTTCCTCCGAGATCCGTTTGGGGAAAGGAGGCTTTCCCCCCTCCAAGCTCCATTTCGGGAAACAAGGCTTTTAACCCATCACAGCTCCGTTTGGGGAAAGGAGGCTTTCCCCCCTCCCATCTCCGTTGGGGAAAGGAGGCTTTCCTCCCTCCCAGCTCCATTTGGGGAAATATGACTTTCCCCCCTTACATCTCCATTTGGGGAAAGGAGCCTTTCCGTCCTCCCAGCTATGTTTGGGGAAAAGAAGCTTTCTCCCATCCCAGCTCCATTTGGGGAAAAGAAGCTTTCCCCCCTTCCCAGCTCCATTTGGGGAAAGGAGGCTTTACCCCTCCCTGCTCCGTTTGGGGAAAGGAGGCTGTTAACTCCTCACAGCTCCATTTGGGGAAAGGAGACTTTTCCCCCTTGCAGTTACATTTGGGGAAAGATGACTTTCCCCCCTTACAGCTCTTTTTCGGGAAAAGAAGCTTTTCCTCCCTCCCAGCTCCGTTTGGGGAAAGGAGGCTTCCCCCCCTCCCTGCAACATTTGGGGAAATGAGGCTTTCACCCCCTCCCAGCTCCGTTTGGGGAAAGGAGGCTTTCCCCCCTCCCAGCTCCATTTGGGGAAAGGAGGCTTTCCCCCCTCCCAGCTCCAGAAGGGGAAAGGAAGCTTTTCCTCCCTTCCAGATCCATTTGGGGAAAGGAGGCTTTCCCCCCTCCCATCTCCATTTGGGGAAAGGAGGCTTTCCCCCCCTTCCAGCTCCTTTTGGGGAAAGGAAGCTTTTCCTCCCTCCCAGATCCATTTGGGGAAAGGAGGCTTTCCTCCCTCCCAGCACCATTTGGGGAAAGGAGGCTTTCCCCCTCCCAGCTCCGTTTGGGTACAGGAGGCTTTCCCTCCTCCCAGATCCGTTTGGGGAAAGGAGGCTTTCCCCCCTCCAAGCTCCATTTGGGGAAAGGAGGCTTTCCCCCCTCCCATCTCCATTTGGGGAAAGGAGGTTTTCCTCCCTCCCAGCTCTGTTTGGGGAAATCAGACTTTTTCCCCCTTACAGCTCCATTTGAGGAAAGGAGACTTTCCCCCCTCCCAGCTCCATTTGGGGAAAGGAGGTTTCCCTCCTCCCAGATCCGTTTGGGGAAAGGAGGCTTTTAACCCCTCACAGCTCCTTTTGGAGAAATGGGACTTTCCCCCCCTTACAGCTCCATTTGGACAAAGGAGGCTTTCCCTCCCTCCCAGGTCCGTTTGCATAAAGGAGGCTTCCCTCCCTCACAGCACCATTTGGGGAAAGGAGGCTTTCCCCCCTCCCAGCTCCATTTGGGGAAAGGAGGCTTTCCCTCCTCCCAGATCCGTTTGGGGAAAGGAGGCTTTCCCCCCGCCAAGCTCCATTTGGGAAAAGGAGGCTTTCAACCCTTCCCATCTCCGTTTAGGGAAAGGAGGCTTTCCCCCCTCCCATCTCCGTTTGGGGAAAGGAGTCTTTACCCCCTCCCAGCTCTATTTGGGGAAAGGAGGCTTTCCCCCTCCCATCTCTGTTTGGGGAAAGGAGGCTTTCTCCCTTACAGCTCCCTTTACCTAAAGGAGGCTTCCCTTCCAGCTCCATTTGGGTAAGAGAAGCTTCCCCCCCTCCCAGGTCCGTTTGGTTAAAGGAGGCTTTCCCCCCCTCACATCTCCATTTGGGGAAAGGATGCTTTCCCCCCCTCCCCGCTCCATTTGGGGAAAGGAGGCTTTTAACCCATCACAGCTCCATTTAGGAAAAGGAGACTTTTCCCCCCTTACAGCTCCGTTTGGAGAAAGGAGGCTTTCCCACCTCCCAGCTCTATTTGGGGAAAGTAGGCTTCCCCCCCTCCCAGCTCCGTTTCGGGAAAGGAGACTTTTCCACCCTTACAGCTCCGTTTGGGGAAAGGAGGCTTTCCTCCCTCCCAGCTCCGTTTGGGGAAATATGACTTTCCCCCCTTACATCTCCATTTGGGGAAAGGAGCCTTTCCGTCCTCCCAGCTATGTTTGGGGAAAAGAAGCTTTCTCCCATCCCAGCTCCATTTGGGGAAAAGAAGCTTTCCCCCCTTCCCAGCTCCATTTGGGGAAAGGAGGCTTTCCCCCCTCCCATCTCCGTTTGGGGAAAGGAGGCTTTCCTCCCTCCCAGCTCCGTTTGGGGAAATATGACTTTCCCCCCTTACATCTCCATTTGGGGAAAGGAGCCTTTCCGTCCTCCCAGCTATGTTTGGGGAAAAGAAGCTTTCTCCCATCCCAGCTCCATTTGGGGAAAAGAAGCTTTCCCCCCTTCCCAGCTCCATTTGGGGAAAGGAGGCTTTACCCCTCCTGCTCCATTTGGGGAAAGGAGGCTGTTAACTCCTCACAGCTCCATTTGGGGAAAGGAGACTTTTCCCCCCTTGCAGTTACATTTGGGGAAAGATGACTTTCCCCCTTACAGCTCTTTTTCGGGAAAGGAAGCTTTTCCTCCCTCCCAGCTCCGTTTGGGGAAAGGAGGCTTCCCCCCCTCCCCGCACCATTTGGGGAAATGAGGCTTTCACCCCCTCCCAGCTCCGTTTGGGGAAAGGAGGCTTTCCCCCCTCCAATCTCTGTTTGGGGAAAGGAGGCTTTCCCCCCTCCCAGCTCGGAAGGGGAAAGGAAGCTTTTCCTCCCTCCCAGATCCATTTTGGGAAAGGAGGCTTTCCCCCCTCCCATCTCCATTTGGGGAAAGGAGGCTTTCCCCCCCTTCCAGCTCCTTTTGGGGAAAGGAAGCTTTTCCTCCCTCCCAGATCCATTTGGGGAAAGGAGGCTTTCCTACCTCCCAGCACCATTTGGGGAAAGGAGGCTTTCCCCCCTCCCAGCTCCGTTTGGGTAAAGGAGGCTTTCCCTCCTCCCAGATCCGTTTGGGGAAAGGAGGCTTTCCCCCCTCCAAGCTCCATTTGGGGAAAGGAGGCTTCCCCCCTCCCATCTCCATTTGGGGAAAGGAGGCTTTCCTCCCTCCCAGCTCTGTTTGGGGAAAGAAGACTTTTTCTCCCTTACAGCTCCATTTGAGGAAAGGAGACTTTCCCCCCTCCCAGCTCCATTTGGGGAAAGGAGGCTTTCCCTCCTCCCAGATCCGTTTGGGGAAAGGAGGCTTTTAACCCCTACCAACTCTGTTTGGGGAAAGGATGCTTTCCCTCCTCCCAGATCCATTTCAGGAAAGGAGGCTTTCCCCCCTCCAAGCTCCATTTGGGGGAAAGGAGGCTTTCCCCCCTCCCATCTCCGTTTGGGGAAAGGAGGCTTTCCCCCCTCCCATCTCCGTTTGGGGAAAGGAGGCTTTCCCCCCTCCCATCTCTGTTTGGGGAAAGGAGGCTTTCCCTCCTCCCAGATCCATTTCAGGAAAGGAGCCTTTCCCCCCTCCAAGCTCCATTTGGGGAAACGAGGCTTTCCCTCCTCCCAGATCCGTTTGGGGAAAGGAGGCTTTTAACCCCTCACAGCTCCGTTTGGATAAATGAGACTTTCCCCCCCTTACAGCTCCATTTGGACAAAGGTGGCTTTCCCTCCCTCCCAGGTCCGTTAGCATAAAGGAGGCTTCCCTCCCTCCCAGCACCATTTGGGGAAAGGAGGCTTTCCCCCTCCCAGCTCCATTTGGGATAAGGAGGCTTTTCCCCCCTCCCATCTCCGTTTGGGGAAAGGAGTCTTTACCCCCTCCCAGCTCTATTTGGGGAAAGGAGGCTTTCCCCCTCCCATCTCTGTTTGGGGAAAGGAGGCTTTCTCCCTTACAGCTCCCTTTACCTAAAGGAGGCTTCCCTTCCAGCTCCATTTGGGTAAGAGAAGCTTCCCCCCCTCCCAGGTCCGTTTGGTTAAAGGAGGCTTTCCCCCCCTCACATCTCCATTTGGGGAAAGGATGCTTTCCCCCCCTCCCCGCTCCATTTCGGGAAAGGAGGCTTTTAACCCATCACAGCTCGGTTTGTGGAAAGGAGACTTTTCCCCCCTTACAGCTCCGTTTGGAGAAAGGAGGCTTTCCCACCTCCCAGCTCTATTTGGGGTAAGTAGGCTTCCCCCCCTCCCAGCATCGTTTCAGGAAAGGAGACTTTTCCCCCCTTACAGCTCCGTTTGTGGAAAGGAGGCTTTCCTCCCTCCCAGCTCCGTTTGGGGAAATATGACTTTCCCCCCTTACATCTCCATTTGGGGAAAGGAGCCTTTCCGTCCTCCCAGCAATGTTTGGGGAAAAGAAGCTTTCCCCTCTTCCCAGCTCCATTTGGGGAAATGAGGCTTCCCCCCCTCCCCGCACCATTTGGGGAAATGAGGCTTTCACCCCTCCCATCTCCATTTGGGGAAAGGAGGCTGTTAACTCCTCACAGCTCCATTTGGGGAAAGGAGACTTTTCCCCCCTTGCAGTTACATTTGGGGAAAGATGACTTTCCCCTCTTACAGCTCTTTTGCGGGAAAGGAAGCTTATCCTCCCTCCCAGCTCCGTTTGGGGAAAGGAGGCTTCCCCCCCTCCCCGCACCATTTGGGGAAAGGAAGCTTTTCCTCCCTCCCATATCCATTTGGGGAAAGGAGGCTTTCCCCCCTCCCAGCTCCGTTTGGGTAAAGGAGGCTTTCCCTCCTCCCAGATCCGTTTGGGGAAAGGAGGCTTTCCTCCCTCCCAGCTCCGTTTGGGGAAAGAAGACTTTTTCTCCCTTACAGCTCCATTTGAGGAAAGGAGCCTTTCCCCCCTCCCAGCTCCATTTGGGGAAAGGAGGCTTTCCCTCCTCCCAGATCCGTTTGGGGAAAGGAGGCTTTTAACCCCTCACAGCTCCATTTAGATGAATGAGACTTTTCCCCCCTTACAGCTCCGTTTGGAGAAAGGAGGCTTTCCCACCTCCCAGCTCTATTTGGGGAAAGTAGGCTTCCCCCCTCCCAGCTCCGTTTCGGGAAAGTAGACTTTTCCCCCCTTACAGCTCCGTTTGGGGAAAGGAGGCTTTCCCCCTCCCAGCTCCATTTGGGATAAGGAGGCTTTTCCCCCCTCCCAGCTCCGTTTCGGGAAAGGAGACTTTTCCCCCCTTACAGCTCCGTTTGGGGAAAGGAGTCTTTACCCCTCCCAGCTCTATTTGGGGAAAAGAAACTTTCCCCCCTCCCACCTCCGTTTGGGTAAAGGGGGCTTTCCCTCCTCCGAGATCCGTTTGGGGAAAGGAGGCTTTCCCCCCTCCAAGCTCCATTTCTGGAAAGGAGGCTTTCCCCCCTGCAAGCTCCATTTGGGGAAACAAGGCTTTTAACCCATCACAGCTCCGTTTGGGGAAAGGAGGCTTTCCCCCCTCCCATCTCCGTTTGGGGAAAGGAGGCTTTCCTCCCTCCCAGCTCCGTTTGGGGAAATATGACTTTCCCCCCTTACATCTCCATTTGGGGAAAGGAGCCTTTCCGTCCTCCCAGCTATGTTTGGGGAAAAGAAGCTTTCTCCCATCCCAGCTCCATTTGGGGAAAAGAAGCTTTCCCCCCTTCCCAGCTCCATTTGGGGAAAGGAGGCTGTTAACTCCTCACAGCTCCGTTTGGGGAAAGGAGACTTTTCCCCCCTTGCAGTTACATTTGGGGAAAGATGACTTTCCCCCCTTACAGCTCTTTTTCGGGAAAGGAAGCTTTTCCTCCCTCCCAGCTCCGTTTGGGAAAAGAAGACTTTTGCCCCCTTACAGCTCCATTTGAGGAAAGGAGCCTTTCCCTCCTCCCAGCTCCGTTTCGGGAAAGGACACTTTCCCCCCCCCCCTTACAGCTCCGTTTGGGGAAAGGAGGCTTTACCCCCTCCAAGTTCCATTTGGGGAAAAGAAACTTTCCCCCCTCCCACCTCCGTTTGGGGAAAGGGGGCTGCACCCCTCCCAGCTCCGTTTGGGGAAAGGAGGCTTTCCCTCCTCCCAGATCCATTTCAGGAAAGGAGCCTTTCCCCCCTCCAAGCTCCATTTGGGGAAACGAGGCTTTCCCTCCTCCCAGATCCGTTTGGGGAAAGGAGGCTTTTAACCCCTCACAGCTCCGTTTGGATAAATGAGACTTTCCCCCCCTTACAGCTCCATTTGGACAAAGGTGGCTTTCCCTCCCTCCCAGGTCCGTTTGCATAAAGGAGGCTTCCCTCCCTCCCAGCACCATTTGGGGAAAGGAGGCTTTCCCCCCTCCCAGCTCCATTTGGGGAATGGAGGCTTTCCCTCCTCCCAGATCCATTTCGGGAAAGGAGGCGTTACCCCCTCCAAGTTCCATTTGGGGAAAAGAAACTTTCCCCCCCTCCCACCTCCGTTTGGGGAAAGGGGGCTGCACCCCTCCCAGCTCTGTTTGGGGAAAGGAGGCTTTCCCTCCTCCCAGATCCATTTCAGGAAAGGAGGCTTTCCCCCCTCCAAGCTCCATTTGGGGAAAGGAGGCTTTCCCCCCTCCATCTCCGTTTGGGGAAAGGAGGCTTTCCCCCCTCCCATCTCCATTTGTGGGAAAGGAGGCTTTCCCCCCTCCCATCTCTGTTTGGGGAAAGGAGGCTTTCTCCCTTACAGCTCCCTTTACCTAAAGGAGGCTTCCCTTCCAGCTCCATTTGGGTAAGAGAAGCTTCCCCCTCCTCCCAGGTCCGTTTGGTTAAAGGAGGCTTTCCCCCCCTCACATCTCCATTTGGGGAAAGGATGCTTTCCCCCCCTCCCCGCTCCATTTGGGGAAAGGAGGCGTTTAACCCATCACAGCTCGGTTTGGGGAAAGGAGGCTTTTAACCCCTCACAGCTCCATTTAGGAAAAGGAGACTTTTCCCCCCTTACAGCTCCGTTTGGAGAAAGGAGGCTTTCCCACCTCCCAGCTCTATTTGGGGAAAGTAGGCTTCCCCCCTCCCAGCTCCGTTTCGGGAAAGGAGACTTTTCCCCCCTTACAGCTCCGTTTGGGGAAAGGATGCTTTCCCCCTCCCAGCTCCATTTGGGATAAGGAGGCTTTTCCCCCCTCCCATCTCCGTTTGGGGAAAGGAGTCTTTACCCCCTCCCAGCTCTATTTGGGGAAAGGAGGCTTTCCCCCTCCCATCTCTGTTTGGGGAAAGGAGGCTTTCTCCCTTACAGCTCCCTTTACCTAAAGGAGGCTTCCCTTCCAGCTCCATTTGGGTAAGAGAAGCTTCCCCCCCTCCCAGGTCCGTTTGGTTAAAGGAGGCTTTCCCCCCCTCACATCTCCATTTGGGGAAAGGATGCTTTCCCCCCCTCCTCGCTCCATTTGGGGAAAGGAGGCTTTTAACCCATCACAGCTCAGTTTGGGGAAAGGAGGCTTTTAACCCCTCACAGCTGCATTTAGGAAAAGGAGACTTTTCCCCCTTACAGCTCCGTTTGGAGAAAGGAGGCTTTCCCACCTCCCAGCTCTATTTGGGGAAAGTAGGCTTCCCCCCCTCCCAGCTCCGTTTCGGGAAAGGAGACTTTTCCCCCCTTACAGCTCCGTTTGGGGAAAGGAGGCTTTCCTCCCTCCCAGCTCCGTTTGGGAGAAGAAGACTTTTGCCCCCTTACAGCTCCATTTGAGGAAAGGAGCCTTTCCCTCCTCCCAGCTCCGTTTCGGGAAAGGAGACTTTCCCCCCCTTACAGCTCCATTTGGGGAAAAGAAACTTAACCCCCCTCCCACCTCCGTTTGGGGAAAGGGGGCTGCACCCCTCCCAGCTCCGTTTGGGGAAAGGAGGCTTTCCCTCCTCCCAGATCCATTTCGGGAAAGGAGGCTTTCCCCCCTCCAAGCTCCATTTGGGGAAAGGAGGCTTTCATCCCTTACAGCTCCGTTTGGGAAAAGAAGACTTTCCCCCTCCCAGCTCCATTTGGGATAAGGAGGCTTTTCCCCCCTACCATCTCCGTTTGGGGAAAGGAGTCTTTACCTCCTCCAAGCTCCGTTTGGGGAAAAGAAGCTTTCCCCCCTCCCAGCTGCAATTGGGGAAAGGAGTCTTTCCCCCCCCCAGCTCTATTTGGGGAAAAGAAACTTTCCCCCCTCCCAGCTTCGTTTGGGGAAAGGGGGCTGCACCCCTCCCAGCTCCATTTGGGTAAAGGGGGCTTTCCTTCCTCCGAGATCCGTTTGGGGAAAGGAGGCTTTCCCCCCTCCAAGCTCCATTTCGGGAAACAAGGCTTTTAACCCATCACAGCTCCGTTTGGGGAAAGGAGGCTTTCCCCCCTCCCATCTCCGTTTGGGGAAAGGAGGCTTTCCTCCCTCCCAGCTCCATTTGGGGAAATATGACTTTCCCCCCTTACATCTCCATTTGGGGAAAGGAGCCTTTCCGTCCTCCCAGCTATGTTTGGGGAAAAGAAGCTTTCTCCCATCCCAGCTCCATTTGGGGAAAAGAAGCTTTCCCCCCTTCCCAGCTCCATTTGGGGAAAGGAGGCTTTACCCCTCCCTGCTCCGTTTGGGGAAAGGAGGCTGTTAACTCCTCACAGCTCCATTTGGGGAAAGGAGACTTTTCCCCCCTTGCAGTTACATTTGGGGAAAGATGACTTTCCCCCCTTACAGCTCTTTTTCGGGAAAAGAAGCTTTTCCTCCCTCCCAGCTCCGTTTGGGGAAAGGAGGCTTCCCCCCCTCCCTGCAACATTTGGGGAAATGAGGCTTTCACCCCCTCCCAGCTCCGTTTGGGGAAAGGAGGCTTTCCCCCCTCCCAGCTCCATTTGGGGAAAGGAGGCTTTCCCCCCTCCCAGCTCCAGAAGGGGAAAGGAAGCTTTTCCTCCCTTCCAGATCCATTTGGGGAAAGGAGGCTTTCCCCCCTCCCATCTCCATTTGGGGAAAGGAGGCTTTCCCCCCCTTCCAGCTCCTTTTGGGGAAAGGAAGCTTTTCCTCCCTCCCAGATCCATTTGGGGAAAGGAGGCTTTCCTCCCTCCCAGCACCATTTGGGGAAAGGAGGCTTTCCCCCTCCCAGCTCCGTTTGGGTACAGGAGGCTTTCCCTCCTCCCAGATCCGTTTGGGGAAAGGAGGCTTTCCCCCCTCCAAGCTCCATTTGGGGAAAGGAGGCTTTCCCCCCTCCCATCTCCATTTGGGGAAAGGAGGTTTTCCTCCCTCCCAGCTCTGTTTGGGGAAATCAGACTTTTTCCCCCTTACAGCTCCATTTGAGGAAAGGAGACTTTCCCCCCTCCCAGCTCCATTTGGGGAAAGGAGGTTTCCCTCCTCCCAGATCCGTTTGGGGAAAGGAGGCTTTTAACCCCTCACAGCTCCTTTTGGAGAAATGGGACTTTCCCCCCCTTACAGCTCCATTTGGACAAAGGAGGCTTTCCCTCCCTCCCAGGTCCGTTTGCATAAAGGAGGCTTCCCTCCCTCCCAGCACCATTTGGGGAAAGGAGGCTTTCCCCCCTCCCAGCTCCATTTGGGGAAAGGAGGCTTTCCCTCCTCCCAGATCCGTTTGGGGAAAGGAGGCTTTCCCCCCGCCAAGCTCCATTTGGGAAAAGGAGGCTTTCAACCCTTCCCATCTCCGTTTAGGGAAAGGAGGCTTTCCCCCCTCCCATCTCCGTTTGGGGAAAGGAGGCTTTCCCCCCTCCCATCTCTGTTTGGGGAAAGGAGGCTTTCTCCCTTACAGCTCCCTTTACCTAATGGAGGCTTCCCTTCCAGCTCCATTTGGGTAAGAGAAGCTTCCCCCCCTCCCAGGTCCGTTTGGTTAAAGGAGGCTTTCCCCCCCTCACATCTCCATTTGGGGAAAGGATGCTTTCCCCCCCTCCCCGCTCCATTTCGGGAAAGGAGGCTTTTAACCCATCACAGCTCCATTTAGGAAAAGGAGACTTTTCCCCCCTTACAGCTCCGTTTGGAGAAAGGAGGCTTTCCCACCTCCCAGCTCTATTTGGGGAAAGTAGGCTTCCCCCCTCCCAGCTCCGTTTCGGGAAAGGAGACTTTTCCACCCTTACAGCTCCGTTTGGGGAAAGGAGGCTTTCCTCCCTCCCAGCTCCGTTTGGGGAAATATGACTTTCCCCCCTTACATCTCCATTTGGGGAAAGGAGCCTTTCCGTCCTCCCAGCTATGTTTGGGGAAAAGAAGCTTTCTCCCATCCCAGCTCCATTTGGGGAAAAGAAGCTTTCCCCCCTTCCCAGCTCCATTTGGGGAAAGGAGGCTTTCCCCCCTCCCATCTCCGTTTGGGGAAAGGAGGCTTTCCTCCCTCCCAGCTCCGTTTGGGGAAATATGACTTTCCCCCCTTACATCTCCATTTGGGGAAAGGAGCCTTTCCGTCCTCCCAGCTATGTTTGGGGAAAAGAAGCTTTCTCCCATCCCAGCTCCATTTGGGGAAAAGAAGCTTTCCCCCCTTCCCAGCTCCATTTGGGGAAAGGAGGCTTTACCCCTCCCTGCTCCATTTGGGGAAAGGAGGCTGTTAACTCCTCACAGCTTCATTTGGGGAAAGGAGACTTTTCCCCCCTTGCAGTTACATTTGGGGAAAGATGACTTTCCCCCCTTACAGCTCTTTTTCGGGAAAGGAAGCTTTTCCTCCCTCCCAGCTCCATTTGGGGAAAGGAGGCTTCCCCCCCTCCCCGCACCATTTGGGGAAATGAGGCTTTCACCCCCTCCCAGCTCCGTTTGGGGAAAGGAGGCTTTCCCCCCTCCAATCTCTGTTTGGGGAAAGGAGGCTTTCCCCCCTCCCAGCTCCGGAAGGGGAAAGGAAGCTTTTCCTCCCTCCCAGATCCATTTGGGGAAAGGAGGCTTTCCCCCCTCCCATCTCCATTTGGGGAAAGGAGGCTTTCCCCCCCTTCCAGCTCCTTTTGGGGAAAGGAAGCTTTTCCTCCCTCCCAGATCCATTTGGGGAAAGGAGGCTTTCCTACCTCCCAGCGCCGTTTGGGGAAAGGAGGCTTCCCCCCCTCCCAGCACCATTTGGGGAAAGGAGGCTTTCCCCCCTCCCAGCTCCGTATGGGTAAAGGAGGCTTTCCCTCCTCCCAGATCCGTTTGGGGAAAGGAGGCTTTCCCCCCTCCAAGCTCCATTTGGGGAAAGGAGGCTTCCCCCCTCCCATCTCCATTTGGGGATAGAAGGCTTTCCTCCCTCCCAGCTCTGTTTGGGGAAAGAAGACTTTTTCTCCCTTAGAGCTCCATTTGAGGAAAGGAGACTTTCCCCCCTCCCAGTTCCATTTGGGGAAAGGAGGCTTTCCCTCCTCCCAGATCCGTTTGGGGAAAGGAGGCTTTTAACCCCTACCAGCTCTGTTTGGGGAAAGGATGCTTTCCCTCCTCCCAGATCCATTTCAGGAAAGGAGGCTTTCCCCCCTCCAAGCTCCATTTGGGGAAAGGAGGCTTTCCCCCCTCCCATCTCCGTTTGGGGAAAGGAGGCTTTCCCCCCTCCCATCTCCGTTTGGGGAAAGGAGGCTTTCCCCCCTCCCATCTCTGTTTGGGGAAAGGTGGCTTTTCCCCCCTTACAGCTCCGTTTGGGGAAAGGAGGCTTTCCTCCCTCCCAGCTCCGTTTGGGAGAAGAAGACTTTTGCCCCCTTACAGCTCCATTTGAGGAAAGGAGCCTTTCCCTCCTCCCAGCTCCGTTTCGGGAAAGGAGACTTTCCCCCCCTTACAGCTCCATTTGGGGAAAAGAAACTTAACCCCCCTCCCACCTCCGTTTGGGGAAAGGGGGCTGCACCCCTCCCAGCTCCGTTTGGGGAAAGGAGGCTTTCCCTCCTCCCAGATCCATTTCGGGAAAGGAGGCTTTCCCCCCTCCAAGCTCCATTTGGGGAAAGGAGGCTTTCATCCCTTACAGCTCCGTTTGGGAAAAGAAGACTTTCCCCCTCCCAGCTCCATTTGGGATAAGGAGGCTTTCCCCCTCCCATCTCTGTTTGGGGAAAGGAGGCTTTCTCCCTTACAGCTCCCTTTACCTAAAGGAGGCTTCCCTTCCAGCTCCATTTGGGTAAGAGAAGCTTCCCCCCCTCCCAGGTCCGTTTGGTTAAAGGAGGCTTTCCCCCCCTCACATCTCCATTTGGGGAAAGGATGCTTTCCCCCCCTCCCCGCTCCATTTCGGGAAAGGAGGCTTTTAACCCATCACAGCTCGGTTTGGGGAACGGAGACTTTTCCCCCCTTACAGCTCCGTTTGGAGAAAGGAGGCTTTCCCACCTCCCAGCTCTATTTGGGGAAAGGTGGCTTTTCCCCCCTTACAGCTCTATTTGGGGAAAGTAGGCTTCCCCCCTCCCAGCTCCGTTTCGGGAAAGGAGACTTTTCCCCCCTTACAGCTCCGTTTGGGGAAAGGAGGCTTTCCCCCTCCCAGCTCCATTTGGGATAAGGAGGCTTTTCCCCCCTCCCAGCTCCGTTTCGGGAAAGGAGACTTTTCCCCCCTTACAGCTCCGTTTGGGGAAAGGAGTCTTTACCCCCTCCCAGCTCTATTTGGGGAAAAGAAACTTTCCCCCCTCCCACCTCCGTTTGGGTAAAGGGGGCTTTCCCTCCTCCGAGATCCGTTTGGGGAAAGGAGGCTTTCCCCCCTCCAAGCTCCATTTCTGGAAAGGAGGCTTTCCCCCCTGCAAGCTCCATTTGGGGAAACAAGGCTTTTAACCCATCACAGCTCCGTTTGGGGAAAGGAGGCTTTCCCCCCTCCCATCTCCGTTTGGGGAAAGGAGGCTTTCCTCCCTCCCAGCTCCGTTTGGGGAAATATGACTTTCCCCCCTTACATCTCCATTTGGGGAAAGGAGCCTTTCCGTCCTCCCAGCTATGTTTGGGGAAAAGAAGCTTTCTCCCATCCCAGCTCCATTTGGGGAAAAGAAGCTTTCCCCCCTTCCCAGCTCCATTTGGGGAAAGGAGGCTGTTAACTCCTCACAGCTCCGTTTGGGGAAAGAAGACTTTTCCCCCCTTGCAGTTACATTTGGGGAAAGATGACTTTCCCCCCTTACAGCTCTTTTTCGGGAAAGGAAGCTTTTCCTCCCTCCCAGCTCCGTTTGGGAAAAGAAGACTTTTGCCCCCTTACAGCTCCATTTGAGGAAAGGAGCCTTTCCCTCCTCCCAGCTCCGTTTCGGGAAAGGACACTTTCCCCCCCCCTTACAGCTCCGTTTGGGGAAAGGAGGCTTTACCCCCTCCAAGTTCCATTTGGGGAAAAGAAACTTTCCCCCCTCCCACCTCCGTTTGGGGAAAGGGGGCTGCACCCCTCCCAGCTCCGTTTGGGGAAAGGAGGCTTTCCCTCCTCCCAGATCCATTTCAGGAAAGGAGCCTTTCCCCCCTCCAAGCTCCATTTGGGGAAACGAGGCTTTCCCTCCTCCCAGATCCGTTTGGGGAAAGGAGGCTTTTAACCCCTCACAGCTCTGTTTGGATAAATGAGACTTTCCCCCCCTTACAACTCCATTTGGACAAAGGTGGCTTTCCCTCCCTCCCAGCTCCATTTGGGATAAGGAGGCTTTTCCCCCCTACCATCTCCGTTTGGGGAAAGGAGTCTTTACCTCCTCCAAGCTCCGTTTGGGGAAAAGAAGCTTTCCCCCCTCCCAGCTGCAATTGGGGAAAGGAGTCTTTCCCCCCCCCCCCAGCTCTATTTGGGGAAAAGAAACTTTCCCCCCTCCCAGCTTCGTTTGGGGAAAGGGGGCTGCACCCCTCCCAGCTCCATTTGGGTAAAGGGGGCTTTCCTTCCTCCGAGATCCGTTTGGGGAAAGGAGGCTTTCCCCCCTCCAAGCTCCATTTCGGGAAACAAGGCTTTTAACCCATCACAGCTCCGTTTGGGGAAAGGAGGCTTTCCCCCCTCCCATCTCCGTTTGGGGAAAGGAGGCTTTCCTCCCTCCCAGCTCCATTTGGGGAAATATGACTTTCCCCCCTTACATCTCCATTTGGGGAAAGGAGCCTTTCCGTCCTCCCAGCTATGTTTGGGGAAAAGAAGCTTTCTCCCATCCCAGCTCCATTTGGGGAAAAGAAGCTTTCCCCCCTTCCCAGCTCCATTTGGGGAAAGGAGGCTTTACCCCTCCCTGCTCCGTTTGGGGAAAGGAGGCTGTTAACTCCTCACAGCTCCATTTGGGGAAAGGAGACTTTTCCCCCCTTGCAGTTACATTTGGGGAAAGATGACTTTCCCCCCTTACAGCTCTTTTTCGGGAAAAGAAGCTTTTCCTCCCTCCCAGCTCCGTTTGGGGAAAGGAGGCTTCCCCCCCTCCCTGCAACATTTGGGGAAATGAGGCTTTCACCCCCTCCCAGCTCCGTTTGGGGAAAGGAGGCTTTCCCCCCTCCCAGCTCCATTTGGGGAAAGGAGGCTTTCCCCCCTCCCAGCTCCAGAAGGGGAAAGGAAGCTTTTCCTCCCTTCCAGATCCATTTGGGGAAAGGAGGCTTTCCCCCCTCCCATCTCCATTTGGGGAAAGGAGGCTTTCCCCCCCTTCCAGCTCCTTTTGGGGAAAGGAAGCTTTTCCTCCCTCCCAGATCCATTTGGGGAAAGGAGGCTTTCCTCCCTCCCAGCACCATTTGGGGAAAGGAGGCTTTCCCCCTCCCAGCTCCGTTTGGGTACAGGAGGCTTTCCCTCCTCCCAGATCCGTTTGGGGAAAGGAGGCTTTCCCCCCTCCAAGCTCCATTTGGGGAAAGGAGGCTTTCCCCCCTCCCATCTCCATTTGGGGAAAGGAGGTTTTCCTCCCTCCCAGCTCTGTTTGGGGAAATCAGACTTTTTCCCCCTTACAGCTCCATTTGAGGAAAGGAGACTTTCCCCCCTCCCAGCTCCATTTGGGGAAAGGAGGTTTCCCTCCTCCCAGATCCGTTTGGGGAAAGGAGGCTTTTAACCCCTCACAGCTCCTTTTGGAGAAATGGGACTTTCCCCCCCTTACAGCTCCATTTGGACAAAGGAGGCTTTCCCTCCCTCCCAGGTCCGTTTGCATAAAGGAGGCTTCCCTCCCTCCCAGCACCATTTGGGGAAAGGAGGCTTTCCCCCCTCCCAGCTCCATTTGGGGAAAGGAGGCTTTCCCTCCTCCCAGATCCGTTTGGGGAAAGGAGGCTTTCCCCCCGCCAAGCTCCATTTGGGAAAAGGAGGCTTTCAACCCTTCCCATCTCCGTTTAGGGAAAGGAGGCTTTCCCCCCTCCCATCTCCGTTTGGGGAAAGGAGGCTTTCCCCCCTCCCATCTCTGTTTGGGGAAAGGAGGCTTTCTCCCTTACAGCTCCCTTTACCTAATGGAGGCTTCCCTTCCAGCTCCATTTGGGTAAGAGAAGCTTCCCCCCCTCCCAGGTCCGTTTGGTTAAAGGAGGCTTTCCCCCCCTCACATCTCCATTTGGGGAAAGGATGCTTTCCCCCCCTCCCCGCTCCATTTCGGGAAAGGAGGCTTTTAACCCATCACAGCTCCATTTAGGAAAAGGAGACTTTTCCCCCCTTACAGCTCCGTTTGGAGAAAGGAGGCTTTCCCACCTCCCAGCTCTATTTGGGGAAAGTAGGCTTCCCCCCTCCCAGCTCCGTTTCGGGAAAGGAGACTTTTCCACCCTTACAGCTCCGTTTGGGGAAAGGAGGCTTTCCTCCCTCCCAGCTCCGTTTGGGGAAATATGACTTTCCCCCCTTACATCTCCATTTGGGGAAAGGAGCCTTTCCGTCCTCCCAGCTATGTTTGGGGAAAAGAAGCTTTCTCCCATCCCAGCTCCATTTGGGGAAAAGAAGCTTTCCCCCCTTCCCAGCTCCATTTGGGGAAAGGAGGCTTTCCCCCCTCCCATCTCCGTTTGGGGAAAGGAGGCTTTCCTCCCTCCCAGCTCCGTTTGGGGAAATATGACTTTCCCCCCTTACATCTCCATTTGGGGAAAGGAGCCTTTCCGTCCTCCCAGCTATGTTTGGGGAAAAGAAGCTTTCTCCCATCCCAGCTCCATTTGGGGAAAAGAAGCTTTCCCCCCTTCCCAGCTCCATTTGGGGAAAGGAGGCTTTACCCCTCCCTGCTCCATTTGGGGAAAGGAGGCTGTTAACTCCTCACAGCTTCATTTGGGGAAAGGAGACTTTTCCCCCCTTGCAGTTACATTTGGGGAAAGATGACTTTCCCCCCTTACAGCTCTTTTTCGGGAAAGGAAGCTTTTCCTCCCTCCCAGCTCCATTTGGGGAAAGGAGGCTTCCCCCCCTCCCCGCACCATTTGGGGAAATGAGGCTTTCACCCCCTCCCAGCTCCGTTTGGGGAAAGGAGGCTTTCCCCCCTCCAATCTCTGTTTGGGGAAAGGAGGCTTTCCCCCCTCCCAGCTCCGGAAGGGGAAAGGAAGCTTTTCCTCCCTCCCAGATCCATTTGGGGAAAGGAGGCTTTCCCCCCTCCCATCTCCATTTGGGGAAAGGAGGCTTTCCCCCCCTTCCAGCTCCTTTTGGGGAAAGGAAGCTTTTCCTCCCTCCCAGATCCATTTGGGGAAAGGAGGCTTTCCTACCTCCCAGCGCCGTTTGGGGAAAGGAGGCTTCCCCCCCTCCCAGCACCATTTGGGGAAAGGAGGCTTTCCCCCCTCCCAGCTCCGTATGGGTAAAGGAGGCTTTCCCTCCTCCCAGATCCGTTTGGGGAAAGGAGGCTTTCCCCCCTCCAAGCTCCATTTGGGGAAAGGAGGCTTCCCCCCTCCCATCTCCATTTGGGGATAGAAGGCTTTCCTCCCTCCCAGCTCTGTTTGGGGAAAGAAGACTTTTTCTCCCTTAGAGCTCCATTTGAGGAAAGGAGACTTTCCCCCCTCCCAGTTCCATTTGGGGAAAGGAGGCTTTCCCTCCTCCCAGATCCGTTTGGGGAAAGGAGGCTTTTAACCCCTACCAGCTCTGTTTGGGGAAAGGATGCTTTCCCTCCTCCCAGATCCATTTCAGGAAAGGAGGCTTTCCCCCCTCCAAGCTCCATTTGGGGAAAGGAGGCTTTCCCCCCTCCCATCTCCGTTTGGGGAAAGGAGGCTTTCCCCCCTCCCATCTCCGTTTGGGGAAAGGAGGCTTTCCCCCCTCCCATCTCTGTTTGGGGAAAGGTGGCTTTTCCCCCCTTACAGCTCCGTTTGGGGAAAGGAGGCTTTCCTCCCTCCCAGCTCCGTTTGGGAGAAGAAGACTTTTGCCCCCTTACAGCTCCATTTGAGGAAAGGAGCCTTTCCCTCCTCCCAGCTCCGTTTCGGGAAAGGAGACTTTCCCCCCCTTACAGCTCCATTTGGGGAAAAGAAACTTAACCCCCCTCCCACCTCCGTTTGGGGAAAGGGGGCTGCACCCCTCCCAGCTCCGTTTGGGGAAAGGAGGCTTTCCCTCCTCCCAGATCCATTTCGGGAAAGGAGGCTTTCCCCCCTCCAAGCTCCATTTGGGGAAAGGAGGCTTTCATCCCTTACAGCTCCGTTTGGGAAAAGAAGACTTTCCCCCTCCCAGCTCCATTTGGGATAAGGAGGCTTTCCCCCTCCCATCTCTGTTTGGGGAAAGGAGGCTTTCTCCCTTACAGCTCCCTTTACCTAAAGGAGGCTTCCCTTCCAGCTCCATTTGGGTAAGAGAAGCTTCCCCCCCTCCCAGGTCCGTTTGGTTAAAGGAGGCTTTCCCCCCCTCACATCTCCATTTGGGGAAAGGATGCTTTCCCCCCCTCCCCGCTCCATTTCGGGAAAGGAGGCTTTTAACCCATCACAGCTCGGTTTGGGGAACGGAGACTTTTCCCCCCTTACAGCTCCGTTTGGAGAAAGGAGGCTTTCCCACCTCCCAGCTCTATTTGGGGAAAGGTGGCTTTTCCCCCCTTACAGCTCTATTTGGGGAAAGTAGGCTTCCCCCCTCCCAGCTCCGTTTCGGGAAAGGAGACTTTTCCCCCCTTACAGCTCCGTTTGGGGAAAGGAGGCTTTCCCCCTCCCAGCTCCATTTGGGATAAGGAGGCTTTTCCCCCCTCCCAGCTCCGTTTCGGGAAAGGAGACTTTTCCCCCCTTACAGCTCCGTTTGGGGAAAGGAGTCTTTACCCCCTCCCAGCTCTATTTGGGGAAAAGAAACTTTCCCCCCTCCCACCTCCGTTTGGGTAAAGGGGGCTTTCCCTCCTCCGAGATCCGTTTGGGGAAAGGAGGCTTTCCCCCCTCCAAGCTCCATTTCTGGAAAGGAGGCTTTCCCCCCTGCAAGCTCCATTTGGGGAAACAAGGCTTTTAACCCATCACAGCTCCGTTTGGGGAAAGGAGGCTTTCCCCCCTCCCATCTCCGTTTGGGGAAAGGAGGCTTTCCTCCCTCCCAGCTCCGTTTGGGGAAATATGACTTTCCCCCCTTACATCTCCATTTGGGGAAAGGAGCCTTTCCGTCCTCCCAGCTATGTTTGGGGAAAAGAAGCTTTCTCCCATCCCAGCTCCATTTGGGGAAAAGAAGCTTTCCCCCCTTCCCAGCTCCATTTGGGGAAAGGAGGCTGTTAACTCCTCACAGCTCCGTTTGGGGAAAGAAGACTTTTCCCCCCTTGCAGTTACATTTGGGGAAAGATGACTTTCCCCCCTTACAGCTCTTTTTCGGGAAAGGAAGCTTTTCCTCCCTCCCAGCTCCGTTTGGGAAAAGAAGACTTTTGCCCCCTTACAGCTCCATTTGAGGAAAGGAGCCTTTCCCTCCTCCCAGCTCCGTTTCGGGAAAGGACACTTTCCCCCCCCCCCCCTTACAGCTCCGTTTGGGGAAAGGAGGCTTTACCCCCTCCAAGTTCCATTTGGGGAAAAGAAACTTTCCCCCCTCCCACCTCCGTTTGGGGAAAGGGGGCTGCACCCCTCCCAGCTCCGTTTGGGGAAAGGAGGCTTTCCCTCCTCCCAGATCCATTTCAGGAAAGGAGCCTTTCCCCCCTCCAAGCTCCATTTGGGGAAACGAGGCTTTCCCTCCTCCCAGATCCGTTTGGGGAAAGGAGGCTTTTAACCCCTCACAGCTCCGTTTGGATAAATGAGACTTTCCCCCCCTTACAACTCCATTTGGACAAAGGTGGCTTTCCCTCCCTCCCAGGTCCGTTTGCATAAAGGAGGCTTCCCTCCCTCCCAGCACCATTTGGGGAAAGGAGGCTTTCCCCCCTCCCAGCTCCATTTGGGGAATGGAGGCTTTCCCTCCTCCCAGATCCATTTCGGGAAAGGAGGCTTTACCCCCTCCAAGTTCCATTTGGGGAAAAGAAACTTTCCCCCCTCCCACCTCCGTTTGGGGAAAGGGGGCTGCACCCCTCCCAGCTCTGTTTGGGGAAAGGAGGCTTTCCCTCCTCCCAGATCCATTTCAGGAAAGGAGGCTTTCCCCCCTCCAAGCTCCATTTGGGGAAAGGAGGCTTTCCCCCCTCCCATCTCCGTTTGGGGAAAGGAGGCTTTCCCCCCTCCCATCTCCGTTTGTGGGAAAGGAGGCTTTCCCCCCTCCCATCTCTGTTTGGGGAAAGGAGGCTTTCTCACTTACAGCTCCCTTTACCTAAAGGAGGCTTCCCTTCCAGCTCCATTTGGGTAAGAGAAGCTTCCCCCTCCTCCCAGGTCCGTTTGGTTAAAGGAGGCTTTCCCCCCCTCACATCTCCATTTGGGGAAAGGATGCTTTCCCCCCCTCCCCGCTCCATTTGGGGAAAGGAGGCGTTTAACCCATCACAGCTCGGTTTGGGGAAAGGAGGCTTTTAACCCCTCACAGCTCCATTTAGGAAAAGGAGACTTTTCCCCCCTTACAGCTCCGTTTGGAGAAAGGAGGCTTTCCCACCTCCCAGCTCTATTTGGGGAAAGTAGGCTTCCCCCCTCCCAGCTCCGTTTCGGGAAAGGAGACTTTTCCCCCCTTACAGCTCCGTTTGGGGAAAGGATGCTTTCCCCCTCCCAGCTCCATTTGGGATAAGGAGGCTTTTCCCCCCTCCCATCTCCGTTTGGGGAAAGGAGTCTTTACCCCCTCCCAGCTCTATTTGGGGAAAGGAGGCTTAC
Source organism: Diadophis punctatus similis (assembly GCA_023053685.1). Taxonomy (NCBI): domain Eukaryota; kingdom Metazoa; phylum Chordata; class Lepidosauria; order Squamata; family Dipsadidae; genus Diadophis; species Diadophis punctatus. The sequence goes on from JALIGW010000097.1 coordinate 23,315, forward strand.
CCCCTCCCATCTCTGTTTGGGGAAAGGAGGCTTTCTCCCTTACAGCTCCCTTTACCTAAAGGAGGCTTCCCTTCCAGCTCCATTTGGGTAAGAGAAGCTTCCCCCCCTCCCAGGTCCGTTTGGTTAAAGGAGGCTTTCCCCCCCTCACATCTCCATTTGGGGAAAGGATGCTTTCCCCCCCTCCTCGCTCCATTTGGGGAAAGGAGGCTTTTAACCCATCACAGCTCAGTTTGGGGAAAGGAGGCTTTTAACCCCTCACAGCTGCATTTAGGAAAAGGAGACTTTTCCCCCTTACAGCTCCGTTTGGAGAAAGGAGGCTTTCCCACCTCCCAGCTCTATTTGGGGAAAGTAGGCTTCCCCCCCTCCCAGCTCCGTTTCGGGAAAGGAGACTTTTCCCCCCTTACAGCTCCGTTTGGGGAAAGGAGGCTTTCCTCCCTCCCAGCTCCGTTTGGGAGAAGAAGACTTTTGCCCCCTTACAGCTCCATTTGAGGAAAGGAGCCTTTCCCTCCTCCCAGCTCCGTTTCGGGAAAGGAGACTTTCCCCCCCTTACAGCTCCATTTGGGGAAAAGAAACTTAACCCCCCTCCCACCTCCGTTTGGGGAAAGGGGGCTGCACCCCTCCCAGCTCCGTTTGGGGAAAGGAGGCTTTCCCTCCTCCCAGATCCATTTCGGGAAAGGAGGCTTTCCCCCCTCCAAGCTCCATTTGGGGAAAGGAGGCTTCCATCCCTTACAGCTCCGTTTGGGAAAAGAAGACTTTCCCCCTCCCAGCTCCATTTGGGATAAGGAGGCTTTTCCCCCCTACCATCTCCATTTGGGGAAAGGAGTCTTTACCTCCTCCAAGCTCCGTTTGGGGAAAAGAAGCTTTCCCCCCTCCCAGCTGCAATTGGGGAAAGGAGTCTTTCCCCCCCCCAGCTCTATTTGGGGAAAAGAAACTTTCCCCCCTCCCAGCTTCGTTTGGGGAAAGGGGGCTGCACCCCTCCCAGCTCCGTTTGGGTAAAGGGGGCTTTCATTCCTCCGAGATCCGTTTGGGGAAAGGAGGCTTTCCCCCCTCCAAGCTCCATTTCGGGAAACAAGGCTTTTAACCCATCACAGCTCCGTTTGGGGAAAGGAGGCTTTCCCCCCTCCCATCTCCGTTTGGGGAAAGGAGGCTTTCCTCCCTCCCAGCTCCGTTTGGGGAAATATGACTTTCCCCCCTTACATCTCCATTTGGGGAAAGGAGCCTTTCCGTCCTCCCAGCTATGTTTGGGGAAAAGAAGCTTTCTCCCATCCCAGCTCCATTTGGGGAAAAGAAGCTTTTCCCCCTTCCCAGCTCCATTTGGGGAAAGGAGGCTTTACCCCTCCCTGCTCCGTTTGGGGAAAGGAGGCTGTTAACTCCTCACAGCTCCATTTGGGGAAAGGAGACTTTTCCCCCCTTGCAGTTACATTTGGGGAAAGATGACTTTCCCCCCTTACAGCTCTTTTTCGGGAAAAGAAGCTTTTCCTCCCTCCCAGCTCCGTTTGGGGAAAGGAGGCTTCCCCCCCTCCCTGCAACATTTGGGGAAATGAGGCTTTCACCCCCTCCCAGCTCCGTTTGGGGAAAGGAGGCTTTCCCCCCTCCCAGCTCCATTTGGGGAAAGGAGGCTTTCCCCCCTCCCAGCTCCAGAAGGGGAAAGGAAGCTTTTCCTCCCTTCCAGATCCATTTGGGGAAAGGAGGCTTTCCCCCCTCCCATCTCCATTTGGGGAAAGGAGGCTTTCCCCCCCTTCCAGCTCCTTTTGGGGAAAGGAAGCTTTTCCTCCCTCCCAGATCCATTTGGGGAAAGGAGGCTTTCCTCCCTCCCAGCGCCGTTTGGGGAAAGGAGGCTTCCCCCCCTCCCAGCACCATTTGGGGAAAGGAGGCTTTCCCCCTCCCAGCTCCGTTTGGGTACAGGAGGCTTTCCCTCCTCCCAGATCCGTTTGGGGAAAGGAGGCTTTCCCCCCTCCAAGCTCCATTTGGGGAAAGGAGGCTTTCCCCCCTCCCATCTCCATTTGGGGAAAGGAGGTTTTCCTCCCTCCCAGCTCTGTTTGGGGAAAGAAGACTTTTTCCCCCTCCCAGCTCCATTTGGGGAAAGGAGGTTTCCCTCCTCCCAGATCCGTTTGGGGAAAGGAGGCTTTTAACCCCTCACAGCTCCGTTTGGGGAAATGGGACTTTCCCCCCCTTACAGCTCCATTTGGACAAAGGAGGCTTTCCCTCCCTCCCAGGTCCGTTTGCATAAAGGAGGCTTCCCTCCCTCCCAGCACCATTTGGGGAAAGGAGGCTTTCCCCCCTCCCAGCTCCATTTGGGGAAAGGAGGCTTTCCCTCCTCCCAGATCCGTTTGGGGAAAGGAGGCTTTCCCCCCGCCAAGCTCCATTTGGGAAAAGGAGGCTTTCAACCCTTCCCATCTCCGTTTAGGGAAAGGAGGCTTTCCCCCCTCCCATCTCCGTTTGGGGAAAGGAGGCTTTCCCCCCTCCCATCTCTGTTTGGGGAAAGGAGGCTTTCTCCCTTACAGCTCCCTTTACCTAATGGAGGCTTCCCTTCCAGCTCCATTTGGGTAAGAGAAGCTTCCCCCCCTCCCAGGTCCGTTTGGTTAAAGGAGGCTTTCCCCCCCTCACATCTCCATTTGGGGAAAGGATGCTTTCCCCCCCTCCCCGCTCCATTTCGGGAAAGGAGGCTTTTAACCCATCACAGCTCCATTTAGGAAAAGGAGACTTTTCCCCCCTTACAGCTCTGTTTGGAGAAAGGAGGCTTTCCCACCTCCCAGCTCTATTTGGGGAAAGTAGGCTTCCCCCCTCCCAGCTCCGTTTCGGGAAAGGAGACTTTTCCACCCTTACAGCTCCGTTTGGGGAAAGGAGGCTTTCCTCCCTCCCAGCTCCGTTTGGGGAAATATGACTTTCCCCCCTTACATCTCCATTTGGGGAAAGGAGCCTTTCCGTCCTCCCAGCTATGTTTGGGGAAAAGAAGCTTTCTCCCATCCCAGCTCCATTTGGGGAAAAGAAGCTTTCCCCCCTTCCCAGCTCCATTTGGGGAAAGGAGGCTTTCCCCCCTCCCATCTCCGTTTGGGGAAAGGAGGCTTTCCTCCCTCCCAGCTCCGTTTGGGGAAATATGACTTTCCCCCCTTACATCTCCATTTGGGGAAAGGAGCCTTTCCGTCCTCCCAGCTATGTTTGGGGAAAAGAAGCTTTCTCCCATCCCAGCTCCATTTGGGGAAAAGAAGCTTTCCCCCCTTCCCAGCTCCATTTGGGGAAAGGAGGCTTTACCCCTCCCTGCTCCATTTGGGGAAAGGAGGCTGTTAACTCCTCACAGCTTCATTTGGGGAAAGGAGACTTTTCCCCCCTTGCAGTTACATTTGGGGAAAGATGACTTTCCCCCCTTACAGCTCTTTTTCGGGAAAGGAAGCTTTTCCTCCCTCCCAGCTCCGTTTGGGGAAAGGAGGCTTTCCCCCCTCCAATCTCTGTTTGGGGAAAGGAGGCTTTCCCCCCTCCCAGCTCCGGAAGGGGAAAGGAAGCTTTTCCTCCCTCCCAGATCCATTTGGGGAAAGGAGGCTTTCCCCCCTCCCATCTCCATTTGGGGAAAGGAGGCTTTCCCCCCCTTCCAGCTCCTTTTGGGGAAAGGAAGCTTTTCCTCCCTCCCAGATCCATTTGGGGAAAGGAGGCTTTCCTACCTCCCAGCGCCGTTTGGGGAAAGGAGGCTTCCCCCCCTCCCAGCACCATTTGGGGAAAGGAGGCTTTCCCCCCTCCCAGCTCCGTTTGGGTAAAGGAGGCTTTCCCTCCTCCCAGATCCGTTTGGGGAAAGGAGGCTTTCCCCCCTCCAAGCTCCATTTGGGGAAAGGAGGCTTCCCCCCTCCCATCTCCATTTGGGGAAAGGAGGCTTTCCTCCCTCCCAGCTCTGTTTGGGGAAAGAAGACTTTTTCTCCCTTACAGCTCCATTTGAGGAAAGGAGACTTTCCCCCCTCCCAGTTCCATTTGGGGAAAGGAGGCTTTCCCTCCTCCCAGATCCGTTTGGGGAAAGGAGGCTTTTAACCCCTACCAGCTCTGTTTGGGGAAAGGATGCTTTCCCTCCTCCCAGATCCATTTCAGGAAAGGAGGCTTTCCCCCCTCCAAGCTCCATTTGGGGAAAGGAGGCTTTCCCCCCTCCCATCTCCGTTTGGGGAAAGGAGGCTTTCCCCCCTCCCATCTCCGTTTGGGGAAAGGAGGCTTTCCCCCCTCCCATCTCTGTTTGGGGAAAGGTGGCTTTTCCCCCCTTACAGCTCCGTTTGGGGAAAGGAGGCTTTCCTCCCTCCCAGCTCCGTTTGGGAGAAGAAGACTTTTGCCCCCTTACAGCTCCATTTGAGGAAAGGAGCCTTTCCCTCCTCCCAGCTCCGTTTCGGGAAAGGAGACTTTCCCCCCCTTACAGCTCCATTTGGGGAAAAGAAACTTAACCCCCCTCCCACCTCCGTTTGGGGAAAGGGGGCTGCACCCCTCCCAGCTCCGTTTGGGGAAAGGAGGCTTTCCCTCCTCCCAGATCCATTTCGGGAAAGGAGGCTTTCCCCCCTCCAAGCTCCATTTGGGGAAAGGAGGCTTTCATCCCTTACAGCTCCGTTTGGGAAAAGAAGACTTTCCCCCTCCCAGCTCCATTTGGGATAAGGAGGCTTTCCCCCTCCCATCTCTGTTTGGGGAAAGGAGGCTTTCTCCCTTACAGCTCCCTTTACCTAAAGGAGGCTTCCCTTCCAGCTCCATTTGGGTAAGAGAAGCTTCCCCCCCTCCCAGGTCCGTTTGGTTAAAGGAGGCTTTCCCCCCCTCACATCTCCATTTGGGGAAAGGATGCTTTCCCCCCCTCCCCGCTCCATTTCGGGAAAGGAGGCTTTTAACCCATCACAGCTCGGTTTGGGGAACGGAGACTTTTCCCCCCTTACAGCTCCGTTTGGAGAAAGGAGGCTTTCCCACCTCCCAGCTCTATTTGGGGTAAGTAGGCTTCCCCCCCCTCCCAGCTTCGTTTCAGGAAAGGAGACTTTTCCCCCCTTACAGCTCCGTTTGTGGAAAGGAGGCTTTCCTCCCTCCCAGCTCCGTTTGGGGAAATATGACTTTCCCCCCTTACATCTCCATTTGGGGAAAGGAGCCTTTCCGTCCTCCCAGCAATGTTTGGGGAAAAGAAGCGTTCTCCCATCCCAGCTCCATTTGGGGAAAAGAAGCTTTCCCCCCTTCCCAGCTCCATTTGGGGAAATGAGGCTTCCCCCCCTCCCCGCACCATTTGGGGAAATGAGGCTTTCACCCCTCCCATCTCCATTTGGGGAAAGGAGGCTGTTAACTCCTCACAGCTCCATTTGGGGAAAGGAGACTTTTCCCCCCTTGCAGTTACATTTGGGGAAAGATGACTTTCTCCTCTTACAGCTCTTTTGCGGGAAAGGAAGCTTTTCCTCCCTCCCAGCTCCGTTTGGGGAAAGGAGGCTTCCCCCCCTCCCATCTCCATTTGGGGAAAGGAGGCTTTCCCCCCTTTCCAGCTCCTTTTGGGTAAAGGAAGCTTTTCCTCCCTCCCATATCCATTTGGGGAAAGGAGGCTTTCCCCCCTCCCAGCTCCGTTTGGGTAAAGGAGGCTTTCCCTCCTCCCAGATCCGTTTGGGGAAAGGAGGCTTTCCTCCCTCCCAGCTCCGTTTGGGGAAAGAAGACTTTTTCTCCCTTACAGCTCCATTTGAGGAAAGGAGCCTTTCCCCCCTCCCAGCTCCATTTGGGGAAAGGAGGCTTTCCCTCCTCCCAGATCCGTTTGGGGAAAGGAGGCTTTTAACCCCTCACAGCTCCATTTAGATGAATGAGACTTTTCCCCCCTTACAGCTCCGTTTGGAGAAAGGAGGCTTTCCCACCACCCAGCTCTATTTGGGGAAAGTAGGCTTCCCCCCTCCCAGCTCCGTTTCGGGAAAGGAGACTTTTCCCCCCTTACAGCTCCGTTTGGGGAAAGGAGGCTTTCCCCCTCCCAGCTCCATTTGGGATAAGGAGGCTTTTCCCCCCTCCCAGCTCCGTTTCGGGAAAGGAGACTTTCCCCCCCTTACAGCTCCGTTTGGGGAAAGGAGTCTTTACCCCCTCCCAGCTCTATTTGGGGAAAAGAAACTTTCCCCCCTCCCACCTCCGTTTGGGTAAAGGGGGCTTTCCCTCCTCCGAGATCCGTTTGGGGAAAGGAGGCTTTCCCCCCTCCAAGCTCCATTTCTGGAAAGGAGGCTTTCCCCCCTGCAAGCTCCATTTGGGGAAACAAGGCTTTTAACCCATCACAGCTCCATTTGGGGAAAGGAGGCTTTCCCCCCTCCCATCTCCGTTTGGGGAAAGGAGGCTTTCCTCCCTCCCAGCTCCGTTTGGGGAAATATGACTTTCCCCCCTTACATCTCCATTTGGGGAAAGGAGCCTTTCCGTCCTCCCAGCTATGTTTGGGGAAAAGAAGCTTTCTCCCATCCCAGCTCCATTTGGGGAAAAGAAGCTTTCCCCCCTTCCCAGCTCCATTTGGGGAAAGGAGGCTGTTAACTCCTCACAGCTCCGTTTGGGGAAAGGAGAATTTTCCCCCCTTGCAGTTACATTTGGGGAAAGATGACTTTCCCCCCTTACAGCTCTTTTTCGGGAAAGGAAGCTTTTCCTCCCTCCCAGCTCCGTTTGGGAAAAGAAGACTTTTGCCCCCTTACAGCTCCATTTGAGGAAAGGAGCCTTTCCCTCCTCCCAGCTCCGTTTTGGGAAAGGAGACTTTCCCCCCCCCTTACAGTTCCTTTTGGGGAAAGGAGGCTTTACCCCCTCCAAGTTCCATTTGGGGAAAAGAAACTTTCCCCCCTCCCACCTCCGTTTGGGGAAAGGGGGCTGCACCCCTCCCAGCTCCGTTTGGGGAAAGGAGGCTTTCCCTCCTCCCAGATCCATTTCAGGAAAGGAGCCTTTCCCCCCTCCAAGCTCCATTTGGGGAAACGAGGCTTTCCCTCCTCCCAGATCCGTTTGGGGAAAGGAGGCTTTTAACCCCTCACAGCTCCGTTTGGATAAATGAGACTTTCCCCCCCTTACAGCTCCATTTGGACAAAGGTGGCTTTCCCTCCCTCCCAGGTCCGTTTGCATAAAGGAGGCTTCCCTCCCTCCCAGCACCATTTGGGGAAAGGAGGCTTTCCCCCTCCCAGCTCCATTTGGGATAAGGAGGCTTTTCCCCCCTCCCATCTCCGTTTGGGGAAAGGAGTCTTTACCCCCTCCCAGCTCTATTTGGGGAAAGGAGGCTTTCCCCCTCCCATCTCTGTTTGGGGAAAGGAGGCTTTCTCCCTTACAGCTCCCTTTACCTAAAGGAGGCTTCCCTTCCAGCTCCATTTGGGTAAGAGAAGCTTCCCCCCCTCCCAGGTCCGTTTGGTTAAAGGAGGCTTTCCCCCCCTCACATCTCCATTTGGGGAAAGGATGCTTTCCCCCCCTCCTCGCTCCATTTGGGGAAAGGAGGCTTTTAACCCATCACAGCTCAGTTTGGGGAAAGGAGGCTTTTAACCCCTCACAGCTGCATTTAGGAAAAGGAGACTTTTCCCCCTTACAGCTCCGTTTGGAGAAAGGAGGCTTTCCCACCTCCCAGCTCTATTTGGGGAAAGTAGGCTTCCCCCCCTCCCAGCTCCGTTTCGGGAAAGGAGACTTTTCCCCCCTTACAGCTCCGTTTGGGGAAAGGAGGCTTTCCTCCCTCCCAGCTCCGTTTGGGAGAAGAAGACTTTTGCCCCCTTACAGCTCCATTTGAGGAAAGGAGCCTTTCCCTCCTCCCAGCTCCGTTTCGGGAAAGTAGACTTTCCCCCCCTTACAGCTCCATTTGGGGAAAAGAAACTTAACCCCCCTCCCACCTCCGTTTGGGGAAAGGGGGCTGCACCCCTCCCAGCTCCGTTTGGGGAAAGGAGGCTTTCCCTCCTCCCAGATCCATTTCGGGAAAGGAGGCTTTCCCCCCTCCAAGCTCCATTTGGGGAAAGGAGGCTTTCATCCCTTACAGCTCCGTTTGGGAAAAGAAGACTTTCCCCCTCCCAGCTCCATTTGGGATAAGGAGGCTTTTCCCCCCTACCATCTCCGTTTGGGGAAAGGAGGCTTTCCCCCCTACCATCTCCGTTTGGGGAAAGGAGGCTTTCCTCCCTCCCAGCTCCGTTTGGGGAAATATGACTTTCCCCCCTTACATCTCCATTTGGGGAAAGGAGCCTTTCCGTCCTCCCAGCTATGTTTGGGGAAAAGAAGCTTTCTCCCATCCCAGCTCCATTTGGGGAAAAGAAGCTTTCCCCCCTTCCCAGCTCCATTTGGGGAAAGGAGGCTTTACCCCTCCCTGCTCCGTTTGGGGAAAGGAGGCTGTTAACTCCTCACAGCTCCATTTGGGGAAAGGAGACTTTTCCCCCCTTGCAGTTACATTTGGGGAAAGATGACTTTCCCCCCTTACAGCTCTTTTTCGGGAAAAGAAGCTTTTCCTCCCTCCCAGCTCCGTTTGGGGAAAGGAGGCTTCCCCCCCTCCCTGCAACATTTGGGGAAATGAGGCTTTCACCCCCTCCCAGCTCCGTTTGGGGAAAGGAGGCTTTCCCCCCTCCCAGCTCCATTTGGGGAAAGGAGGCTTTCCCCCCTCCCAGCTCCAGAAGGGGAAAGGAAGCTTTTCCTCCCTTCCAGATCCATTTGGGGAAAGGAGGCTTTCCCCCCTCCCATCTCCATTTGGGGAAAGGAGGCTTTACCCCCCTTCCAGCTCCTTTTGGGGAAAGGAAGCTTTTCCTCCCTCCCAGATCCATTTGGGGAAAGGAGGCTTTCCTCCCTCCCAGCGCCGTTTGGGGAAAGGAGGCTTCCCCCCCTCCCAGCACCATTTGGGGAAAGGAGGCTTTCCCCCTCCCAGCTCCGTTTGGGTACAGGAGGCTTTCCCTCCTCCCAGATCCGTTTGGGGAAAGGAGGCTTTCCCCCCTCCAAGCTCCATTTGGGGAAAGGAGGCTTTCCCCCCTCCCATCTCCATTTGGGGAAAGGAGGTTTTCCTCCCTCCCAGCTCTGTTTGGGGAAAGAAGACTTTTTCCCCCTTACAGCTCCATTTGAGGAAAGGAGACTTTCCCCCCTCCCAGCTCCATTTGGGGAAAGGAGGTTTCCCTCCTCCCAGATCCGTTTGGGGAAAGGAGGCTTTTAACCCCTCACAGCTCCGTTTGGGGAAATGGGACTTTCCCCCCCTTACAGCTCCATTTGGACAAAGGAGGCTTTCCCTCCCTCCCAGGTCCGTTTGCATAGAGGAGGCTTCCCTCCCTCCCAGCACCATTTGGGAAAAGGAGGCTTTCAACCCTTCCCATCTCCGTTTAGGGAAAGGAGGCTTTCCCCCCTCCCATCTCCGTTTGGGGAAAGGAGGCTTTCCCCCCTCCCATCTCTGTTTGGGGAAAGGAGGCTTTCTCCCTTACAGCTCCCTTTACCTAATGGAGGCTTCCCTTCCAGCTCCATTTGGGTAAGAGAAGCTTCCCCCCCTCCCAGGTCCGTTTGGTTAAAGGAGGCTTTCCCCCCCTCACATCTCCATTTGGGGAAAGGATGCTTTCCCCCCCTCCCCGCTCCATTTCGGGAAAGGAGGCTTTTAACCCATCACAGCTCCATTTAGGAAAAGGAGACTTTTCCCCCCTTACAGCTCCGTTTGGGGAAAGATGACTTTCCCCCCTACAGCTCTTTATCGGGAAAGGAAGCTTTTCCTCCCTCCCAGCTCCGTTTGGGGAAAGGAGCCTTTCAACCCTTCCCATCTCCATTTGGGGAAAGGAGGCTTTCCTCCCTCCCAGCTCCATTTGGGAAAAGAAGACTTTTGCCCCCTTACAGCTCCATTTGAGGAAAGGAGCCTTTCCCTCCTCCCAGCTCCGTTTCGGGAAAGGAGACTTTCCCACCCTTACAGCTCCGTTTGGGGAAAGGAGGCTTTACCCCCTCCAAGCTCCATTTGGGGAAAAGAAACTTTCCCCCCTCCCACCTCCGTTTGGGGAAAGGGGGCTGCACCCCTCCCAGCTCCGTTTGGGGAATGGAGGCTTTCCCTCCTCCCAGATCCATTTCGGGAAAGGAGGCTTTCCCCCCTCCAAGCTCCATTTGGGGAAAGGAGGCTTTCCCCCCTCCCATCTCCATTTGGGGAAAGGAGGCTTTCCCCCTCCCATCTCTGTTTGGGGAAAGGAGGCTTTCTCCCTTACAGCTCCCTTTACCTAAAGGAGGCTTCCCTTCCAGCTCCATTTGGATAAGAGAAGCTTCCCCCCCCTCCCAGGTCCGTTTGGTTAAAGGAGGCTTTCCCCCCCTCACATCTCCATTTGGGGAAAGGATGCTTTCCCCCCCTCCTCGCTCCATTTGGGGAAAGGAGGCTTTTAACCCATCACAGCTCGGTTTGGGGAAAGGAGGCTTTTAACCCCTCACAGCTCCATTTAGGAAAAGGAGACTTTTCCCCCTTACAGCTCCGTTTGGAGAAAGGAGGCTTTCCCACCTCCCAGCTCTATTTGGGGAAAGTAGGCTTCCCCCCCTCCCAGCTCCGTTTCGGGAAAGGAGACTTTTCCCCCCTTACAGCTCCGTTTGGGGAAAGGAGGCTTTCCCCCCTCCAAGCTCCATTTGGGGAAAGGAGCCTTTCCGTCCTCCCAGCTATGTTTGGGGAAAAGAAGCTTTCTCCCATCCCAGCTCCATTTGGGGAAAAGAAGCTTTCCCCCTTCCCAGCTCCATTTGGGGAAAGGAGGCTGTTAACTCCTCACAGCTCCATTTGGGGAAAGGAGACTTTTCCCCCCTTGCAGTTACATTTGGGGAAAGATGACTTTCCCCCCTTACAGCTCTTTTTCGGGAAAGGAAGCTTTTCCTCCCTCCCAGCTCCGTTTGGGGAAAGGAGGCTTCCCCCCCTCCCCGCACCATTTGGGGAAATAAGGCTTTCACCCCCTCCCAGCTCCATTTGGGGAAAGGAGGCTTTCCCCCCTCCCAGCTCCGTTTGGGGAAAGGAGGCTTTCCCCCCTCCAATCTCTGTTTTGGGAAAGGAGGCTTTCCCCCCTCCCAGCTCCGGAAGGGGAAAGGAAGCTTTTCCTCCCTCCCAGATCCATTTGGGGAAAGGAGGCTTTCCCCCTCCCATCTCCATTTGGGGAAAGGAGACTTTCCCCCCCTTCCAGCTCCTTTTGGGGAAAGGAAGCTTTTCCTCCCTCCCAGATCCATTTGGGGAAAGGAGGCTTTCCTCCCTCACAGCGCCATTTGGGGAAAGGAGGCTTCCCCCCCTCCCAGCACCATTTGGGGAAAGGAGGCTTTCCCCCCTCACAGCTCCGTTTGGGTAAAGGAGGCTTTCCCTCCTCCCAGATCCGTTTGGGGAAAGGAGGCTTTCCCCCCTCCAAGCTCCATTTGGGGAAAGGAGGCTTTCCCCCCTCCCATCTCCGTTTGGGGAAAGGAGGCTTTCCTCCCTCCCAGCTCCGTTTGGGGAAAGAAGACTTTTTCTCCCTTACAGCTCCATTTGAGGAAAGGAGCCTTTCCCCCCTCCCAGCTCCATTTTGGGAAAGGAGGCTTTCCGTCCTCCCAGGTCCGTTTGCATAAAGGAGGCTTTTAACCCCTCACAGCTCCGTTTGGGGAAATGAGACTTTCCCCCCCTTACAGCTCCATTTGGACAAAGGAGTCTTTCCCTCCCTCCTAGGTCCGTTTGCATAAAGGAGGCTTCCCTCCCTCCCAGCACCATTTGGGGACAGGAGGCTTTCCCCCATCCCAGCTCCATTTGGGGAAAGGAGGCTTTCCCTCCTCCCAGATCCATTTGGGGAAAGGAGGCTTTCCCCCCGCCAAGCTCCATTTGGGGAAAGGAGGCTTTCAACCCTTCCCATCTCCGTTTGGGGAAAGGAGGCTTTCCTCCCTCCCAGCTCCGTTTGGGAAAAGAAGACTTTTGCCCCCTTACAGCTCCATTTGAGGAAACGAGCCTTTCCCTCCTCCCAGCTCCATTTCGGGAAAGGAGACTTTCCCCCCCTTACAGCTCCGTTTGGGGAAAGGAGGCTTTACCCCCTCCAAGCTCCATTTGGGGAAAAGAAAATTTCCCCCCTCCCACCTCCGTTTGGGGAAAGGGGCTGCACCCCTCCCAGCTCCGTTTGGGGAAAGGAGGCTTTCCCTCCTCCCAGATCCATTTCGGGAAAGGAGGCTATCCCCCCTCCAAGCTCCATTTGGGGAAAGGAGGCTTTCACCCCTTACAGCTCCGTTTGGGAAAAGAAGACTTTTGCCCCCTTACAGCTCCATTTGAGGAAAGGAGCCTTTCCCTCCTCCCAGATCCGTTTGGGGAAAGGAGGCTTTCCCCCCTCCAAGCTCCATTTGGGGAAAAGAAACTTTCCCCCCTCCCACCTCCGTTTGGGGAAAGGGGGCTGCACCCCTCCCAGCTCTGTTTGGGGAAAGGAGGCTTTCCCTCCTCCCAGATCCATTTCAGGAAAGGAGGCTTTCCCCCCTCAAAGCTCCATTTGGGGAAAGGAGGCTTTCCCCCCTCCCATCTCCGTTTGGGAAAGGAGGCTTTCCCCCCTCCCATCTCCATTTGGGGAAAGGAGGCTTTCCCCCCTCCCATCTCTGTTTCGGGAAAGGAGGCTTTCTCCCTTACAGCTCCCTTTACCTAAAGGAGGCTTCCCTTCCAGCTCCATTTGGGTAAGAGAAGCTTCCCCCCCCCTCCCAGCTCTGTTTGGGGAAAGGAGGCTTTCCCTCCTCCCAGATCCATTTCAGGAAAGGAGGCTTTCCCCCCTTAAAGCTCCTTTTGGGGAAAGGAAGCTTTTCCACCCTCCCAGCTCCGTTTGGGGAAAGGAGGCTTCCCCCCCTCCCTGCACCATTTGGGGAAATGAGGCTTTCACCCCCTCCCAGCTCCGTTTGGGGAAAGGAGGCTTCCCCCCCTCCCCGCTCCATTTCGGGAAAGGAGGCTTTTAACCGATCACAGCTCGGTTTGGGGAAAGGAGGCTTTTCCCCCCTTACAGCTCCATTTGGAGAAAGGAGGCTTTCCCACCTCCCAGCTCTATTTGGGGAAAGTATGCTTCCCCCCCTCCCAGCTCCGCTTCGGGAAAGGAGACTTTTCCCCCCTTACAGCTCCGTTTGGGGAAAGGAGGCTTCCCCCCCTCCAAGCTCCATTTCGGGAAAGGAGGCTTTCCCCCCTCCAAGCTCCATTTGGGTAAACAAGGCTTTTAACCCATCACAGCTCCGTTTGGGGAAAGGAGGCTTTCCCCCCTCCCATCTCCGTTTGGGGAAAGGAGGCTTTCCTCCCTCCCAGCTCCGTTTGGGGAAATATGACTTTCCCCCCTTACCTCTCCATTTGGGGAAAGAAGCCTTTCCGTCCTCCCAGCTATGTTTGGGGAAAAGAAGCTTTCTCCCATCCCAGCTCCATTTGGGGAAAAGAAGCTTTCCCCCCTTCCCAGCTCCATTTGGGGAAAGGAGGCTGTTAACTACTCACAGCTCCATTTGGGGAAAGGAGACTTTTCCCCCCTTGCACTTACATGTGGGGAAAGATAACTTTCCCCCCTTACAGCTCTTTTTCGGGAAAGGAAGCTTTTCCTCCCTCCCAGCTCCGTTTGGGGAAAGGAGGCTTCCCCCCCTCCCCGCACCATTTGGGGAAAGGAGGCTTTCCCCCCTCCCAGCTCCGTTTGGGGAAAGGAGGCTTTCCCCCCTCCAATCTCTGTTTGGGGAAAGGAGGCTTTCCCCCCTCCCAGCTCCGGAAGGGGAAAGGAAGCTTTTCCTCCCTCCCAGATCCATTTGGGGAAAGGAGGCTTTCGCCCCTCCCATCTCCATTTGGGGAAAGGAGACTTTCCCCCCCTTCCAGCTCCTTTTGGGGAAAGGAAGCTTTTCCTCCCTCCCAGATCCATTTGGGGAAAGGAGGCTTTTCTCCCTCCCAGCGCCGTTTGGGGAAAGGAGGCTTCCCCCCTCCCAGCACCATTTGGGGAAAGGAGGCTTTCCCCCCTCCCAGCTCCGTTTGGGTAAAGGAGGCTTTCCCTCCTCCCAGATCCGTTTGGGGAAAGGAGGCTTTCCCCCCTCCAAGCTCCATTTGGGGAAAGGAGGCTTTCCCCCCTCCCATCTCCCTTTCGGGAAAGGAGGCTTTCCTCCCTCCCAGCTCCGTTTGGGGAAAGAAGACTTTTTCTCCCTTACAGCTCCATTTGAGGAAAGGAGCCTTTCCCCCCTCCCAGCTCCATTTGGGGAAAGGAGGCTTTCCCTCCTCCCAGGTCCGTTTGCATAAAGGAGGCTTTTAACCCCTCACAGCTCCGTTTGGGGAAATGAGACTTTCCCCTCCTTACAGCTCCATTTGGACAAAGGAGGCTTTCCCTCCCTCCCAGGTCCGTTTGCATAAAGGAGGCTTCCCTCCCTCCCAGCTCTATTTGGGGAAAGTAGGCTTCCCCCCCTCCCAGCTCCGTTTCGGGAAAGGAGACTTTTCCCCCCTTACACCTCCGTTTGGGGAAAGGAGGCTTTCCCCCTCCCAGCTCCATTTGGGATAAGGAGGCTTTTCCCCCCTCCCATCTCCGTTTGGGGAAAGGAGTCTTTACCCCCTCCAAGCTCCATTTGGGGAAAAGAAGCTTTCCCCCCTCCCAGCTGCAATTGGGGAAAGGAGCCTTTCCCCCCCAAGCTCTATTTGGGGAAAGGAGGCTTTCCCCGCTCCCATCTCCGTTTGGGGAAGTAGGCTTTCTCCCTTTCCAGCTGCTATTGGGGACGGGAGGCTTCCCTTCCAGCTCCATTTGGGGAAGAGAAGATTTCCCCCCCCCTCCCAGCTCCGTTTGGTGAAAGGATGCTTTCCCCCCTCCCAGCTCCATTTGGGGAAAGGAGGCTTTTCCCAACTCCCAGCTGCATTTGGGGATGAGAGACTTCCCTCCCAGCTCCATTTGGGGAAAAGAAGATTTTTCCCCCTCTCAGCTCCATTTTTGGAAAAGAAGCTTTGCCCTCTCCAAGCTCCATTTGGGGAAAGGAGACTTTACAGCTCTTTTTACGGAAAGGATTCTTTTTCCCCCTCCCAGCTATGTTTGGGGAAAGGATGCTTTCCCCCCATCCCAGCCCCTTTTGGGGAAAGGAGGCTTTCCCCCTCCCAGCTCCATTTGGGGAAAGGAGGCTTTTTCCACCTCCCAGCTCCATTTGGGGACGGGAGGATTCCATTCCAGGTCCATTTGGGGAAGAGAAGCTTTTACCCCCTCCGAGGTCCCTTTGGTTAAAGGAGGCTTTCCTCCCAGCTCCATTTGGGGAAAGGAGCCTTCCCCCCTCCCAGCTCTGTTTGGGGACGGGAGGCTTCCCCCCCTCCCAGCTCCATTTGGGGAAAAGAAACTTTCCCCCCTCCCAGCTCCGTTTGGTGAAAGGATGCTTTCCCCCCTCCCACCTCCGTTTGGGGAAAGGGGGCTGCACCCCTCCCAGCTCCGTTTGGGGAATGGAGGCTTTCCCTCCTCCCAGATCCATTTCGGGAAAGGAGGCTTTCCCCCCTCCCACCTCCATTTGGGGAAAGGAGGCTTTCACCTCTTACAGCTCCGTTTGGGAAAAGGGGGCTGCACCCCTCCCAGCTCTGTTTGGGGAAAGGAGGCTTTCCCTCCTCCCAGATCCATTTCAGGAAAGGAGCCTTTCCCCCCTCCAAACTCCATTTGGGGAAACGAGGCTTTCCCTCCTCCCAGATCCGTTTGGGGAAAGGAGGCTTTTAACCCCTCACAGCTCCGTTTGGATAAATGAGACTTTCCCGCCCTTACAGCTCCATTTGGACAAAGGTGGCTTTCCCTCCGTCCCAGGTCCGTTTGCATAAAGGAGGCTTCCCTCCCTCCCAGCACCATTTGGGGAATGGAGGCTTTCCCTCCTCCCAGATCCATTTCGGGAAAGGAGGCTTTACCCCCTCCAAGTTCCATTTGGGGAAAAGAAACTTTCCCCCCTCCCACCTCCGTTTGGGGAAAGGGGGCTGCACCCCTCCCAGCTCTGTTTGGGGAAAGGAGGCTTTCCCTCCTCCCAGATTCATTTCAGGAAAGGAGGCTTTCCCCCCTCCAAGCTCCATTTGGGGAAAGGAGGCTTTCCCCCCTCCCATCTCCGTTTGGGGAAAGGAGGCTTTCCCCCCCCCATCTCCATTTGTGGGAAAGGAGGCTTTCCCCACTCCCATCTCTGTTTGGGGAAAGGAGGCTTTCTCCCTTACAGCTCCCTTTACCTAAAGGAGGCTTCCCTTCCAGCTCCATTTGAGTAAGAGAAGCTTCCCCCTCCTCCCAGGTCCGTTTGGTTAAAGGAGGCTTTCCCCCCCTCACATCTCCATTTGGGGAAAGGATGCTTTCCCCCCCTCCCCGCTCCATTTCGGGAAAGGAGGCTTTTAACCCATCACAGATCCATTTAGGAAAAGGAGACTTTCCCCCCCTTACAGCTCCGTTTGGAGAAAGGAGGCTTTCCCACCTCCCAGCTCTATTTGGGGAAAGTAGGCTTCCCCCCCTCCCAGCTCCGTTTCGGGAAAGGAGACTTTTCCACCCTCCCATCTCCGTTTGGGGAAAGGAGGCTTTCCTCCCTCCCAGCTCCGTTTGGGGAAATATGACTTTCCCCCCTTACATCTCCATTTGGGGAAAGGAGCCTTTCCGTCCTCCCAGCTATGTTTGGGGAAAAGAAGCTTTCTCCCATCCCAGCTCCATTTGGGGAAAAGAAGCTTTCCCCCCTTCCCAGCTCCATTTGGGGAAAGGAGGCTTTACCCCTCCCTGCTCCATTTGGGGAAAGGAGGCTGTTAACTCCTCACAGCTCCGGAAGGGGAAAGGAAGCTTTTCCTCCCTCCCAGATCCATTTGGGGAAAGGAGGCTTTCCCCCCTCCCATCTCCATTTGGGGAAAGGAGGCTGTTAACTTCTCACAGCTCCGTTTGGGGAAAGGAGACTTTTCCCCCCTTACATCTCCGTTTGGAGAAAGGAGGCTTTCCCACCTCCCAGCTCTATTTGGGGAAAGTAGGCTTCCCCCCCTCCCAGCTCCGTTTCGGGAAAGGAGACTTTTCCACCCTTACAGCTCTGTTTGGGGAAAGGAGGCTTTCCTCCCTCCCAGCTCCGTTTGGGGAAATATGACTTTCCCCCCTTACATCTCCATTTGGGGAAAGGAGCCTTTCCGTCCTCCCAGCTATGTTTGGGGAAAAGAAGCTTTCTCCCATCCCAGCTCCATTTGGGGAAAAGAAGCTTTCCCCCCTTCCCAGCTCCATTTGGGGAAAGGAGGCTTTCCCCCCTCCCATCTCCGTTTGGGGAAAGGAGGCTTTCCTCCCTCCCAGCTCCGTTTGGGGAAATATGACTTTCCCCCCTTACATCTCCATTTGGGGAAAGGAGCCTTTCCGTCCTCCCAGCTATGTTTGGGGAAAAGAAGCTTTCTCCCATCCCAGCTCCATTTGGGGAAAAGAAGCTTTCCCCCCTTCCCAGCTCCATTTGGGGAAAGGAGGCTTTACCCCTCCCTGCTCCATTTGGGGAAAGGAGGCTGTTAACTCCTCACAGCACCGGAAGGGGAAAGGAAGATTTTCCTCCCTCCCAGATCCATTTGGGGAAAGGAGGCTTTCCCCCCTCCCATCTCCATTTGGGGAAAGGAGGCTGTTAACTCCTCACACCTCCGTTTGGGGAAAGGAGACTTTTCCCCCCTTGCAGTTACATTTGGGGAAAGATGACTTTCCCCCCTTACAGCTCTTTTTCGGGAAAGGAAGCTTTTCCTCCCTCCCAGCTCCGTTTGGGGAAAGGAGGCTTCCCCCCCTCCCCGCACCATTTGGGGAAATGAGGCTTTCACCCCCTCCCAGCTCCGTTTGGGGAAAGGAGGCTTTCCCCCCTCCAATCTCTGTTTGGGGAAAGGAGGCTTTCCCCCCTCCAGCTCCGGAAGGGGAAAGGAAGCTTTTCCTCCCTCCCAGATCCATTTGGGGAAAGGAGGCTTTCCCCCCTCCCATCTCCATTTGGGGAAAGGAGGCTTCCCCCCCTCCCAGCACCATTTGGGGAAAGGAGGCTTTCCCCCCTCCCAGCTCCGTTTGGGTAAAGGAGGCTTTCCCTCCTCCCAGATCCGTTTGGGGAAAGGAGGCTTTCCCCCCTCCAAGCTCCATTTGGGGAAAGGAGGCTTCCCCCCTCCCATCTCCATTTGGGGAAAGGAGGCTTTCCTCCCTCCCAGCTCTGTTTGGGGAAAGAAGACTTTTTCTCCCTTACAGCTCCATTTGAGGAAAGGAGACTTTCCCCCCTCCCAGCTCCATTTGGGGAAAGGAGGCTTTCCCTCCTCCCAGATCCGTTTGGGGAAAGGAGGCTTTTAACCCCTACCAGCTCTGTTTGGGGAAAGGATGCTTTCCCTCCTCCCAGATCCATTTCAGGAAAGGAGGTTTTCCCCCCTCCAAGCTCCATTTGGGGAAAGGAGGCTTTCCCCCCTCCCATCTCCGTTTGGGGAAAGGAGGCTTTCCCCCCTCCCATCTCCGTTTGGGGAAAGGAGGCTTTCCCCCCTCCCATCTCTGTTTGGGGAAAGGAGGCTTTCTCCCTTACAGCTCCCTTTACCTAAAGGAGGCTTCCCTTCCAGCTCCATTTGGGTAAGAGAAGCTTCCCCCCCTCGCAGGTCCGTTTGGTTAAAGGAGGCTTTCCCCCCCTCACATCTCCATTTGGGGAAAGGATGCTTTCCCCCCCTCCCCGCTCCATTTCGGGAAAGGAGGCTTTTAACCCATCACAGCTCGGTTTGGGGAAAGGAGACTTTTCCCCCCTTACAGCTCCGTTTGGAGAAAGGAGGCTTTCCCACCTCCCAGCTCTATTTGGGGTAAGTAGGCTTCCCCCCCTCCCAGCTTCGTTTCAGGAAAGGAGACTTTTCCCCCCTTACAGCTCCGTTTGGGGAAAGTAGGCTTTCCTCCCTCCCCGCTCCGTTTGGGGAAATATGACTTTCCCCCCTTACATCTCCATTTGGGGAAAGGAGCCTTTCCGTCCTCCCAGCTATGTTTGGGGAAAAGAAGCTTTCTCCCATCCCAGCTCCATTTGGGGAAAAGAAGCTTTCCCCCCTTCCCAACTCCATTTGGGGAAATGAGGCTTCCCCCCCTCCCCGCACCGTTTGGGGAAAGGAGGCTTTCCTCCCTCCCATCTCCATTTGGGGAAAGGAGGCTGTTAACTCCTCACAGCTCCATTTGGGGAAAGTAGACTTTTCCCCCCTTGCAGTTACATTTGGGGAAAGATGACTTTCCCCTCTTACAGCTCTTTTGCGGGAAAGGATGCTTTTCCTCCCTCCCAGCTCCATTTGGGGAAAGGAGGCTTCCCCCCCTCCCCGCACCATTTGGGGAAATGAGGCTTTCACCCGTCCCATCTCCATTTGGGGAAAGGAGGCTTTCCCCCCTTTCCAGCTCCTTTTGGGGAAAGGAAGCTTTTCCTCCCTCCCAGATCCATTTGGGGAAAGGAGGCTTTCCCCCCTCCCAGCTCCGTTTGGGTAAAGGAGGCTTTCCCTCCTCCCAGATCCGTTTGGGGAAAGGAGGCTTTCCTCCCTCCCAGCTCCGTTTGGGGAAAGAAGACTTTTTCTCCCTTACAGCTCCATTTGAGGAAAGGAGCCTTTCCCCCCTCCCAGCTCCATTTGGGGAAAGGAGGCTTTCCCTCCTCCCAGCTCTATTTGGGGAAAGTAGGCTTCCCCCCTCCCAGCTCCGTTTCGGGAAAGGAGACTTTTCCCCCCTTACAGCTCCGTTTGGGGAAAGGAGGCTTTCCTTCTCCCAGCTCCATTTGGGATAAGGAGGCTTTTCCCCCCTCCCATCTCCGTTTGGGGAAAGGAGTCTTTACCCCCTCCCAGCTCTATGTGGGAAAAAGAAACTTTCCCCCCTCCCAGCTCCGTTTGGGGAAAGGAGACTTTCCCCCTTCCCACCTCCGTTTGGGTAAAGGGGGCTTTCCCTCCTCCGAGATCCGTTTGGGGAAAGGAGGCTTTCCCCCTCCCAGCTCCATTTGGGATAAGGAGGCTTTTCCCCCCTCCCATCTCCGTTTGGGGAAAGGAGTCTTTACCCCCTCCCAGCTCTATTTGGGGAAAAGAAACTTTCCCCCCTCCCAGCTCTGTTTGGGGAAAGGAGACTTTCCCCCCTCCCCCCTCCGTTTGGGTAAAGGGGGCTTTCCCTCCTCCGAGATCCGTTTGGGGAAAGGAGGCTTTCCCCCCTCCAAGCTCCATTTCTGGAAAGGAGGCTTTCCCCCCTGCAAGCTCCATTTGGGGAAACAAGGCTTTTAACCCATCACAGCTCCGTTTGGGGAAAGGAGGCTTTCCCCCCTCCCATCTCCGTTTGGGGAAAGGAGGCTTTCCTCCCTCCCAGCTCCGTTTGGGGAAATATGACTTTCCCCCCTTACATCTCCATTTGGGGAAAGGAGCCTTTCCGTCCTCCCAGCTATGTTTGGGGAAAAGAAGCTTTCTCCCATCCCAGCTCCATTTGGGGAAAAGAAGCGTTCCCCCCTTCCCAGCTCCATTTTGGGAAATGAGGCTTCCCCCCCTCCCCGCACCATTTGGGGAAATGAGGCTTTCACCCCTCCCATCTCCATTTGGGGAAAGGAGGCTGTTAACTCCTCACAGCTCCATTTGGGGAAAGGAGACTTTCCCCCCCTTGCAGTTACATTTGGGGAAAGATGACTTTCCCCTCTTACAGCTCTTTTGCGGGAAAGGAAGCTTTTCCTCCCTCCCAGCTCCGTTTGGGGAAAGGAGGCTTCCCCCCCTCCCCGCACCATTTGGGGAAATGAGGCTTTCACCCCTCCCATCTCCATTTGGGGAAAGGAGGCTTTCCCCCCTTTCCAGCTCCTTTTGGGGAAAGGAAGCTTTTCCTCCCTCCCAGATCCATTTGGGGAAAGGAGGCTTTCCCCCCTCCCAGCTCCGTTTGGGTAAAGGAGGCTTTCCCTCCTCCCAGATCCGTTTGGGGAAAGGAGGCTTTCCTCCCTCCCAGCTCCATTTGGGGAAACAAGACTTTTTCTCCCTTACAGCTCCATTTGAGGAAAGGAGCCTTTCCCCCCTCCCAGCTCCATTTGGGGAAAGGAGGCTTTCCCTCCTCCCAGATCCGTTTGGGGAAAGGAGGCTTTTAACCCCTCACAGCTCCATTTAGATGCATGAGACTTTTCTCCCCTTACAGCTCCGTTTGGAGAAAGGAGGCTTTCCCACCTCCCAGCTCTATTTGGGGAAAATAGGCTTCCCCCCTCCCAGCTCCGTTTCGGGAAAGGAGAGTTTTCCCCCCTTACAGCTCCGTTTGGGGAAAGGAGGCTTTCCCCCTCCCAGCTCCATTTGGGATAAGGAGGCTTTTCCCCCCTCCCATCTCCGTTTGGGGAAAGGAGTCTTTACCCCCTCCCAGCTCTATTTGGGGAAAAGAAACTTTCCCCCCTCCCAGCTCCGTTTGGGGAAAGGAGACTTTCCCCCCTCCCCCCTCCGTTTGGGTAAAGGGGGCTTTCCCTCCTCCGAGATCCGTTTGGGGAAAGGAGGCTTTCCCCCCTCCAAGCTCCATTTCTGGAAAGGAGGCTTTCCCCCCTGCAAGCTCCATTTGGGGAAACAAGGCTTTTAACCCATCACAGCTCCGTTTGGGGAAAGGAGGCTTTCCCCCCTCCCATCTCCGTTTGGGGAAAGGAGGCTTTCCTCCCTCCCAGCTCCGTTTGGGGAAATATGACTTTCCCCCCTTACATCTCCATTTGGGGAAAGGAGCCTTTCTGTCCTCCCAGCTATGTTTGGGGAAAAGAAGCTTTCTCCCATCCCAGCTCCATTTGGGGAAAAGAAGCTTTCCCCCCTTCCCAGCTCCATTTGGGGAAAGGAGGCTGTTAACTCCTCACAGCTCCGTTTGGGGAAAGGAGACTTTTCCCCCCTTGCAGTTACATTTGGGGAAAGATGACTTTCCCCCCTTACAGCTCTTTTTCGGGAAAGGAAGCTTTTCCTCCCTCCCAGCTCCGTTTGGGAAAAGAAGACTTTTACCCCCTTACAGCTCCATTTGAGGAAAGGAGCCTTTCCCTCCTCCCAGCTCCGTTTCGGGAAAGGACACTTTCCCCCCCTTACAGCTCCGTTTGGGGAAAGGAGGCTTTACCCCCTCCAAGTTCCATTTGGGGAAAAGAAACTTTCCCCCCTCCCACCTCCGTTTGGGGAAAGGGGGCTGCACCCCTCCCAGCTCCGTTTGGGGAATGGAGGTTTTCCCTCCTCCCAGATCAATTTCGGGAAAGGAGGCTTTCCCCCCTCCAAGCTCCATTTGGGGAAAGGAGGCTTTCACCCCTTACAGCTCCGTTTGGGAAAAGGGGGCTGCACCCCTCCCAGGTCCGTTTGCATAAAGGAGGCTTTCCTCCCTCACAGCACCATTTGGGGAAAGGAGGCTTTCCCCCCTCCCAGCTCCATTTGGGGAATGGAGGCTTTCCCTCCTCCCAGATCCATTTCGGGAAAGGAGGCTTTACCCCCTCCAAGTTCCATTTGGGGAAAAGAAACTTTCCCCCCTCCCACCTCCGTTTGGGGAAAGGGGGCTGCACCCCTCCCAGCTCTGTTTGGGGAAAGGAGGCTTTCCCTCCTCCCAGATCCATTTCAGGAAAGGAGGCTTTCCCCCCTCCAAGCTCCATTTGGGGAAAGGAGGCTTTCCCCCCTCCCATCTCCGTTTGGGGAAAGGAGGCTTTCCCCCCTCCCATCTCCGTTTGTGGGAAAGGAGGCTTTCCCCCCTCCCATCTCTGTTTGGGGAAAGGAGGCTTTCTCCCCTTACAGCTCCGTTTGGGAAAAGGGGGCTGCACCCCTCCCAGCTCTGTTTGGGGAAAGGAGGCTTTCCCTCCTCCCAGATCCATTTCAGGAAAGGAGGCTTTCCCCCCTCCAAGCTCCATTTGGGGAAAGGAAGCTTTTCCTCCCTCCCAGCTCCGTTTGGGAAAAGAAGACTTTTACCCCCTTACAGCTCCATTTGAGGAAAGGAGCCTTTCCCTCCTCCCAGCTCCGTTTCGGGAAAGGAGACTTTCCCACCCTTACAGCTCCGTTTGGGGAAAGGAGGCTTTACCCCCTCCAAGCTCCATTTGGGGAAAAGAAACTTTCCCCCCTCCCACCTCCGTTTGGGGAAAGGGGGCTGCACCCCTCCCAGCTCCGTTTGGGGAATGGAGGCTTTCCCTCCTCCCAGATCCATTTCGGGAAAGGAGGCTTTCCCCCCTCCAAGCTCCATTTGGGGAAAGGAGGCTTTCACCCCTTACAGCTCCGTTTGGGAAAAGGGGGCTGCACCCCTCCCAGCTCTGTTTGGGGAAAGGAGGCTTTCCCTCCTCCCAGATCCATTTCAGGAAAGGAGGCTTTCCCCCCTCCAAGCTCCATTTGGGGAAAGGAGGCTTTCCCCCCTCCCATCTCCATTTGGGGAAAGGAGGCTTTCCTCCTCCCATCTTTGTTTGGGGAAAGGAGGCTTTCTCCCTTACAGCTCCCTTTACCTAAAGGAGGCTTCCCTTCCAGCTCCATTTGGGTAAGAGAAGCTTCCCCCTCCTCCCAGGTCCGTTTGGTTAAAGGAGGCTTTCCCCCCCTCACATCTCCATTTGGGGAAAGGAGGCGTTGAACCCATCACAGCTCGGTTTGGGGAAAGGAGGCTTTTAACCCCTCACAGCTCCATTTAGGAAAAGGAGACTTTTCCCCCCTTACAGCTCCGTTTGGAGAAAGGAGGCTTTCCCACCTCCCAGCTCTATTTGGGGAAAGTAGGCTTTCCCTCCTCCCAGATCCATTTCGGGAAAGGAGGCTTTCCCCCCTCCAAGCTCCATTTGCGGAAAGGAGGCTTTCACCCCTTACAGCTCCGTTTGGGAAAAGGGGGCTGCACCCCTCCCAGCTCTGTTTGGGGAAAGGAGTCTTTACCCCCTCCCAGCTCTATTTGGGGAAAAGAAGCTTTCCCCCCTTCCCAGCTCCATTTGGGGAAAGGAGGCTGTTAACTCCTCACAGCTCCATTTGGGGAAAGGAGACTTTTCCCCCCTTGCAGTTACATTTGGGGAAAGATGACTTTCCCCCCTACAGCTCTTTATCGGGAAAGGAAGCTTTTCCTCCCTCCCAGCTCCGTTTGGGGAAAGGAGCCTTTCAACCCTTCCCATCTCCGTTTGGGGAAAGGAGGCTTTCCTCCCTCCCAGCTCCATTTGGGAAAAGAAGACTTTTGCCCCCTTACAGCTCCATTTGAGGAAAGGAGCCTTTCCCTCCTCCCAGCTCCGTTTCGGGAAAGGAGACTTTCCCACCCTTACAGCTCCGTTTGGGGAAAGGAGGCTTTACCCCCTCCAAGCTCCATTTGGGGAAAAGAAACTTTCCCCCCTCCCACCTCCGTTTGGGGAAAGGGGGCTGCACCCCTCCCAGCTCCGTTTGGGGAATGGAGGCTTTCCCTCCTCCCAGATCCATTTCGGGAAAGGAGGCTTTCCCCCCTCCAAGCTCCATTTGGGGAAAGGAGGCTTTCACCCCTTACAGCTCCGTTTGGGAAAAGGGGGCTGCACCCCTCCCAGCTCTGTTTGGGGAAAGGAGGCTTTCCCTCCTCCCAGATCCATTTCAGGAAAGGAGGCTTTCCCCCCTCCAAGCTCCATTTGGGGAAAGGAGGCTTTCCCCCCTCCCATCTCCATTTGGGGAAAGGACGCTTTCCCCCTCCCATCTTTGTTTGGGGAAAGGAGGCTTTCTCCCTTACAGCTCCCTTTACCTAAAGGAGGCTTCCCTTCCAGCTCCATTTGCGTAAGAGAAGCTTCCCCCCCCTCCC
Source organism: Diadophis punctatus similis (assembly GCA_023053685.1). Lineage (NCBI taxonomy): Eukaryota > Metazoa > Chordata > Lepidosauria > Squamata > Dipsadidae > Diadophis > Diadophis punctatus. Next base: position 47,785 of record JALIGW010000097.1, read on the forward strand.
AGGTCCGTTTGGTTAAAGGAGGCTTTCCCCCCCTCACATCTCCATTTGGGGAAAGGATGCTTTCCCCCCCTCCTCGCTCCATTTGGGGAAAGGAGGCTTTTAACCCATCACAGCTCAGTTTGGGGAAAGGAGGCTTTTAACCCCTCACAGCTCCATTTAGGAAAAGGAGACTTTTCCCCCTTACAGCTCCGTTTGGAGAAAGGAGGCTTTCCCACCTCCCAGCTCTATTTGGGGAAAGTAGGCTTCCCCCCTCCCAGCTCCGTTTCGGGAAAGGAGACATTTTCCCCCTTACAGCTCCGTTTGGGGAAAGGAGGCTTTCCCCCCTCCAAGCTCCATTTCGGGAAAGGAGGCTTTCCCCCCTCCAAGCTCCATTTGGGGAAACAAGGCTTTTAACCCATCACAGCTCCGTTTGGGGAAAGGAGGCTTTCCCCCCTCCCATCTCCATTTGGGGAAAGGAGGCTTTCCTCCCTCCCAGCTCCGTTTGGGGAAATATGACTTTCCCCCCTTACATCTCCATTTGGGGAAAGGAGCCTTTCCGTCCTCCCAGCTATGTTTGGGGAAAAGAAGCTTTCTCCCATCCCAGCTCCATTTGGGGAAAAGAAGCTTTCCCCCTTCCCAGCTCCATTTGGGGAAAGGAGGCTGTTAACTCCTCACAGCTCCATTTGGGGAAAGGAGACTTTTCCCCCCTTGCAGTTACATTTGGGGAAAGATGACTTTCCCCCCTTACAGCTCTTTTTCGGGAAAGGAAGCTTTTCCTCCCTCCCAGCTCCGTTTGGGGAAAGGAGGCTTCCCCCCCTCCCCGCACCATTTGGGGAAATGAGGCTTTCACCCCCTCCCAGCTCCATTTGGGGAAAGGAGGCTTTCCCCCCTCCCAGCTCCGTTTGGGGAAAGGAGGCTTTCCCCCCTCCAATCTCTGTTTTGGGAAAGGAGGCTTTCCCCCCTCCCAGCTCCGGAAGGGGAAAGGAAGCTTTTCCTCCCTCCCAGATCCATTTGGGGAAAGGAGGCTTTCCCCCCTCCCATCTCCATTTGGGGAAAGGAGACTTTCCCCCCCTTCCAGCTCCTTTTGGGGAAAGGAAGCTTTTCCTCCCTCCCAGATCCATTTGGGGAAAGGAGGCTTTCCTCCCTCACAGCGCCGTTTGGGGAAAGGAGGCTTCCCCCCCTCCCAGCTCCGTTTGGGTAAAGGAGGCTTTCCCTCCTCCCAGATCCATTTGGGGAAAGGAGGCTTTCCCCCCTCCAAGCTCCATTTGGGGAAAGGAGGCTTTCCCCCCTCCCATCTCCGTTTGGGGAAAGGAGGCTTTCCTCCCTCCCAGCTCCGTTTGGGGAAAGAAGACTTTTTCTCCCTTACAGCTCCATTTGAGGAAAGGAGCCTTTCCCCCCTCCCAGCTCCATTTGGGGAAAGGAGGCTTTCCGTCCTCCCAGGTCCGTTTGCATAAAGGAGGCTTTTAACCCCTCACAGCTCCGTTTGGGGAAATGAGACTTTCCCCCCCTTACAGCTCCATTTGGACAAAGGAGTCTTTCCCTCCCTCCTAGGTCCGTTTGCATAAAGGAGGCTTCCCTCCCTACCAGCACCATTTGGGGAAAGGAGGCTTTCCCCCATCCCAGCTCCATTTGGGGAAAGGAGGCTTTCCCTCCTCCCAGATCCATTTGGGGAAAGGAGGCTTTCCCCCCGCCAAGCTCCATTTGGGGAAAGGAGGCTTTCAACCCCTCCCATCTCCGTTTGGGGAAAGGAGGCTTTCCTCCCTCCCAGCTCCGTTTGGGGAAATATGACTTTCCCCCCTTACATCTCCATTTGGGGAAAGGAGCCTTTCCGTCCTCCCAGCTATGTTTGGGGAAAAGAAGCTTTCTCCCATTCCAGCTCCATTTGGGGAAAAGAAGCTTTCCCCCCTTCCCAGCTCCATTTGGGGAAAGAAGGCTGTTAACTCCTCACAGCTCCGTTTGGGGAAAGGAGACTTTTCCCCCCTTGCAGTTACATTTGGGGAAAGATGACTTTCCCCCCTTACAGCTCTTTTTCGGGAAAGGAAGCTTTTCCTCCCTCCCAGCTCCGTTTGGGAAAAGAAGACTTTTGCCCCCTTACAGCTCCATTTGAGGAAAGGAGCCTTTCCCTCCTCCCAGCTCCGTTTCGGGAAAGGACACTTTCCCCCCCTTACAGCTCCGTTTGGGGAAAGGGGGCTGCACCCCTCCCAGCTCCGTTTGGGGAATGGAGGCTTTCCCTCCTCCCAGATCCATTTCGGGAAAGGAGGCTTTCCCCCCTCCAAGCTCCATTTGGGGAAAGGAGGCTTTCACCCCTTACAGCTCCGTTTGGGAAAAGGGGGCTGCACCCCTCCCAGCTCTGTTTGGGGAAAGGAGGCTTTCCCTCCTCCCAGATCCATTTCAGGAAAGGAGCCTTTCCCCCCTCCAAGCTCCATTTGGGGAAACGAGGCTTTCCCTCCTCCCAGATCCGTTTGGGGAAAGGAGGCTTTTAACCCCTCACAGCTCCGTTTGGATAAATGAGACTTTCCCCCCCTTACAGCTCCATTTGGACAAAGGTGGCTTTCCCTCCCTCCCAGGTCCGTTTGCATAAAGGAGGCTTCCCTCCCTCCCAGCACCATTTGGGGAAAGGAGGCTTTCCCCCCTCCCAGCTCCATTTGGGGAATGGAGGCTTTCCCTCCTCCCAGATCCATTTCGGGAAAGGAGGCTTTACCCCCTCCAAGTTCCATTTGGGGAAAAGAAACTTTCCCCCCTCCCACCTCCGTTTGGGGAAAGGGGGCTGCACCCCTCCCAGCTCTGTTTGGGGAAAGGAGGCTTTCCCTCCTCCCAGATCCATTTCAGGAAAGGAGGCTTTCCCCCCTCCAAGCTCCATTTGGGGAAAGGAGGCTTTCCCCCCTCCCCTCTCCGTTTGGGGAAAGGAGGCTTTCCCCCCTCCCATCTCCGTTTGTGGGAAAGGAGGCTTTCCCCCCTCCCATCTCTGTTTGGGGAAAGGAGGCTTTCTCCCTTACAGCTCCCTTTACCTAAAGGAGGCTTCCCTTACAGCTCCATTTGGGTAAGAGAAGCTTCCCCCTCCTCCCAGGTCCGTTTGGTTAAAGGAGGCTTTCCCCCCCTCACATCTCCATTTGGGGAAAGGATGCTTTCCCCCCCTCCCCGCTCCATTTGGGGAAAGGAGGCGTTGAACCCATCACAGCTCGGTTTGGGGAAAGGAGGCTTTTAACCCCTCACAGCTCCATTTAGGAAAAGGAGACTTTTCCCCCCTTACAGCTCCGTTTGGAGAAAGGAGGCTTTCCCACCTCCCAGCTCTATTTGGGGAAAGTAGGCTTCCCCCCTCCCAGCTCCGTTTCGGGAAAGGAGACTTTTCCCCCCTTACAGCTCCGTTTGGGGAAAGGAGGCTTTCCCCCTCCCAGCTCCATTTGGGATAAGGAGGCTTTTCCCCCCTCCCATCTCCGTTTGGGGAAAGGAGTCTTTACCCCCTCCCAGCTCTATTTGGGGAAAAGAAACTTTCCCCCCTCCCAGCTCCGTTTGGGGAAAGGAGACTTTCCCCCCTGCCACCTCTGTTTGGGTAAACGGGGCTTTCCCTCCTCCGAGATCCGTTTGGGGAAAGGAGGCTTTCCCCCCTCCAAGCTCCATTTCTGGAAAGGAGGCTTTCCCCCCTCCAAGCTCCATTTGGGGAAACAAGGCTTTTAACCAATCACAGCTCCGTTTGGGGAAACAAGGCTTTCCCCCCTCCCATCTCCGTTTGGGGAAAGGAGGCTTTCCTCCCTCCCAGCTCCGTTTGGGGAAATATGACTTTTCCCCCTTACATCTCCATTTGGGGAAAGGAGCCTTTCCGTCCTCCCAGCTATGTTTGGGGAAAAGAAGCTTTCTCCCATCCCAGCTCCATTTGGGGAAAAGAAGCTTTCCCCCCTTCCCAGCTCCATTTGGGGAAAGGAGGCTGTTAACTCCTCACAGCTCCATTTGGGGAAAGGAGACTTTTCCCCCCTTGCAGTTACATTTGGGGAAAGATGACTTTCCCCCCTACAGCTCTTTATCGGGAAAGGAAGCTTTTCCTCCCTCCCAGCTCCGTTTGGGGAAAGGAGCCTTTCAACCCTTCCCATCTCCGTTTGGGGAAAGTAGGCTTCCCCCCTCCCAGCTCCGTTTCGGGAAAGGAGACTTTTCCCCCCTTACAGCTCCGTTTGGGGAAAGGAGGCTTTCCCCCTCCCAGCTCCATTTGGGATAAGGAGGCTTTTCCCCCCTCCCATCTCCGTTTGGGGAAAGGAGTCTTTACCCCCTCCCAGCTCTATTTGGGGAAAAGAAACTTTCCCCCCTCCCAGCTCCGTTTGGGGAAAGGAGACTTTCCCCCCTCCCACCTCTGTTTGGGTAAACGGGGCTTTCCCTCCTCCGAGATCCGTTTGGGGAAAGGAGGCTTTCCCCCCTCCAAGCTCCATTTCTGGAAAGGAGGCTTTCCCCCCTCCAAGCTCCATTTGGGGAAACAAGGCTTTTAACCCATCACAGCTCCGTTTGGGGAAACAAGGCTTTCCCCCCTCCCATCTCCGTTTGGGGAAAGGAGGCTTTCCTCCCTCCCAGCTCCGTTTGGGGAAATATGACTTTTCCCCCTTACATCTCCATTTGGGGAAAGGAGCCTTTCCGTCCTCCCAGCTATGTTTGGGGAAAAGAAGCTTTCTCCCATCCCAGCTCCATTTGGGGAAAAGAAGCTTTCCCCCCTTCCCAGCTCCATTTGGGGAAAGGAGGCTGTTAACTCCTCACAGCTCCATTTGGGGAAAGGAGACTTTTCCCCCCTTGCAGTTACATTTGGGGAAAGATGACTTTCCCCCCTACAGCTCTTTATCGGGAAAGGAAGCTTTTCCTCCCTCCCAGCTCCGTTTGGGGAAAGGAGCCTTTCAACCCTTCCCATCTCCGTTTGGGGAAAGGAGGCTTTCCTCCCTCCCAGCTCCATTTGGGAAAAGAAGACTTTTGCCCCCTTACAGCTCCATTTGAGGAAAGGAGCCTTTCCCTCCTCCCAGCTCCGTTTCGGGAAAGGAGACTTTCCCACCCTTACAGCTCCGTTTGGGGAAAGGAGGCTTTACCCCCTCCAAGCTCCATTTGGGGAAAAGAAACTTTCCCCCCTCCCACCTCCGTTTGGGGAAAGGGGGCTGCACCCCTCCCAGCTCCGTTTGGGGAATGGAGGCTTTCCCTCCTCCCAGATCCATTTCGGGAAAGGAGGCTTTCCCCCCTCCAAGCTCCATTTGGGGAAAGGAGGCTTTCACCCCTTACAGCTCCGTTTGGGAAAAGGGGGCTGCACCCCTCCCAGCTCTGTTTGGGGAAAGGAGGCTTTCCCTCCTCCCAGATCCATTTCAGGAAAGGAGGCTTTCCCCCCTCCAAGCTCCATTTGGGGAAAGGAGGCTTTCCCCCCTCCCATCTCCATTTGGGGAAAGGAGGCTTTCCCCCTCCCATCTCAGTTTGGGGAAAGGAGGCTTTCTCCCTTACAGCTCCCTTTACCTAAAGGAGGCTTCCCTTCCAGCTCCATTTGGGTAAGAGAAGCTTCCCCCCCCTCCCAGGTCCGTTTGGTTAAAGGAGGCTTTCCCCCCCTCACATCTCCATTTGGGGAAAGGATGCTTTCCCCCCCCCCTCCTCGCTCCATTTGGGGAAAGGAGGCTTTTAACCCATCACAGCTCAGTTTGGGGAAAGGAGGCTTTTAACCCCTCACAGCTCCATTTAGGAAAAGGAGACTTTTCCCCCTTACAGCTCCGTTTGGAGAAAGGAGGCTTTCCCACCTCCCAGCTCTATTTGGGGAAAGTAGGCTTCCCCCCCTCCCAGCTCCGTTTGGGGAAAGGAGACTTTTTCCCCCTTACAGCTCCGTTTGGGGAAAGGAGGCTTTCCCCCCTCCAAGCTCCATTTCGGGAAAGGAGGCTTTCCCCCCTCCAAGCTCCATTTGGGGAAACAAGGCTTTTAACCCATCACAGCTCCGTTTGGGGAAAGGAGGCTTTCCCCCCTCCCATCTCCGTTTGGGGAAAGGAGGCTTTCCTCCCTCCCAGCTCCGTTTGGGGAAATATGACTTTCCCCCCTTACATCTCCATTTGGGGAAAGGAGCCTTTCCGTCCTCCCAGCTATGTTTGGTGAAAAGAAGCTTTCTCCCATCCCAGCTCCATTTGGGGAAAAGAAGCTTTCCCCCTTCCCAGCTCCATTTGGGGAAAGGAGGCTGTTAACTCCTCACAGCTCCATTTGGGGAAAGGAGACTTTTCCCCCCTTGCAGTTACATTTGGGGAAAGATAACTTTCCCCCCTTACAGCTCTTTTTCGGGAAAGGAAGCTTTTCCTCCCTCCCAGCTCCGTTTGGGGAAAGGAGGCTTCCCCCCTCCCCGCACCATTTGGGGAAAGGAGGCTTTCCCCCCTCCCAGCTCCGTTTGGGGAAAGGAGGCTTTCCCCCCTCCAATCTCTGTTTGGGGAAAGGAGGCTTTCCCCCCTCCCAGCTCCGGAAGGGGAAAGGAAGCTTTTCCTCCCTCCCAGATCCATTTGGGGAAAGGAGGCTTTCGCCCCTCCCATCTCCATTTGGGGAAAGGAGACTTTCCCCCCCTTCCAGCTCCTTTTGGGGAAAGGAAGCTTTTCCTCCCTCCCAGATCCATTTGGGGAAAGGAGGCTTTTCTCCCTCCCAGCGCCGTTTGGGGAAAGGAGGCTTCCCCCCCTCCCAGCACCATTTGGGGAAAGGAGGCTTTCCCCCCTCCCAGCTCCGTTTGGGTAAAGGAGGCTTTCCCTCCTCCCAGATCCGTTTGGGGAAAGGAGGCTTTCCCCCCTCCAAGCTCCATTTGGGGAAAGGAGGCTTTCCCCCCTCCCATCTCCCTTTCGGGAAAGGAGGCTTTCCTCCCTCCCAGCTCCATTTGGGGAAAGAAGACTTTTTCTCCCTTACAGCTCCATTTGAGGAAAGGAGCCTTTCCCCCCTCCCAGCTCCATTTGGGGAAAGGAGGCTTTCCCTCCTCCCAGGTCCGTTTGCATAAAGGAGGCTTTTAACCCCTCACAGCTCCGTTTGGGGAAATGAGACTTTCCCCCCCTTACAGCTCCATTTGGACAAAGGAGGCTTTCCCTCCCTCCCAGGTCCGTTTGCATAAAGGAGGCTTCCCTCCCTCCCAGCTCTATTTGGGGAAAGTAGGCTTCCCCCCCTCCCAGCTCCGTTTCGGGAAAGGAGACTTTTCCCCCCCTTACACCTCCGTTTGGGGAAAGGAGGCTTTCCCCCTCCCAGCTCCATTTGGGATAAGGAGGCTTTTCCCCCCTCCCATCTCCGTTTGGGGAAAGGAGTCTTTACCCCCTCCAAGCTCCATTTGGGGAAAAGAAGCTTTCCCCCCTCCCAGCTGCAATTGGGGAAAGGAGCCTTTCCCCCCCAAGCTCTATTTGGGGAAAGGAGGCTTTCCCCGCTCCCATCTCCGTTTGGGGAAGTAGGCTTTCTCCCTTTCCAGCTGCTTTTGGGGACGGGAGGCTTCCCTTCCAGCTCCATTTGGGGAAGAGAAGATTTCCCCCCCCTCCCAGCTCCGTTTGGTGAAAGGATGCTTTCCCCCCTCCCAGCTCCATTTGGGGAAAGGAGGCTTTTCCCAACTCCCAGCTGCATTTGGGGATGAGAGACTTCCCTCCCAGCTCCATTTGGGGAAAAGAAGATTTTTCCCCCTCTCAGCTCCATTTTTGGAAAAGAAGCTTTGCCCTCTCCAAGCTCCATTTGGGGAAAGGAGACTTTACAACTCTTTTTACGGAAAGGATTCTTTTTCCCCCTCCCAGCTATGTTTGGGGAAAGGATGCTTTCCCCCCATCCCAGCCCCTTTTGGGGAAAGGAGGCTTTCCCCCTCCCAGCTCCATTTGGGGAAAGGAGGCTTTTTCCACCTCCCAGCTCCATTTGGGGACGGGAGGATTCCATTCCAGGTCCATTTGGGGAAGAGAAGCTTTTACCCCCTCCGAGGTCCCTTTGGTTAAAGGAGGCTTTCCTCCCAGCTCCATTTGGGGAAAGGAGCCTTCCCCCCTCCCAGCTCTGTTTGGGGACGGGAGGCTTCCCCCCCTCCCAGCTCCATTTGGGGAAAAGAAACTTTCCCCCCTCCCAGCTCCGTTTGGTGAAAGGATGCTTTCCCCCCTCCCACCTCCGTTTGGGGAAAGGGGGCTGCACCCCTCCCAGCTCCGTTTGGGGAATGGAGGCTTTCCCTCCTCCCAGATCCATTTCGGGAAAGGAGGCTTTCCCCCCTCCCACCTCCATTTGGGGAAAGGAGGCTTTCACCTCTTACAGCTCCGTTTGGGAAAAGGGGGCTGCACCCCTCCCAGCTCTGTTTGGGGAAAGGAGGCTTTCCCTCCTCCCAGATCCATTTCAGGAAAGGAGCCTTTCCCCCCTCCAAGCTCCATTTGGGGAAACGAGGCTTTCCCTCCTCCCAGATCCGTTTGGGGAAAGGAGGCTTTTAACCCCTCACAGCTCCGTTTGGATAAATGAGACTTTCCCGCCCTTACAGCTCCATTTGGACAAAGGTGGCTTTCCCTCCGTCCCAGGTCCGTTTGCATAAAGGAGGCTTCCCTCCCTCCCAGCACCATTTGGGGAAAGGAGGCTTTCCCCCCTCCCAGCTCCATTTGGGGAATGGAGGCTTTCCCTCCTCCCAGATCCATTTCGGGAAAGGAGGCTTTACCCCCTCCAAGTTCCATTTGGGGAAAAGAAACTTTCCCCCCTCCCACCTCCGTTTGGGGAAAGGGGGCTGCACCCCTCCCAGCTCTGTTTGGGGAAAGGAGGCTTTCCCTCCTCCCAGATCCATTTCAGGAAAGGAGGCTTTCCCCCCTACAAGCTCCATTTGGGGAAAGGAGGCTTTCCCCACTACAAGCTCCGTTTGGGGAAAGGAGGCTTTCCCCCCTCCCATCTACATTTGTGGGAAAGGAGGCTTTCCCCCCTCCCATCTCTGTTTGGGGAAAGGAGGCTTTCTCCCTTACAGCTCCCTTTACCTAAAGGAGGCTTCCCTTCCAGCTCCATTTGAGTAAGAGAAGCTTCCCCCTCCTCCCAGGTCCGTTTGGTTAAAGGAGGCTTTCCCCCCCTCACATCTCCATTTGGGGAAAGGATGCTTTCCCCCCCTCCCCGCTCCATTTCGGGAAAGGAGGCTTTTAACCCATCACAGCTCCATTTAGGAAAAGGAGACTTTTCCCCCCTTACAGCTCCGTTTGGAGAAAGGAGGCTTTCCCACCTCCCAGCTCTATTTGGGGAAAGTAGGCTTCCCCCCCTCCCAGCTCCGTTTCGGGAAAGGAGACTTTTCCACCCTCCCATCTCCGTTTGGGGAAAGGAGGCTTTCCTCCCTCCCAGCTCCGTTTGGGGAAATATGACTTTCCCCCCTTACATCTCCATTTGGGGAAAGGAGCCTTTCCGTCCTCCCAGCTATGTTTGGGGAAAAGAAGCTTTCTCCCATCCCAGCTCCATTTGGGGAAAAGAAGCTTTCCCCCCTTCCCAGCTCCATTTGGGGAAAGGAGGCTTTACCCCTCCCTGCTCCATTTGGGGAAAGGAGGCTGTTAACTCCTCACAGCTCCGGAAGGGGAAAGGAAGCTTTTCCTCCCTCCCAGATCCATTTGGGGAAAGGAGGCTTTCCCCCCTCCCATCTCCATTTGGGGAAAGGAGGCTGTTAACTCCTCACAGCTCCGTTTGGGGAAAGGAGACTTTTCCCCCCTTACATCTCCGTTTGGAGAAAGGAGGCTTTCCCACCTCCCAGCTCTATTTGGGGAAAGTAGGCTTCCCCCCCTCCCAGCTCCGTTTCGGGAAAGGAGACTTTTCCACCCTTACAGCTCCGTTTGGGGAAAGGAGGCTTTCCTCCCTCCCAGCTCCGTTTGGGGAAATATGACTTTCCCCCCTTACATCTCCATTTGGGGAAAGGAGCCTTTCCGTCCTCCCAGCTATGTTTGGGGAAAAGAAGCTTTCTCCCATCCCAGCTCCATTTGGGGAAAAGAAGCTTTCCCCCCTTCCCAGCTCCATTTGGGGAAAGGAGGCTTTCCCCCCTCCCATCTCCGTTTGGGGAAAGGAGGCTTTCCTCCGTCCCAGCTCCGTTTGGGGAAATATGACTTTCCCCCCTTACATCTCCATTTGGGGAAAGGAGCCTTTCCGTCCTCCCAGCTATGTTTGGGGAAAAGAAGCTTTCTCCCATCCCAGCTCCATTTGGGGAAAAGAAGCTTTCCCCCCTTCCCAGCTCCATTTGGGGAAAGGAGGCTGTTAACTCCTCACAGCTCCGGAAGGGGAAAGGAAGCTTTTCCTCCCTCCCAGATCCATTTGGGGAAAGGAGACTTTTCCCCCCTTGCAGTTACATTTGGGGAAAGATGACTTTCCCCCCTTACAGCTCTTTTTCGGGAAAGGAAGCTTTTCCTCCCTCCCAGCTCCGTTTGGGGAAAGGAGGCTTCCCCCCCTCCCCGCACCATTTGGGGAAATGAGGCTTTCACCCCCTCCCAGCTCCGTTTGGGGAAAGGAGGCTTTCCCCCCTCCAATCTCTGTTTGGGGAAAGGAGGCTTTCCCCCCTCCCAGCTCCGGAAGGGGAAAGGAAGCTTTTCCTCCCTCCCAGATCCATTTGGGGAAAGGAGGCTTTCCCCCCTCCCATCTCCATTTGGGGAAAGGAGGCTTTCCCCCCCTTCCAGCTCCTTTTGGGGAAAGGAAGCTTTTCCTCCCTCCCAGATCCATTTGGGGAAAGGAGGCTTTCCTACCTCCCAGCGCCGTTTGGGGAAAGGAGGCTTCCCCCCCTCCCAGCACCATTTGGGGAAAGGAGGCTTTCCCCCCTCCCAGCTCCGTTTGGGTAAAGGAGGCTTTCCCTCCTCCCAGATCCGTTTGGGGAAAGGAGGCTTTCCCCCCTCCAAGCTCCATTTGGGGAAAGGAGGCTTCCCCCCTCCCATCTCCATTTGGGGAAAGGAGGCTTTCCTCCCTCCCAGCTCTGTTTGGGGAAAGAAGACTTTTTCTCCCTTACAGCTCCATTTGAGGAAAGGAGACTTTCCCCCCTCCCAGCTCCATTTGGGGAAAGGAGGCTTTCCCTCCTCCCAGATCCGTTTGGGGAAAGGAGGCTTTTAACCCCTACCAGCTCTGTTTGGGGAAAGGATGCTTTCCCTCCTCCCAGATCCATTTCAGGAAAGGAGGCTTTCCCCCCTCCAAGCTCCATTTGGGGAAAGGAGGCTTTCCCCCCTCCCATCTCCGTTTGGGGAAAGGAGGCTTTCCCCCCTCCCATCTCCGTTTGGGGAAAGGAGGCTTTCCCCCCTCCCATCTCTGTTTGGGGAAAGGAGGCTTTCTCCCTTACAGCTCCCTTTACCTAAAGGAGGCTTCCCTTCCAGCTCCATTTGGGTAAGAGAAGCTTCCCCCCCTCGCAGGTCCGTTTGGTTAAAGGAGGCTTTCCCCCCCTCACATCTCCATTTGGGGAAAGGAGGCTTTTAACCCATCACAGCTCGGTTTGGGGAAAGGAGACTTTTCCCCCCTTACAGCTCCGTTTGGAGAAAGGAGGCTTTCCCACCTCCCAGCTCTATTTGGGGTAAGTAGGCTTCCCCCCCTCCCAGCTTCGTTTCAGGAAAGGAGACTTTTCCCCCCTTACAGCTCCGTTTGGGGAAAGTAGGCTTTCCTCCCTCCCCGCTCCGTTTGGGGAAATATGACTTTCCCCCCTTACATCTCCATTTGGGGAAAGGAGCCTTTCCGTCCTCCCAGCTATGTTTGGGGAAAAGAAGCTTTCTCCCATCCCAGCTCCATTTGGGGAAAAGAAGCTTTCCCCCCTTCCCAACTTCATTTGGGGAAATGAGGCTTCCCCCCCTCCCCGCACCGTTTGGGGAAATGAGGCTTTCACCCCTCCCATCTCCATTTGGGGAAAGGAGGCTGTTAACTCCTCACAGCTCCATTTGGGGAAAGTAGACTTTTCCCCCCTTGCAGTTACATTTGGGGAAAGATGACTTTCCCCTCTTACAGCTCTTTTGCGGGAAAGGAAGCTTTTCCTCCCTCCCAGCTCCATTTGGGGAAAGGAGGCTTCCCCCCCTCCCCGCACCATTTGGGGAAATGAGGCTTTCACCCGTCCCATCTCCATTTGGGGAAAGGAGGCTTTCCCCCCTTTCCAGCTCCTTTTGGGGAAAGGAAGCTTTTCCTCCCTCCCAGATCCATTTGGGGAAAGGAGGCTTTCACCCGTCCCATCTCCATTTGGTGAAAGGAGGCTTTCCCCCCTTTCCAGCTCCTTTTGGGGAAAGGAAGCTTTTCCTCCCTCCCAGATCCATTTGGGGAAAGGAGGCTTTCCCCCCTCCCAGCTCCGTTTGGGTAAAGGAGGCTTTCCCTCCTCCCAGATCCGTTTGGGGAAAGGAGGCTTTCCTCCCTCCCAGCTCCGTTTGGGGAAAGAAGACTTTTTCTCCCTTACAGCTCCATTTGAGGAAAGGAGCCTTTCCCCCCTCCCAGCTCCATTTGGGGAAAGGAGGCTTTCCCTCCTCCCAGATCCGTTTGGGGAAAGGAGGCTTTTAACCCCTCACAGCTCCATTTAGATGAATGAGACTTTTCCCCCCTTACAGCTCCGTTTGGAGAAAGGAGGCTTTCCCACCTCCCAGCTCTATTTGGGGAAAGTAGGCTTCCCCCCTCCCAGCTCCGTTTCGGGAAAGGAGACTTTTCCCCCCTTACAGCTCCGTTTGGGGAAAGGAGGCTTTCCCTCTCCCAGCTCCATTTGGGATAAGGAGGCTTTTCCCCCCTCCCATCTCCGTTTGGGGAAAGGAGTCTTTACCCCCTCCCAGCTCTATTTGGGAAAAAGAAACTTTCCCCCCTCCCAGCTCCGTTTGGGGAAAGGAGACTTTCCCCCCTCCCACCTCCGTTTGGGTAAAGGGGGCTTTCCCTCCTCCGAGATCCGTTTGGGGAAAGGAGGCTTTCCCCCTCCCAGCTCCATTTGGGATAAGGAGGGTTTTCCCCCCTCCCATCTCCGTTTGGGGAAAGGAGTCTTTACCCCCTCCCAGCTCTATTTGGGGAAAAGAAACTTTCCCCCCTCCCAGCTCTGTTTGGGGAAAGGAGACTTTCCCCCCTCCCCCCTCCGTTTGGGTAAAGGGGGCTTTCCCTCCTCCGAGATCCGTTTGGGGAAAGGAGGCTTTCCCCCCTCCAAGCTCCATTTCTGGAAAGGAGGCTTTCCCCCCTGCAAGCTCCATTTGGGGAAACAAGGCTTTTAACCCATCACAGCTCCGTTTGGGGAAAGGAGGCTTTTCCCCCTCCCATCTCCGTTTGGGGAAAGGAGGCTTTCCTCCCTCCCAGCTCCCTTTGGGGAAATATGACTTTCCCCCCTTACATCTCCATTTGGGGAAAGGAGCCTTTCCGTCCTCCCAGCTATGTTTGGGGAAAAGAAGCTTTCTCCCATCCCAGCTCCATTTGGGGAAAAGAAGCTTTCCCCCCTTCCCAGCTCCATTTGGGGAAAGGAGGCTGTTAACTCCTCACAGCTCCATTTGGGGAAAGGAGACTTTTCCCCCCTTGCAGTTACATTTGGGGAAAGATGACTTTCCCCCCTACAGCTCTTTATCGGGAAAGGAAGCTTTTCCTCCCTCCCAGCTCCGTTTGGGGAAAGGAGCCTTTCAACCCTTCCCATCTCCGTTTGGGGAAAGGAGGCTTTCCTCCCTCCCAGCTCCATTTGGGAAAAGAAGACTTTTGCCCCCTTACAGCTCCATTTGAGGAAAGGAGCCTTTCCCTCCTCCCAGCTCCGTTTCGGGAAAGGAGACTTTCCCACCCTTACAGCTCCGTTTGGGGAAAGGAGGCTTTACCCCCTCCAAGCTCCATTTGGGGAAAAGAAACTTTCCCCCCTCCCACCTCCGTTTGGGGAAAGGGGGCTGCACCCCTCCCAGCTCCGTTTGGGGAATGGAGGCTTTCCCTCCTCCCAGATCCATTTCGGGAAAGGAGGCTTTCCCCCCTCCAAGCTCCATTTGGGGAAAGGAGGCTTTCACCCCTTACAGCTCCGTTTGGGAAAAGGGGGCTGCACCCCTCCCAGCTCTGTTTGGGGAAAGGAGGCTTTCCCTCCTCCCAGATCCATTTCAGGAAAGGAGGCTTTCCCCCCTCCAAGCTCCATTTGGGGAAAGGAGGCTTTCCCCCCTCCCATCTCCATTTGGGGAAAGGAGGCTTTCCCCCTCCCATCTCAGTTTGGGGAAAGGAGGCTTTCTCCCTTACAGCTCCCTTTACCTAAAGGAGGCTTCCCTTCCAGCTCCATTTGGGTAAGAGAAGCTTCCCCCCCCTCCCAGGTCCGTTTGGTTAAAGGAGGCTTTCCCCCCCTCACATCTCCATTTGGGGAAAGGATGCTTTCCCCCCCCCTCCTCGCTCCATTTGGGGAAAGGAGGCTTTTAACCCATCACAGCTCAGTTTGGGGAAAGGAGGCTTTTAACCCCTCACAGCTCCATTTAGGAAAAGGAGACTTTTCCCCCTTACAGCTCCGTTTGGAGAAAGGAGGCTTTCCCACCTCCCAGCTCTATTTGGGGAAAGTAGGCTTCCCCCCCTCCCAGCTCCGTTTCGGGAAAGGAGACTTTTTCCCCCTTACAGCTCCGTTTGGGGAAAGGAGGCTTTCCCCCCTCCAAGCTCCATTTCGGGAAAGGAGGCTTTCCCCCCTCCAAGCTCCATTTGGGGAAACAAGGCTTTTAACCCATCACAGCTCCGTTTGGGGAAAGGAGGCTTTCCCCCCTCCCATCTCCGTTTGGGGAAAGGAGGCTTTCCTCCCTCCCAGCTCCGTTTGGGGAAATATGACTTTCCCCCCTTACATCTCCATTTGGGGAAAGGAGCCTTTCCGTCCTCCCAGCTATGTTTGGGGAAAAGAAGCTTTCTCCCATCCCAGCTCCATTTGGGGAAAAGAAGCTTTCCCCCTTCCCAGCTCCATTTGGGGAAAGGAGGCTGTTAACTCCTCACAGCTCCATTTGGGGAAAGGAGACTTTTCCCCCCTTGCAGTTACATTTGGGGAAAGATGACTTTCCCCCCTTACAGCTCTTTTTCGGGAAAGGAAGCTTTTCCTCCCTCCCAGCTCCGTTTGGGGAAAGGAGGCTTCCCCCCCTCCCCGCACCATTTGGGGAAATGAGGCTTTCACCCCCTCCCAGCTCCGGAAGGGGAAAGGAAGCTTTTCCTCCCTCCCAGATCCATTTGGGGAAAGGAGGCTTCCCCCCTCCCATCTCCATTTGGGGAAAGGAGACTTTCCCCCCCTTCCAGCTCCTTTTGGGGAAAGGAAACTTTTCCTCCCTCCCAGATCCATTTGGGGAAAGGAGGCTTTCCTCCCTCACAGCGCCGTTTGGGGAAAGGAGGCTTTCCCCCCTCCCAGCTCCGTTTGGGTAAAGGAGGCTTTCCCTCCTCCCAGATCCGTTTGGGGAAAGGAGGCTTTCCCCCCTCCAAGCTCCATTTGGGGAAAGGAGGCTTTCCCCCCTCCCATCTCCGTTTGGGGAAAGGAGGCTTTTGCCCCCTTACAGCTCCATTTCAGGAAAGGAGCCTTTCCCTCCTCCCAGCTCCGTTTCGGGAAAGGAGACTTTCCCCCCCTTACAGCTCCGTTTGGGGAAAGGAGGCTTTACCCCCTCCAAGCTCCATTTGGGGAAAAGAAAATTTCCCCCCTCCCACCTCCGTTTGGGGAAAGGGGCTGCACCCCTCCCAGCTCCGTTTGGGGAAAGGAGGCTTTCCCTCCTCCCAGATCCATTTCGGGAAAGGAGGCTATCCCCCCTCCAAGCTCCATTTGGGGAAAGGAGGCTTTCACCCCTTACAGCTCCGTTTGGGATAAGAAGACTTTTGCCTCCTTACAGCTCCATTTGAGGAAAGGAGCCTTTCCCTCCTCCCAGATCCGTTTGGGGAAAGGAGGCTTTCCCCCCTCCAAGCTCCATTTGGGGAAAAGAAACTTTCCCCCCTCCCAGCTCCGTTTGGGGAAAGGAGACTTTCCCCCCTCCCACCTCCGTTTGGGTAAAGGGGGCTTTCCCTCCTCCGAGATCCGTTTGGGGAAAGGAGGCTTTCCCCCCTCCAAGCTCCATTTCTGGAAAG
This sequence comes from Diadophis punctatus similis, assembly GCA_023053685.1. Taxonomy (NCBI): domain Eukaryota; kingdom Metazoa; phylum Chordata; class Lepidosauria; order Squamata; family Dipsadidae; genus Diadophis; species Diadophis punctatus. The sequence continues at coordinate 63,679 of JALIGW010000097.1, forward strand.
GAGGCTTTCCCCCCTCCAAGCTCCATTTGTGGAAACAAGGCTTTTAACCCATCACAGCTCCGTTTGGGGAAAGGAGGCTTTCCTCCCTCCCAGCTCCGTTTGGGGAAATATGACTTTCCCCCCTTACATCTCCATTTGGGGAAAGGAGCCTTTCCGTCCTCCCAGCTATGTTTGGGGATAAGAAGCTTTCTCCCATCCCAGCTCCATTTGGGGAAAAGAAGCTTTCCCCCCTTCCCAGCTCCATTTGGGGAAAGGAGGCTGTTAACTCCTCACAGCTCCATTTGGGGAAAGGAGACTTTTCCCCCCTTGCAGTTACATTTGGGGAAAGATGACTTTCCCCCCTACAGCTCTTTATCGGGAAAGGAAGCTTTTCCTCCCTCCCAGCTCCGTTTGGGGAAAGGAGCCTTTCAACCCTTCCCATCTCCGTTTGGGGAAAGGAGGCTTTCCTCCCTCCCAGCTCCATTTGGGAAAAGAAGACTTTTGCCCCCTTACAGCTCCATTTGAGGAAAGGAGCCTTTCCCTCCTCCCAGCTCCGTTTCGGGAAAGGAGACTTTCCCACCCTTACAGCTTCGTTTGGGGAAAGGAGGCTTTATCCCCTCCAAGCTCCATTTGGGTAAAAGAAACTTTCCCCCCTCCCACCTCCGTTTGGGGAAAGGGGGCTGCACCCCTCCCAGCTCCGTTTGGGGAATGGAGGCTTTCCCTCCTCCCAGATCCATTTCGGGAAAGGAGGCTTTCCCCCCTCCAAGCTCCATTTGGGGAAAGGAGGCTTTCACCCCTTACAGCTCCGTTTGGGAAAAGGGGGCTGCACCCCTCCCAGCTCTGTTTGGGGAAAGGAGGCTTTCCCTCCTCCCAGATCCATTTCGGGAAAGGAGGCTTTCCCCCCTCCAAGCTCCATTTGGGGAAAGGAGGCTTTCCCCCCTCCAAGCTCCATTTGGGGAAACAAGGCTTTTAACCCATCACAGCTCCGTTTGGGGAAAGGAGGCTGCACCCCTCCCAGCTCCGTTTCGGGAAAGGAGACTTTTCCCCCCTTACAGCTCCGTTTGGGGAAAGGAGGCTTTCCCCCCTCCAAGCTCCATTTCGGGAAAGGAGGCTTTCCCCCCTCCAAGCTCCATTTGGGGAAACAAGGCTTTTAACCCATCACAGCTCCGTTTGGGGAAAGGAGGCTTTCCCCCCTCCCATCTCCGTTTGGGGAAAGGAGGCTTTCCTCCCTCCCAGCTCCGTTTGGGGAAATATGACTTTCCCCCCTTACATCTCCATTTGGGGAAAGGAGCCTTTCCCCCCTCCCAGCTCCGTTTGGGGAAAGGAGGCTGTTAACTCCTCACAGCTCCATTTGGGGAAAGGAGACTTTTCCCCCCTTGCAGTTACATTTGGGGAAAGATGACTTTCCGCCCTTACAGCTCTTTTTCGGGAAAGGAAGCTTTTCCTCCCTCCCAGCTCCGTTTGTGGAAAGGAGGCTGTTAACTCCTGACAGCTCCATTTGGGGAAAGGAGACTTTTCCCCCCTTGCAGTTACATTTGGGGAAAGATGACTTTCCGCCCTTACAGCTCTTTTTCGGGAAAGGAAGCTTTTCCTCCCTCCCAGCTCCGTTTGGGGAAAGGAGGCTTCCCCCCCTCCCCGCACCATTTGGGGAAATGAGGCTTTCACCCCCTCCCAGCTCCATTTGGGGAAAGGAGGCTTTCCCCCCTCCCAGCTCCGTTTGGGGAAAGGAGGCTTTCCCCCCTCCAATCTCTGTTTTGGGAAAGGAGGCTTTCCCCCCTCCCAGCTCCGGAAGGGGAAAGGAAGCTTTTCCTCCCTCCCAGATCCATTTGGGGAAAGGAGGCTTTCCCCCCTCCCATCTCCGTTTGGGGAAAGGAGGCTTTCCTCCCTCCCAGCTCCGTTTGGGGAAAGAAGACTTTTTTTCCCTTACAGCTCCATTTGAGGAAAGGAGCCTTTCCCCCCTCCCAGCTCCGTTTGGGTAAAGGAGGCTTTCCCTCCTCCCAGATCCGTTTGGGGAAAGGAGGCTTTCCCCCCTCCAAGCTCCATTTGGGGAAAGGAGGCTTTCCCCCCTCCCATCTCCGTTTGGGGAAAGGAGGCTTTCCTCCCTCCCAGCTCCGTTTGGGGAAAGAAGACTTTTTCTCCCTTACAGCTCCATTTGAGGAAAGGAGCCTTTCCCCCCTCCCAGCTCCATTTGGGGAAAGGAGGCTTTCCGTCCTCCCAGGTCCGTTTGCATAAAGGAGGCTTTTAACCCCTCACAGCTCCGTTTGGAGAAATGAGACTTTCCCCCCCTTACAGCTCCATTTGGACAAAGGAGTCTTTCCCTCCCTCCTAGGTCCGTTTGCATAAAGGAGGCTTCCCTCCCTCCCAGCACCATTTGGGGAAAGGAGGCTTTCCCTCCTCCCAGATCCATTTGGGGAAAGGAGGCTTTCCCCCCGCCAAGCTCCATTTGGGGAAAGGAGGCTTTCAACCCTTCCCATCTCCATTTGGGGAAAGGAGGCTTTCCTCCCTCCCAGCTCCGTTTGGGAAAAGAAGACTTTTGCCCCCTTACAGCTCCATTTCAGGAAAGGAGCCTTTCCCTCCTCCCAACTCCGTTTCGGGAAAGGAGACTTTCCCCCCCTTACAGCTCCGTTTGGGGAAAGGAGGCTTTACCCACTCCAAGCTCCATTTGGGGAAAAGAAAATTTCCCCCCTCCCACCTCCGTTTGGGGAAAGGGGCTGCACCCCTCCCAGCTCCGTTTGGGGAAAGGAGGCTTTCCCTCCTCCCAGATCCATTTCGGGAAAGGAGGCTATCCCCCCTCCAAGCTCCATTTGGGGAAAGGAGGCTTTCACCCCTTACAGCTCCGTTTGGGATAAGAAGACTTTTGCCCCCTTACAGCTCCATTTGAGGAAAGGAGCCTTTCCCTCCTCCCAGATCCGTTTGGGGAAAGGAGGCTTTCCCCCCTCCAAGCTCCATTTGGGGAAAAGAAACTTTCCCCCCTCCCACCTCCGTTTGGGGAAAGGGGGCTGCACCCCTCCCAGCTCTGTTTGGGGAAAGGAGGCTTTCCCTCCTCTCAGATCCATTTCAGGAAAGGAGGCTTTCCCCCCTCAAAGCTCCATTTGGGGAAAGGAGGCTTTCCCCCCTCCCATCTCCGTTTGGGAAAGGAGGCTTTCCCCCCTCCCATCTCCATTTGGGGAAAGGAGGCTTTCCCCCCTCCCATCTCTGTTTGGGGAAAGGAGGCTTTCTCCCTTACAGCTCCCTTTACCTAAAGGACGCTTCCCTTCCAGCTCCATTTGGGTAAGAGAAGCTTCCCCCCCCTCCCAGCTCTGTTTGGGGAAAGGAGGCTTTCCCTCCTCCCAGATCCATTTCAGGAAAGGAGGCTTTCCCCCCTTAAAGCTCCTTTTGGGGAAAGGAAGCTTTTCCACCCTCCCAGCTCCCTTTGGGGAAAGGAGGCTTCCCCCCCTCCCTGCACCATTTGGGAAAATGAGGCTTTCACCCCCTCCCAGCTCCGTTTGGGGAAAGGAGGCTTCCCCCCCTCCCCGCTCCATTTCGGGAAAGGAGGCTTTTAACCGATCACAGCTCGGTTTGGGGAAAGGAGGCTTTCACCCCCTCCCAGCTCCGTTTGGGGAAAGGAGGCTTCCCCCCCTCCCCGCTCCATTTCGGGAAAGGAGGCTTTTAACCGATCACAGCTCGGTTTGGGGAAAGGAGGCTTTTAACCCCTCACAGCTCCATTTAGGAAAAGGAGACTTTTCCCCCCTTACAGCTCCATTTGGAGAAAGGAGGCTTTCCCACCTCCCAGCTCTATTTGGGGAAAGTATGCTTCCCCCCCTCCCAGCTCTGCTTCGGGAAAGGAGACTTTCCCCCCTTACAGCTCCGTTTGGGGAAAGGAGGCTTTCCCCCCTCCAAGCTCCATTTCGGGAAAGGAGGCTTTCCCCCCTCCAAGCTCCATTTGGGGAAACAAGGCTTTTAACCCATCACAGCTCCGTTTGGGGAAAGGAGGCTTTCCCCCCTCCCATCTCCGTTTGGGGAAAGGAGGCTTTCCTCCCTCCCAGCTCCGTTTGGGGAAATATGACTTTCCCCCCTTACCTCTCCATTTGGGGAAAGAAGCCTTTCCGTCCTCCCAGCTATGTTTGGGGAAAAGAAGCTTTCTCCCATCCCAGCTCCATTTGGGGAAAAGAAGCTTTCCCCCCTTCCCAGCTCCATTTGGGGAAAGGAGGCTGTTAACTACTCACAGCTCCATTTGGGGAAAGGAGACTTTTCCCCCCTTGCAGTTACATTTGGGGAAAGATAACTTTCCCCCCTTACAGCTCTTTTTCGGGAAAGGAAGCTTTTCCTCCCTCCCAGCTCCGTTTGGGGAAAGGAGGCTTCCCCCCCTCCCCGCACCATTTGGGGAAATGAGGCTTTCACCCCCTCCCAGCTCCATTTGGGGAAAGGAGGCTTTCCCCCCTCCCAGCTCCGTTTGGGGAAAGGAGGCTTTCCCCCCTCCAATCTCTGTTTGGGGAAAGGAGGCTTTCCCCCCTCCCAGCTCCGGAAGGGGAAAGGAAGCTTTTCCTCCCTCCCAGATCCATTTGGGGAAAGGAGGCTTTCCCCCCTCCCATCTCCATTTGGGGAAAGGAGACTTTCCCCCCCTTCCAGCTCCTTTTGGGGAAAGGAAGCTTTTCCTCCCTCCCAGATCCATTTGGGGAAAGGAGGCTTTCCTCCCTCCCAGCGCTGTTTGGGGAAAGGAGGCTTCCCCCCCTCCCAGCACCATTTGAGGAAAGGAGGCTTTCCCCCCTCCCAGCTCCGTTTGGGTAAAGGAGGCTTTCCCTCCTCCCAGATCCGTTTGGGGAAAGGAGGCTTTCCCCCCTCCAAGCTCCATTTGGGGAAAGGAGGCTTTCCCCCCTCCCATCTCCCTTTCGGGAAAGGAGGCTTTCCTCCCTCCCAGCTCCGTTTGGGGAAAGAAGACTTTTTCTCCCTTACAGCTCCATTTGAGGAAAGGAGCCTTTCCCCCCTCCCAGCTCCATTTGGACAAAGGAGGCTTTCCCTCCCTCCCAGCTCTATTTGGGGAAAGTAGGCTTCCCCCCTCCCAGCTCCGTTTCGGAAAAGGAGACTTTTCCCCCCTTACACCTCCGTTTGGGGAAAGGAGGCTTTCCCCCTCCCAGCTCCATTTGGGATAAGGAGGCTTTTCCCCCCTCCCATCTCCGTTTGGGGAAAGGAGTCTTTACCCCCTCCAAGCTCCGTTTGGGGAAAAGAAGCTTTCCCCCCTAACAGCTGCAATTGGGGAAAGGAGCCTTTCCCCCCCCAGCTCTATTTGGGGAAAGGAGGCTTTCCCCGCTCCCATCTCCGTTTGGGGAAGTAGGCTTTCTCCCTTTCCAGCTGCTTTTGGGGACGGGAGGCTTCCCTTCCAGCTCCATTTGGGGAAGAGAAGATTTCCCCCCCCCTCCCAGCTCCGTTTGGTGAAAGGATGCTTTCCCCGCTCAAAGCTCCATTTGGGGAAAGGAGGCTTTTCCCAACTCCCAGCTGCATTTGGGGATGAGAGACTTCCCTCCCAGCTCCATTTGGGGAAAAGAAGATTTTTCCCCCTCTCAGCTCCATTTTTGGAAAAGAAGCTTTGCCCTCTCCAAGCTCCATTTGGGGAAAGGAGACTTTACAGCTCTTTTTACGGAAAGGATTCTTTTTCCCCCTCCCAGCTATGTTTGGGGAAAGGATGCTTTCCCCCCATCCCAGCCCCTTTTGGGGAAAGGAGGCTTTCCCCCTCCCAGCTCCATTTGGGGAAAGGAGGCTTTTTCCACCTCCCAGCTCCATTTGGGGACGGGAGGATTCCATTCCAGCTCCATTTGGGGAAGAGAAGCTTTTACCCCCTCCGAGGTCCCTTTGGTTAAAGGAGGCTTTCCTCCCAGCTCCATTTGGGGAAAGGAGCCTTCCCCCCTCCCAGCTCTGTTTGGGGACGGGAGGCTTCCCCCCCTCCCAGCTCCATTTGGGGAAAAGAAACTTTCCCCCCTCCCACCTCCGTTTGGGGAAAGGGGGCTGCACCCCTCCCAGCTCCGTTTGGGGAATGGAGGCTTTCCCTCCTCCCAGATCCATTTCGGGAAAGGAGGCTTTCCCCCCTCCAAGCTCCATTTGGGGAAAGGAGGCTTTCACCCCTTACAGCTCCGTTTGGGAAAAGGGGGCTGCACCCCTCCCAGCTCTGTTTGGGGAAAGGAGGCTTTCCCTCCTCCCAGATCCATTTCAGGAAAGGAGCCTTTCCCCCCTCCAAGCTCCATTTGGGGAAACGAGGCTTTCCCTCCTCCCAGATCCGTTTGGGGAAAGGAGGCTTTTAACCCCTCACAGCTCCGTTTGGATAAATGAGACTTTCCCCCCTCCCAGCTCCATTTGGGGAAAGGAGGCTTTTCCCAACTCCCAGCTGCATTTGGGGATGAGAGACTTCCCTCCCAGCTCCATTTGGGGAAAAGAAGATTTTTCCCCCTCTCAGCTCCATTTTTGGAAAAGAAGCTTTGCCCTCTCCAAGCTCCATTTGGGGAAAGGAGACTTTACAGCTCTTTTTACGGAAAGGATTCTTTTTCCCCCTCCCAGCTATGTTTGGGGAAAGGATGCTTTCCCCCCATCCCAGCCCCTTTTGGGGAAAGGAGGCTTTCCCCCTCCCAGCTCCATTTGGGGAAAGGAGGCTTTTTCCACCTCCCAGCTCCATTTGGGGACGGGAGGATTCCATTCCAGCTCCATTTGGGGAAGAGAAGCTTTTACCCCCTCCGAGGTCCCTTTGGTTAAAGGAGGCTTTCCTCCCAGCTCCATTTGGGGAAAGGAGCCTTCCCCCCTCCCAGCTCTGTTTGGGGACGGGAGGCTTCCCCCCCTCCCAGCTCCATTTGGGGAAAAGAAACTTTCCCCCCTCCCACCTCCGTTTGGGGAAAGGGGGCTGCACCCCTCCCAGCTCCGTTTGGGGAATGGAGGCTTTCCCTCCTCCCAGATCCATTTCGGGAAAGGAGGCTTTCCCCCCTCCAAGCTCCATTTGGGGAAAGGACGCTTTCACCCCTTACAGCTCCGTTTGGGAAAAGGGGGCTGCACCCCTCCCAGCTCTGTTTGGGGAAAGGAGGCTTTCCCTCCTCCCAGATCCATTTCAGGAAAGGAGCCTTTCCCCCCTCCAAGCTCCATTTGGGGAAACGAGGCTTTCCCTCCTCCCAGATCCGTTTGGGGAAAGGAGGCTTTTAACCCCTCACAGCTCCGTTTGGATAAATGAGACTTTCCCGCCCTTACAGCTCCATTTGGACAAAGGTGGCTTTCCCTCCCTCCCAGGTCCGTTTGCATAAAGGAGGCTTCCCTCCCTCCCAGCACCATTTGGGGAAAGGAGGCTTTCCCCCCTCCCAGCTCCATTTGGGGAATGGAGGCTTTCCCTCCTCCCAGATCCATTTGGGGAAAGGAGGCTTTACCCCCTCCAAGTTCCATTTGGGGAAAAGAAACTTTCCCCCCTCCCACCTCCGTTTGGGGAAAGGGGGCTGCACCCCTCCCAGCTCTGTTTGGGGAAAGGAGGCTTTCCCTCCTCCCAGATCCATTTCAGGAAAGGAGGCTTTCCCCCCTCCAAGCTCCATTTGGGGAAAGGAGGCTTTCCCCCCTCCCATCTCCGTTTGGGGAAAGGAGGCTTTCCCCCCTCCCATCTCCATTTGTGGGAAAGGAGGCTTTCCCCCCTCCCATCTCTGTTTGGGGAAAGGAGGCTTTCTCCCTTACAGCTCCCTTTACCTAAAGGAGGCTTCCCTTCCAGCTCCATTTGGGTAAGAGAAGCTTCCCCCTCCTGCCAGGTCCGTTTGGTTAAAGGAGGCTTTCCCCCCCCTCACATCTCCATTTGGGGAAAGGATGCTTTCCCCCCCTCCCCGCTCCATTGGCGGAAAGGAGGCGTTTAACCCATCACAGCTCGGTTTGGGGAAAGGAGGCTTTTAACCCCTCACAGCTCCATTTAGGAAAAGGAGACTTTTCCCCCCTTACAGCTCCGTTTGGAGAAAGGAGGCTTTCCCACCTCCCAGCTCTATTTGGGGAAAGTAGGCTTTCCCTCCTCCCAGATCCATTTCGGGAAAGGAGGCTTTCCCCCCTCCAAGCTCCATTTGGGGAAAGGAGGCTTTCACCCCTTACAGCTCCGTTTGGGAAAAGGGGGCTGCACCCCTCCCAGCTCTGTTTGGGGAAAGGAGGCTTTCCCTCCTCCCAGATCCATTTCAGGAAAGGAGCCTTTCCCCCCTCCAAGCTCCATTTGGGGAAACGAGGCTTTCCCTCCTCCCAGATCCGTTTGGGGAAAGGAGGCTTTTAACCCCTCACAGCTCCGTTTGGATAAATGAGACTTTCCCCCCCTTACAGCTCCATTTGGACAAAGGTGGCTTTCCCTCCCTCCCAGGTCCGTTTGCATAAAGGAGGCTTCCCACCCTCCCAGCACCATTTGGGGAAAGGAGGCTTTCCCCCCTCCCAGCTCCATTTGGGGAATGGAGGCTTTCCCTCCTCCCAGAACCATTTCGGGAAAGGAGGCTTTACCCCCTCCAAGTTCCATTTGGGGAAAATAAACTTTCCCCCCTCCCACCTCCGTTTGGGGAAAGGGGGCTGCACCCCTCCCAGCTCTGTTTGGGGAAAGGAGGCTTTCCCTCCTCCCAGATCCATTTCAGGAAAGGAGGCTTTCCCCCCTCCAAGCTCCATTTGGGGAAAGGAGGCTTTCCCCCCTCCCCTCTCCGTTTGGGGAAAGGAGGCTTTCCCCTCTCCCATCTCCGTTTGTGGGAAAGGAGGCTTTCCCCCCTCCCATCTCTGTTTGGGGAAAGGAGGCTTTCTCCCTTACAGCTCCCTTTACCTAAAGGAGGCTTCCCTTCCAGCTCCATTTGGGTAAGAGAAGCTTCCCCCTCCTCCCAGGTCCGTTTGGTTAAAGGAGGCTTTCCCCCCCTCACATCTCCATTTGGGGAAAGGATGCTTTCCCCCCCTCCCCGCTCCATTTGGGGAAAGGAGGCGTTTAACCCATCACAGCTCGGTTTGGGGAAAGGAGGCTTTTAACCCCTCACAGCTCCATTTAGGAAAAGGAGACTTTTCCCCCCTTACAGCTCCGTTTGGAGAAAGGAGGCTTTCCCACCTCCCAGCTCTATTTGGGGAAAGTAGGCTTCCCCCCTCCCAGCTCCGTTTCGGGAAAGGAGAATTTTCCCCCCTTACAGCTCCGTTTGGGGAAAGGAGGCTTTCCCCCTCCCAGCTCCATTTGGGATAAGGAGTCTTTTCCCCCCTCCCATCTCCGTTTGGGGAAAGGAGTCTTTACCCCCTCCCAGCTCTATTTGGGGAAAAGAAACTTTCCCCCCTCCCAGCTCCGTTTGGGGAAAGGAGACTTTCCCCCCTCCCACCTCCGTTTGGGTAAAGGGGGCTTTCCCTCCTCCGAGATCCGTTTGGGGAAAGGAGGCTTTCCCCCCTCCAAGCTCCATTTCTGGAAAGGAGGCTTTCCCCCCTCCAAGCTCCATTTGTGGAAACAAGGCTTTTAACCCATCACAGCTCCGTTTGGGGAAAGGAGGCTTTCCTCCCTCCCAGCTCCGTTTGGGGAAATATGACTTTCCCCCCTTACATCTCCATTTGGGGAAAGGAGCCTTTCCGTCCTCCCAGCTATGTTTGGGGAAAAGAAGCTTTCTCCCATCCCAGCTCCATTTGGGGAAAAGAAGCTTTCCCCCCTTCCCAGCTCCATTTGGGGAAAGGAGGCTGTTAACTCCTCACAGCTCCATTTGGGGAAAGGAGACTTCTCCCCCCTTGCAGTTACATTTGGGGAAAGATGACTTTCCCCCCTACAGCTCTTTATCGGGAAAGGAAGCTTTTCCTCCCTCCCAGCTCCGTTTGGGGAAAGGAGCCTTTCAACCCTTCCCATCTCCGTTTGTGGAAAGGAGGCTTTCCTCCCTCCCAGCTCCATTTGGGAAAAGAAGACTTTTGCCCCCTTACAGCTCCATTTGAGGAAAGGAGCCTTTCCCTCCTCCCAGCTCCGTTTCGGGAAAGGAGACTTTCCCACCCTTACAGCTCCGTTTGGGGAAAGGAGGCTTTCCCCCCTCCAAGCTCCATTTGGGTAAAAGAAACTTTCCCCCCTCCCACCTCCGTTTGGGGAAAGGGGGCTGCACCCCTCCCAGCTCCGTTTGGGGAATGGAGGCTTTCCCTCCTCCCAGATCCATTTCGGGAAAGGAGGCTTTCCCCCCTCCAAGCTCCATTTGGGGAAAGGAGGCTTTCACCCCTTACAGCTCCGTTTGGGAAAAGGGGGCTGCACCCCTCCCAGCTCTGTTTGGGGAAAGGAGGCTTTCCCTCCTCCCAGATCCATTTCAGGAAAGGAGGCTTTCCCCCCTCCAAGCTCCATTTGGGGAAAGGAGGCTTTCCCCCCTCCCATCTCCATTTGGGGAAAGGAGGCTTTCCCCCTCCCATCTCTGTTTGGGGAAAGGAGGCTTTCTCCCTTACAGCTCCCTTTACCTAAAGGAGGCTTCCCTTCCAGCTCCATTTGGGTAAGAGAAGCTTCCCCCCCTCCCAGGTCCGTTTGGTTAAAGGAGGCTTTCCCCCCCTCACATCTCCATTTGGGGAAAGGATGCTTTCCCCCCCTCCTCGCTCCATTTGGGGAAAGGAGGCTTTTAACCCATCACAGCTCGGTTTGGGGAAAGGAGGCTTTTAACCCCTCACAGCTCCATTTAGGAAAAGGAGACTTTTCCCCCTTACAGCTCCGTTTGGGGAAAGTAGGCTTCCCCCCCTCCCAGCTCCGTTTCGGGAAAGGAGACTTTTCCCCCCTTACAGCTCCGTTTGGGGAAAGGAGGCTTTCCCCCCTCCAAGCTCCATTTCGGGAAAGGAGGCTTTCCCCCCTCCAAGCTCCATTTGGGGAAACAAGGCATTTAACCCATCACAGCTCCGTTTGGGGAAAGGAGGCTTTCCCCCCTCCCATCTCCGTTTGGGGAAAGGAGGCTTTCCTCCCTCCCAGCTCCGTTTGGGGAAATATGACTTTCCCCCCTTACATCTCCATTTGGGGAAAGGAGCCTTTCCCCCCTCCCAGCTCCGTTTGGGGAAAGGAGGCTGTTAACTCCTCACAGCTCCATTTGGGGAAAGGAGACATTTCCCCCCTTGCAGTTACATTTGGGGAATGATGACTTTCCGCCCTTACAGCTCTTTTTCGGGAAAGGAAGCTTTTCCTCCCTCCCAGCTCCGTTTGGGGAAAGGAGGCTGTTAACTCCTGACAGCTCCATTTGGGGAAAGGAGACTTTTCCCCCCTTGCAGTTACATTTGGGGAAAGATGACTTTCCGCCCTTACAGCTCTTTTTCAGGAAAGGAAGCTTTTCCTCCCTCCCAGCTCCGTTTGGGGAAAGGAGGCTTCCCCCCCTCCCCGCACCATTTGGGGAAATGAGGCTTTCACCCCCTCCCAGCTCCATTTGGGGAAAGGAGGCTTTCCCCCCTCCCAGCTCCGTTTGGGGAAAGGAGGCTTTCCCCCCTCCAATCTCTGTTTTGGGAAAGGAGGCTTTCCCCCCTCCCAGCTCCGGAAGGGGAAAGGAAGCTTTTCCTCCCTCCCAGATCCATTTGGGGAAAGGAGGCTTTCCCCCCTCCCATCTCCGTTTGGGGAAAGGAGGCTTTCCTCCCTCCCAGCTCCGTTTGGGGAAAGAAGACTTTTTCTCCCTTACAGCTCCATTTGAGGAAAGGAGCCTTTCCCCCCTCCCAGCTCCGTTTGGGTAAAGGAGGCTTTCCCTCCTCCCAGATCCATTTGGGGAAAGGAGGCTTTCCCCCCTCCAAGCTCCATTTGGGGAAAGGAAGCTTTCCCCCCTCCCATCTCCGTTTGGGGAAAGGAGGCTTTCCTCCCTCCCAGCTCCGTTTGGGGAAAGAAGACTTTTTCTCCCTTACAGCTCCATTTGAGGAATGGAGCCTTTCCCCCCTCCCAGCTCCATTTGGGGAAAGGAGGCTTTCCGTCCTCCCAGGTCCGTTTGCATAAAGGAGGCTTTTAACCCCTCACAGCTCCGTTTGGAGAAATGAGACTTTCCCCCCCTTACAGCTCCATTTGGACAAAGGAGTCTTTCCCTCCCTCCTAGGTCCGTTTGCATAAAGGAGGCTTCCCTCCCTCCCAGCACCATTTGGGGAAAGGAGGCTTTCCCCCATCCCAGCTCCATTTGGGGAAAGGAGGCTTTCCCTCCTCCCAGATCCATTTGGGGAAAGGAGGCTTTCCCCCCGCCAAGCTCCATTTGGGGAAAGGAGGCTTTCAACCCTTCCCATCTCCGTTTGGGGAAAGGAGGCTTTCCTCCCTCCCAGCTCCGTTTGGGAAAAGAAGACTTTTGCCCCCTTACAGCTCCATTTCAGGAAAGGAGCCTTTCCCTCCTCCCAGCTCCGTTTCGGGAAAGGAGACTTTCCCCCCCTTACAGCTCCGTTTGGGGAAAGGAGGCTTTACCCCCTCCAAGCTCCATTTGGGGAAAAGAAAATTTCCCCCCTCCCACCTCCGTTTGGGGAAAGGGGCTGCACCCCTCCCAGCTCCGTTTGGGGAAAGGAGGCTTTCCCTCCTCCCAGATCCATTTCGGGAAAGGAGGCTATCCCCCCTCCAAGCTCCATTTGGGGAAAGGAGGCTTTCACCCCTTACAGCTCCGTTTGGGAAAAGAAGACTTTTGCCCCCTTAAAGCTCCATTTGAGGAAAGGAGCCTTTCCCTCCTCCCAGATCCGTTTGGGGAAAGGAGGCTTTCCCCCCTCCAAGCTCCATTTGGGGAAAAGAAACTTTCCCCCCTCCCACCTCCGTTTGGGGAAAGGGGGCTGCACCCCTCCCAGCTCTGTTTGGGGAAAGGAGGCTTTCCCTCCTCCCATCTCCGTTTGGGAAAGGAGGCTTTCCCCCCTCCCATCTCCATTTGGGGAAAGGAGGCTTTCCCCCCTCCCATCTCTGTTTGGGGAAAGGAGGCTTTCTCCCTTACAGCTCCCTTTACCTAAAGGAGGCTTCCCTTCCAGCTCCATTTGGGTAAGAGAAGCTTCCCCCCCCTCCCAGCTCTGTTTGGGGAAAGGAGGCTTTCCCTCCTCCCAGATCCATTTCAGGAAAGGAGGCTTTCCCCACTTAAAGCTCCTTTTGGGGAAAGGAAGCTTTTCCACCCTCCCAGCTCCGTTTGGGGAAAGGAGGCTTCCCCCCCTCCCTGCACCATTTGGGGAAAGGATGCTTTCCCCCCCTCCTCGCTCCATTTGGGGAAAGGAGGCTTTTAACCCATCACAGCTCGGTTTGGGGAAAGGAGGCTTTTAACCCCTCACAGCTCCATTTAGGAAAAGGAGACTTTTCCCCCTTACAGCTCCGTTTGGAGAAAGGAGGCTTTCCCACCTCCCAGCTCTATTTGGGGAAAGTAGGCTTCCCCCCCTCCCAGCTCCGTTTCGGGAAAGGAGACTTTTCCCCCCTTACAGCTCCGTTTGGGGAAAGGAGGCTTTCCCCCCTCCAAGCTCTATTTTGGGAAAGGAGGCTTTCCCCCCTCCAAGCTCCATTTGGGGAAACAAGGCTTTTAACCCATCACAGCTCCGTTTGGGGAAAGGAGGCTTTCCCCCCTCCCATCTCCGTTTGGGGAAAGGAGGCTTTCCTCCCTCCCAGCTCCGTTTGGGGAAATATGACTTTCCCCCCTTACATCTCCATTTGGGGAAAGGAGCCTTTCCGTCCTCCCAGCTATGTTTGGGGAAAAGAAGCTTTCTCCCATCCCAGCTCCATTTGGGGAAAAGAAGCTTTCCCCCTTCCCAGCTCCATTTGGGGAAAGGAGGCTGTTAACTCCTCACAGCTCCATTTGGGGAAAGGAGACTTTTCCCCCCTTGCAGTTACATTTGGGGAAAGATGACTTTCCCCCCTTACAGCTCTTTTTCGGGAAAGGAAGCTTTTCCTCCCTCCCAGCTCCGTTTGGGGAAAGGAGGCTTCCCCCCCTCCCCGCACCATTTGGGGAAATGAGGCTTTCACCCCCTCCCAGCTCCATTTGGGGAAAGGAGGCTTTCCCCCCTCCCAGCTCCGTTTGGGGAAAGGAGGCTTTCCCCCCTCCAATCTCTGTTTTGGGAAAGGAGGCTTTCCCCCCTCCCAGCTCCGGAAGGGGAAAGGAAGCTTTTCCTCCCTCCCAGATCCATTTGGGGAAAGGAGGCTTTTAACCGATCACAGCTCGGTTTGGGGAAAGGAGGCTTTTAACCCCTCACAGCTCCATTTAGGAAAAGGAGACTTTTCTCCCCTTACAGCTCCATTTGGAGAAAGGAGGCTTTCCCACCTCCCAGCTCTATTTGGGGAAAGTATGCTTCCCCCCCTCCCAGCTCCGCTTCGGGAAAGGAGACTTTTCCCCCCTTACAGCTCCGTTTGGTGAAAGGAGGCTTTCCCCCCTCCAAGCTCCATTTCGGGAAAGGAGGCTTTCCCCCCTCCAAGCTCCATTTGGGGAAACAAGGCTTTTAACCCATCACAGCTCCGTTTGGGGAAAGGAGACTTTTCTCCCCTTACAGCTCCATTTGGAGAAAGGAGGCTTTCCCACCTCCCAGCTCTATTTGGGGAAAGTATGCTTCCCCCCCTCCCAGCTCCGCTTCGGGAAAGGAGACTTTTCCCCCCTTACAGCTCCGTTTGGGGAAAGGAGGCTTTCCCCCCTCCAAGCTCCATTTCGGGAAAGGAGGCTTTCCCCCCTCCCATCTCCGTTTGGGGAAAGGAGGCTTTCCTCCCTCCCAGCTCCGTTTGGGGAAATATGACTTTCCCCCCTTACCTCTCCATTTGGGGAAAGAAGCCTTTCCGTTCTCCCAGCTATGTTTGGGGAAAAGAAGCTTTCTCCCATCCCAGCTCCATTTGGGGAAAAGAAGCTTTCCCCCCTTCCCAGCTCCATTTGGGGAAAGGAGGCTGTTAACTACTCACAGCTCCATTTGGGGAAAGGAGACTTTTCCCCCCTTGCAGTTACATTTGGGGAAAGATAACTTTCCCCCCTTACAGCTCTTTTTCGGGAAAGGAAGCTTTTCCTCCCTCCCAGCTCCGTTTGGGGAAAGGAGGCTTCCCCCCCTCCCCGCACCATTTGGGGAAATGAGGCTTTCACCCCCCTCCCAGCTCCATTTGGGGAAAGGAGGCTTTCCCCCCTCCCAGCTCCGTTTGGGGAAAGGAGGCTTTCCCCCCTCCAATCTCTGTTTGGGGAAAGGAGGCTTTCCCCCCTCCCAGCTCCGGAAGGGGAAAGGAAGCTTTTCCTCCCTCCCAGATCCATTTGGGGAAAGGAGGCTTTCCCCCCTCCCATCTCCATTTGGGGAAAGGAGACTTTCCCCCCCTTCCAGCTCCTTTTGGGGAAAGGAAGCTTTTCCTCCCTCCCAGATCCATTTGGGGAAAGGAGGCTTTCCTCCCTCCCAGCGCCGTTTGGGGAAAGGAGGCTTCCCCCCCTCCCAGCACCATTTGGGGAAAGGAGGCTTTCCCCCCTCCCAGCTCCGTTTGGGTAAAGGAGGCTTTCCCTCCTCCCAGATCCGTTTGGGGAAAGGAGGCTTTCCCCCCTCCAAGCTCCATTTGGGGAAAGGAGGCTTTCCCCCCTCCCATCTCCCTTTCGGGAAAGGAGGCTTTCCTCCCTCCCAGCTCCGTTTGGGGAAAGAAGACTTTTTCTCCCTTACAGCTCCATTTGAGGAAATGAGCCTTTCCCCCCTCCCAGCTCCATTTGGGGAAAGGAGGCTTTCCCTCCTCCCAGGTCCGTTTGCATAAACGAGGCTTTTAACCCCTCACAGCTCCGTTTGGGGAAATGAGACTTTCCCCCCCTTACAGCTCCATTTGGACAAAGGAGGCTTTCCCTCCCTCCCAGCTCTATTTGGGGAAAGTAGGCTTCCCCCCCTCCCAGCTCCGTTTCGGAAAAGGAGACTTTTCCCCCCTTACACCTCCGTTTGGGGAAAGGAGGCTTTCCCCCTCCCAGCTCCATTTGGGATAAGGAGGCTTTTCCCCCCTCCCATCTCCGTTTGGGGAAAGGAGTCTTTACCCCCTCCAAGCTCCGTTTGGGGAAAAGAAGCTTTCCCCCCTAACAGCTGCAATTGGGGAAAGGAGCCTTTCCCCCCCCCAGCTCTATTTGGGGAAAGGAGGCTTTCCCCGCTCCCATCTCCGTTTGGGGAAGTAGGCTTTCTCCCTTTCCAGCTGCTTTTGGGGACGGGAGGCTTCCCTTCCAGCTCCATTTGGGGAAGAGAAGATTTCCCCCCCCTCCCAGCTCCGTTTGGTGAAAGGATGCTTTCCCCCCTCCCAGCTCCATTTGGGGAAAGGAGGCTTTTCCCAACTCCCAGCTGCATTTGGGGATGAGAGACTTCCCTCCCAGCTCCATTTGGGGAAAAGAAGATTTTTCCCCCTCTCAGCTCCATTTTTGGAAAAGAAGCTTTGCCCTCTCCAAGCTCCATTTGGGGAAAGGAGACTTTACAGCTCTTTTTACGGAAAGGATTCTTTTTCCCCCTCCCAGCTATGTTTGGGGAAAGGATGCTTTCCCCCCATCCCAGCCCCTTTTGGGGAAAGGAGGCTTTCCCCCTCCCAGCTCCATTTGGGGAAAGGAGGCTTTTTCCACCTCCCAGCTCCATTTGGGGACGGGAGGATTCCATTCCAGCTCCATTTGGGGAAGAGAAGCTTTTACCCCCTCCGAGGTCCCTTTGGTTAAAGGAGGCTTTCCTCCCAGCTCCATTTGGGGAAAGGAGCCTTCCCCCCTCCCAGCTCTGTTTGGGGACGGGAGGCTTCCCCCCCTCCCAGCTCCATTTGGGGAAAAGAAACTTTCCCCCCTCCCACCTCCGTTTGGGGAAAGGGGGCTGCACCCCTCCCAGCTCCGTTTGGGGAATGGAGGCTTTCCCTCCTCCCAGATCCATTTCGGGAAAGGAGGCTTTCCCCCCTCCAAGCTCCATTTGGGGAAAGGAGGCTTTCACCCCTTACAGCTCCGTTTGGGAAAAGGGGGCTGCACCCCTCCCAGCTCTGTTTGGGGAAAGGAGGCTTTCCCTCCTCCCAGATCCATTTCAGGAAAGGAGCCTTTCCCCCCTCCAAGCTCCATTTGGGGAAACGAGGCTTTCCCTCCTCCCAGATCCGTTTGGGGAAAGGAGGCTTTTAACCCCTCACAGCTCCGTTTGGATAAATGAGACTTTCCCGCCCTTACAGCTCCATTTGGACAAAGGTGGCTTTCCCTCCCTCCCAGGTCCGTTTGCATAAAGGAGGCTTCCCTCCCTCCCAGCACCATTTGGGGAAAGGAGGCTTTCCCCCCTCCCAGCTCCATTTGGGGAATGGAGGCTTTCCCTCCTCCCAGATCCATTTCGGGAAAGGAGGCTTTACCCCCTCCAAGTTCCATTTGGGGAAAAGAAACTTTCCCCCCTCCCACCTCCGTTTGGGGAAAGGGGGCTGCACCCCTCCCAGCTCTGTTTGGGGAAAGGAGGCTTTCCCTCCTCCCAGATCCATTTCAGGAAAGGAGGCTTTCCCCCCTCCAAGCTCCATTTGGGGAAAGGAGGCTTTCCCCCCTCCCATCTCCGTTTGGGGAAAGGAGGCTTTCCCCCCTCCCATCTCCATTTGTGGGAAAGGAGGCTTTCCCCCCTCCCATCTCTGTTTGGGGAAAGGAGGCTTTCTCCCTTACAGCTCCCTTTACCTAAAGGAGGCTTCCCTTCCAGCTCCATTTGGGTAAGAGAAGCTTCCCCCTCCTGCCAGGTCCGTTTGGTTAAAGGAGGCTTTCCCCCCCTCACATCTCCATTTGGGGAAAGGATGCTTTCCCCCCCTCCCCGCTCCATTGGCGGAAAGGAGGCGTTTAACCCATCACAGCTCGGTTTGGGGAAAGGAGGCTTTTAACCCCTCACAGCTCCATTTAGGAAAAGGAGACTTTTCCCCCCTTACAGCTCCGTTTGGAGAAAGGAGGCTTTCCCACCTCCCAGCTCTATTTGGGGAAAGTAGGCTTTCCCTCCTCCCAGATCCATTTCGGGAAAGGAGGCTTTCCCCCCTCCAAGCTCCATTTGGGGAAAGGAGGCTTTCACCCCTTACAGCTCCGTTTGGGAAAAGGGGGCTGCACCCCTCCCAGCTCTGTTTGGGGAAAGGAGGCTTTCCCTCCTCCCAGATCCATTTCAGGAAAGGAGCCTTTCCCCCCTCCAAGCTCCATTTGGGGAAACGAGGCTTTCCATCCTCCCAGATCCGTTTGGGGAAAGGAGGCTTTTAACCCCTCACAGCTCCGTTTGGATAAATGAGACTTTCCCCCCCTTACAGCTCCATTTGGACAAAGGTGGCTTTCCCTCCCTCCCAGGTCCGTTTGCATAAAGGAGGCTTCCCACCCTCCCAGCACCATTTGGGGAAAGGAGGCTTTCCCCCCTCCCAGCTCCATTTGGGGAATGGAGGCTTTCCCTCCTCCCAGATCCATTTCGGGAAAGGAGGCTTTACCCCCTCCAAGTTCCATTTGGGGAAAATAAACTTTCCCCCCTCCCACCTCCGTTTGGGGAAAGGGGGCTGCACCCCTCCCAGCTCTGTTTGGGGAAAGGAGGCTTTCCCTCCTCCCAGATCCATTTCAGGAAAGGAGGCTTTCCCCCCTCCAAGCTCCATTTGGGGAAAGGAGGCTTTCCCCCCTCCCCTCTCCGTTTGGGGAAAGGAGGCTTTCCCCCCTCCCATCTCCGTTTGTGGGAAAGGAGGCTTTCCCCCCTCCCATCTCTGTTTGGGGAAAGGAGGCTTTCTCCCTTACAGCTCCCTTTACCTAAAGGAGGCTTCCCTTCCAGCTCCATTTGGGTAAGAGAAGCTTCCCCCTCCTCCCAGGTCCGTTTGGTTAAAGGAGGCTTTCCCCCCCTCACATCTCCATTTGGGGAAAGGATGCTTTCCCCCCCTCCCCGCTCCATTTGGGGAAAGGAGGCGTTGAACCCATCACAGCTCGGTTTGGGGAAAGGAGGCTTTTAACCCCTCACAGCTCCATTTAGGAAAAGGAGACTTTTCCCCCCTTACAGCTCCGTTTGGAGAAAGGAGGCTTTCCCACCTCCCAGCTCTATTTGGGGAAAGTAGGCTTCCCCCCTCCCAGCTCCGTTTCGGGAAAGGAGACTTTTCCCCCCTTACAGCTCCGTTTGGGGAAAGGAGGCTTTCCCCCTCCCAGCTCCATTTGGGATAAGGAGGCTTTTCCCCCCTCCCATCTCCGTTTGGGGAAAGGAGTCTTTACCCCCTCCCAGCTCTATTTGGGGAAAAGAAACTTTCCCCCCTCCCAGCTCCTTTTGGGGAAAGGAGGCTTTCACCCCTTACAGCTCCGTTTGGGAAAAGGGGGCTGCACCCCTCCCAGCTCTGTTTGGGGAAAGGAGGCTTTCCCTCCTCCCAGATCCATTTCAGGAAAGGAGGCTTTCCCCCCTCCAAGCTCCATTTGGGGAAAGGAGGCTTTCCCCCCTCCCCCTCTCCGTTTGGGGAAAGGAGGCTTTGCCCCCTCCCATCTCCGTTTGTGGGAAAGGAGGCTTTCCCCCCCTCCCATCTCTGTTTGGGGAAAGGAGGCTTTCTCCCTTACAGCTCCCTTTACCTAAAGGAGGCTTCCCTTCCAGCTCCATTTGGGTAAGAGAAGCTTCCCCCTCCTCCCAGGTCCGTTTGGTTAAAGGAGGCTTTCCCCCCCCTCACATCTCCATTTGGGGAAAGGATGCTTTCCCCCCCTCCCCGCTCCATTTGGGGAAAGGAGGCGTTTAACCCATCACAACTCGGTTTGGGGAAAGGAGGCTTTTAACCCCTCACAGCTCCATTTAGGAAAAGGAGACTTTTCCCCCCTTACAGCTCCGTTTGGAGAAAGGAGGCTTTCCCACCTCCCAGCTCTATTTGGGGAAAGTAGGCTTCCCCCCTCCCAGCTCCGTTTCGGGAAAGGAGACTTTTCCCCCCTTACAGCTCCGTTTGGGGAAAGGAGGCTTTCCCCCTCCCAGCTCCATTTGGGATAAGGAGGCTTTTCCCCCCTCCCATCTCCGTTTGGGGAAAGGAGTCTTTACCCCCTCCCAGCTCTATTTGGGGAAAAGAAACTTTCCCCCCTCCCAGCTCCTTTTGGGGAAAGGAGGCTTTCACCCCTTACAGCTCCGTTTGGGAAAAGGGGGCTGCACCCCTCCCAGCTCTGTTTGGGGAAAGGAGGCTTTCCCTCCTCCCAGATCCATTTCAGGAAAGGAGGCTTTCCCCCCTCCAAGCTCCATTTGGGGAAAGGAGGCTTTCCCCCCTCCCCTCTCCGTTTGGGGAAAGGAGGCTTTCCCCCCTCCCATCTCCGTTTGTGGGAAAGGAGGCTTTCCCCCCTCCCATCTCTGTTTGGGGAAAGGAGGCTTTCTCCCTTACAGCTCCCTTTACCTAAAGGAGGCTTCCCTTCCAGCTCCATTTGGGTAAGAGAAGCTTCCCCCTCCTCCCAGGTCCGTTTGGTTAAAGGAGGCTTTCCCCCCCTCACATCTCCATTTGGGGAAAGGATGCTTTCCCCCCCTCCCCGCTCCATTTGGGGAAAGGAGGCGTTTAACCCATCACAGCTCGGTTTGGGGAAAGGAGGCTTTTAACCCCTCACAGCTCCATTTAGGAAAAGGAGACTTTTCCCCCCTTACAGCTCCGTTTGGAGAAAGGAGGCTTTCCCACCTCCCAGCTCTATTTGGGGAAAGTAGGCTTCCCCCCTCCCAGCTCCGTTTCGGGAAAGGAGACTTTTCCCCCCTTACAGCTCCGTTTGGGGAAAGGAGGCTTTCCCCCTCCCAGCTCCATTTGGGATAAGGAGTCTTTTCCCCCCTCCCATCTCCGTTTGGGGAAAGGAGTCTTTACCCCCTCCCAGCTCTATTTGGGGAAAAGAAACTTTCCCCCCTCCCAGCTCCGTTTGGGGAAAGGAGACTTTCCCCCCTCCCACCTCCGTTTGGGTAAAGGGGGCTTTCCCTCCTCCGAGATCCGTTTGGGGAAAGGAGGCTTTCCCCCCTCCAAGCTCCATTTCTGGAAAGGAGGCTTTCCCCCCTCCAAGCTCCATTTGTGGAAACAAGGCTTTTAACCCATCACAGCTCCGTTTGGGGAAAGGAGGCTTTCCTCCCTCCCAGCTCCGTTTGGGGAAATATGACTTTCCCCCCTTACATCTCCATTTGGGGAAAGGAGCCTTTCCGTCCTCCCAGCTATGTTTGGGGAAAAGAAGCTTTCTCCCATCCCAGCTCCATTTGGGGAAAAGAAGCTTTCCCCCCTTCCCAGCTCCATTTGGGGAAAGGAGGCTGTTAACTCCTCACAGCTCCATTTGGGGAAAGGAGACTTCTCCCCCCTTGCAGTTACATTTGGGGAAAGATGACTTTCCCCCCTACAGCTCTTTATCGGGAAAGGAAGCTTTTCCTCCCTCCCAGCTCCGTTTGGGGAAAGGAGCCTTTCAACCCTTCCCATCTCCGTTTGTGGAAAGGAGGCTTTCCTCCCTCCCAGCTCCATTTGGGAAAAGAAGACTTTTGCCCCCTTACAGCTCCATTTGAGGAAAGGAGCCTTTCCCTCCTCCCAGCTCCGTTTCGGGAAAGGAGACTTTCCCACCCTTACAGCTCCGTTTGGGGAAAGGAGGCTTTACCCCCTCCAAGCTCCATTTGGGTAAAAGAAACTTTCCCCCCTCCCACCTCCGTTTGGGGAAAGGGGGCTGCACCCCTCCCAGCTCCGTTTGGGGAATGGAGGCTTTCCCTCCTCCCAGATCCATTTCGGGAAAGGAGGCTTTCCCCCCTCCAAGCTCCATTTGGGGAAAGGAGGCTTTCACCCCTTACAGCTCCGTTTGGGAAAAGGGGGCTGCACCCCTCCCAGCTCTGTTTGGGGAAAGGAGGCTTTCCCTCCTCCCAGATCCATTTCAGGAAAGGAGGCTTTCCCCCCTCCAAGCTCCATTTGGGGAAAGGAGGCTTTCCCCCCTCCCATCTCCATTTGGGGAAAGGAGGCTTTCCCCCTCCCATCTCTGTTTGGGGAAAGGAGGCTTTCTCCCTTACAGCTCCCTTTACCTAAAGGAGGCTTCCCTTCCAGCTCCATTTGGGTAAGAGAAGCTTCCCCCCCCTCCCAGGTCCGTTTGGTTAAAGGAGGCTTTCCCCCCCCTCACATCTCCATTTGGGGAAAGGATGCTTTCCCCCCCTCCTCGCTCCATTTGGGGAAAGGAGGCTTTTAACCCATCACAGCTCGGTTTGGGGAAAGGAGGCTTTTAACCCCTCACAGCTCCATTTAGGAAAAGTAGACTTTTCCCCCTTACAGCTCCGTTTGGAGAAAGGAGGCTTTCCCACCTCCCAGCTCTATTTGGGGAAAGGAGGCTTTCCCCCCTCCCCTCTCCGTTTGGGGAAAGGAGGCTTTCCCCCCTCCCATCTCCGTTTGTGGGAAAGGAGGCTTTCCCCCCTCCCATCTCTGTTTGGGGAAAGGAGGCTTTCTCCCTTACAGCTCCCTTTACCTAAAGGAGGCTTCCCTTCCAGCTCCATTTGGGTAAGAGAAGCTTCCCCCTCCTCCCAGGTCCGTTTGGTTAAAGGAGGCTTTCCCCCCCTCACATCTCCATTTGGGGAAAGGATGCTTTCCCCCCCTCCCCGCTCCATTTGGGGAAAGGAGGCGTTGAACCCATCACAGCTCGGTTTGGGGAAAGGAGGCTTTTAACCCCTCACAGCTCCATTTAGGAAAAGGAGACTTTTCCCCCCTTACAGCTCCGTTTGGAGAAAGGAGGCTTTCCCACCTCCCAGCTCTATTTGGGGAAAGTAGGCTTCCCCCCTCCCAGCTCCGTTTCGGGAAAGGAGACTTTTCCCCCCTTACAGCTCCGTTTGGGGAAAGGAGGCTTTCCCCCTCCCAGCTCCATTTGGGATAAGGAGGCTTTTCCCCCCTCCCATCTCCGTTTGGGGAAAGGAGTCTTTACCCCCCTCCCAGCTCTATTTGGGGAAAAGAAACTTTCCCCCCTCCCAGCTCCTTTTGGGGAAAGGAGGCTTTCACCCCTTACAGCTCCGTTTGGGAAAAGGGGGCTGCACCCCTCCCAGCTCTGTTTGGGGAAAGGAGGCTTTCCCTCCTCCCAGATCCATTTCAGGAAAGGAGGCTTTCCCCCCTCCAAGCTCCATTTGGGGAAAGGAGGCTTTCCCCCCTCCCCTCTCCGTTTGGGGAAAGGAGGCTTTGCCCCCTCCCATCTCCGTTTGTGGGAAAGGAGGCTTTCCCCCCTCCCATCTCTGTTTGGGGAAAGGAGGCTTTCTCCCTTACAGCTCCCTTTACCTAAAGGAGGCTTCCCTTCCAGCTCCATTTGGGTAAGAGAAGCTTCCCCCTCCTCCCAGGTCCGTTTGGTTAAAGGAGGCTTTCCCCCCCTCACATCTCCATTTGGGGAAAGGATGCTTTCCCCCCCTCCCCGCTCCATTTGGGGAAAGGAGGCGTTTAACCCATCACAGCTCGGTTTGGGGAAAGGAGGCTTTTAACCCCTCACAGCTCCATTTAGGAAAAGGAGACTTTTCCCCCCTTACAGCTCCGTTTGGAGAAAGGAGGCTTTCCCACCTCCCAGCTCTATTTGGGGAAAGTAGGCTTCCCCCCTCCCAGCTCCGTTTCGGGAAAGGAGACTTTTCCCCCCTTACAGCTCCGTTTGGGGAAAGGAGGCTTTCCCCCTCCCAGCTCCATTTGGGATAAGGAGGCTTTTCCCCCCTCCCATCTCCGTTTGGGGAAAGGAGTCTTTACCCCCTCCCAGCTCTATTTGGGGAAAAGAAACTTTCCCCCCTCCCAGCTCCTTTTGGGGAAAGGAGGCTTTCACCCCTTACAGCTCCGTTTGGGAAAAGGGGGCTGCACCCCTCCCAGCTCTGTTTGGGGAAAGGAGGCTTTCCCTCCTCCCAGATCCATTTCAGGAAAGGAGGCTTTCCCCCCTCCAAGCTCCATTTGGGGAAAGGAGGCTTTCCCCCCTCCCCTCTCCGTTTGGGGAAAGGAGGCTTTCCCCCCTCCCATCTCCGTTTGTGGGAAAGGAGGCTTTCCCCCCTCCCATCTCTGTTTGGGGAAAGGAGGCTTTCTCCCTTACAGCTCCCTTTACCTAAAGGAGGCTTCCCTTCCAGCTCCATTTGGGTAAGAGAAGCTTCCCCCTCCTCCCAGGTCCGTTTGGTTAAAGGAGGCTTTCCCCCCCTCACATCTCCATTTGGGGAAAGGATGCTTTCCCCCCCTCCCCGCTCCATTTGGGGAAAGGAGGCGTTTAACCCATCACAGCTCGGTTTGGGGAAAGGAGGCTTTTAACCCCTCACAGCTCCATTTAGGAAAAGGAGACTTTTCCCCCCTTACAGCTCCGTTTGGAGAAAGGAGGCTTTCCCACCTCCCAGCTCTATTTGGGGAAAGTAGGCTTCCCCCCTCCCAGCTCCGTTTCGGGAAAGGAGACTTTTCCCCCCTTACAGCTCCGTTTGGGGAAAGGAGGCTTTCCCCCTCCCAGCTCCATTTGGGATAAGCAGGCTTTCCCCCCCTCCCATCTCCGTTTGGGGAAAGGAGTCTTTACCCCCTCCCAGCTCTATTTGGGGAAAAGAAACTTTCCCCCCTCCCAGCTCCATTTGGGGAAAGGAGACTTTCCCCCCTCCCACCTCCGTTTGGGTAAAGGGGGCTTTCCCTCCTCCGAGATCCGTTTGGGGAAAGGAGGCTTTCCCCCCTCCAAGCTCCATTTCTGGAAAGGAGGCTTTCCCCCCTCCAAGCTCCATTTGTGGAAACAAGGCTTTTAACCCATCACAGCTCCGTTTGGGGAAAGGAGGCTTTCCTCCCTCCCAGCTCCGTTTGGGGAAATATGACTTTCCCCCCCTTACATCTCCATTTGGGGAAAGGAGCCTTTCCGTCCTCCCAGCTATGTTTGGGGAAAAGAAGCTTTCTCCCATCCCAGCTCCATTTGGGGAAAAGAAGCTTTCCCCCCTTCCCAGCTCCATTTGGGGAAAGGAGGCTGTTAACTCCTCACAGCTCCATTTGGGGAAAGGAGACTTCTCCCCCCTTGCAGTTACATTTGGGGAAAGATGACTTTCCCCCCTACAGCTCTTTATCGGGAAAGGAAGCTTTTCCTCCCTCCCAGCTCCGTTTGGGGAAAGGAGCCTTTCAACCCTTCCCATCTCCGTTTGTGGAAAGGAGGCTTTCCTCCCTCCCAGCTCCATTTGGGAAAAGAAGACTTTTGCCCCCTTACAGCTCCATTTGAGGAAAGGAGCCTTTCCCTCCTCCCAGCTCCGTTTCGGGAAAGGAGACTTTCCCACCCTTACAGCTCCGTTTGGGGAAAGGAGGCTTTACCCCCTCCAAGCTCCATTTGGGTAAAAGAAACTTTCCCCCCTCCCACCTCCGTTTGGGGAAAGGGGGCTGCACCCCTCCCAGCTCCGTTTGGGGAATGGAGGCTTTCCCTCCTCCCAGATCCATTTCGGGAAAGGAGGCTTTCCCCCCTCCAAGCTCCATTTGGGGAAAGGAGGCTTTCACCCCTTACAGCTCCGTTTGGGAAAAGGGGGCTGCACCCCTTCCAGCTCTGTTTGGGGAAAGGAGGCTTTCCCTCCTCCCAGATCCATTTCAGGAAAGGAGGCTTTCCCCCCTCCAAGCTCCATTTGGGGAAAGGAGGCTTTCCCCCCTCCCATCTCCATTTGGGGAAAGGAGGCTTTCCCCCTCCCATCTCTGTTTGGGGAAAGGAGGCTTTCTCCCTTACAGCTCCCTTTACCTAAAGGAGGCTTCCCTTCCAGCTCCATTTGGGTAAGAGAAGCTTCCCCCCCCTCCCAGGTCCGTTTGGTTAAAGGAGGCTTTCCCCCCCTCACATCTCCATTTGGGGAAAGGATGCTTTCCCCCCCCTCCTCGCTCCATTTGGGGAAAGGAGGCTTTTAACCCATCACAGCTCGGTTTGGGGAAAGGAGGCTTTTAACCCCTCACAGCTCCATTTAGGAAAAGTAGACTTTTCCCCCTTACAGCTCCGTTTGGAGAAAGGAGGCTTTCCCACCTCCCAGCTCTATTTGGGGAAAGTAGGCTTCCCCCCCTCCCAGCTCCGTTTCGGGAAAGGAGACTTTTCCCCCCTTACAGCTCCGTTTGGGGAAAGGAGGCTTTCCCCCCTCCAAGCTCCATTTCGGGAAAGGAGGCTTTCCCCCCTCCAAGCTCCATTTGGGGAAACAAGGCTTTTAACCCATCACAGCTCCGTTTGGGGAAAGGAGGCTTTCCCCCCTCCCATCTCCGTTTGGGGAAAGGAGGCTTTCCTCCCTCCCAGCTCCGTTTGGGGAAATATGACTTTCCCCCCTTACATCTCCATTTGGGGAAAGGAGCCTTTCCCCCCTCCCAGCTCCGTTTGGGGAAAGGAGGCTGTTAACTCCTCACAGCTCCATTTGGGGAAAGGAGACTTTTCCCCCCTTGCAGTTACATTTGGGGAAAGATGACTTTCCGCCCTTACAGCTCTTTTTCGGGAAAGGAAGCTTTTCCCCCCTCCCAGCTCCGTTTGGGGAAAGGAGGCTGTTAACTCCTGACAGCTCCATTTGGGGAAAGGAGACTTTTCCCCCCTTGCAGTTACATTTGGGGAAAGATGACTTTCCGCCCTTACAGCTCTTTTTCGGGAAAGGAAGCTTTTCCTCCCTCCCAGCTCCGTTTGGGGAAAGGAGGCTTCCCCCCCTCCCCGCACCATTTGGGGAAATGAGGCTTTCACCCCCTCCCAGCTCCATTTGGGGAAAGGAGGCTTTCCCCCCTCCCAGCTCCGTTTGGGGAAAGGAGGCTTTCCCCCCTCCAATCTCTGTTTTGGGAAAGGAGGCTTTCCCCCCTCCCAGCTCCGGAAGGGGAAAGGAAGCTTTTCCTCCCTCCCAGATCCATTTGGGGAAAGGAGGCTTTCCCCCCTCCCATCTCCGTTTGGGGAAAGGAGGCTTTCCTCCCTCCCAGCTCCGTTTGGGGAAAGAAGACTTTTTCTCCCTTACAGCTCCATTTGAGGAAAGGAGCCTTTCCCCCCCTCCCAGCTCCGTTTGGGTAAAGGAGGCTTTCCCTCCTCCCAGATCCGTTTGGGGAAAGGAGGCTTTCCCCCCTCCAAGCTCCATTTGGGGAAAGGAGGCTTTCCCCCCTCCCATCTCCGTTTGGGGAAAGGAGGCTTTCCTCCCTCCCAGCTCCGTTTGGGGAAAGAAGACTTTTTCTCCCTTACAGCTCCATTTGAGGAATGGAGCCTTTCCCCCCTCCCAGCTCCATTTGGGGAAAGGAGGCTTTCCGTCCTCCCAGGTCCGTTTGCATAAAGGAGGCTTTTAACCCCTCACAGCTCCGTTTGGAGAAATGAGACTTTCCCCCCCTTACAGCTCCATTTGGACAAAGGAGTCTTTCCCTCCCTCCTAGGTCCGTTTGCATAAAGGAGGCTTCCCTCCCTCCCAGCACCATTTGGGGAAAGGAGGCTTTCCCCCATCCCAGCTCCATTTGGGGAAAGGAGGCTTTCCCTCCTCCCAGATCCATTTGGGGAAAGGAGGCTTTCCCCCCGCCAAGCTCCATTTGGGGAAAGGAGGCTTTCAACCCTTCCCATCTCCGTTTGGGGAAAGGAGGCTTTCCTCCCTCCCAGCTCCGTTTGGGAAAAGAAGACTTTTGCCCCCTTACAGCTCCATTTCAGGAAAGGAGCCTTTCCCTCCTCCCAGCTCCGTTTCGGGAAAGGAGACTTTCCCCCCCTTACAGCTCCGTTTGGGGAAAGGAGGCTTTACCCCCTCCAAGCTCCATTTGGGGAAAAGAAAATTTCCCCCCTCCCACCTCCGTTTGGGGAAAGGGGCTGCACCCCTCCCAGCTCCGTTTGGGGAAAGGAGGCTTTCCCTCCTCCCAGATCCATTTCGGGAAAGGAGGCTATCCCCCCTCCAAGCTCCATTTGGGGAAAGGAGGCTTTCACCCCTTACAGCTCCGTTTGGGAAAAGAAGACTTTTGCCCCCTTAAAGCTCCATTTGAGGAAAGGAGCCTTTCCCTCCTCCCAGATCCGTTTGGGGAAAGGAGGCTTTCCCCCCTCCAAGCTCCATTTGGGGAAAAGAAACTTTCCCCCCTCCCACCTCCGTTTGGGGAAAGGGGGCTGCACCCCTCCCAGCTCTGTTTGGGGAAAGGAGGCTTTCCCTCCTCCCATCTCCGTTTGGGAAAGGAGGCTTTCCCCCCTCCCATCTCCATTTGGGGAAAGGAGGCTTTCCCCCCTCCCATCTCTGTTTGGGGAAAGGAGGCTTCCCTTCCAGCTCCATTTGGGTAAGAGAAGCTTCCCCCCCCTCCCAGCTCTGTTTGGGGAAAGGAGGCTTTCCCTCCTCCCAGATCCATTTCAGGAAAGGAGGCTTTCCCCCCTTAAAGCTCCTTTTGGGGAAAGGAAGCTTTTCCACCCTCCCAGCTCCGTTTGGGGAAAGGAGGCTTCCCCCCCTCCCTGCACCATTTGGGGAAAGGATGCTTTCCCCCCCTCCTCGCTCCATTTGGGGAAAGGAGGCTTTTAACCCATCACAGCTCGGTTTGGGGAAAGGAGGCTTTTAACCCCTCACAGCTCCATTTAGGAAAAGGAGACTTTTCCCCCTTACAGCTCCGTTTGGAGAAAGGAGGCTTTCCCACCTCCCAGCTCTATTTGGGGAAAGTAGGCTTCCCCCCCCTCCCAGCTCCGTTTCGGGAAAGGAGACTTTTCCCCCCTTACAGCTCCGTTTGGGGAAAGGAGGCTTTCCCCCCTCCAAGCTCCATTTCGGGAAAGGAGGCTTTCCCCCCTCCAAGCTCCATTTGGGGAAACAAGGCTTTTAACCCATCACAGCTCCGTTTGGGGAAAGGAGGCTTTCCCCCCTCCCATCTCCGTTTGGGGAAAGGAGGCTTTCCTCCCTCCCAGCTCCGTTTGGGGAAATATAACTTTCCCCCCTTACATCTCCATTTGGGGAAAGGAGCCTTTCCGTCCTCCCAGCTATGTTTGGGGAAAAGAAGCTTTCTCCCATCCCAGCTCCATTTGGGGAAAAGAAGCTTTCCCCCTTCCCAGCTCCATTTGGGGAAAGGAGGCTGTTAACTCCTCACAGCTCCATTTGGGGAAAGGAGACTTTTCCCCCCTTGCAGTTACATTTGGGGAAAGATGACTTTCCCCCCTTACAGCTCTTTTTCGGGAAAGGAAGCTTTTCCTCCCTCCCAGCTCCGTTTGGGGAAAGGAGGCTTCCCCCCCTCCCCGCACCATTTGGGGAAATGAGGCTTTCACCCCCTCCCAGCTCCATTTGGGGAAAGGAGGCTTTCCCCCCTCCCAGCTCCGTTTGGGGAAAGGAGGCTTTCCCCCCTCCAATCTCTGTTTTGGGAAAGGAGGCTTTCCCCCCTCCCAGCTTCGGAAGGGGAAAGGAAGCTTTTCCTCCCTCCCAGATCCATTTGGGGAAAGGAGGCTTTCCCCCCTCCCATCTCCATTTGGGGAAAGGAGGCTTTCCTCCCTCCCAGCTCCGTTTGGGGAAAGAAGACTTTTTCTCCCTTACAGCTCCATTTGAGGAAAGGAGCCTTTCCCCCCTCCCAGCTCCGTTTGGGTAAAGGAGGCTTTCCCTCCTCCCAGATCCGTTTGGGGAAAGGAGGCTTTCCCCCCTCCAAGCTCCATTTGGGGAAAGGAGGCTTTCCCCCCTCCCATCTCCGTTTGGGGAAAGGAGGCTTTCCTCCCTCCCAGCTCCGTTTGGGGAAAGAAGACTTTTTCTCCCTTACAGCTCCATTTGAGGAAAGGAGCCTTTCCCCCCCTCCCAGCTCCATTTGGGGAAAGGAGGCTTTCCGTCCTCCCAGGTCCGTTTGCATAAAGGAGGCTTTTAACCCCTCACAGCTCCGTTTGGGAAAATGAGACTTTCCCCCCCTTAAAGCTCCATTTGGAAAAAGGAGTCTTTCCCTCCCTCCTAGGTCCGTTTGCATAAAGGAGGCTTCCCTCCCTCCCAGCACCATTTGGGGAAAGGAGGCTTTCCCCCATCCCAGCTCCATTTGGGGAAAGGAGGCTTTCCCTCCTCCCAGATCCATTTGGGGAAAGGAGGCTTTCCCCCCGCCAAGCTCCATTTGGGGAGAGGAGGCTTTCAACCCTTCCCATCTCCGTTTGGGAAAAGAAGACTTTTGCCCCCTTACAGCTCCATTTCAGGAAAGGAGCCTTTCCCTCCTCCCAGCTCCGTTTCGGGAAAGGAGACTTTCCCCCCCTTACAGCTCCGTTTGGGGAAAGGGCTGCACCCCTCCCAGCTCCGTTTGGGGAAAGGAGGCTTTCCCTCCTCCCAGATCCATTTCGGGAAAGGAGGCTATCCCCCCTCCAAGCTCCATTTGGGGAAAGGAGGCTTTCACCCCTTACAGCTCCATTTGGGAAAAGAAGACTTTTGCCCCCTTACAGCTCCATTTGAGGAAAGGAGCCTTTCCCTCCTCCCAGATCCGTTTGGGGAAAGGAGGCTTTCCCCCCTCCAAGCTCCATTTGGGGAAAAGAAACTTTCCCCCCTCCCACCTCCTTTTGGGGAAAGGGGGCTGCACCCCTCCCAGCTCTGTTTGGGGAAAGGAGGCTTTCCCTCCTCCCAGATCCATTTCAGGAAAGGAGGCTTTCCCCCCTCAAAGCTCCATTTGGGGAAAGGAGGCTTTCCCCCCTCCCATCTCCGTTTGGGAAAGGAGGCTTTCCCCCCCTCCCATCTCCATTTGGGGAAAGGAGGCTTTCCCCCCTCCCATCTCTGTTTGGGGAAAGGAGGCTTTCTCCCTTACAGCTCCCTTTACCTAAAGGAGGCTTCCCTTCCAGCTCCATTTGGGTAAGAGAAGCTTCCCCCCCCTCCCAGCTCTGTTTGGGGAAAGGATGCTTTCCCTCCTCCCAGATCCATTTCAGGAAAGGAGGCTTTCCCCCCTTAAAGCTCCTTTTGGGGAAAGGAAGCTTTTCCACCCTCCCAGCTCCGTTTGGGGAAAGGAGGCTTCCCCCCCTCCCTGCACCATTTGGGGAAATGAGGCTTTCACCCCCTCCCAGCTCCGTTTGGGGAAAGGAGGCTTCCCCCCCCTCCCCGCTCCATTTCGAGAAAGGAGGCTTTTAACCGATCACAGCTCGGTTTGGGGAAAGGAGGCTTTTAACCCCTCACAGCTCCATTTAGGAAAAGGAGACTTTTCCCCCCTTACAGCTCCATTTGGAGAAAGGAGGCTTTCCCACCTCCCAGCTCTATTTGGGGAAAGTATGCTTCCCCCCCTCCCAGCTCCGCTTCGGGAAAGGAGACTTTTCCCCCCTTACAGCTCCGTTTGGGGAAAGGAGGCTTTCCCCCCTCCAAGCTCCATTTCGGGAAAGGAGGCTTTCCCCCCTCCAAGCTCCATTTGGGGAAACAAGGCTTTTAACCCATCACAGCTCCGTTTGGGGAAAGGAGGCTTTCCCCCCTCCCATCTCCGTTTGGGGAAAGGAGGCTTTCCTCCCTCCCAGCTCCGTTTGGGGAAATATGACTTTCCCCCCTTACCTCTCCATTTGGGGAAAGAAGCCTTTCCGTCCTCCCAGCTATGTTTGGGGAAAAGAAGCTTTCTCCCATCCCAGCTCCATTTGGGGAAAAGAAGCTTTCCCCCCTTCCCAGCTCCATTTGGGGAAAGGAGGCTGTTAACTACTCACAGCTCCATTTGGGGAAAGGAGACTTTTCCCCCCTTGCAGTTACATTTGGGGAAAGATGACTTTCCCCCCCTTACAGCTCTTTTTCGGGAAAGGAAGCTTTTCCTCCCTCCCAGCTCCGTTTGGGGAAAGGAGGCTTCCCCCCCCTCCCCGCACCATTTGGGGAAATGAGGCTTTCACCCCCTCCCAGCTCCATTTGGGGAAAGGAGGCTTTCCCCCCTAGCAGCTCCGTTTGGGGAAAGGAGGCTTTCCCCCCTCCAATCTCTGTTTGGGGAAAGGAGGCTTTCCCCCCTCCCAGCTCCGGAAGGGGAAAGGAAACTTTTCCTCCCTCCCAGATCCATTTGGGGAAAGGAGGCTTTCACCCCTTACAGCTCCATTTGGGAAAAGAAGACTTTTGCCCCCTTACAGCTCCATTTGAGGAAAGGAGCCTTTCCCTCCTCCCAGATCCGTTTGGGGAAAGGAGGCTTTCCCCCCTCCAAGCTCCATTTGGGGAAAAGAAACTTTCCCCCCTCCCACCTCCGTTTGGGGAAAGGGGGCTGCACCCCTCCCAGCTCTGTTTGGGGAAAGGAGGCTTTCCCTCCTCCCAGATCCATTTCAGGAAAGGAGGCTTTCCCCCCTCAAAGCTCCATTTGGGGAAAGGAGGCTTTCCCCCCTCCCATCTCCGTTTGGGAAAGGAGGCTTTCCCCCCTCCCATCTCCATTTGGGGAAAGGAGGCTTTCCCCCCTCCCATCTCTGTTTGGGGAAAGGAGGCTTTCTCCCTTACAGCTCCCTTTACCTAAAGGAGGCTTCCCTTCCAGCTCCATTTGGGTAAGAGAAGCTTCCCCCCCCCTCCCAGCTCTGTTTGGGGAAAGGATGCTTTCCCTCCTCCCAGATCCATTTCAGGAAAGGAGGCTTTCCCCCCTTAAAGCTCCTTTTGGGGAAAGGAAGCTTTTCCACCCTCCCAGCTCCGTTTGGGGAAAGGAGGCTTCCCCCCCTCCCCGCACCATTTGGGGAAATGAGGCTTTCACCCCCTCCCAGGTCCGTTTGCATAAAGGAGGCTTTTAACCCCTCACAGCTCCGTTTGGGAAAATGAGACTTTCCCCCCCTTAAAGCTCCATTTGGAAAAAGGAGTCTTTCCCTCCCTCCTAGGTCCGTTTGCATAAAGGAGGCTTCCCTCCCTCCCAGCACCATTTGGGGAAAGGAGGCTTTCCCCCATCCCAGCTCCATTTGGGGAAAGGAGGCTTTCCCTCCTCCCAGATCCATTTGGGGAAAGGAGGCTTTCCCCCCGCCAAGCTCCATTTGGGGAGAGGAGGCTTTCAACCCTTCCCATCTCCGTTTGGGAAAAGAAGACTTTTGCCCCCTTACAGCTCCATTTCAGGAAAGGAGCCTTTCCCTCCTCCCAGCTCCGTTTCGGGAAAGGAGACTTTCCCCCCCTTACAGCTCCGTTTGGGGAAAGGGCTGCACCCCTCCCAGCTCCGTTTGGGGAAAGGAGGCTTTCCCTCCTCCCAGATCCATTTCGGGAAAGGAGGCTATCCCCCCTCCAAGCTCCATTTGGGGAAAGGAGGCTTTCACCCCTTACAGCTCCATTTGGGAAAAGAAGACTTTTGCCCCCTTACAGCTCCATTTGAGGAAAGGAGCCTTTCCCTCCTCCCAGATCCGTTTGGGGAAAGGAGGCTTTCCCCCCTCCAAGCTCCATTTGGGGAAAAGAAACTTTCCCCCCTCCCACCTCCTTTTGGGGAAAGGGGGCTGCACCCCTCCCAGCTCTGTTTGGGGAAAGGAGGCTTTCCCTCCTCCCAGATCCATTTCAGGAAAGGAGGCTTTCCCCCCTCAAAGCTCCATTTGGGGAAAGGAGGCTTTCCCCCCTCCCATCTCCGTTTGGGAAAGGAGGCTTTCCCCCCTCCCATCTCCATTTGGGGAAAGGAGGCTTTCCCCCCTCCCATCTCTGTTTGGGGAAAGGAGGCTTTCTCCCTTACAGCTCCCTTTACCTAAAGGAGGCTTCCCTTCCAGCTCCATTTGGGTAAGAGAAGCTTCCCCCCCCTCCCAGCTCTGTTTGGGGAAAGGATGCTTTCCCTCCTCCCAGATCCATTTCAGGAAAGGAGGCTTTCCCCCCTTAAAGCTCCTTTTGGGGAAAGGAAGCTTTTCCACCCTCCCAGCTCCGTTTGGGGAAAGGAGGCTTCCCCCCCTCCCTGCACCATTTGGGGAAATGAGGCTTTCACCCCCTCCCAGCTCCGTTTGGGGAAAGGAGGCTTCCCCCCCTCCCCGCTCCATTTCGAGAAAGGAGGCTTTTAACCGATCACAGCTCGGTTTGGGGAAAGGAGGCTTTTAACCCCTCACAGCTCCATTTAGGAAAAGGAGACTTTTCCCCCCTTACAGCTCCATTTGGAGAAAGGAGGCTTTCCCACCTCCCAGCTCTATTTGGGGAAAGTATGCTTCCCCCCCTTCCAGCTCCGCTTCGGGAAAGGAGACTTTTCCCCCCTTACAGCTCCGTTTGGGGAAAGGAGGCTTTCCCCCCTCCAAGCTCCATTTCGGGAAAGGAGGCTTTCCCCCCTCCAAGCTCCATTTGGGGAAACAAGGCTTTTAACCCATCACAGCTCCGTTTGGGGAAAGGAGGCTTTCCCCCCTCCCATCTCCGTTTGGGGAAAGGAGGCTTTCCTCCCTCCCAGCTCCGTTTGGGGAAATATGACTTTCCCCCCTTACCTCTCCATTTGGGGAAAGAAGCCTTTCCGTCCTCCCAGCTATGTTTGGGGAAAAGAAGCTTTCTCCCATCCCAGCTCCATTTGGGGAAAAGAAGCTTTCCCCCCTTCCCAGCTCCATTTGGGGAAAGGAGGCTGTTAACTACTCACAGCTCCATTTGGGGAAAGGAGACTTTTCCCCCCTTGCAGTTACATTTGGGGAAAGATGACTTTCCCCCCTTACAGCTCTTTTTCGGGAAAGGAAGCTTTTCCTCCCTCCCAGCTCCGTTTGGGGAAAGGAGGCTTCCCCCCCTCCCCGCACCATTTGGGGAAATGAGGCTTTCACCCCCTCCCAGCTCCATTTGGGGAAAGGAGGCTTTCCCCCCTAGCAGCTCCGTTTGGGGAAAGGAGGCTTTCCCCCCTCCAATCTCTGTTTGGGGAAAGGAGGCTTTCCCCCCTCCCAGCTCCGGAAGGGGAAAGGAAACTTTTCCTCCCTCCCAGATCCATTTGGGGAAAGGAGGCTTTCACCCCTTACAGCTCCATTTGGGAAAAGAAGACTTTTGCCCCCTTACAGCTCCATTTGAGGAAAGGAGCCTTTCCCTCCTCCCAGATCCGTTTGGGGAAAGGAGGCTTTCCCCCCTCCAAGCTCCATTTGGGGAAAAGAAACTTTCCCCCCTCCCACCTCCGTTTGGGGAAAGGGGGCTGCACCCCTCCCAGCTCTGTTTGGGGAAAGGAGGCTTTCCCTCCTCCCAGATCCATTTCAGGAAAGGAGGCTTTCCCCCCTCAAAGCTCCATTTGGGGAAAGGAGGCTTTCCCCCCTCCCATCTCCGTTTGGGAAAGGAGGCTTTCCCCCCTCCCATCTCCATTTGGGGAAAGGAGGCTTTCCCCCCTCCCATCTCTGTTTGGGGAAAGGAGGCTTTCTCCCTTACAGCTCCCTTTACCTAAAGGAGGCTTCCCTTCCAGCTCCATTTGGGTAAGAGAAGCTTCCCCCCCCCTCCCAGCTCTGTTTGGGGAAAGGATGCTTTCCCTCCTCCCAGATCCATTTCAGGAAAGGAGGCTTTCCCCCCTTAAAGCTCCTTTTGGGGAAAGGAAGCTTTTCCACCCTCCCAGCTCCGTTTGGGGAAAGGAGGCTTCCCCCCCTCCCTGCACCATTTGGGGAAATGAGGCTTTCACCCCCTCCCAGCTCCGTTTGGGGAAAGGAGGCTTCCCCCCCTCCCCGCTCCATTTCGAGAAAGGAGGCTTTTAACCGATCACAGCTCGGTTTGGGGAAAGGAGGCTTTTAACCCCTCACAGCTCCATTTAGGAAAAGGAGACTTTTCCCCCCTTACAGCTCCATTTGGAGAAAGGAGGCTTTCCCACCTCCCAGCTCTATTTGGGGAAAGTATGCTTCCCCCCCTCCCAGCTCCGCTTCGGGAAAGGAGACTTTTCCCCCCTTACAGCTCCGTTTGGGGAAAGGAGGCTTTCCCCCCTCCAAGCTCCATTTCGGGAAAGGAGGCTTTCCCCCCTCCAAGCTCCATTTGGGGAAACAAGGCTTTTAACCCATCACAGCTCCGTTTGGGGAAAGGAGGCTTTCCCCCCTCCCATCTCCGTTTGGGGAAAGGAGGCTTTCCTCCCT
This sequence comes from Diadophis punctatus similis, assembly GCA_023053685.1. Taxonomy (NCBI): domain Eukaryota; kingdom Metazoa; phylum Chordata; class Lepidosauria; order Squamata; family Dipsadidae; genus Diadophis; species Diadophis punctatus. The sequence continues at coordinate 99,156 of JALIGW010000097.1, forward strand.
CCCAGCTCCGTTTGGGGAAATATGACTTTCCCCCCTTACCTCTCCATTTGGGGAAAGAAGCCTTTCCGTCCTCCCAGCTATGTTTGGGGAAAAGAAGCTTTCTCCCATCCCAGCTCCATTTGGGGAAAAGAAGCTTTCCCCCCTTCCCAGCTCCATTTGGGGAAAGGAGGCTGTTAACTACTCACAGCTCCATTTGGGGAAAGGAGACTTTTCCCCCCTTGCAGTTACATTTGGGGAAAGATGACTTTCCCCCCTTACAGCTCTTTTTCGGGAAAGGAAGCTTTTCCTCCCTCCCAGCTCCGTTTGGGGAAAGGAGGCTTCCCCCCCTCCCCGCACCATTTGGGGAAATGAGGCTTTCACCCCCTCCCAGCTCCATTTGGGGAAAGGAGGCTTTCCCCCCTAGCAGCTCCGTTTGGGGAAAGGAGGCTTTCCCCCCTCCAATCTCTGTTTGGGGAAAGGAGGCTTTCCCCCCTCCCAGCTCCGGAAGGGGAAAGGAAACTTTTCCTCCCTCCCAGATCCATTTGGGGAAAGGAGGCTTTCCCCCCTCCCATCTCCATTTGGGGAAAGGAGACTTCCCCCCCTTCCAGCTCCTTTTGGGGAAAGGAAGCTTTTCCTCCCTCCCAGATCCATTTGGGGAAAGGAGGCTTTCCTCCCTCCCAGCACCGTTTGGTTAAAGGAGGCTTTCCCCCCCTCACATCTCCATTTGGGGAAAGGATGCTTTCCCCCCCTCCCCGCTCCATTTGGGGAAAGGAGGCGTTTAACCCATCACAGCTCGGTTTGGGGAAAGGAGGCTTTTAACCCCTCACAGCTCCATTTAGGAAAAGGAGACTTTTCCCCCCTTACAGCTCCGTTTGGAGAAAGGAGGCTTTCCCACCTCCCAGCTCTATTTGGGGAAAGTAGGCTTCCCCCCTCCCAGCTCCGTTTCGGGAAAGGAGACTTTTCCCCCCTTACAGCTCCGTTTGGGGAAAGGAGGCTTTCCCCCTCCCAGCTCCATTTGGGATAAGGAGGCTTTTCCCCCCTCCCATCTCCGTTTGGGGAAAGGAGTCTTTACCCCCTCCCAGCTCTATTTGGGGAAAAGAAACTTTCCCCCCTCCCAGCTCCATTTGGGGAAAGGAGACTTTCCCCCCTCCCACCTCCGTTTGGGTAAAGGGGGCTTTCCCTCCTCCGAGATCCGTTTGGGGAAAGGAGGCTTTCCCCCCTCCAAGCTCCATTTCTGGAAAGGAGGCTTTCCCCCCTCCAAGCTCCATTTGTGGAAACAAGGCTTTTAACCCATCACAGCTCCGTTTGGGGAAAGGAGGCTTTCCTCCCTCCCAGCTCCGTTTGGGGAAATATGACTTTCCCCCCTTACATCTCCATTTGGGGAAAGGAGCCTTTCCGTCCTCCCAGCTATGTTTGGGGAAAAGAAGCTTTCTCCCATCCCAGCTCCATTTGGGGAAAAGAAGCTTTCCCCCCTTCCCAGCTCCATTTGGGGAAAGGAGGCTGTTAACTCCTCACAGCTCCATTTGGGGAAAGGAGACTTCTCCCCCCTTGCAGTTACATTTGGGGAAAGATGACTTTCCCCCCTACAGCTCTTTATCGGGAAAGGAAGCTTTTCCTCCCTCCCAGCTCCGTTTGGGGAAAGGAGCCTTTCAACCCTTCCCATCTCCGTTTGTGGAAAGGAGGCTTTCCTCCCTCCCAGCTCCATTTGGGAAAAGAAGACTTTTGCCCCCTTACAGCTCCATTTGAGGAAAGGAGCCTTTCCCTCCTCCCAGCTCCGTTTCGGGAAAGGAGACTTTCCCACCCTTACAGCTCCGTTTGGGGAAAGGAGGCTTTACCCCCTCCAAGCTCCATTTGGGTAAAAGAAACTTTCCCCCCCTCCCACCTCCGTTTGGGGAAAGGGGGCTGCACCCCTCCCAGCTCCGTTTGGGGAATGGAGGCTTTCCCTCCTCCCAGATCCATTTCGGGAAAGGAGGCTTTCCCCCCTCCAAGCTCCATTTGGGGAAAGGAGGCTTTCACCCCTTACAGCTCCGTTTGGGAAAAGGGGGCTGCACCCCTCCCAGCTCTGTTTGGGGAAAGGAGGCTTTCCCTCCTCCCAGATCCATTTCAGGAAAGGAGGCTTTCCCCCCTCCAAGCTCCATTTGGGGAAAGGAGGCTTTCCCCCCTCCCATCTCCATTTGGGGAAAGGAGGCTTTCCCCCTCCCATCTCTGTTTGGGGAAAGGAGGCTTTCTCCCTTACAGCTCCCTTTACCTAAAGGAGGCTTCCCTTCCAGCTCCATTTGGGTAAGAGAAGCTTCCCCCCCCTCCCAGGTCCGTTTGGTTAAAGGAGGCTTTCCCCCCCTCACATCTCCATTTGGGGAAAGGATGCTTTCCCCCCCTCCTCGCTCCATTTGGGGAAAGGAGGCTTTTAACCCATCACAGCTCGGTTTGGGGAAAGGAGGCTTTTAACCCCTCACAGCTCCATTTAGGAAAAGTAGACTTTTCCCCCTTACAGCTCCGTTTGGAGAAAGGAGGCTTTCCCACCTCCCAGCTCTATTTGGGGAAAGTAGGCTTCCCCCCCTCCCAGCTCCGTTTCGGGAAAGGAGACTTTTCCCCCCTTACAGCTCCGTTTGGGGAAAGGAGGCTTTCCCCCCTCCAAGCTCCATTTCGGGAAAGGAGGCTTTCCCCCCTCCAAGCTCCATTTGGGGAAACAAGGCTTTTAACCCATCACAGCTCCGTTTGGGGAAAGGAGGCTTTCCCCCCTCCCATCTCCGTTTGGGGAAAGGAGGCTTTCCTCCCTCCCAGCTCCGTTTGGGGAAATATGACTTTCCCCCCTTACATCTCCATTTGGGGAAAGGAGCCTTTCCCCCCTCCCAGCTCCGTTTGGGGAAAGGAGGCTGTTAACTCCTCACAGCTCCATTTGGGGAAAGGAGACTTTTCCCCCCTTGCAGTTACATTTGGGGAAAGATGACTTTCCGCCCTTACAGCTCTTTTTCGGGAAAGGAAGCTTTTCCTCCCTCCCAGCTCCGTTTGGGGAAAGGAGGCTGTTAACTCCTGACAGCTCCATTTGGGGAAAGGAGACTTTTCCCCCCTTGCAGTTACATTTGGGGAAAGATGACTTTCCGCCCTTACAGCTCTTTTTCGGGAAAGGAAGCTTTTCCTCCCTCCCAGCTCCGTTTGGGGAAAGGAGGCTTCCCCCCCTCCCCGCACCATTTGGGGAAATGAGGCTTTCACCCCCTCCCAGGTCCGTTTGCATAAAGGAGGCTTTTAACCCCTCACAGCTCCGTTTGGAGAAATGAGACTTTCCCCCCCTTACAGCTCCATTTGGACAAAGGAGTCTTTCCCTCCCTCCTAGGTCCGTTTGCATAAAGGAGGCTTCCCTCCCTCCCAGCACCATTTGGGGAAAGGAGGCTTTCCCCCATCCCAGCTCCATTTGGGGAAAGGAGGCTTTCCCTCCTCCCAGATCCATTTGGGGAAAGGAGGCTTTCCCCCCTCCCATCTCCATTTGGGGAAAGGAGGCTTTCCCCCTCCCATCTCTGTTTGGGGAAAGGAGGCTTTCTCCCTTACAGCTCCCTTTACCTAAAGGAGGCTTCCCTTCCAGCTCCATTTGGGTAAGAGAAGCTTCCCCCCCCTCCCAGGTCCGTTTGGTTAAAGGAGGCTTTCCCCCCCTCACATCTCCATTTGGGGAAAGGATGCTTTCCCCCCCTCCTCGCTCCATTTGGGGAAAGGAGGCTTTTAACCCATCACAGCTCGGTTTGGGGAAAGGAGGCTTTTAACCCCTCACAGCTCCATTTAGGAAAAGTAGACTTTTCCCCCTTACAGCTCCGTTTGGAGAAAGGAGGCTTTCCCACCTCCCAGCTCTATTTGGGGAAAGTAGGCTTCCCCCCCTCCCAGCTCCGTTTCGGGAAAGGAGACTTTTCCCCCCTTACAGCTCCGTTTGGGGAAAGGAGGCTTTCCCCCCTCCAAGCTCCATTTCGGGAAAGGAGGCTTTCCCCCCTCCAAGCTCCATTTGGGGAAACAAGGCTTTTAACCCATCACAGCTCCGTTTGGGGAAAGGAGGCTTTCCCCCCTCCCATCTCCGTTTGGGGAAAGGAGGCTTTCCTCCCTCCCAGCTCCGTTTGGGGAAATATGACTTTCCCCCCTTACATCTCCATTTGGGGAAAGGAGCCTTTTCCCCCCTCCCAGCTCCGTTTGGGGAAAGGAGGCTGTTAACTCCTCACAGCTCCATTTGGGGAAAGGAGACTTTTCCCCCCTTGCAGTTACATTTGGGGAAAGATGACTTTCCGCCCTTACAGCTCTTTTTCGGGAAAGGAAGCTTTTCCTCCCTCCCAGCTCCGTTTGGGGAAAGGAGGCTGTTAACTCCTGACAGCTCCATTTGGGGAAAGGAGACTTTTCCCCCCTTGCAGTTACATTTGGGGAAAGATGACTTTCCGCCCTTACAGCTCTTTTTCGGGAAAGGAAGCTTTTCCTCCCTCCCAGCTCCGTTTGGGGAAAGGAGGCTTCCCCCCCTCCCCGCACCATTTGGGGAAATGAGGCTTTCACCCCCTCCCAGGTCCGTTTGCATAAAGGAGGCTTTTAACCCCTCACAGCTCCGTTTGGAGAAATGAGACTTTCCCCCCCTTACAGCTCCATTTGGACAAAGGAGTCTTTCCCTCCCTCCTAGGTCCGTTTGCATAAAGGAGGCTTCCCTCCCTCCCAGCACCATTTGGGGAAAGGAGGCTTTCCCCCATCCCAGCTCCATTTGGGGAAAGGAGGCTTTCCCTCCTCCCAGATCCATTTGGGGAAAGGAGGCTTTCCCCCCGCCAAGCTCCATTTGGGGAAAGGAGGCTTTCAACCCTTCCCATCTCCGTTTGGGGAAAGGAGGCTTTCCTCCCTCCCAGCTCCGTTTGGGAAAAGAAGACTTTTGCCCCCTTACAGCTCCATTTCAGGAAAGGAGCCTTTCCCTCCTCCCAGCTCCGTTTCGGGAAAGGAGACTTTCCCCCCCTTACAGCTCCGTTTGGGGAAAGGAGGCTTTACCCCCTCCAAGCTCCATTTGGGGAAAAGAAAATTTCCCCCCTCCCACCTCCGTTTGGGGAAAGGGGCTGCACCCCTCCCAGCTCCGTTTGGGGAAAGGAGGCTTTCCCTCCTCCCAGATCCATTTCGGGAAAGGAGGCTATCCCCCCTCCAAGCTCCATTTGGGGAAAGGAGGCTTTCACCCCTTACAGCTCCGTTTGGGAAAAGAAGACTTTTGCCCCCTTAAAGCTCCATTTGAGGAAAGGAGCCTTTCCCTCCTCCCAGATCCGTTTGGGGAAAGGAGGCTTTCCCCCCTCCAAGCTCCATTTGGGGAAAAGAAACTTTCCCCCCTCCCACCTCCGTTTGGGGAAAGGGGGCTGCACCCCTCCCAGCTCTGTTTGGGGAAAGGAGGCTTTCCCTCCTCCCATCTCCGTTTGGGAAAGGAGGCTTTCCCCCCTCCCATCTCCATTTGGGGAAAGGAGGCTTTCCCCCCTCCCATCTCTGTTTGGGGAAAGGAGGCTTCCCTTCCAGCTCCATTTGGGTAAGAGAAGCTTCCCCCCCCTCCCAGCTCTGTTTGGGGAAAGGAGGCTTTCCCTCCTCCCAGATCCATTTCAGGAAAGGAGGCTTTCCCCCCTTAAAGCTCCTTTTGGGGAAAGGAAGCTTTTCCACCCTCCCAGCTCCGTTTGGGGAAAGGAGGCTTCCCCCCCTCCCTGCACCATTTGGGGAAAGGATGCTTTCCCCCCCTCCTCGCTCCATTTGGGGAAAGGAGGCTTTTAACCCATCACAGCTCGGTTTGGGGAAAGGAGGCTTTTAACCCCTCACAGCTCCATTTAGGAAAAGGAGACTTTTCCCCCTTACAGCTCCGTTTGGAGAAAGGAGGCTTTCCCACCTCCCAGCTCTATTTGGGGAAAGTAGGCTTCCCCCCCTCCCAGCTCCGTTTCGGGAAAGGAGACTTTTCCCCCCTTACAGCTCCGTTTGGGGAAAGGAGGCTTTCCCCCCTCCAAGCTCCATTTCGGGAAAGGAGGCTTTCCCCCCTCCAAGCTCCATTTGGGGAAACAAGGCTTTTAACCCATCACAGCTCCGTTTGGGGAAAGGAGGCTTTCCCCCCTCCCATCTCCGTTTGGGGAAAGGAGGCTTTCCTCCCTCCCAGCTCCGTTTGGGGAAATATGACTTTCCCCCCTTACATCTCCATTTGGGGAAAGGAGCCTTTCCGTCCTCCCAGCTATGTTTGGGGAAAAGAAGCTTTCTCCCATCCCAGCTCCATTTGGGGAAAAGAAGCTTTCCCCCTTCCCAGCTCCATTTGGGGAAAGGAGGCTGTTAACTCCTCACAGCTCCATTTGGGGAAAGGAGACTTTTCCCCCCTTGCAGTTACATTTGGGGAAAGATGACTTTCCCCCCTTACAGCTCTTTTTCGGGAAAGGAAGCTTTTCCTCCCTCCCAGCTCCGTTTGGGGAAAGGAGGCTTCCCCCCCTCCCCGCACCATTTGGGGAAATGAGGCTTTCACCCCCCTCCCAGCTCCATTTGGGGAAAGGAGGCTTTCCCCCCTCCCAGCTCCGTTTGGGGAAAGGAGGCTTTCCCCCCTCCAATCTCTGTTTTGGGAAAGGAGGCTTTCCCCCCTCCCAGCTCCGGAAGGGGAAAGGAAGCTTTTCCTCCCTCCCAGATCCATTTGGGGAAAGGAGGCTTTCCCCCCTCCCATCTCCGTTTGGGGAAAGGAGGCTTTCCTCCCTCCCAGCTCCGTTTGGGGAAAGAAGACTTTTTCTCCCTTACAGCTCCATTTGAGGAAAGGAGCCTTTCCCCCCTCCCAGCTCCGTTTGGGTAAAGGAGGCTTTCCCTCCTCCCAGATCCGTTTGGGGAAAGGAGGCTTTCCCCCCTCCAAGCTCCATTTGGGGAAAGGAGGCTTTCCCCCCTCCCATCTCCGTTTGGGGAAAGGAGGCTTTCCTCCCTCCCAGCTCCGTTTGGGGAAAGAAGACTTTTTCTCCCTTACAGCTCCATTTGAGGAAAGGAGCCTTTCCCCCCTCCCAGCTCCATTTGGGGAAAGGAGGCTTTCCGTCCTCCCAGGTCCGTTTGCATAAAGGAGGCTTTTAACCCCTCACAGCTCCGTTTGGGGAAATGAGACTTTCCCCCCCTTAAAGCTCCATTTGGAAAAAGGAGTCTTTCCCTCCCTCCTAGGTCCGTTTGCATAAAGGAGGCTTCCCTCCCTCCCAGCACCATTTGGGGAAAGGAGGCTTTCCCCCATCCCAGCTCCATTTGGGGAAAGGAGGCTTTCCCTCCTCCCAGATCCATTTGGGGAAAGGAGGCTTTCCCCCCGCCAAGCTCCATTTGGGGAGAGGAGGCTTTCAACCCTTCCCATCTCCGTTTGGGAAAAGAAGACTTTTGCCCCCTTACAGCTCCATTTCAGGAAAGGAGCCTTTCCCTCCTCCCAGCTCCGTTTCGGGAAAGGAGACTTTCCCCCCCTTACAGCTCCGTTTGGGGAAAGGAGGCTTTACCCCCTCCAAGCTCCATTTGGGGAAAAGAAAATTTCCCCCCTCCCACCTCCGTTTGGGGAAAGGGCTGCACCCCTCCCAGCTCCGTTTGGGGAAAGGAGGCTTTCCCTCCTCCCAGATCCATTTCGGGAAAGGAGGCTATCCCCCCTCCAAGCTCCATTTGGGGAAAGGAGGCTTTCACCCCTTACAGCTCCGTTTGGGAAAAGAAGACTTTTGCCCCCTTACAGCTCCATTTGAGGAAAGGAGCCTTTCCCTCCTCCCAGATCCGTTTGGGGAAAGGAGGCTTTCCCCCCTCCAAGCTCCATTTGGGGAAAAGAAACTTTCCCCCCTCCCACCTCCGTTTGGGGAAAGGGGGCTGCACCCCTCCCAGCTCTGTTTGGGGAAAGGAGGCTTTCCCTCCTCCCAGATCCATTTCAGGAAAGGAGGCTTTCCCCCCTCAAAGCTCCATTTGGGGAAAGGAGGCTTTCCCCCCTCCCATCTCCGTTTGGGAAAGGAGGCTTTCCCCCCTCCCATCTCCATTTGGGGAAAGGAGGCTTTCCCCCCTCCCATCTCTGTTTGGGGAAAGGAGGCTTTCTCCCTTACAGCTCCCTTTACCTAAAGGAGGCTTCCCTACCAGCTCCATTTGGGTAAGAGAAGCTTCCCCCCCCTCCCAGCTCTGTTTGGGGAAAGGATGCTTTCCCTCCTCCCAGATCCATTTCAGGAAAGGAGGCTTTCCCCCCTTAAAGCTCCTTTTGGGGAAAGGAAGCTTTTCCACCCTCCCAGCTCCGTTTGGGGAAAGGAGGCTTCCCCCCCTCCCTGCACCATTTGGGGAAATGAGGCTTTCACCCCCTCCCAGCTCCGTTTGGGGAAAGGAGGCTTCCCCCCCTCCCCGCTCCATTTCGAGAAAGGAGGCTTTTAACCGATCACAGCTCGGTTTGGGGAAAGGAGGCTTTTAACCCCTCACAGCTCCATTTAGGAAAAGGAGACTTTTCCCCCCTTACAGCTCCATTTGGAGAAAGGAGGCTTTCCCACCTCCCAGCTCTATTTGGGGAAAGTATGCTTCCCCCCCTCCCAGCTCCGCTTCGGGAAAGGAGACTTTTCCCCCCTTACAGCTCCGTTTGGGGAAAGGAGGCTTTCCCCCCTCCAAGCTCCATTTCGGGAAAGGAGGCTTTCCCCCCTACAAGCTCCATTTGGGGAAACAAGGCTTTTAACCCATCACAGCTCCGTTTGGGGAAAGGAGGCTTTCCCCCCTCCCATCTCCGTTTGGGGAAAGGAGGCTTTCCTCCCTCCCAGCTCCGTTTGGGGAAATATGACTTTCCCCCCTTACCTCTCCATTTGGGGAAAGAAGCCTTTCCGTCCTCCCAGCTATGTTTGGGGAAAAGAAGCTTTCTCCCATCCCAGCTCCATTTGGGGAAAAGAAGCTTTCCCCCCTTCCCAGCTCCATTTGGGGAAAGGAGGCTGTTAACTACTCACAGCTCCATTTGGGGAAAGGAGACTTTTCCCCCCTTGCAGTTACATTTGGGGAAAGATGACTTTCCCCCCTTACAGCTCTTTTTCGGGAAAGGAAGCTTTTCCTCCCTCCCAGCTCCGTTTGGGGAAAGGAGGCTTCCCCCCCTCCCCGCACCATTTGGGGAAATGAGGCTTTCACCCCCTCCCAGCTCCATTTGGGGAAAGGAGGCTTTCCCCCCTCCCAGCTCCGTTTGGGGAAAGGAGGCTTTCCCCCCTCCAATCTCTGTTTGGGGAAAGGAGGCTTTCCCCCCTCCCAGCTCCGGAAGGGGAAAGGAAACTTTTCCTCCCTCCCAGATCCATTTGGGGAAAGGAGGCTTTCCCCCCTCCCATCTCCATTTGGGGAAAGGAGACTTCCCCCCCTTCCAGCTCCTTTTGGGGAAAGGAAGCTTTTCCTCCCTCCCAGATCCATTTGGGGAAAGGAGGCTTTCCTCCCTCCCAGCACCGTTTGGGGAAAGGAGGCTTTCCTCCCTCCCAGCACCATTTGGGGAAAGGAGGCTTTCCCCCCTCCCAGCTCCGTTTGGGTAAAGGAGGCTTTCCCTCCTCCCAGATCCGTTTGGAGAAAGGAGGCTTTCCCCCCTCCAAGCTCCATTTGGGGAAAGGAGGCTTTCCCCCCTCCCATCTCCCTTTCGGGAAAGGAGGCTTTCCTCCCTCCCAGCTCCGTTTGGGGAAAGAAGACTTTTTCTCCCTTACAGCTCCATTTGAGGAAAGGAGCCTTTCCCCCCTCCCAGCTCCATTTGGGGAAAGGAGGCTTTCCGTCCTCCCAGGTCCGTTTGCATAAAGGAGGCTTTTAACCCCTCACAGCTCCGTTTGGGGAAATGAGACTTTCCCCCCCTTACAGCTCCATTTGGACAAAGGAGTCTTTCCCTCCCTCCTAGGTCCGTTTGCATAAAGGAGGCTTCCCTCCCTCCCAGCACCATTTGGGGAAAGGAGGCTTTCCCCCATCCCAGCTCCATTTGGGGGAAGGAGGCTTTCCCTCCTCCCAGATCCATTTGGGGAAAGGAGGCTTTCCCCCCGCCAAGCTCCATTTGGGGAAAGGAGGCTTTCAACCCTTCCCATCTCCGTTTGGGGAAAGGAGGCTTTCCTCCCTCCCAGCTCCGTTTGGGAAAAGAAGACTTTTGCCCCCTTACAGCTCCATTTCAGGAAAGGAGCCTTTCCCTCCTCCCAGCTCCGTTTCGGGAAAGGAGACTTTCCCCCCCTTACAGCTCCGTTTGGGGAAAGGAGGCTTTACCCCCTCCAAGCTCCATTTGGGGAAAAGAAAATTTCCCCCCTCCCACCTCCGTTTGGGGAAAGGGGCTGCACCCCTCCCAGCTCCGTTTGGGGAAAGGAGGCTTTCCCTCCTCCCAGATCCATTTCGGGAAAGGAGGCTATCCCCCCTCCAAGCTCCATTTGGGGAAAGGAGGCTTACACCCCTTACAGCTCCGTTTGGGAAAAGAAGACTTTTGCCCCCTTACAGCTCCATTTGAGGAAAGGAGCCTTTCCCTCCTCCCAGATCCGTTTGGGGAAAGGAGGCTTTCCCCCCTCCCATCTCTGTTTGGGGAAAGGAGGCTTTCTCCCTTACAGCTCCCTTTACCTAAAGGAGGCTTCCCTTCCAGCTCCATTTGGGTAAGAGAAGCTTCCCCCCCCTCCCAGCTCTGTTTGGGGAAAGGAGGCTTTCCCTCCTCCCAGATCCATTTCAGGAAAGGAGGCTTTCCCCCCTTAAAGCTCCTTTTGGGGAAAGGAAGCTTTTTCCACCCTCCCAGCTCCGTTTGGGGAAAGGAGGCTTCCCCCCCTCCCTGCACCATTTGGGGAAATGAGGCTTTCACCCCCTCCCAGCTCCATTTGGGGAAAGGAGGCTTCCCCCCCTCCCCGCTCCATTTCGGGAAAGGAGACTTTTCCCCCCCTTACAGCTCCATTTGGAGAAAGGAGGCTTTCCCACCTCCCAGCTCTATTTGGGGAAAGTATGCTTCCCCCCCTCCCAGCTCCGCTTCGGGAAAGGAGACCTTTCCCCCCTTACAGCTCCGTTTGGGGAAAGGAGGCTTTCCCCCCTCAAAGCTCCATTTGGGGAAAGGAGGCTTTCCCCCCTCCCATCTCCGTTTGGGAAAGGAGGCTTTCCCCCCTCCCATCTCCATTTGGGGAAAGGAGGCTTTCCCCCCTCCCATCTCTGTTTGGGGAAAGGAGGCTTTCTCCCTTACAGCTCCCTTTACCTAAAGGAGGCTTCCCTTCCAGCTCCATTTGGGTAAGAGAAGCTTCCCCCCCCTCCCAGCTCTGTTTGGGGAAAGGAGGCTTTCCCTCCTCCCAGATCCATTTCAGGAAAGGAGGCTTTCCCCCCTTAAAGCTCCTTTTGGGGAAAGGAAGCTTTTCCACCCTCCCAGCTCCGTTTGGGGAAAGGAGGCTTCCCCCCCTCCCTGCACCATTTGGGGAAATGAGGCTTTCACCCCCTCCCAGCTCCGTTTGGGGAAAGGAGGCTTCCCCCCCTCCCCGCTCCATTTCGGGAAAGGAGGCTTTTAACCGATCACAGCTCGGTTTGGGGAAAGGAGGCTTTTAACCCCTCACAGCTCCATTTAGGAAAAGGAGACTTTTCCCCCCTTACAGCTCCATTTGGAGAAAGGAGGCTTTCCCACCTCCCAGCTCTTTTTGGGGAAAGTATGCTTCCCCCCCTCCCAGCTCCGCTTCGGGAAAGGAGACTTTTCCCCCCTTACAGCTCCGTTTGGGGAAAGGAGGCTTTCCCCCCTCCAAGCTCCATTTCGGGAAAGGAGGCTTTCACCCCTCCAAGCTCCATTTGGGGAAACAAGGCTTTTAACCCATCACAGCTCCGTTTGGGGAAAGGAGGCTTTCCCCCCTCCCATCTCCGTTTGGGGAAAGGAGGCTTTCCTCCCTCCCAGCTCCGTTTGGGGAAATATGACTTTCCCCCCTTACCTCTCCATTTGGGGAAAGAAGCCTTTCCGTCCTCCCAGCTATGTTTGGGGAAAAGAAGCTTTCTTCCATCCCTGCTCCATTTGGGGAAAAGAAGCTTTCCCCCCTTCCCAGCTCCATTTGGGGAAAGGAGGCTGTTAACTACTCACAGCTCTATTTGGGGAAAGGAGACTTTTCCCCCCTTGCAGTTACATTTGGGGAAAGGAGGCTTTCCCCCCTCCAAGCTCCATTTGGGGAAACAAGGCTTTTAACCCATCACAGCTCCGTTTGGGGAAAGGAGGCTTTCCCCCCTCCCATCTCCGTTTGGGGAAAGGAGGCTTTCCTCCCTCCCAGCTCCGTTTGGGGAAATATGACTTTCCCCCCTTACCTCTCCATTTGGGGAAAGAAGCCTTTCCGTCCTCCCAGCTATGTTTGGGGAAAAGAAGCTTTCTCCCATCCCAGCTCCATTTGGGGAAAAGAAGCTTTCCCCCCTTCCCAGCTCCATTTGGGGAAAGGAGGCTGTTAACTACTCACAGCTCCATTTGAGGAAAGAAGACTTTTCCCCCCTTGCAGTTACATTTGGGGAAAGATGACTTTCCCCCTTACAGCTCTTTTTCGGGAAAGGAAGCTTTTCCTCCCTCCCAGCTCCGTTTGGGGAAAGGAGGCTTCCCCCCCTCCCCGCACCATTTGGGGAAATGAGGCTTTCACCCCCTCCCAGCTCCATTTGGGGAAAGGAGGCTTTCCCCCCTCCCAGCTCCGTTTGGGGAAAGGAGGCTTTCCCCCCTCCAATCTCTGTTTTGGGAAAGGAGGCTTTCCCCCCTCCCAGCTCCGGAAGGGGAAAGGAAGCTTTTCCTCCCTCCCAGATCCATTTGGGGAAAGGAGGCTTTCCCCCCTCCCATCTCCGTTTGGGGAAAGGAGGCTTTCCTCCCTCCCAGCTCCGTTTGGGGAAAGGAGGCTTCCCCCCCTCCCCGCACCATTTGGGGAAATGAGGCTTTCACCCCCTCCCAGCTCCGTTTGGGGAAAGGAGGCTTTCCCCCCTCCAATCTCTGTTTGGGGAAAGGAGGCTTTCCCCCCTCCCAGCTCCGGAAGGGGAAAGGAAGCTTTTCCTCCCTCCCAGATCCATTTGGGGAAAGGAGGCTTTCCCCCCTCCCATCTCCATTTGGGGAAAGGAGACTTTCCCCCCCTTCCAGCTCCTTTTGGGGAAAGGAAGCTTTTCCTCCCTCCCAGATCCATTTGGGGAAAGGAGGCTTTCCTCCCTCCCAGCGCCGTTTGGGGAAAGGAGGCTTCCCCCCCTCCCAGCACCATTTGGGGAAAGGAGGCTTTCCCCCCTCCCAGCTCCGTTTGGGTAAAGGAGGCTTTCCCTCCTCCCAGATCCGTTTGGGGAAAGGAGGCTTTCCCCCCTCCAAGCTCCATTTGGGGAAAGGAGGCTTTCCCCCCTCCCATCTCCCTTTCGGGAAAGGAGGCTTTCCTCCCTCCCAGCTCCGTTTGGGGAAAGAAGACTTTTTCTCCCTTACAGCTCCATTTGAGGAAAGGAGCCTTTCCCCCCTCCCAGCTCCATTTGGGGAAAGGAGGCTTTCCCTCCTCCCAGGTCCGTTTGCATAAAGGAGGCTTTTAACCCCTCACAGCTCCGTTTGGGGAAATGAGACTTTCCCCCCCTTACAGCTCTATTTGGACAAAGGAGGCTTTCCCTCCCTCCCAGGTCCGTTTGCATAAAGGAGGCTTCCCTCCCTCCCAGCTCTATTTGGGGAAAGTAGGCTTCCCCCCCTCCCAGCTCCGTTTCGGGAAAGGAGACTTTTCCCCCCTTACACCTCCGTTTGGGGAAAGGAGGCTTTCCCCCTCCCAGCTCCATTTGGGATAAGGAGGCTTTTCCCCCCTCCCATCTCCGTTTGGGGAAAGGAGTCTTTACCCCCTCCAAGCTCCGTTTGGGGAAAAGAAGCTTTCCCCACTCCCAGCTGCAATTGGGGAAAGGAGCCTTTCCCCCCCCCCAGCTCTATTTGGGGAAAGGAGGCTTTCCCCGCTCCCATCTCCGTTTGGGGAAGTAGGCTTTCTCCCTTTCCAGCTGCTTTTGGGGACGGGAGGCTTCCCTTCCAGCTCCATTTGGGGAAGAGAAGATTTCCCCCCCTCCCAGCTCCGTTTGGTGAAAGGATGCTTTCCCCCCTCCCAGCTCCATTTGGGGAAAGGAGGCTTTTCCCAACTCCCAGCTGCATTTGGGGATGAGAGACTTCCCTCCCAGCTCCATTTGGGGAAAAGAAGATTTTTCCCCCTCTCAGCTCCATTTTTGGAAAAGAAGCTTTGCCCTCTCCAAGCTCCATTTGGGGAAAGGAGACTTTACAGCTCTTTTTGCGGAAAGGATTCTTTTTCCCCCTCCCAGCTATGTTTGGGGAAAGGATGCTTTCCCCCCATCCCAGCCCCTTTTGGGGAAAGGAGGCTTTCCCCCTCCCAGCTCCATTTGGGGAAACGAGGCTTTTTCCACCTCCCAGCTCCATTTGGGGACGGGAGGATTCCATTCCAGCTCCATTTGGGGAAGAGAAGCTTTTACCCCCTCCGAGGTCCCTTTGGTTAAAGGAGGCTTTCCTCCCAGCTCCATTTGGGGAAAGGAGCCTTCCCCCCTCCCAGCTCTGTTTGGAGACGGGAGGCTTCCCCCCCTCCCAGCACCATTTGGGGAAAGGAGGCTTTCCCCCCTCCCAGCTCCATTTGTGGAAAGGAGGCTTTCCCTCCTCCCAGATCCGTTTGTGGAAAGGAGGCTTTACCCCTCCCTGCTCCGTTTGGGGAAAGGAGGCTGTTAACTCCTCACAGCTCCATTTGGGGAAAGGAGACTTTTCCCCCCTTCCAGTTACATTTGGGGAAAGGAGGCTTTCCCCCCTCCCAGCTCCGTTTGGGTAAAGGAGGCTTTCCCTCCTCCCAGATCCGTTTGGAGAAAGGAGGCTTTCCCCCCTCCAAGCTCCATTTGGGGAAAGGAGGCTTTCCCCCCTCCCATCTCCCTTTCGGGAAAGGAGGCTTTCCTCCCTCCCAGCTCCGTTTGGGGAAAGAAGACTTTTTCTCCCTTACAGCTCCATTTGAGGAAAGGAGCCTTTCCCCCCTCCCAGCTCCATTTGGGGAAAGGAGGCTTTCCGTCCTCCCAGGTCCGTTTGCATAAAGGAGGCTTTTAACCCCTCACAGCTCCGTTTGGGGAAATGAGACTTTCCCCCCCTTACAGCTCCATTTGGACAAAGGAGTCTTTCCCTCCCTCCTAGGTCCGTTTGCATAAAGGAGGCTTCCCTCCCTCCCAGCACCATTTGGGGAAAGGAGGCTTTCCCCCATCCCAGCTCCATTTGGGGGAAGGAGGCTTTCCCTCCTCCCAGATCCATTTGGGGAAAGGAGGCTTTCCCCCCGCCAAGCTCCATTTGGGGAAAGGAGGCTTTCAACCCTTCCCATCTCCGTTTGGGGAAAGGAGGCTTTCCTCCCTCCCAGCTCCGTTTGGGAAAAGAAGACTTTTGCCCCCTTACAGCTCCATTTCAGGAAAGGAGCCTTTCCCTCCTCCCAGCTCCGTTTCGGGAAAGGAGACTTTCCCCCCCTTACAGCTCCGTTTGGGGAAAGAAGGCTTTACCCCCTCCAAGCTCCATTTGGGGAAAAGAAAATTTCCCCCCTCCCACCTCCGTTTGGGGAAAGGGGCTGCACCCCTCCCAGCTCCGTTTGGGGAAAGGAGGCTTTCCCTCCTCCCAGATCCATTTCGGGAAAGGAGGCTATCCCCCCTCCAAGCTCCATTTGGGGAAAGGAGGCTTACACCCCTTACAGCTCCGTTTGGGAAAAGAAGACTTTTGCCCCCTTACAGCTCCATTTGAGGAAAGGAGCCTTTCCCTCCTCCCAGATCCGTTTGGGGAAAGGAGGCTTTCCCCCCTCCCATCTCTGTTTGGGGAAAGGAGGCTTTCTCCCTTACAGCTCCCTTTACCTAAAGGAGGCTTCCCTTCCAGCTCCATTTGGGTAAGAGAAGCTTCCCCCCCCTCCCAGCTCTGTTTGGGGAAAGGAGGCTTTCCCTCCTCCCAGATCCATTTCAGGAAAGGAGGCTTTCCCCCCTTAAAGCTCCTTTTGGGGAAAGGAAGCTTTTCCACCCTCCCAGCTCCGTTTGGGGAAAGGAGGCTTCCCCCCCTCCCTGCACCATTTGGGGAAATGAGGCTTTCACCCCCTCCCAGCTCCGTTTGGGGAAAGGAGGCTTCCCCCCCTCCCCGCTCCATTTCGGGAAAGGAGACTTTTCCCCCCCTTACAGCTCCATTTGGAGAAAGGAGGCTTTCCCACCTCCCAGCTCTATTTGGGGAAAGTATGCTTCCCCCCCTCCCAGCTCCGCTTCGGGAAAGGAGACTTTTCCCCCCTTACAGCTCCGTTTGGGGAAAGGAGGCTTTCCCCCCTCAAAGCTCCATTTGGGGAAAGGAGGCTTTCCCCCCTCCCATCTCCGTTTGGGAAAGGAGGCTTTCCCCCCTCCCATCTCCATTTGGGGAAAGGAGGCTTTCCCCCCTCCCATCTCTGTTTGGGGAAAGGAGGCTTTCTCCCTTACAGCTCCCTTTACCTAAAGGAGGCTTCCCTTCCAGCTCCATTTGGGTAAGAGAAGCTTCCCCCCCCCTCCCAGCTCTGTTTGGGGAAAGGAGGCTTTCCCTCCTCCCAGATCCATTTCAGGAAAGGAGGCTTTCCCCCCTTAAAGCTCCTTTTGGGGAAAGGAAGCTTTTCCACCCTCCCAGCTCCGTTTGGGGAAAGGAGGCTTCCCCCCCTCCCTGCACCATTTGGGGAAATGAGGCTTTCACCCCCTCCCAGCTCCGTTTGGGGAAAGGAGGCTTCCCCCCCTCCCCGCTCCATTTCGGGAAAGGAGGCTTTTAACCGATCACAGCTCGGTTTGGGGAAAGGAGGCTTTTAACCCCTCACAGCTCCATTTAGGAAAAGGAGACTTTTCCCCCCTTACAGCTCCATTTGGAGAAAGGAGGCTTTCCCACCTCCCAGCTCTTTTTGGGGAAAGTATGCTTCCCCCCCTCCCAGCTCCGCTTCGGGAAAGGAGACTTTTCCCCCCTTACAGCTCCGTTTGGGGAAAGGAGGCTTTCCCCCCTCCAAGCTCCATTTCGGGAAAGGAGGCTTTCACCCCTCCAAGCTCCATTTGGGGAAACAAGGCTTTTAACCCATCACAGCTCCGTTTGGGGAAAGGAGGCTTTCCCCCCTCCCATCTCCGTTTGGGGAAAGGAGGCTTTCCTCCCTCCCAGCTCCGTTTGGGGAAATATGACTTTCCCCCCTTACCTCTCCATTTGGGGAAAGAAGCCTTTCCGTCCTCCCAGCTATGTTTGGGGAAAAGAAGCTTTCTCCCATCCCTGCTCCATTTGGGGAAAAGAAGCTTTCCCCCCTTCCCAGCTCCATTTGGGGAAAGGAGGCCGTTAACTACTCACAGCTCTATTTGGGGAAAGGAGACTTTTCCCCCCTTGCAGTTACATTTGGGGAAAGGAGGCTTTCCCCCCTCCAAGCTCCATTTGGGGAAACAAGGCTTTTAACCCATCACAGCTCCGTTTGGGGAAAGGAGGCTTTCCCCCCTCCCATCTCCGTTTGGGGAAAGGAGGCTTTCCTCCCTCCCAGCTCCGTTTGGGGAAATATGACTTTCCCCCCTTACCTCTCCATTTGGGGAAAGAAGCCTTTCCGTCCTCCCAGCTATGTTTGGGGAAAAGAAGCTTTCTCCCATCCCAGCTCCATTTGGGGAAAAGAAGCTTTCCCCCCTTCCCAGCTCCATTTGGGGAAAGGAGGCTGTTAACTACTCACAGCTCCATTTGAGGAAAGAAGACTTTTCCCCCCTTGCAGTTACATTTGGGGAAAGATGACTTTCCCCCTTACAGCTCTTTTTCGGGAAAGGAAGCTTTTCCTCCCTCCCAGCTCCGTTTGGGGAAAGGAGGCTTCCCCCCCTCCCCGCACCATTTGGGGAAATGAGGCTTTCACCCCCTCCCAGCTCCATTTGGGGAAAGGAGGCTTTCCCCCCTCCCAGCTCCGTTTGGGGAAAGGAGGCTTTCCCCCCTCCAATCTCTGTTTTGGGAAAGGAGGCTTTCCCCCCTCCCAGCTCCGGAAGGGGAAAGGAAGCTTTTCCTCCCTCCCAGATCCATTTGGGGAAAGGAGGCTTTCCCCCCTCCCATCTCCGTTTGGGGAAAGGAGGCTTTCCTCCCTCCCAGCTCCGTTTGGGGAAAGGAGGCTTCCCCCCCTCCCCGCACCATTTGGGGAAATGAGGCTTTCACCCCCTCCCAGCTCCGTTTGGGGAAAGGAGGCTTTCCCCCCTCCAATCTCTGTTTGGGGAAAGGAGGCTTTCCCCCCTCCCAGCTCCGGAAGGGGAAAGGAAGCTTTTCCTCCCTCCCAGATCCATTTGGGGAAAGGAGGCTTTCCCCCCTCCCATCTCCATTTGGGGAAAGGAGACTTTCCCCCCCTTCCAGCTCCTTTTGGGGAAAGGAAGCTTTTCCTCCCTCCCAGATCCATTTGGGGAAAGGAGGCTTTCCTCCCTCCCAGCGCCGTTTGGGGAAAGGAGGCTTCCCCCCCTCCCAGCACCATTTGGGGAAAGGAGGCTTTCCCCCCTCCCAGCTCCGTTTGGGTAAAGGAGGCTTTCCCTCCTCCCAGATCCGTTTGGGGAAAGGAGGCTTTCCCCCCTCCAAGCTCCATTTGGGGAAAGGAGGCTTTCCCCCCTCCCATCTCCCTTTCGGGAAAGGAGGCTTTCCTCCCTCCCAGCTCCGTTTGGGGAAAGAAGACTTTTTCTCCCTTACAGCTCCATTTGAGGAAAGGAGCCTTTCCCCCCTCCCAGCTCCATTTGGGGAAAGGAGGCTTTCCCTCCTCCCAGGTCCGTTTGCATAAAGGAGGCTTTTAACCCCTCACAGCTCCGTTTGGGGAAATGAGACTTTCCCCCCCTTACAGCTCTATTTGGACAAAGGAGGCTTTCCCTCCCTCCCAGGTCCGTTTGCATAAAGGAGGCTTCCCTCCCTCCCAGCTCTATTTGGGGAAAGTAGGCTTCCCCCCCTCCCAGCTCCGTTTCGGGAAAGGAGACTTTTCCCCCCTTACACCTCCGTTTGGGGAAAGGAGGCTTTCCCCCTCCCAGCTCCATTTGGGATAAGGAGGCTTTTCCCCCCTCCCATCTCCGTTTGGGGAAAGGAGTCTTTACCCCCTCCAAGCTCCGTTTGGGGAAAAGAAGCTTTCCCCCCTCCCAGCTGCAATTGGGGAAAGGAGCCTTTCCCCCCCCCAGCTCTATTTGGGGAAAGGAGGCTTTCCCCGCTCCCATCTCCGTTTGGGGAAGTAGGCTTTCTCCCTTTCCAGCTGCTTTTGGGGACGGGAGGCTTCCCTTCCAGCTCCATTTGGGGAAGAGAAGATTTCCCCCCCCTCCCAGCTCCGTTTGGTGAAAGGATGCTTTCCCCCCTCCCAGCTCCATTTGGGGAAAGGAGGCTTTTCCCAACTCCCAGCTGCATTTGGGGATGAGAGACTTCCCTCCCAGCTCCATTTGGGGAAAAGAAGATTTTTCCCCCTCTCAGCTCCATTTTTGGAAAAGAAGCTTTGCCCTCTCCAAGCTCCATTTGGGGAAAGGAGACTTTACAGCTCTTTTTGCGGAAAGGATTCTTTTTCCCCCTCCCAGCTATGTTTGGGGAAAGGATGCTTTCCCCCCATCCCAGCCCCTTTTGGGGAAAGGAGGCTTTCCCCCTCCCAGCTCCATTTGGGGAAACGAGGCTTTTTCCACCTCCCAGCTCCATTTGGGGACGGGAGGATTCCATTCCAGCTCCATTTGGGGAAGAGAAGCTTTTACCCCCTCCGAGGTCCCTTTGGTTAAAGGAGGCTTTCCTCCCAGCTCCATTTGGGGAAAGGAGCCTTCCCCCCTCCCAGCTCTGTTTGGAGACGGGAGGCTTCCCCCCCTCCCAGCACCATTTGTGGAAAGGAGGCTTTCCCCCCTCCCAGCTCCATTTGTGGAAAGGAGGCTTTCCCTCCTCCCAGATCCGTTTGTGGAAAGGAGGCTTTACCCCTCCCTGCTCCGTTTGGGGAAAGGAGGCTGTTAACTCCTCACAGCTCCATTTGGGGAAAGGAGACTTTTCCCCCCTTCCAGTTACATTTGGGGAAAGATGACTTTCCCCCCTTTACAGCTCTCTTTGGTAAAAGGAGGTTTTCCCCCCCTCCCAGCTCCATTTGGGGAAAGTAGGCTTTCAGCCCCGCCCAGCTCCGTTTGGGGAAAGGAGGCTTCCTCCCCTTCCAGCTCCGTTTGGGGAAAGATGACTTTTCCCCCTTCCAGCTCCGTTTGGGGAAAGGAGGCTTTCTCCCTTTCCAGCTCCTTTTGGTGACGGGAGGCTTCCCTTCCAGCTCCATTTGGGGAAGAGAAGCTTTCCCCCACCTCCCAGGTCCGTTTGGTTAAATGATGCTTTCTCCCCCTCAAATCTCCATTTGGGGAAAGGAGGCTTTCCTCCCTCCCATATCCGTTTGCGGAAAGGAGGCTTCATCCCCTGCCAGCACCATTTGGGGAAAGGAGGCTTTCCCCCCTCCCAGCTCCATTTGGGGAAAGGAGGCTTTCCCTCCTCCCAGCTCCATTTGGGGAAAGGAGGCTTTCCCCCCGCCAATCTCCATTTGGGGAAAGGAGGCTTTCCCTCCTCCCATCTCCGTTTGGGGAAAGGAGGCTTTCCTCCCTCCCAGCTCCGTTTGGGAAAAGAAGACTTTTGCCCCCTTACAGCTCCATTTGAGGAAAGGAGCCTTTCCCTCCTCCCAGCTCCGTTTGGGGAAAGGAGGCTTTCCCCGCTCCCATCTCCGTTTGGGGAAAGGAGGCTTTCTCCCTTTCCAGCTGCTTTTGGGGACGGGAGGCTTCCCTTCCAGCTCCATTTGGGGAAGAGAAGATTTCCCCCCCCCTCCCAGCTCCGTTTGGTGGAAGGATGCTTTCCCCCCTCCCAGCTCCATTTGGGGAAAGGAGGCTTTTCCCAACTCCCAGCTGCATTTAGGGATGAGAGACTTCCCTCCCAGCTCCATTTGGGGAAAAGAAGATTTTCCCCCTCCCAGCTCCATTTTTGGAAAAGAAGCTTTGCCCTCTCCAAGCTCCATTTGGGGAAAGGAGACTTTACAGCTCTTTTTACGGAAAGGATTCTTTTTCCCCCTCCCAGCTATGTTTGGGGAAAGGATGCTTTCCCCCCATCCCAGCCCCTTTTGGGGAAAGGAGGCTTTTTCCACCTCCCAGCTCCATTTGGGGACGGGAGGATTCCATTCCAGCTCCATTTGGGGAAGAGAAGGTCCGTTTGGTTAAAGGAGGCTTTCCCCCCTCCCAGCTCCATTTGGGGAAAGGAGGCTTTCCCCCCTCCCAGCTCTGTTTGGGGACGGGAGGTTTCGCTCCCCTCCCAGCTCCATTTGGGAAAAGGAGACTTTTTCCCCCCCTTACAGCTCCGTTTGGGGAAACGAGACTTTCCCCCCCCTTACAGCTCCGTTTGGGAAAAGGAGGCTTTCCCCCCCCCTCCCAGCTCCATTTGGGGAAAGGAGACTTTCCCCCCCTTACAGCTCCGTTTGGGAAAACGAGACTTTTCCCCCCTCCCATCTCCATTTGGGGAAAGGAGTCTTTACCCCCTCCAAGCTCCGTTTGGGGAAAAGAAGCTTTCCCCCCTCGCAGCTGCAATTGGGGAATGGAGCCTTTCCCCTCCAGCTCTATTTGGGGAAAGGAGGCTTTCCTCCCTCCAATCTCTGTTTAGGGAAAGGAGGCTTTCCCCCCTCCCATCTCCATTTGGGGAAAGGAGCCTTTCCCCCCCAGCTCTATTTGGGGAAAATAAACTTTCCCCCCCTTCCAGCACCATTTTGTGAAAGGATGCTTTCCCCCCTCCCAGCTCCATTTGGGGAAAAGAAGATTTTCCCCCTCCCAGCTCCATTTTTGGAAAAGAAGCTTTGCCCTCTCCAAGCTCCATTTGGGGAAAGGAGACTTTACAGCTCTTTTTACGGAAAGGATTCTTTTTCCCCCTCCCAGCTATGTTTGGGGAAAGGATCCTTTCCCCCCATCCCAGCCCCTTTTGGGGAAAGGAGGCTTTTTCCACCTCCCAGCTCCATTTGGGGACGGGAGGATTCCATTCCAGCTCCATTTGGGGAAGAGAAGGTCCGTTTGGTTAAAGGAGGCTTTCCCCCCTCCCAGCTCCATTTGGGGAAAGGAGGCTTTCCCCCCTCCCAGCTCTGTTTGGGGACGGGAGGTTTCGGTCCCCTCCCAGCTACATTTGGGAAAAGGAGACTTTTTCCCCCCCTTACAGCTCCGTTTGGGGAAACGAGACTTTCCCCCCCCTTACAGCTCCGTTTGGGAAAAGGAGGCTTTCCCCCCCTCCCAGCTCCATTTGGGGAAAGGAGACTTTCCCCCCCTTACAGCTCCGTTTGGGGAAAGGAAGCTTTTCCTCCCTCCCAGATCCATTTGGGGAAAGGAGGCTTTCCCCCCTCCCAGCTCCGGAAGGGGAAAGGAAGCTTTTCCTCCCTCCCAGATCCATTTGGGGAAAGGAGGCTTTCCCCCCTCCCATCTCCATTTGGGGAAAGGAGACTTTCCCCCCCTTCCAGCTCCTTTTGGGGAAAGGAAGCTTTTCCTCCCTCCCAGATCCATTTGGGGAAAGGAGGCTTTCCTCCCTCCCAGCGCCGTTTGGGGAAAGGAGGCTTCCCCCCCCTCCCAGCACCATTTGGGGAAAGGAGGCTTTCCCCCCTCCCAGCTCCGTTTGGGTAAAGGAGGCTTTCCCTCCTCCCAGATCCGTTTGGGGAAAGGAGGCTTTCCCCCCTCCAAGCTCCATTTGGGGAAAGGAGGCTTTCCCCCCTCCCATCTCCCTTTCGGGAAAGGAGGCTTTCCTCCCTCCCAGCTCCGTTTGGGGAAAGAAGACTTTTTCTCCCTTACAGCTCCATTTGAGGAAAGGAGCCTTTCCCCCCTCCCAGCTCCATTTGGGGAAAGGAGGCTTTCCCTCCTCCCAGGTCCGTTTGCATAAAGGAGGCTTTTAACCCCTCACAGCTCCGTTTGGGGAAATGAGACTTTCCCCCCCTTACAGCTCCATTTGGACAAAGGAGGCTTTCCCTCCCTCCCAGGTCCGTTTGCATAAAGGAGGCTTCCCTCCCTCCCAGCTCTATTTGGGGAAAGTAGGCTTCCCCCCCTCCCAGCTCCGTTTCGGGAAAGGAGACTTTTCCCCCCTTACACCTCCGTTTGGGGAAAGGAGGCTTTCCCTCTCCCAGCTCCATTTGGGATAAGGAGGCTTTTCCCCCCTCCCATCTCCGTTTGGGGAAAGGAGTCTTTACCCCCTCCAAGCTCCGTTTGGGGAAAAGAAGCTTTCCCCCCTCCCAGCTGCAATTGGGGAAAGGAGCCTTTCCCCCCCCAGCTCTATTTGGGGAAAGGAGGCTTTCCCCGCTCCCATCTCCGTTTGGGGAAGTAGGCTTTCTCCCTTTCCAGCTGCTTTTGGGGACGGGAGGCTTCCCTTCCAGCTCCATTTGGGGAAGAGAAGATTTCCCCCCCCTCCCAGCTCCGTTTGGTGAAAGGATGCTTTCCCCCCTCCCAGCTCCATTTGGGGAAAGGAGGCTTTTCCCAACTCCCAGCTGCATTTGGGGATGAGAGACTTCCCTCCCAGCTCCATTTGGGGAAAAGAAGATTTTTACCCCTCTCAGCTCCATTTTTGGAAAAGAAGCTTTGCCCTCTCCAAGCTCCATTTGGGGAAAGGAGACTTTACAGCTCTTTTTGCGGAAAGGATTCTTTTTTCCCCTCCCAGCTATGTTTGGGGAAAGGATGCTTTCCCCCCATCCCAGCCCCTTTTGGGGAAAGGAGGCTTTCTCCCTCCCAGCTCCATTTGGGGAAACGAGGCTTTTTCCACCTCCCAGCTCCATTTGGGGACGGGAGGATTCCATTCCAGCTCCATTTGGGGAAGAGAAGCTTTTACCCCCTCCGAGGTCCCTTTGGTTAAAGGAGGCTTTCCTCCCAGCTCCATTTGGGGAAAGGAGCCTTCCCCCCTCCCAGCTCTGTTTGGAGACGGGAGGCTTCCCCCCCTCCCAGCACCATTTGTGGAAAGGAGGCTTTCCCCCCTCCCATCTCCATTTGTGGAAAGGAGGCTTTCCCTCCTCCCAGATCCGTTTGTGGAAAGGAGGCTTTACCCCTCCCTGCTCCGTTTGGGGAAAGGAGGCTGTTAACTCCTCACAGCTCCATTTGGGGAAAGGAGACTTTTCCCCCCTTCCAGTTACATTTGGGGAAAGATGACTTTCCCCCCTTTACAGCTCTCTTTGGTAAAAGGAGGTTTTCCCCCCTCCCAGCTCCATTTGGGGAAAGTAGGCTTTCAGCCCCGCCCAGCTCCGTTTGGGGAAAGGAGGCTTCCTCCCCTTCCAGCTCCGTTTGGGGAAAGATGACTTTTCCCCCTTCCAGCTCCGTTTGGGGAAAGGAGGCTTTCTCCCTTTCCAGCTCCTTTTGGTGACGGGAGGCTTCCCTTCCAGCTCCATTTGGGGAAGAGAAGCTTTCCCCCACCTCCCAGGTCCGTTTGGTTAAATGATGCTTTCTCCCCCTCAAATCTCCATTTGGGGAAAGGAGGCTTTCCTCCCTCCCAGATCCGTTTGCGGAAAGGAGGCTTCATCCCCTGCCAGCACCATTTGGGGAAAGGAGGCTTTCCCCCCTCCCAGCTCCATTTGGGGAAAGGAGGCTTTCCCTCCTCCCAGATTCGTTTGGGGAAAGGAGGCTTTCCCCCCGCCAATCTCCATTTGGGGAAAGGAGGCTTTCCCTCCTCCCATCTCCGTTTGGGGAAAGGAGGCTTTCCTCCCTCCCAGCTCCGTTTGGGAAAAGAAGACTTTTGCCCCCTTACAGCTCCATTTGAGGAAAGGAGCCTTTCCCTCCTCCCAGCTCCGTTTGGGGAAAGGAGGCTTTCTCCCTTTCCAGCTGCATTTGGGGATGGGAGGCTTCCCTTCCAGCTCCATTTGGGGAAGAGAAGATTTCCCCCCCCTCCCAGCTCCGTTTGGTGAAAGGATGCTTTCCCCCCTCCCAGCTCCATTTGGGGAAAGGAGGCTTTTCCCAACTCCCAGCTGCATTTAGGGATGAGAGACTTCCCTCCCAGCTCCATTTGGGGAAAAGAAGATTTTCCCCCTCCCAGCTCCATTTTTGGAAAAGAAGCTTTGCCCTCTCCAAGCTCCATTTGGGGAAAGGAGACTTTACAGCTCTTTTTACGGAAAGGATTCTTTTTCCCCCTCCCAGCTATGTTTGGGGAAAGGATGCTTTCCCCCCATCCCAGCCCCTTTTGGGGAAAGGAGGCTTTCCCCCTCCCAGCTCCATTTGGGGAAAGGAGGCTTTTTCCACCTCCCAGCTCCATTTGGGGACGGGAGGATTCCATTCCAGCTCCATTTGGGGAAGAGAAGCTTTTACCCCCTCCGAGGTCCCTTTGGTTAAAGGAGGCTTTCCTCCCAGCTCCATTTGGGGAAAGGAGCCTTCCCCCCTCCCAGCTCTGTTTGGGGACGGGAGGCTTCCCCCACTCCCAGCACCATTTGGGGAAAGGAGGCTTTCCCCCCTCCCAGCTCCATTTGTGGAAAGGAGGCTTTCCCTCCTCCCAGATCCGTTTGGGGAAAGGAGGCTTTCCCCCCGCCAAGCTCCATTTGGGGAAAGGAGGCTTTCCCCCCTCCCATCTCCGTTTCGGGAAAGGAGGCTTTCCTCCTCCCAGCTCCGTTTGGGAAAAGAAGACTTTTGCCCCCTTACAGCTCCATTTGACGAAAGGAGCCTTTCCCTCCTCCCAGCTCCGTTTGGGGAAAGGAGGCTTTCCCCCCTCCCATCTCCGTTTGGGGAAAGATGACTTTTCCCCCTCCCACCTCCGTTTGGGGAAAGGGCTGTACCCCTCCCAGCTCCGTTTGGGGAAAGGAGGCTTTCCCTCCTCCCAGATCCATTTCGGGAAAGGAGGCTATCCCCCCTCCAAGCTCCATTTGGGGAAAGGAGGCTTTCACCCCTTACAGCTCCGTTTGGGAAAAGAAGACTTTTGCCCCCTTACAGCTCCATTTGAGGAAAGGAGCCTTTCCCTCCTCCCAGATCCGTTTGGGGAAAGGAGGCTTTCCCCCCTCCAAGCTCCATTTGGGGAAAAGAAACTTTCCCCCCTCCCACCTCCGTTTGGGGAAATGGGGCTGCACCCCTCCCAGCTCTGTTTGGGGAAAGGAGGCTTTCCCTCCTCCCAGATCCATTTCAGGAAAGGAGGCTTTCCCCCCTCAAAGCTCCATTTGGGGAAAGGAGGCTTTCCCCCCTCCCATCTCCGTTTGGGAAAGGAGGCTTTCCCCCCTCCCATCTCCATTTGGGGAAAGGAGGCTTTCCCCCCTCCCATCTCTGTTTGGGGAAAGGAGGCTTTCTCCCTTACAGCTCCCTTTACCTAAAGGAGGTTTCCCTTCCAGCTCCATTTGGGTAAGAGAAGCTTCCCCCCCCTCCCAGCTCTGTTTGGGGAAAGGATGCTTTCCCTCCTCCCAGATCCATTTCAGGAAAGGAGGCTTTCCCCCCTTAAAGCTCCTTTTGGGGAAAGGAAGCTTTTCCACCCTCCCAGCTCCGTTTGGGGAAAGGAGGCTTCCCCCCCCTCCCTGCACCATTTGGGGAAATGAGGCTTTCACCCCCTCCCAGCTCCGTTTGGGGAAAGGAGGCTTCCCCCCCTCCCCACTCCATTTCGAGAAAGGAGGCTTTTAACCGATCACAGCTCGGTTTGGGGAAAGGAGGCTTTTAACCCCTCACAGCTCCATTTAGGAAAAGGAGACTTTTCCCCCCTTACAGCTCCATTTGGAGAAAGGAGGCTTTCCCACCTCCCAGCTCTATTTGGGGAAAGTATGCTTCCCCCCCTCCCAGCTCCGCTTCGGGAAAGGAGACTTTTCCCCCCTTACAGCTCCGTTTGGGGAAAGGAGGCTTTCCCCCCTCCAAGCTCCATTTCGGGAAAGGAGGCTTTCCCCCCTCCAAGCTCCATTTGGGGAAACAAGGCTTTTAACCCATCACAGCTCCGTTTGGGGAAAGGAGGCTTTCCCCCCTCCCATCTCCGTTTGGGGAAAGGAGGCTTTCCTCCCTCCCAGCTCCGTTTGGGGAAATATGACTTTCCCCCCTTACCTCTCCATTTGGGGAAAGAAGCCTTTCCGTCCTCCCAGCTATGTTTGGGGAAAAGAAGCTTTCTCCCATCCCAGCTCCATTTGGGGAAAAGAAGCTTTCCCCCCTTCCCAGCTCCATTTGGGGAAAGGAGGCTGTTAACTACTCACAGCTCCATTTGGGGAAAGGAGACTTTTCCCCCCTTGCAGTTACATTTGGGGAAAGATGACTTTCCCCCCTTACAGCTCTTTTTCGGGAAAGGAAGCTTTTCCTCCCTCCCAGCTCCGTTTGGGGAAAGGAGGCTTCCCCCCCTCCCCGCACCATTTGGGGAAATGAGGCTTTCACCCCCTCCCAGCTCCATTTGGGGAAAGGAGGCTTTCCCCCCTCCCAGCTCCGTTTGGGGAAAGGAGGATTTCCCCCCTCCAATCTCTGTTTGGGGAAAGGAGGCTTTCCCCCCTCCCAGCTCCGGAAGGGGAAAGGAAGCTTTTCCTCCCTCCCAGATCCATTTGGGGAAAGGAGGCTTTCCCCCCTCCCATCTCCATTTGGGGAAAGGAGACTTTCCCCCCCTTCCAGCTCCTTTTGGGGAAAGGAAGCTTTTCCTCCCTCCCAGATCCATTTGGGGAAAGGAGGCTTTCCTCCCTCCCAGCGCCGTTTGGGGAAAGGAGGCTTCCCCCCCTCCCAGCACCATTTGGGTAAAGGAGGCTTTCCCCCCTCCCAGCTCCGTTTGGGTAAAGGAGGCTTTCCCTCCTCCCAGATCCGTTTGGGGAAAGGAGGCTTTCCCCCCTCCAAGCTCCATTTGGGGAAAGGAGGCTTTCCCCCCTCCCATCTCCCTTTCGGGAAAGGAGGCTTTCCTCCCTCCCAGCTCCGTTTGGGGAAAGAAGACTTTTTCTCCCTTACAGCTCCATTTGAGGAAAGGAGCCTTTCCCCCCTCCCAGCTCCATTTGGGGAAAGGAGGCTTTCCGTCCTCCCAGGTCCGTTTGCATAAAGGAGGCTTTTAAC
Source organism: Diadophis punctatus similis (assembly GCA_023053685.1). Lineage (NCBI taxonomy): Eukaryota > Metazoa > Chordata > Lepidosauria > Squamata > Dipsadidae > Diadophis > Diadophis punctatus. The sequence continues at coordinate 126,936 of JALIGW010000097.1, forward strand.
CCCTCACAGCTCCGTTTGGGGAAATGAGACTTTCCCCCCCTTACAGCTCCATTTGGACAAAGGAGTCTTTCCCTCCCTCCTAGGTCCGTTTGCATAAAGGAGGCTTCCCTCCCTCCCAGCACCATTTGGGGAAAGGAGGCTTTCCCCCATCCCAGCTCCATTTGGGGAAAGGAGGCTTTCCCTCCTCCCAGATCCATTTGGGGAAAGGAGGCTTTCCCCCCGCCAAGCTCCATTTGGGGAAAGGAGGCTTTCAACCCTTCCCATCTCCGTTTGGGGAAAGGAGGCTTTCCTCCCTCCCAGCTCCGTTTGGGAAAAGAAGACTTTTGCCCCCTTACAGCTCCATTTCAGGAAAGGAGCCTTTCCCTCCTCCCAGCTCCGTTTCGGGAAAGGAGACTTTCCCCCCCTTACAGCTCCATTTGGGGAAAGGAGGCTTTACCCCCTCCAAGCTCCATTTGGGGAAAAGAAAATTTCCCCCCTCCCACCTCCGTTTGGGGAAAGGGGCTGCACCCCTCCCAGCTCCGTTTGGGGAAAGGAGGCTATCCCCCCTCCGAGCTCCATTTGGGGAAAGGAGGCTTACACCCCTTACAGCTCCGTTTGGGAAAAGAAGACTTTTGCCCCCTTACAGCTCCATTTGAGGAAAGGAGCCTTTCCCTCCTCCCAGATCCGTTTGGGGAAAGGAGGCTTTCCCCCCTCCCATCTCTGTTTGGGGAAAGGAGGCTTTCTCCCTTACAGCTCCCTTTACCTAAAGGAGGCTTCCCTTACAGCTCCATTTGGGTAAGAGAAGCTTCCCCCCCCTCCCAGCTCTGTTTGGGGAAAGGAGGCTTTCCCTCCTCCCAGATCCATTTCAGGAAAGGAGGCTTTCCCCCCTTAAAGCTCCTTTTGGGGAAAGGAAGCTTTTCCACCCTCCCAGCTCCGTTTGGGGAAAGGAGGCTTCCCCCCCTCCCTGCACCATTTGGGGAAATGAGGCTTTCACCCCCTCCCAGCTCCGTTTGGGGAAAGGAGGCTTCCCCCCCTCCCCGCTCCATTTCGGGAAAGGAGACTTTTCCCCCCCTTACAGCTCCATTTGGAGAAAGGAGGCTTTCCCACCTCCCAGCTCTATTTGGGGAAAGTATGCTTCCCCCCCCCTCCCAGCTCCGCTTCGGGAAAGGAGACTTTTCCCCCCTTACAGCTCCGTTTGGGGAAAGGAGGCTTTCCCCCCTCAAAGCTCCATTTGGGGAAAGGAGGCTTTCCCCCCTCCCATCTCCATTTGGGAAAGGAGGCTTTCCCCCTCCCATCTCCATTTGGGGAAAGGAGGCTTTCCCCCCTCCCATCTCTGTTTGGGGAAAGGAGGCTTTCTCCCTTACAGCTCCCTTTACCTAAAGGAGGCTTCCCTTCCAGCTCCATTTGGGTAAGAGAAGCTTCCCCCCCCTCCCAGCTCTGTTTGGGGAAAGGAGGCTTTCCCTCCTCCCAGATCCATTTCAGGAAAGGAGGCTTCCCCCCCTCCCTGCACCATTTGGGGAAATGAGGCTTTCACCCCCTCCCAGCTCCGTTTGGGGAAAGGAGGCTTCCCCCCCTCCCTGCACCATTTGGGGAAATGAGGCTTTCACCCCCTCCCAGCTCCGTTTGGGGAAAGGAGGCTTCCCCCCCTCCCCGCTCCATTTCGGGAAAGGAGGCTTTTAACCCCTCACAGCTCCATTTAGGAAAAGGAGACTTTTCCCCCCTTACAGCTCCATTTGGAGAAAGGAGGCTTTCCCACCTCCCAGCTCTATTTGGGGAAAGTATGCTTCCCCCCCTCCCAGCTCCGCTTCGGGAAAGGAGACTTTTCCCCCCTTACAGCTCCGTTTGGGGAAAGGAGGCTTTCCCCCCTCCAAGCTCCATTTCGGGAAAGGAGGCTTTCCCCCCTCCAAGCTCCATTTGGGGAAACAAGGCTTTTAACCCATCACAGCTCCGTTTGGGGAAAGGAGGCTTTCCCCCCTCCCATCTCCGTTTGGGGAAAGGAGGCTTTCCTCCCTCCCAGCTCCGTTTGGGGAAATATGACTTTCCCCCCTTACCTCTCCATTTGGGGAAAGAAGCCTTTCCGTCCTCCCAGCTATGTTTGGGGAAAAGAAGCTTTCTCCCATCCCTGCTCCATTTGGGGAAAAGAAGCTTTCCCCCCTTCCCAGCTCCATTTGGGGAAAGGAGGCTGTTAACTACTCACAGCTCTATTTGGGGAAAGGAGACTTTTCCCCCCTTGCAGTTACATTTGGGGAAAGGAGGCTTTCCCCCCTCCAAGCTCCATTTGGGGAAACAAGGCTTTTAACCCATCACAGCTCCATTTGGGGAAAGGAGGCTTTCCCCCCTCCCATCTCCGTTTGGGGAAAGGAGGCTTTCCTCCCTCCCAGCTCCGTTTGGGGAAATAAGACTTTCCCCCCTTACCTCTCCATTTGGGGAAAGAAGCCTTTCCGTCCTCCCAGCTATGTTTGGGGAAAAGAAGCTTTCTCCCATCCCAGCTCCATTTGGGGAAAAGAAGCTTTCCCCCCTTCCCAGCTCCATTTGGGGAAAGGAGGCTGTTAACTACTCACAGCTCCATTTGAGGAAAGGAGACTTTTCCCCCCTTGCAGTTACATTTGGGGAAAGATGACTTTCCCCCCTTACAGCTCTTTTTCGGGAAAGGAAGCTTTTCCTCCCTCCCAGCTCCGTTTGGGGAAAGGAGGCTTCCCCCCCTCCCCGCACCATTTGGGGAAATGAGGCTTTCACCCCCTCCCAGCTCCATTTGGGGAAAGGAGGCTTTCCCCCCTCCCAGCTCCGTTTGGGGAAAGGAGGCTTTCCCCCCTCCAATCTCTGTTTGGGGAAAGGAGGCTTTCCCCCCTCCCAGCTCCGGAAGGGGAAAGGAAGCTTTTCCTCCCTCCCAGATCCATTTGGGGAAAGGAGGCTTTCCCCCCTCCCATCTCCATTTGGGGAAAGGAGACTTTCCCCCCCTTCCAGCTCCTTTTGGGGAAAGGAAGCTTTTCCTCCCTCCCAGATCCATTTGGGGAAAGGAGGCTTTCCTCCCTCCCAGCGCCGTTTGGGGAAAGGAGGCTTCCCCCCCTCCCAGCACCATTTGGGGAAAGGAGGCTTTCCCCCCTCCCAGCTCCGTTTGGGTAAAGGAGGCTTTCCCTCCTCCCAGATCCGTTTGGGGAAAGGAGGCTTTCCCCCCTCCAAGCTCCATTTGGGGAAAGGAGGCTTTCCCCCCTCCCATCTCCCTTTCGGGAAAGGAGGCTTTCCTCCCTTCCAGCTCCGTTTGGGGAAAGAAGACTTTTTCTCCCTTACAGCTCCATTTGAGGAAAGGAGCCTTTCCCCCATCCCAGCTCCATTTGGGGAAAGGAGGCTTTCCCTCCTCCCAGGTCCGTTTGCATAAAGGAGGCTTTTAACCCCTCACAGCTCCGTTTGGGGAAATGAGACTTTCCCCCCCTTACAGCTCCATTTGGACACAGGAGGCTTTCACCCCCTCCCAGCTCCGTTTGGGGAAAGGAGGCTTCCCCCCCTCCCCGCTCCATTTCGGGAAAGGAGACTTTTCCCCCCCTTACAGCTCCATTTGGAGAAAGGAGGCTTTCCCACCTCCCAGCTCTATTTGGGGAAAGTATGCTTCCCCCCCTCCCAGCTCCGCTTCAGGAAAGGAGACTTTTCCCCCCTTACAGCTCCGTTTGGGGAAAGGAGGCTTTCCCCCCTCAAAGCTCCATTTGGGGAAAGGAGGCTTTCCCCCCTCCCATCTCCGTTTGGGAAAGGAGGCTTTCCCCCCTCCCATCTCCATTTGGGGAAAGGAGGCTTTCCCCCCTCCCATCTCTGTTTGGGGAAAGGAGGCTTTCTCCCTTACAGCTCCCTTTACCTAAAGGAGGCTTCCCTTCCAGCTCCATTTGGGTAAGAGAAGCTTCCCCCCCCTCCCAGCTCTGTTTGGGGAAAGGAGGCTTTCCCTCCTCCCAGATCCATTTCAGGAAAGGAGGCTTCCCCCCCTCCCTGCACCATTTGGGGAAATGAGGCTTTCACCCCCTCCCAGCTCCGTTTGGGGAAAGGAGGCTTCCCCCCCTCCCCGCTCCATTTCGGGAAAGGAGGCTTTTAACCGATCACAGCTCGGTTTGGGGAAAGGAGGCTTTTAACCCCTCACAGCTCCATTTAGGAAAAGGAGACTTTTCCCCCCTTACAGCTCCATTTGGAGAAAGGAGGCTTTCCCACCTCCCAGCTCTATTTGGGGAAAGTATGCTTCCCCCCCTCCCAGCTCCGCTTCGGGAAAGGAGACTTTTCCCCCCTTACAGCTCCGTTTGGGGAAAGGAGGCTTTCCCCCCTCCAAGCTCCATTTCGGGAAAGGAGGCTTTCCCCCCTCCAAGCTCCATTTGGGGAAACAAGGCTTTTAACCCATCACAGCTCCGTTTGGGGAAAGGAGGCTTTCCCCCCTCCCATCTCCGTTTGGGGAAAGGAGGCTTTCCTCCCTCCCAGCTCCGTTTGGGGAAATATGACTTTCCCCCCTTACCTCTCCATTTGGGGAAAGAAGCCTTTCCGTCCTCCCAGCTATGTTTGGGGAAAAGAAGCTTTCTCCCATCCCTGCTCCATTTGGGGAAAAGAAGCTTTCCCCCCTTCCCAGCTCCATTTGGGGAAAGGAGGCTGTTAACTACTCACAGCTCTATTTGGGGAAAGGAGACTTTTCCCCCCTTGCAGTTACATTTGGGGAAAGGAGGCTTTCCCCCCTCCAAGCTCCATTTGGGGAAACAAGGCTTTTAACCCATCACAGCTCCATTTGGGGAAAGGAGGCTTTCCCCCCTCCCATCTCCGTTTGGGGAAAGGAGGCTTTCCTCCCTCCCAGCTCCGTTTGGGGAAATAAGACTTCCCCCCCTTACCTCTCCATTTGGGGAAAGAAGCCTTTCCGTCCTCCCAGCTATGTTTGGGGAAAAGAAGCTTTCTCCCATCCCAGCTCCATTTGGGGAAAAGAAACTTTCCCCCCTTCCCAGCTCCATTTGGGGAAAGGAGGCTGTTAACTACTCACAGCTCCATTTGAGGAAAGGAGACTTTTCCCCCCTTGCAGTTACATTTGGGGAAAGATGACTTTCCCCCCTTACAGCTCTTTTTCGGGAAAGGAAGCTTTTCCTCCCTCCCAGCTCCGTTTGGGGAAAGGAGGCTTCCCCCCCTCCCCGCACCATTTGGGGAAATGAGGCTTTCACCCCCTCCCAGCTCCATTTGGGGAAAGGAGGCTTTCCCCCATCCCAGCTCCGTTTGGGGAAAGGAGGCTTTCCCCCCTCCAATCTCTGTTTGGGGAAAGGAGGCTTTCCCCCCTCCCAGCTCCGGAAGGGGAAAGGAAGCTTTTCCTCCCTCCCAGATCCATTTGGGGAAAGGAGGCTTTCCCCCCTCCCATCTCCATTTGGGGAAAGGAGACTTTCCCCCCCTTCCAGCTCCTTTTGGGGAAAGGAAGCTTTTCCTCCCTCCCAGATCCATTTGGGGAAAGGAGGCTTTCCTCCCTCCCAGCGCCGTTTGGGGAAAGGAGGCTTCCCCCCCTCCCAGCACCATTTGGGGAAAGGAGGCTTTCCCCCCTCCCAGCTCCGTTTGGGTAAAGGAGGCTTTCCCTCCTCCCAGATCCGTTTGGGGAAAGGAGGCTTTCCCCCCTCCAAGCTCCATTTGGGGAAAGGAGGCTTTCCCCCCTCCCATCTCCCTTTCGGGAAAGGAGGCTTTCCTCCCTCCCAGCTCCGTTTGGGGAAAGAAGACTTTTTCTCCCTTACAGCTCCATTTGAGGAAAGGAGCCTTTCCCCCATCCCAGCTCCATTTGGGGAAAGGAGGCTTTCCCTCCTCCCAGGTCCGTTTGCATAAAGGAGGCTTTTAACCCCTCACAGCTCCGTTTGGGGAAATGAGACTTTCCCCCCCTTACAGCTCCATTTGGACACAGGAGGCTTTCACCCCCTCCCAGCTCCGTTTGGGGAAAGGAGGCTTCCCCCCCTCCCCGCTCCATTTCGGGAAAGGAGACTTTTCCCCCCCTTACAGCTCCATTTGGAGAAAGGAGGCTTTCCCACCTCCCAGCTCTATTTGGGGAAAGTATGCTTCCCCCCCTCCCAGCTCCGCTTCAGGAAAGGAGACTTTTCCCCCCTTACAGCTCCGTTTGGGGAAAGGAGGCTTTCCCCCCTCAAAGCTCCATTTGGGGAAAGGAGGCTTTCCCCCCTCCCATCTCCGTTTGGGAAAGGAGGCTTTCCCCCCTCCCATCTCCATTTGGGGAAAGGAGGCTTTCCCCCCTCCCATCTCTGTTTGGGGAAAGGAGGCTTTCTCCCTTACAGCTCCCTTTACCTAAAGGAGGCTTCCCTTCCAGCTCCATTTGGGTAAGAGAAGCTTCCCCCCCCTCCCAGCTCTGTTTGGGGAAAGGAGGCTTTCCCTCCTCCCAGATCCATTTCAGGAAAGGAGGCTTCCCCCCCTCCCTGCACCATTTGGGGAAATGAGGCTTTCACCCCCTCCCAGCTCCGTTTGGGGAAAGGAGGCTTCCCCCCCTCCCCGCTCCATTTCGGGAAAGGAGGCTTTTAACCGATCACAGCTCGGTTTGGGGAAAGGAGGCTTTTAACCCCTCACAGCTCCATTTAGGAAAAGGAGACTTTTCCCCCCTTACAGCTCCATTTGGAGAAAGGAGGCTTTCCCACCTCCCAGCTCTATTTGGGGAAAGTATGCTTCCCCCCCTCCCAGCTCCGCTTCGGGAAAGGAGACTTTTCCCCCCTTACAGCTCCGTTTGGGGAAAGGAGGCTTTCCCCCCTCCAAGCTCCATTTCGGGAAAGGAGGCTTTCCCCCCTCCAAGCTCCATTTGGGGAAACAAGGCTTTTAACCCATCACAGCTCCGTTTGGGGAAAGGAGGCTTTCCCCCCTCCCATCTCCGTTTGGGGAAAGGAGGCTTTCCTCCCTCCCAGCTCCGTTTGGGGAAATATGACTTTCCCCCCTTACCTCTCCATTTGGGGAAAGAAGCCTTTCCGTCCTCCCAGCTATGTTTGGGGAAAAGAAGCTTTCTCCCATCCCTGCTCCATTTGGGGAAAAGAAGCTTTCCCCCCTTCCCAGCTCCATTTGGGGAAAGGAGGCTGTTAACTACTCACAGCTCTATTTGGGGAAAGGAGACTTTTCCCCCCTTGCAGTTACATTTGGGGAAAGGAGGCTTTCCCCCCTCCAAGCTCCATTTGGGGAAACAAGGCTTTTAACCCATCACAGCTCCATTTGGGGAAAGGAGGCTTTCCCCCCTCCCATCTCCGTTTGGGGAAAGGAGGCTTTCCTCCCTCCCAGCTCCGTTTGGGGAAATAAGACTTCCCCCCCTTACCTCTCCATTTGGGGAAAGAAGCCTTTCCGTCCTCCCAGCTATGTTTGGGGAAAAGAAGCTTTCTCCCATCCCAGCTCCATTTGGGGAAAAGAAACTTTCCCCCCTTCCCAGCTCCATTTGGGGAAAGGAGGCTGTTAACTACTCACAGCTCCATTTGAGGAAAGGAGACTTTTCCCCCCTTGCAGTTACATTTGGGGAAAGATGACTTTCCCCCCTTACAGCTCTTTTTCGGGAAAGGAAGCTTTTCCTCCCTCCCAGCTCCGTTTGGGGAAAGGAGGCTTCCCCCCCTCCCCGCACCATTTGGGGAAATGAGGCTTTCACCCCCTCCCAGCTCCATTTGGGGAAAGGAGGCTTTCCCCCCTCCCAGCTCCGTTTGGGGAAAGGAGGCTTTCCCCCCTCCAATCTCTGTTTGGGGAAAGGAGGCTTTCCCCCCTCCCAGCTCCGGAAGGGGAAAGGAAGCTTTTCCTCCCTCCCAGATCCATTTGGGGAAAGGAGGCTTTCCCCCCTCCCATCTCCATTTGGGGAAAGGAGACTTTCCCCCCCTTCCAGCTCCTTTTGGGGAAAGGAAGCTTTTCCTCCCTCCCAGATCCATTTGGGGAAAGGAGGCTTTCCTCCCTCCCAGCGCCGTTTGGGGAAAGGAGGCTTCCCCCCCTCCCAGCACCATTTGGGGAAAGGAGGCTTTCCCCCCTCCCAGCTCCGTTTGGGTAAAGGAGGCTTTCCCTCCTCCCAGATCCGTTTGGGGAAAGGAGGCTTTCCCCCCTCCAAGCTCCATTTGGGGAAAGGAGGCTTTCCCCCCTCCCATCTCCCTTTCGGGAAAGGAGGCTTTCCTCCCTCCCAGCTCCGTTTGGGGAAAGAAGACTTTTTCTCCCTTACAGCTCCATTTGAGGAAAGGAGCCTTTCCCCCATCCCAGCTCCATTTGGGGAAAGGAGGCTTTCCCTCCTCCCAGGTCCGTTTGCATAAAGGAGGCTTTTAACCCCTCACAGCTCCGTTTGGGGAAATGAGACTTTCCCCCCCTTACAGCTCCATTTGGACACAGGAGGCTTTCCCTCCCTCCCAGGTCCGTTTGCATAAAGGAGGCTTCCCTCCCTCCCAGCTCTATTTGGGGAAAGTAGGCTTCCCCCCCTCCCAGCTCCATTTCGGGAAAGGAGACTTTTCCCCCCTTACACCTCCGTTTGGGGAAAGGAGGCTTTCCCCCTCCCAGCTCCATTTGGGATAAGGAGGCTTTTCCCCCCTCCCATCTCCGTTTGGGGAAAGGAGTCTTTACCCCCTCCAAGCTCCGTTTGGGGAAAGGAGCCTTTTCCCAACTCCCAGCTGCATTTGGGGATGAGAGACTTCCCTCCCAGCTCCATTTGGGGAAAAGAAGATTTTTACCCCTCTCAGCTCCATTTTTGGAAAAGAAGCTTTGCCCTCTCCAAGCTCCATTTGGGGAAAGGAGACTTTACAGCTCTTTTTGCGGAAAGGATTCTTTTTTCCCCTCCCAGCTATGTTTGGGGAAAGGATGCTTTCCCCCCATCCCAGCCCCTTTTGGGGAAAGGAGGCTTTCTCCCTCCCAGCTTCATTTGGGGAAACGAGGCTTTTTCCACCTCCCAGCTCCATTTGGGGACGGGAGGTTTCCATTCCAGCTCCATTTGGGGAAGAGAAGCTTTTACCCCCTCCGAGGCCCCTTTGGTTAAAGGAGGCTTTCCTCCCAGCTCCATTTGGGGAAAGGAGCCTTCCCCCCTCCCAGCTCTGTTTGGAGACGGGAGGCTTCCCCCCCCTCCCAGCACCATTTGGGGAAAGGAGGCTTTCCCCCCTCCCAGCTCCATTTGTGGAAAGGAGGCTTTCCCTCCTCCCAGATCCGTTTGTGGAAAGGAGGCTTTACCTCTCCCTGCTCCGTTTGGGGAAAGGAGGCTGTTAACTCCTCACAGCTCCATTTGGGGAAAGGAGACTTTTCCCCCCTTGCAGTTACATTTGGGGAAAGATGACTTTCCCCCCTTTACAGCTCTCTTTGGTAAAAGGAGGTTTTCCCCCCTCCCAGCTCCATTTGGGGAAAGTAGGCTTTCAGCCCCGCCCAGCTCCATTTGGGGAAAGGAGGCTTCCTCCCCTTCCAGCTCCGTTTGGGGAAAGATGACTTTTCCCCCTTCCAGCTCCGTTTCGGGAAAGGAGGCTTTCTCCCTTTCCAGCTCCTTTTGGTGACGGGAGGCTTCCCTTCCAGCTCCATTTGGGGAAGAGAAGCTTTCCCCCACCTCCCAGGTCCGTTTGGTTAAATGATGCTTTCTCCCCCTCAAATCTCCATTTGGGGAAAGGAGGCTTTCCTCCCTCCCAGATCCGTTTGCGGAAAGGAGGCTTCATCCCCTGCCAGCACCATTTGGGGAAAGGAGGCTTTCCCCCCTCCCAGCTCCATTTGGGGAAAGGAGGCTTTCCCTCCTCCCAGATTCGTTTGGGGAAAGGAGGCTTTCCCCCCGCCAATCTCCATTTGGGGAAAGGAGGCTTTCCCTCCTCCCATCTCCGTTTGGGGAAAGGAGGCTTTCCTCCCTCCCAGCTCCGTTTGGGAAAAGAAGACTTTTGCCCCCTTACAGCTCCATTTGAGGAAAGGAGCCTTTCCCTCCTCCCAGCTCCGTTTGGGGAAAGGAGGCTTTCCCCGCTCCCATCTCCGTTTGGGGAAAGGAGGCTTTCTCCCTTTCCAGCTGCTTTTGGGGACAGGAGGCTTCCCTTCCAGCTCCATTTGGGGAAGAGAAGATTTCCCCCCCCTCCCAGCTCCGTTTGGTGAAAGGATGCTTTCCCCCCTCCCAGCTCCATTTGGGGAAAGGAGGCTTTTCCCAACTCCCAGCTGCATTTAGGGATGAGAGACTTCCCTCCCAGCTCCATTTGGGGAAAAGAAGATTTTCCCCCTCCCAGCTCCATTTTTGGAAAAGAAGCTTTGCCCTCTCCAAGCTCCATTTGGGGAAAGGAGACTTTACAGCTCTTTTTACGGAAAGGATTCTTTTTCCCCTCCCAGCTATGTTTGGGGAAAGGATGCTTTCCCCCCATCCCAGCCCCTTTTGGGGAAAGGAGGCTTTCCCCCTCCCAGCTCCATTTGGGGAAAGGAGGCTTTTTCCACCTCCCAGCTCCATTTGGGGACGGGAGGATTCCATTCCAGCTCCATTTGGGGAAGAGAAGCTTTTACCCCCTCCGAGGTCCCTTTGGTTAAAGGAGGCTTTCCTCCCAGCTCCATTTGGGGAAAGGAGCCTTCCCCCCTCCCAGCTCTGTTTGGGGACGGGAGGCTTCCCCCACTCCCAGCACCATTTGGGGAAAGGAGGCTTTCCCCCCTCCCAGCTCCATTTGTGGAAAGGAGGCTTTCCCTCCTCCCAGATCCGTTTGGGGAAAGGAGGCTTTCCCCCCGCCAAGCTCCATTTGGGGAAAGGAGGCTTTCCCCCCTCCCATCTCCGTTTCGGGAAAGGAGGCTTTCCTCCTCCCAGCTCCGTTTGGGAAAAGAAGACTTTTGCCCCCTTACAGCTCCATTTGACGAAAGGAGCCTTTCCCTCCTCCCAGCTCCGTTTGGGGAAAGGAGGCTTTCCCCCCTCCCATCTCCGTTTGGGGAAAGGAGGCTTTCTCCCTTTCCAGCTCCTTTTGGGGATGGGAGGCTTCCCTTCCAGCTCCATTAGGGGAAGAGAATATTTCCCCCCCCCTCCCAGCTCCGTTTGGTGAAAGGATGCTTTCCCCCCTCCGAGCTCCATTTGGGGAAAGGAGGCTTTTCCCAATTCCCAGCTGCATTTAGGGACGAGAGACTTCCCTCCCAGCTCCATTTGGGGAAAAGATTTTCCCCCTCCCAGCTCCATTTTTGGAAAAGAAGCTTTGCACCTTCTAAGCTCCATTTGGGGAAAGGAGACTTTACAGCTCTTTTTACGGAAAGGATTCTTTTTCCCCCTCCCAGCTATGTTTGGGGAAAGGATGCTTTCCCCCCATCCCAGCTCCATTTGGGGAAAGGAGGCTTTCCCCCCTCCCAGCTCTGTTTGGGGACGGGAGGTTTCGCTCCCCTCCCAGCTCCATTTGGGAAAAGGAGACTTTTCCCCCCCTTACAGCTCCCTTTGGGGAAACGAGACTTTCCCCCCCCTTACAGCTCCGTTTGGGAAAAGGAGGCTTTCCCCCCCTCCCAGCTCCATTTGGGGAAAGGAGACTTTTCCCCCCTTACAGCTCCGTTTGGGGAAACGAGACTTTTCCCCCCTCCCATCTCCATTTGGGGAAAGGAGTCTTTACCCCCTCCAAGCTCCGTTTGGGGAAAAGAAGCTTTCCCCCCTCGCAGCTGCAATTGGGGAATGGAGCCTTTCCCCTCCAGCTCTATTTGGGGAAAGGAGGCTTTCCTCCCTCCAATCTCTGTTTAGGGAAAGGAGGCTTTCCCCCCTCCCATCTCCATTTGGGGAAAGGAGCCTTTCCCCCCCCCCCAGCTCTATTTGGGGAAAATAAACTTTCCCCCCCTTCCAGCACCATTTTGTGAAAGGATGCTTTCCCCCCTCCCAGCTCCATTTGGGGAAAGGAGGCTTTCCCTCCTCCCAGATTCGTTTGGGGAAAGGAGGCTTTCCCCCCGCCAATCTCCATTTGGGGAAAGGAGGCTTTCCCCCCTCCCATCTCCATTTGGGGAAAGGAGGCTTTCCTCCCTCCCAGCTCCGTTTGGGAAAAGAAGACTTTTGCCCCCTTACAGCTCCTTTTGAGGAAAGGAGCCTTTCCCTCCTCCCAGCTCCGTTTGGGGAAAGGAGGCTTTCCCCGCTCCCATCTCCGTTTGGGGAAAGGAGGCTTTCTCCCTTTCCAGCTGCTTTTGGGGACGGGAGGCTTCCCTTCCAGCTCCATTTGGGGAAGAGAAGATTTCCCCCCTTCCCAGCTCCGTTTGGTGAAAGGATGCTTTCCCCCCTCCCAGCTCCATTTGGGGAAAGGAGGCTTTTCCCAACTCCCAGCTGCATTTAGGGATGAGAGACTTCCCTCCCAGCTCCATTTGGGGAAAAGAAGATTTTCCCCCTCCCAGCTCCATTTTTGGAAAAGAAGCTTTGCCCTCTCCAAGCTCCATTTGGGGAAAGGAGACTTTACAGCTCTTTTTACGGAAAGGATTCTTTTTCCCCCTCCCAGCTATGTTTGGGGAAAGGATGCTTTCCCCCCATCCCAGCCCCTTTTGGGGAAAGGAGGCTTTCCCCCTCCCAGCTCCATTTGGGGGAAAGGAGGCTTTTTCCACCTCCCAGCTCCATTTGGGGACGGGAGGATTCCATTCCAGCTCCATTTGGGGAAGAGAAGCTTTTACCCCCTCCGAGGTCCCTTTGGTTAAAGGAGGCTTTCCTCCCAGCTCCATTTGGGGAAAGGAGCCTTCCCCCCTCCCAGCTCTGTTTGGAGACGGGAGGCTTCCCCCCCTCCCAGCACCATTTGGGGAAAGGAGGCTTTCCCCCCGCCAAGCTCCATTTGGGGAAAGGAGGCTTTCCCCCCTCCCAGCTCCCTTTGGGAAAAGAAGACTTTTGCCCCCTTACAGCTCCATTTGTTGAAAGGAGCCTTTCCCTCCTCCCATCTCCGTTTCGGGAAAGGAGGCTTTCCCCCTCCCATCTCCGTTTGGGGAAAGGAGGCTTTCTCCCTTTCCAGCTCCTTTTGGGGACGGGAGGCTTCCCTTCCAGCTCCATTAGGGGAAGAGAAGCTTTCCCCCCTCCCAGCTCCGTTTGGTTAAAGGATGCTTTCCCCCCTCCGAGCTCCATTTGGGGAAAGGAGGCTTTTCCCAATTCCCAGCTGCATTTAGGGACGAGAGACTTCCCTCCCAGCTCCATTTGGGGAAAAGATTTTCCCCCTCCCAGCTCCATTTTTGGAAAAGAAGCTTTGCACCCTCTAAGCTCCATTTGGGGAAAGGAGACTTTACAGCTCTTTTTACGGAAAGGATTCTTTTTCCCCCTCCCAGCTATGTTTGGGGAAAGGATGCTTTCCCCCCATCCCAGCTCCATTTGGGGAAAGGAGGCTTTTTCCACCTCCCAGCTCCATTTGGGGACGGGAGGATTCCATTCCAGCTCCATTTGGGGAAGAGAAGGTCCGTTTGGTTAAAGGAGGCTTTCCCCCCTCCCAGCTCCATTTGGGAAAAGGAGCCTTCCCCCCTCCCAGCTCTGTTTGGGGAGGGGAGGCTTTCCCCCCTCCCAGCTCCATTTGGGGAAAGGAGGCTTTCCCTCCTCCCAGATTCGTTTGGGGAAAGGAGGCTTTCACCCCGCCAATCTCCATTTGGGGAAAGGAGGCTTTCCCCCCCTCCCATCTCCATTTGGGGAAAGGAGGCTTTCCTCCCTCCCAGCTCCGTTTGGGGAAAGAAGACTTTTGCCCCCTTACAGCTCCTTTTGAGGAAAGGAGCCTTTCCCTCCTCCCAGCTCCGTTTGGGGAAAGGAGGCTTTCCCCCGCTCCCATCTCCATTTGGGGAAAGGAGGCTTTCTCCCTTTCCAGCTGCTTTTGGGGACGGGAGGCTTCCCTTCCAGCTCCATTTGGGGAAGAGAAGATTCCCCCCCCCTCCCAGCTCCGTTTGGTGAAAGGATGCTTTCCCCCCTCCCAGCTCCATTTGGGGAAAGGAGGCTTTTCCCAACTCCCAGCTGCATTTAGGGATGAGAGACTTCCCTCCCAGCTGCATTTGGGGAAAAGAAGATTTTCCCCCTCCCAGCTCCATTTTTGGAAAAGAAGCTTTGCCCTCTCCAAGCTCCATTTGGGGAAAGGAGACTTTACAGCTCTTTTTACGGAAAGGATTCTTTTCCCCCCTCCCAGCTATGTTTGGGGAAAGGATGCTTTCCCCCCATCCCAGCCCCTTTTGGGGAAAGGAGGCTTTTTCCACCTCCCAGCTCCATTTGGGGACGGGAGGATTCCATTCCAGCTCCATTTGGGGAAGAGAAGCTTTTACCCCCTCTGAGGTCCCTTTGGTTAAAGGAGGCTTTCCTCCCAGCTCCATTTGGGGAAAGGAGCCTTCCCCCCTCCCAGCTCTGTTTGGGGACGGGAGGCTTCCCCCCCTCCCAGCACCATTTGGGGAAAGGAGGCTTTCCCCCCTCCCAGCTCCATTTGTGGAAAGGAGGCTTTCCCCCCTCCCAGCTCCATTTGGGGAAAGGAGGCTTTCCCCCCGCCAAGCTCCATTTGGGGAAAGGAGGCTTTCCCCCCTCCCAGCTCCCTTTGGGAAAAGAAGACTTTTGCCCCCTTACAGCTCCATTTGTTGAAAGGAGCCTTTCCCTCCTCCCAGCTCCGTTTGGGGAAAGGAGGCTTTCCCCCTCCCATCTCCGTTTGGGGAAAGGAGGCTTTCTCCCTTTCCAGCTCCTTTTGGGGACGGGAGGCTTCCCTTCCAGCTCCATTAGGGGAAGAGAAGCTTTCCCCCCTCCCAGCTCCGTTTGGTTAAAGGATGCTTTCCCCCCTCCGAGCTCCATTTGGGGAAAGGAGGCTTTTCCCAATTCCCAGCTGCATTTAGGGACGAGAGACTTCCCTCCCAGCTCCATTTGGGGAAAAGATTTTCCCCCTCCCAGCTCCATTTTTGGAAAAGAAGCTTTGCACCCTCTAAGCTCCATTTGGGGAAAGGAGACTTTACAGCTCTTTTTACGGAAAGGATTCTTTTTCCCCCTCCCAGCTATGTTTGGGGAAAGGATGCTTTCCCCCCATCCCAGCTCCATTTGGGGAAAGGAGGCTTTTTCCACCTCCCAGCTCCATTTGGGGACGGGAGGATTCCATTCCAGCTCCATTTGGGGAAGAGAAGGTCCGTTTGGTTAAAGGAGGCTTTCCCCCCTCCCAGCTCCATTTGGGAAAAGGAGCCTTCCCCCCTCCCAGCTCTGTTTGGGGACGGGAGGCTTTCCCCCCTCCCAGCTCCATTTGGGGAAAGGAGGCTTTCCCTCCTCCCAGATTCGTTTGGGGAAAGGAGGCTTTCACCCCGCCAATCTCCATTTGGGGAAAGGAGGCTTTCCCCCCTCCCATCTCCATTTGGGGAAAGGAGGCTTTCCTCCCTCCCAGCTCCGTTTGGGGAAAGAAGACTTTTGCCCCCTTACAGCTCCTTTTGAGGAAAGGAGCCTTTCCCTCCTCCCAGCTCCGTTTGGGGAAAGGAGGCTTTCCCCGCTCCCATCTCCATTTGGGGAAAGGAGGCTTTCTCCCTTTCCAGCTGCTTTTGGGGACGGGAGGCTTCCCTTCCAGCTCCATTTGGGGAAGAGAAGATTCCCCCCCTCCCAGCTCCGTTTGGTGAAAGGATGCTTTCCCCCCTCCCAGCTCCATTTGGGGAAAGGAGGCTTTTCCCAACTCCCAGCTGCATTTAGGGATGAGAGACTTCCCTCCCAGCTGCATTTGGGGAAAAGAAGATTTTCCCCCTCCCAGCTCCATTTTTGGAAAAGAAGCTTTGCCCTCTCCAAGCTCCATTTGGGGAAAGGAGACTTTACAGCTCTTTTTACGGAAAGGATTCTTTTCCCCCCTCCCAGCTATGTTTGGGGAAAGGATGCTTTCCCCCCATCCCAGCCCCTTTTGGGGAAAGGAGGCTTTTTCCACCTCCCAGCTCCATTTGGGGACGGGAGGATTCCATTCCAGCTCCATTTGGGGAAGAGAAGCTTTTACCCCCTCTGAGGTCCCTTTGGTTAAAGGAGGCTTTCCTCCCAGCTCCATTTGGGGAAAGGAGCCTTCCCCCCTCCCAGCTCTGTTTGGGGACGGGAGGCTTCCCCCCCTCCCAGCACCATTTGGGGAAAGGAGGCTTTCCCCCCTCCCAGCTCCATTTGTGGAAAGGAGGCTTTCCCCCCTCCCAGCTCCATTTGGGGAAAGGAGGCTTTCCCTCCTCCCAGATTTGTTTGGGGAAAGGAGGCTTTCCCCCCGCCAAGCTCCATTTGGGGAAAGGAGGCTTTCCCCCCTCCCATCTCCGTTTCGGGAAAGGAGGCTTTCCTCCCTCCCAGCTCCGTTTGGGAAAAGAAGACTTTTGCCCCCTTACAGCTCCATTTGACGAAAGGAGCCTTTCCCTCCTCCCAGCTCCGTTTGGGGAAAGGAGGCTTTCCCCCCTCCCATCTCCGTTTGGGGAAAGGAGGCTTTCTCCCTTTCCAGCTCCTTTTGGGGACGGGAGGCTTCCCTTCCAGCTCCATTAGGGGAAGAGAAGATTTCCCCCCCTCCCAGCTCCGTTTGGTGAAAGGATGCTTTCCCCCCTCCGAGCTCCATTTGGGGAAAGGAGGCTTTTCCCAATTCCCAGCTGCATTTAGGGACGAGAGACTTCCCTCCCAGCTCCATTTGGGGAAAAGATTTTCCCCCTCCCAGCTCCATTTTTGGAAAAGAAGCTTTGCACCTTCTAAGCTCCATTTGGGGAAAGGAGACTTTACAGCTCTTTTTACGGAAAGGATTCTTTTTCCCCCTCCCAGCTATGTTTGGGGAAAGGATGCTTTCCCCCCATCCCAGCTCCATTTGGGGAAAGGAGGCTTTTTCCACCTCCCAGCTCCATTTGGGGACGGGAGGATTCCATTCCAGCTCCATTTGGGGAAGAGAAGGTCCGTTTGGTTAAAGGAGGCTTTCCCCCCTCCCAGCTCCATTTGGGAAAAGGAGCCTTCCCCCCTCCCAGCTCTGTTTGGGGACGGGAGGTTTCGCTCCCCTCCCAGCTCCATTTGGGAAAAGGAGACTTTTCCCCCCTTACAGCTCCGTTTGGGGAAACGAGACTTTCCCCCCCCCTTACAACTCCGTTTGGGAAAAGGAGGCTTTCCCCCCCTCCCAGCTCCATTTGGGGAAAGGAGACTTTTCCCCCCTTACAGCTCCGTTTGGGGAAATGAGACTTTTCCCCCCTCCCATCTCCATTTGGGGAAAGGAGTCTTTACCCCCTCCAAGCTCCGTTTGGGGAAAAGAAGCTTTCCCCCCTCGCAGCTGCAATTGGGGAATGGAGCCTTTCCCCTCCAGCTCTATTTGGGGAAAGGAGGCTTTCCTCCCTCCAATCTCTGTTTAGGGAAAGGAGGCTTTCCCCCCTCCCATCTCCATTTGGGGAAAGGAGCCTTTCCCCCGCCAGCTCTATTTGGGGAAAAGAAACTTTCCCCCCCTTCCAGCACCATTTTGTGAAAGGATGCTTTCCTCCCTCCCAGCTCCGTTTGGGGAAAGAAGACTTTTGCCCCCTTACAGCTCCTTTTGAGGAAAGGAGCCTTTCCCTCCTCCCAGCTCCGTTTGGGGAAAGGAGGCTTTCCCCGCTCCCATCTCCATTTGGGGAAAGGAGGCTTTCTCCCTTTCCAGCTGCTTTTGGGGACGGGAGGCTTCCCTTCCAGCTCCATTTGGGGAAGAGAAGATTCCCCCCCCCTCCCAGCTCCGTTTGGTGAAAGGATGCTTTCCCCCCTCCCAGCTCCATTTGGGGAAAGGAGGCTTTTCCCAACTCCCAGCTGCATTTAGGGATGAGAGACTTCCCTCCCAGCTGCATTTGGGGAAAAGAAGATTTTCCCCCTCCCAGCTCCATTTTTGGAAAAGAAGCTTTGCCCTCTCCAAGCTCCATTTGGGGAAAGGAGACTTTACAGCTCTTTTTACGGAAAGGATTCTTTTCCCCCCTCCCAGCTATGTTTGGGGAAAGGATGCTTTCCCCCCATCCCAGCCCCTTTTGGGGAAAGGAGGCTTTTTCCACCTCCCAGCTCCATTTGGGGACGGGAGGATTCCATTCCAACTCCATTTGGGGAAGAGAAGCTTTTACCCCCTCTGAGGTCCCTTTGGTTAAAGGAGGCTTTCCTCCCAGCTCCATTTGGGGAAAGGAGCCTTCCCCCCTCCCAGCTCTGTTTGGGGACGGGAGGCTTCCCCCCCTCCCAGCACCATTTGGGGAAAGGAGGCTTTCCCCCCTCCCAGCTCCATTTGTGGAAAGGAGGCTTTCCCCCCTCCCAGCTCCATTTGGGGAAAGGAGGCTTTCCCCCCGCCAAGCTCCATTTGGGGAAAGGAGGCTTTCCCCCCTCCCAGCTCCCTTTGGGAAAAGAAGACTTTTGCCCCCTTACAGCTCCATTTGTTGAAAGGAGCCTTTCCCTCCTCCCAGCTCCGTTTGGGGAAAGGAGGCTTTCCCCCTCCCATCTCCGTTTGGGGAAAGGAGGCTTTCTCCCTTTCCAGCTCCTTTTGGGGACGGGAGGCTTCCCTTCCAGCTCCATTAGGGGAAGAGAAGCTTTCCCCCTCCCAGCTCCGTTTGGTTAAAGGATGCTTTCCCCCCTCCGAGCTCCATTTGGGGAAAGGAGGCTTTTCCCAATTCCCAGCTGCATTTAGGGACGAGAGACTTCCCTCCCAGCTCCATTTGGGGAAAAGATTTTCCCCCTCCCAGCTCCATTTTTGGAAAAGAAGCTTTGCACCCTCTAAGCTCCATTTGGGGAAAGGAGACTTTACAGCTCTTTTTACGGAAAGGATTCTTTTTCCCCCTCCCAGCTATGTTTGGGGAAAGGATGCTTTCCCCCCATCCCAGCTCCATTTGGGGAAAGGAGGCTTTTTCCACCTCCCAGCTCCATTTGGGGACGGGAGGATTCCATTCCAGCTCCATTTGGGGAAGAGAAGGTCCGTTTGGTTAAAGGAGGCTTTCCCCCCTCCCAGCTCCATTTGGGAAAAGGAGCCTTCCCCCCTCCCAGCTCTGTTTGGGGACGGGAGGCTTTCCCCCCTCCCAGCTCCATTTGGGGAAAGGAGGCTTTCCCTCCTCCCAGATTCGTTTGGGGAAAGGAGGCTTTCAACCCGCCAATCTCCATTTGGGGAAAGGAGGCTTTCCCCCCTCCCATCTCCATTTGGGGAAAGGAGGCTTTCCTCCCTCCCAGCTCCGTTTGGGGAAAGAAGACTTTTGCCCCCTTACAGCTCCTTTTGAGGAAAGGAGCCTTTCCCTCCTCCCAGCTCCGTTTGGGGAAAGGAGGCTTTCCCCGCTCCCATCTCCATTTGGGGAAAGGAGGCTTTCTCCCTTTCCAGCTGCTTTTGGGGACGGGAGGCTTCCCTTCCAGCTCCATTTGGGGAAGAGAAGATTCCCCCCCCCTCCCAGCTCCGTTTGGTGAAAGGATGCTTTCCCCCCTCCCAGCTCCATTTGGGGAAAGGAGGCTTTTCCCAACTCCCAGCTGCATTTAGGGATGAGAGACTTCCCTCCCAGCTGCATTTGGGGAAAAGAAGATTTTCCCCCTCCCAGCTCCATTTTTGGAAAAGAAGCTTTGCCCTCTCCAAGCTCCATTTGGGGAAAGGAGACTTTACAGCTCTTTTTACGGAAAGGATTCTTCCCCCCCCTCCCAGCTATGTTTGGGGAAAGGATGCTTTCCCCCCATCCCAGCCCCTTTTGGGGAAAGGAGGCTTTTTCCACCTCCCAGCTCCATTTGGGGACGGGAGGATTCCATTCCAGCTCCATTTGGGGAAGAGAAGCTTTTACCCCCTCTGAGGTCCCTTTGGTTAAAGGAGGCTTTCCTCCCAGCTCCATTTGGGGAAAGGAGCCTTCCCCCCTCCCAGCTCTGTTTGGGGACGGGAGGCTTCCCCCCCTCCCAGCACCATTTGGGGAAAGGAGGCTTTCCCCCCTCCCAGCTCCATTTGTGGAAAGGAGGCTTTCCCCCCTCCCAGCTCCATTTGGGGAAAGGAGGCTTTCCCTCCTCCCAGATTTGTTTGGGGAAAGGAGGCTTTCCCCCCGCCAAGCTCCATTTGGGGAAAGGAGGCTTTCCCCCCTCCCATCTCCGTTTCGGGAAAGGAGGCTTTCCTCCCTCCCAGCTCCGTTTGGGAAAAGAAGACTTTTGCCCCCTTACAGCTCCATTTGACGAAAGGAGCCTTTCCCTCCTCCCAGCTCCGTTTGGGGAAAGGAGGCTTTCCCCCCTCCCATCTCCGTTTGGGGAAAGGAGGCTTTCTCCCTTTCCAGCTCCTTTTGGGGACGGGAGGCTTCCCTTCCAGCTCCATTAGGGGAAGAGAAGATTTCCCCCCCTCCCAGCTCCGTTTGGTGAAAGGATGCTTTCCCCCCTCCGAGCTCTATTTGGGGAAAGGAGGCTTTTCCCAATTCCCAGCTGCATTTAGGGACGAGAGACTTCCCTCCCAGCTCCATTTGGGGAAAAGATTTTCCCCCTCCCAGCTCCATTTTTGGAAAAGAAGCTTTGCACCTTCTAAGCTCCATTTGGGGAAAGGAGACTTTACAGCTCTTTTTACGGAAAGGATTCTTTTTCCCCCTCCCAGCTATGTTTGGGGAAAGGATGCTTTCCCCCCATCCCAGCTCCATTTGGGGAAAGGAGGCTTTTTCCACCTCCCAGCTCCATTTGGGGACGGGAGGATTCCATTCCAGCTCCATTTGGGGAAGAGAAGGTCCGTTTGGTTAAAGGAGGCTTTCCCCCCTCCCAGCTCCATTTGGGAAAAGGAGCCTTCCCCCCTCCCAGCTCTGTTTGGGGACGGGAGGTTTCGCTCCCCTCCCAGCTCCATTTGGGAAAAGGAGACTTTTCCCCCCTTACAGCTCCGTTTGGGGAAACGAGACTTTCCCCCCCCCCTTACAACTCCGTTTGGGAAAAGGAGGCTTTCCCCCCCTCCCAGCTCCATTTGGGGAAAGGAGACTTTTCCCCCCTTACAGCTCCGTTTGGGGAAATGAGACTTTTCCCCCCTCCCATCTCCATTTGGGGAAAGGAGTCTTTACCCCCTCCAAGCTCCGTTTGGGGAAAAGAAGCTTTCCCCCCTCGCAGCTGCAATTGGGGAATGGAGCCTTTCCCCTCCAGCTCTATTTGGGGAAAGGAGGCTTTCCTCCCTCCAATCTCTGTTTAGGGAAAGGAGGCTTTCCCCCCTCCCATCTCCATTTGGGGAAAGGAGCCTTTCCCCCGCCAGCTCTATTTGGGGAAAAGAAACTTTCCCCCCCTTCCAGCACCATTTTGTGAAAGGATGCTTTCCCCCCTCCCAGCTCCATTTGGGGAAAGGAGGCTTTCCCTCCTCCCAGATTCGTTTGGGGAAAGGAGGCTTTCCCCCCGCCAATCTCCATTTTGGGAAAGGAGGCTTTCCCCCCTCCCATCTCCATTTGGGGAAAGGAGGCTTTCCTCCCTCCCAGCTCCGTTTGGGAAAAGAAGACTTTTGCCCCCTTAAAGCTCCTTTTGAGGAAAGGAGCCTTTCCCTCCTCCCAGCTCCGTTTGGGGAAAGGAGGCTTTCCCCGCTCCCATCTCCGTTTGGGGAAAGGAGGCTTTCTCCCGTTCCAGCTGCTTTTGGGGACGGGAGGCTTCCCTTCCAGCTCCATTTGGGGAAGAGAAGATTTCCCCCCCCCCAGCTCCGTTTGGTGAAAGGATGCTTTCCCCCCTCCCAGCTCCATTTGGGGAAAGGAGGCTTTTCCCAACTCCCAGCTGCATTTAGGGATGAGAGACTTCCCTCCCAGCTCCATTTGGGGAAAAGAAGATTTTCCCCCTCCCAGCTCCATTTTTGGAAAAGAAGCTTTGCCCTCTCCAAGCTCCATTTGGGGAAAGGAGACTTTACAGCTCTTTTTACGGAAAGGATTCTTTTTCCCCCTCCCAGCTATGTTTGGGGAAAGGATGCTTTCCCCCCATCCCAGCCCCTTTTGGGGAAAGGAGGCTTTCCCCCTCCCAGCTCCATTTGGGGGAAAGGAGGCTTTTTCCACCTCCCAGCTCCATTTGGGGACGGGAGGATTCCATTCCAGCTCCATTTGGGGAAGAGAAGCTTTTACCCCCTCCGAGGTCCCTTTGGTTAAAGGAGGCTTTCCTCCCAGCTCCATTTGGGGAAAGGAGCCTTCCCCCCTCCCAGCTCTGTTTGGAGACGGGAGGCTTCCCCCCCTCCCAGCACCATTTGGGGAAAGGAGGCTTTCCCCCCTCCCAGCTCCCTTTGTGGAAAGGAGGCTTTCCCTCCTCCCAGATCCGTATGTGGAAAGGAGGCTTTCCCCCCGCCAAGCTCCATTTGGGGAAAGGAGGCTTTCCCCCCTCCCATCTCCATTTCGGGAAAGGAGGCTTTCCTCCCTCCCAGCTCCCTTTGGGAAAAGAAGACTTTTGCCCCCTTACAGCTCCATTTGACGAATGGAGCCTTTCCCTCCTCCCAGCTCCGTTTGGGGAAAGGAGGCTTTCCCCCCTCCCATCTCCGTTTGGGGAAAGGAGGCTTTCTCCCTTTCCAGCTCCTTTTGGGGACGGGAGGCTTCCCTTCCAGCTCCATTAGGGGAAGAGAAGCTTTCCCCCCTCCGAGCTCCGTTTGGTTAAAGGATGCTTTCCCCCCTCCGAGCTCCATTTGGGGAAAGGAGGCTTTTCCCAATTCCCAGCTGCATTTAGGGACGAGAGACTTCCCTCCCAGCTCCATTTGGGGAAAAGATTTTCCCCCTCCCAGCTCCATTTTTGGAAAAGAAGCTTTGCACCCTCTAGGCTCCATTTGGGGAAAGGAGACTTTACAGCTCTTTTTACGGAAAGGATTCTTTTTTCCCCCTCCCAGCTATGTTTGGGGAAAGGATGCTTTCCCCCCATCCCAGCTCCATTTGGGGAAAGGAGGCTTTTTCCACCTCCCAGCTCCATTTGGGGACGGGAGGATTCCATTCCAGCTCCATTTGGGGAAGAGAAGGTCCGTTTGGTTAAAGGAGGCTTTCCCCCCTCCCAGCTCCATTTGGGAAAAGGAGCCTTCCCCCCTCCCAGTTCTGTTTGGGGACGGGAGGCTTTCCTCCCCTCCCAGCTCCATTTGGGAAAAGGAGACTTTTCCCCCCTTACAGCTCCGTTTGGGGAAAGGAGACTTCCCCCCCCCCCTTACAGCTCCGTTTGGGAAAAGGAGGCTTTCCCCCCCCTACCAGCACCATTTGGGGAAAGAAAACTTTCCCCCTCTTACAGCTGCATTTAGGGAAAGGAGCCTTTGCCTCCTCCAAGCTACGTTTAGGGAAAAGAAGCTTTCAACCATCGCAGCTCCATTTGGGGAAAAGAAGCTTTCCCCCTTTTACCAGCTCCGTTGGGGGAAAGGAGGCTTTCCCCGCTCCAAGCTACGTTTGGGGAAAAGAAGCTTTCCCCCCTCCCAGATCCCTTTGGGGAAAGGAGGCTTCCCCCCTCACAGCTACATTTTTCGAAAGGAGACTCCCCCCCCTTACAGCTCCGTTTGGGGAAAGGAGACTTCCCCCCCCTCCCAGCTCCGTTTGGGGAAAGATGACTTTCCCCCCTTACAGCTCCTTTTGGGGGAAAGGAAGCTTTTCCCCCCTCCCATCTCCATTTGGGGAAAGGAGTCTTTACCCCCTCCAAGCTCCGTTTGGGGAAAAGAAGCTTTCCCCCCTCGCAGCTGCAATTGGGGAATGGAGCCTTTCCCCTCCAGCTCTATTTGGGGAAAGGAGGCTTTCCTCCCTCCAATCTCTGTTTGGGGAAAGGAGGCTTTCCCCCCTCCAAGCTCCATTTGGGGAAAGGAGGCTTTCCCTCCTCCCAGCTCCGTTTTTGGAAAGAAGACTTTTTCTCCCTTACAGCTCCATTTGAGGGAAGGAGCCTTTCCCTCCTCTCATCTACATTTGGGGAAAAGAGGTTTTTCCCCCTTACAGCTCCGTTTGGGGAAATGAGACTTCCCCCCCCCTTAAAGCTCCGTTTGGAGAAAGGAGTCTTTCCCCCCTCCCAGCTCCATTTGGGGAAAGTAGGCTTCCCCCCTCCCAGCTCCATTTGGGATAAGGAGGCTATTTCCCCCTCCCATCTCCGTTTGGGAAAATGAGGCTTTCTCCCTTTCCAGCTCTTTTTGGGGATGGGAGGCTTCACTTCCAGCTCCATTTGGGGAAGAGAAGCTTTCCCCCCCTCCCAGGTCCATTTGGTTAAAGGAGGCTTTCCCCCCCTCACATCTCCATTTGGGGAAAGGAGGCTTTCCTCCCTCCCAGCTCCGTTTGGGGAAATATGACTTTCCCCCCTTAGAGCTCCATTTGGGGAAAGAAGCCTTTCCGTCCTCCCAGCTACGTTTGGGGAAAAGAACCTTTTGACCATCCCAGCTCCATTTGGGGAAAATAATCTTTCCCCCCCTTCCCAGCTCCGTTAGGGGAAAGTAGGCTTTCCCCCCTCCAAGCTATGTTTGGGGAAAAGAAGCTTTCCCCCCTCCCAGCTCCCTTTGGGGAAAGGAGGCTTCCCCCCTCCCAGCCAAATTTGGTGAAAGGATACTTTCCCCCCCCCTTAAAGCTCCATTTGGGGAAAGGAGACTTTTCACCCCTCCCAGCTACATTTGGGGAAAGGATACTTTCCCCCCCTTAAAGCTCCGTTTTGGGAAAGGAGACTTTTCACCCCTTTAAGCTCCGTTTGGGGAAAGGAGGCTTTCCCCCCCTCCAAGATCCGTTTGCGGAAAGGAGGCTTTTCCTCCTCCCAGATCTGTTTGGGGAAAGGAGGCTTTTCCCCCTCCAAGCTCCATTTGGGGAAAAGAAACTTTCCCCCCTCCCACCTCCGTTTGGGGAAAGGGGGCTGCACCGCTCCCAGCTCTGTTTCGGGAAAGGAGGCTTTCCCTCCTCACAGCGCCGTTTGGGTAAAGGAGGCTTCCCCCCCCTCACAGCACCATTTGGGTAAAGGAGGCTTTCCCCCCTCACAGCTCCGTTTGGGTAAAGGAGGCTTTCCCTCCTCCCAGATCCGTTTGGGGAAAGGAGGCTTTCCCCCCTCCAAGCTCCATTTGGGGAAAGGAGGCTTTCCTCCCTCCCAGCTCCGTTTGGGGAAAGGAGGCTTTCCCTCCTCCCAGCTCCATTTGGGGAAAGGAGGCTTTCCCTCCTCCCAGGTCCGTTTGCATAAAGGAGGCTTTTAACCCCTCACAGCTCCGTTTGGGGAAATGAGACTTTCCCCCCCTTACAGCTCCATTTGGACAAAGGAGGCTTTCCCTCCCTCCCAGGTCCGTTTGCATAAAGGAGGCTTCCCTCCCTCCCAGCACCATTTGGGGAAAGGAGGCTTTCCCCCATCCCAGCTCCATTTGGGGAAAGGAGGCTTTCCCTCCTCCCAGATCCATTTGGGGAAAGGAGGCTTTCCCCCCGCCAAGCTCCATTTGGGGAAAGGAGGCTTTCAACCTTTCCCATCTCCATTTGGGGAAAGGAGGCTTTCCTCCCTCCCAGCTCCGTTTGGTAGAAGAAGACTTTTGCCCCCTAACAGATCCATTTGAGGAAAGGAGCCTTTCCCTCCTCCCAGCTCCGTTTCGGGAAAGGAGACTTTCCCCCCCTTACAGCTCCGTTTGGGGAAAGGAGGCTTTACCCCCTCCAAGCTCCATTTGGGGAAAAGAAACTTTCCCCCCTCCCACCTCCGTTTGGGGAAAGGGGGCTGCACCCCTCCCAGCTCCGTTTGGGGAAAGGAGGCTTTCCCTCCTCCCAGATCCATTTCGGGAAAGGAGGCTATCCCCCCTCCAAGCTCCATTTGGGGAAAGGAGGCTTTCACCCCTTACAGCTCCGTTTGGGAAAAGAAGACTTTCGCCCCCTTACAGCTCCATTTGAAGAAAGGAGGCTTTCCCTCCTCCCAGATCCGTTTGGGGAAAGGAGGCTTTCCCCCCTCCAAGCTCCATTTGGGGAAAATTAACTTTCCCCCCTCCCACCTCTGTTTGGGGAAAGGTGGCTGCACCCCTCCCAGCTCTGTTTGGGGAAAGGAGGCTTTCCCTCCTCCCAGATCCATTTCAGGAAAGGAGGCTTTCCCCCCTCCAAGCTCCATTTGGGGAAAGGAGGCTTTTCCCCCTCCCATCTCCGTTTGGGGAAAGGAGGCTTTCCCCCCTCCCATCTCCGTTTGTGGGAAAGGAGGCTTTCCGCCCTTCCATCTCTGTTTGGGGAAAGGAGGCTTTCTCCCTTACAGCTCCCTTTACCTAAAGGAGGCTTCCCTTCCAGCTCCATTTGGGTAAGAGAAGCTTCCCCCTCCTCCCAGGTCCGTTTGGTTAAAGGAGGCTTTCCCCCCCTCACATCTCCAATTGGGGAAAGGATGCTTTCCCCCCCTCCCCGCTCCATTTGGGGAAAGGAGGCGTTTAACCCATCACAGCTCGGTTTGGGGAAAGGAGGCTTTTAACCCCTCACAGCTCCATTTAGGAAAAGGAGACTTTTCCCCCCTTACAGCTCCGTTTGGAGAAAGGAGGCTTTACCCCCTCCCAGCTCTATTTGGGGAAAAGAAACTTTCCCCCCTCCCAGCTCCGTTTGGGGAAAGGAGACTTTCCCCCCTCCCACCTCCGTTTGGGTAAAGGGGGCTTTCCCTCCTCCGAGATCCGTTTGGGGAAAGGAGGCTTTCCCCCCTCCAAGCTCCATTTCTGGAAAGGAGGCTTTCCCCCCTGCAAGCTCCATTTGGGGAAACAAGGCTTTTAACCCATCACAGCTCCGTTTGGGGAAAGGAGGCTTTCCCCCCTCCCATCTCCGTTTGGGGAAAGGAGGCTTTCCTCCCTCCCAGCTCCATTTGGGGAAATATGACTTTCCCCCCTTACATCTACATTTGGGGAAAGGAGCCTTTCCGTCCTCCCAGCTATGTTTGGGGAAAAGAAGCTTTCTCCCATCCCAGCTCCATTTGGGGAAAAGAAGCTCTCCCCCCTTCCCAGCTCCATTTGGGGAAATGAGGCTTCCCCCCCTCCCCGCACCATTTGGGGAAATGAGGCTTTCACCCCTCCCATCTCCATTTGGGGAAAGGAGGCTGTTAACTCCTCACAGCTCCATTTGGGGAAAGGAGACTTTTCCCCCCTTGCAGTTACATTTGGGGAAAGATGACTTTCCCCTCTTACAGCTCTTTTGCGGGAAAGGAAGCTTTTCCTCCCTCCCAGCTCCGTTTGGGGAAAGGAGGCTTCCCCCCCTCCCCGCACCATTTGGGGAAATGAGGCTTTCACCCCTCCCATCTCCATTTGGGGAAAGGAGGCTTTCCCCCCTTTCCAGCTCCTTTTGGGGAAAGGAAGCTTTTCCTCCCTCCCAGATCCATTTGGGGAAAGGAGGCTTTCCCCCCTCCCAGCTCCGTTTGGGTAAAGGAGGCTTTCCCTCCTCCCAGATCCGTTTGGGGAAAGGAGGCTTTCCTCCCTCCCAGCTCCGTTTGGGGAAAGAAGACTTTTTCTCCCTTACAGCTCCATTTGAGGAAAGGAGCCTTTCCCCCCTCCCAGCTCCATTTGGGGAAAGGAGGCTTTCCCTCCTCCCAGATCCGTTTGGGGAAAGGAGGCTTTTAACCCCTCACAGCTCCATTTAGATGAATGAGACTTTTCCCCCCTTACAGCTCCGTTTGGAGAAAGGAGGCTTTCCCACCTCCCAGCTCTATTTGGGGAAAGTAGGCTTCCCCCCTCCCAGCTCCGTTTCGGGAAAGGAGACTTTTCCCCCCTTACAGCTCCGTTTGGGGAAAGGAGGCTTTCCCGCTCCCAGCTCCATTTGGGATAAGGAGGCTTTTCCCCCCTCCCATCTCCGTTTGGGGAAAGGAGTCTTTACCCCCTCCCAGCTCTATTTGGGGAAAAGAAACTTTCCCCCCTCCCAGCTCCGTTTGGGGAAAGGAGACTTTCCCCCCTCCCACCTCCGTTTGGGTAAAGGGGGCTTTCCCTCCTCCGAGATCCGTTTGGGGAAAGGAGGCTTTCCCCCCTCCAAGCTCCATTTCTGGAAAGGAGGCTTTCCCCCCTGCAAGCTCCATTTGGGGAAACACGGCTTTTAACCCATCACAGCTCCGTTTGGGGAAAGGAGGCTTTCCCCCCTCCCATCTCCGTTTGGGGAAAGGAGGCTTTCCTCCCTCCCAGCTCCGTTTGGGGAAATATGACTTTCCCCCCTTACATCTCCATTTGGGGAAAGGAGCCTTTCCGTCCTCGCAGCTATGTTTGGGGAAAAGAAGCTTTCTCCCATCCCAGCTCCATTTGGGGAAAAGAAGCTTTCCCCCCTTCCCAGCTCCATTTGGGGAAAGGAGGCTGTTAACTCCTCACAGCTCCGTTTGGGGAAAGGAGACTTTTCCCCCCTTGCAGTTACATTTGGGGAAAGATGACTTTCCCCCCTTACAGCTCTTTTTCGGGAAAGGAAGCTTTTCCTCCCTCCCAGCTCCGTTTGGGAAAAGAAGACTTTTGCCCCCTTACAGCTCCATTTGAGGAAAGGAGCCTTTCCCTCCTCCCAGCTCCGTTTCGGGAAAGGACACTTTCCCCCCCTCCAAGCTCCATTTGGGGAAAAGAAACTTTCCCCACTCCCACCTCCGTTTGGGGAAAGGGGGCTGCACCCCTCCCAGCTCTGTTTGGGGAAAGGAGGCTTTCCCTCCTCCCAGGTCCGTTTGCATAAAGGAGGCTTCCCTCCCTCCCAGCACCATTTGGGGAAAGGAGGCTTTTCCCCCTCCAAGCTCCATTTGGGGAAAAGAAACTTTCCCCCCTCCCACCTCCGTTTGGGGAAAGGGGGCTGCACCGCTCCCAGCTCTGTTTCGGGAAAGGAGGCTTTCCCTCCTCACAGCGCCGTTTGGGTAAAGGAGGCTTCCCCCCCCTCACAGCACCATTTGGGTAAAGGAGGCTTTCCCCCCTCACAGCTCCGTTTGGGTAAAGGAGGCTTTCCCTCCTCCCAGATCCGTTTGGGGAAAGGAGGCTTTCCCCCCTCCAAGCTCCATTTGGGGAAAGGAGGCTTTCTCCCCTCCCATCTCCGTTTGGGGAGAGGAGGCTTTCCTCCCTCCCAGCTCCGTTTGGGGAAAGGAGGCTTTCCCTCCTCCCAGCTCCATTTGGGGAAAGGAGGCTTTCCCTCCTCCCAGGTCCGTTTGCATAAAGGAGGCTTTTAACCCCTCACAGCTCCGTTTGGGGAAATGAGACTTTCCCCCCCTTACAGCTCCATTTGGACAAAGGAGGCTTTCCCTCCCTCCCAGGTCCGTTTGCATAAAGGAGGCTTCCCTCCCTCCCAGCACCATTTGGGGAAAGGAGGCTTTCCCCCATCCCAGCTCCATTTGGGGAAAGGAGGCTTTCCCTCCTCCCAGATCCATTTGGGGAAAGGAGGCTTTCCCCCCGCCAAGCTCCATTTGGGGAAAGGAGGCTTTCAACCTTTCCCATCTCCATTTGGGGAAAGGAGGCTTTCCTCCCTCCCAGCTCCGTTTGGTAAAAGAAGACTTTTGCCCCCTAACAGATCCATTTGAGGAAAGGAGCCTTTCCCTCCTCCCAGCTCCGTTTCGGGAAAGGAGACTTTCCCCCCCTTACAGCTCCGTTTGGGGAAAGGAGGCTTTACCCCCTCCAAGCTCCATTTGGGGAAAAGAAACTTTCCCCCCTCCCACCTCCGTTTGGGGAAAGGGGGCTGCACCCCTCCCAGCTCCGTTTGGGGAAAGGAGGCTTTCCCTCCTCCCAGATCCATTTCGGGAAAGGAGGCTATCCCCCCTCCAAGCTCCATTTGGGGAAAGGAGGCTTTCACCCCTTACAGCTCCGTTTGGGAAAAGAAGACTTTTGCCCCCTTACAGCTCCATTTGAGGAAAGGAGGCTTTCCCTCCTCCCAGATCCGTTTGGGGAAAGGAGGCTTTCCCCCCTCCAAGCTCCATTTGGGGAAAAGAAACTTTCCCCCCTCCCACCTCTGTTTGGGGAAAGGGGGCTGCACCCCTCCCAGCTCTGTTTGGGGAAAGGAGGCTTTCCCTCCTCCCAGATCCATTTCAGGAAAGGAGGCTTTCCCCCCTCCAAGCTCCATTTGGGGAAAGGAGGCTTTTCCCCCTCCCATCTCCGTTTGGGGAAAGGAGGCTTTCCCCCCTCCCATCTCCGTTTGTGGGAAAGGAGGCTTTCCCCCCTTCCATCTCTGTTTGGGGAAAGGAGGCTTTCTCCCTTACAGCTCCCTTTACCTAAAGGAGGCTTCCCTTCCAGCTCCATTTGGGTAAGAGAACCTTCCCCCTCCTCCCAGGTCCGTTTGGTTAAAGGAGGCTTTCCCCCCCTCACATCTCCAATTGGGGAAAGGATGCTTTCCCCCCCTCCCCGCTCCATTTGGGGAAAGGAGGCGTTTAACCCATCACAGCTCGGTTTGGGGAAAGGAGGCTTTTAACCCCTCACAGCTCCATTTAGGAAAAGGAGACTTTTCCCCCCTTACAGCTCCGTTTGGAGAAAGGAGGCTTTACCCCCTCCCAGCTCTATTTGGGGAAAAGAAACTTTCCCCCCTCCCAGCTCCGTTTGGGGAAAGGAGACTTTCCCCCCTCCCACCTCCGTTTGGGTAAAGGGGGCTTTCCCTCCTCCGAGATCCGTTTGGGGAAAGGAGGCTTTCCCCCCTCCAAGCTCCATTTCTGGAAAGGAGGCTTTCCCCCCTGCAAGCTCCATTTGGGGAAACAAGGCTTTTAACCCATCACAGCTCCGTTTGGGGAAAGGAGGCTTTCCCCCCTCCCATCTCCGTTTGGGGAAAGGAGGCTTTCCTCCCTCCCAGCTCCGTTTGGGGAAATATGACTTTCCCCCCTTACATCTACATTTGGGGAAAGGAGCCTTTCCGTCCTCCCAGCTATGTTTGGGGAAAAGAAGCTTTCTCCCATCCCAGCTCCATTTGGGGAAAAGAAGCTCTCCCCCCTTCCCAGCTCCATTTGGGGAAATGAGGCTTCCCCCCCTCCCCGCACCATTTGGGGAAATGAGGCTTTCACCCCTCCCATCTCCATTTGGGGAAAGGAGGCTGTTAACTCCTCACAGCTCCATTTGGGGAAAGGAGACTTTTCCCCCCTTGCAGTTACATTTGGGGAAAGATGACTTTCCCCTCTTACAGCTCTTTTGCGGGAAAGGAAGCTTTTCCTCCCTCCCAGCTCCGTTTGGGGAAAGGAGGCTTCCCCCCCTCCCCGCACCATTTGGGGAAATGAGGCTTTCACCCCTCCCATCTCCATTTGGGGAAAGGAGGCTTTCCCCCCTTTCCAGCTCCTTTTGGGGAAAGGAAGCTTTTCCTCCCTCCCAGATCCATTTGGGGAAAGGAGGCTTTCCCCCCTCCCAGCTCCGTTTGGGTAAAGGAGGCTTTCCCTCCTCCCAGATCCGTTTGGGGAAAGGAGGCTTTCCTCCCTCCCAGCTCCGTTTGGGGAAAGAAGACTTTTTCTCCCTTACAGCTCCATTTGAGGAAAGGAGCCTTTCCCCCCTCCCAGCTCCATTTGGGGAAAGGAGGCTTTCCCTCCTCCCAGATCCGTTTGGGGAAAGGAGGCTTTTAACCCCTCACAGCTCCATTTAGATGAATGAGACTTTTCCCCCCTTACAGCTCCGTTTGGAGAAAGGAGGCTTTCCCACCTCCCAGCTCTATTTGGGGAAAGTAGGCTTCCCCCCTCCCAGCTCCGTTTCGGGAAAGGAGACTTTTCCCCCCTTACAGCTCCGTTTGGGGAAAGGAGGCTTTCCCCCTCCCAGCTCCATTTGGGATAAGGAGGCTTTTCCCCCCTCCCATCTCCGTTTGGGGAAAGGAGTCTTTACCCCCTCCCAGCTCTATTTGGGGAAAAGAAACTTTCCCCCCTCCCAGCTCTGTTTGGGGAAAGGAGACTTTCCCCCCTCCCACCTCCGTTTGGGTAAAGGGGGCTTTCCCTCCTCCGAGATCCGTTTGGGGAAAGGAGGCTTTCCCCCCTCCAAGCTCCATTTCTGGAAAGGAGGCTTTCCCCCCTGCAAGCTCCATTTGGGGAAACACGGCTTTTAACCCATCACAGCTCCGTTTGGGGAAAGGAGGCTTTCCCCCCTCCCATCTCCGTTTGGGGAAAGGAGGCTTTCCTCCCTCCCAGCTCCGTTTGGGGAAATATGACTTTCCCCCCTTACATCTCCATTTGGGGAAAGGAGCCTTTCCGTCCTCGCAGCTATGTTTGGGAAAAGAAGCTTTCTCCCATCCCAGCTCCATTTGGGGAAAAGAAGCTTTCCCCCCTTCCCAGCTCCATTTGGGGAAAGGAGGCTGTTAACTCCTCACAGCTCCGTTTGGGGAAAGGAGACTTTTCCCCCCTTGCAGTTACATTTGGGGAAAGATGACTTTCCCCCCTTACAGCTCTTTTTCGGGAAAGGAAGCTTTTCCTCCCTCCCAGCTCCGTTTGAGAAAAGAAGACTTTTGCCCCCTTACAGCTCCATTTGAGGAAAGGAGCCTTTCCCTCCTCCCAGCTCCGTTTCGGGAAAGGACACTTTCCCCCCCCTCCAAGCTCCATTTGGGGAAAAGAAACTTTCCCCACTCCCACCTCCGTTTGGGGAAAGGGGGCTGCACCCCTCCCAGCTCTGTTTGGGGAAAGGAGGCTTTCCCTCCTCCCAGGTCCGTTTGCATAAAGGAGGCTTCCCTCCCTCCCAGCACCATTTGGGGAAAGGAGGCTTTTCCCCCTCCAAGCTCCATTTGGGGAAAAGAAACTTTCCCCCCTCCCACCTCCGTTTGGGGAAAGGGGGCTGCACCGCTCCCAGCTCTGTTTCGGGAAAGGAGGCTTTCCCTCCTCACAGCGCCGTTTGGGTAAAGGAGGCTTCCCCCCCCTCACAGCACCATTTGGGTAAAGGAGGCTTTCCCCCCTCCCAGCTCCGTTTGGGTAAAGGAGGCTTTCCCTCCTCCCAGATCCGTTTGGGGAAAGGAGGCTTTCCCCCCTCCAAGCTCCATTTGGGGAAAGGAGGCTTTCTCCCCTCCCATCTCCGTTTGGGGAAAGGAGGCTTTCCTCCCTCCCAGCTCCGTTTGGGGAAAGGAGGCTTTCCCTCCTCCCAGCTCCATTTGGGGAAAGGAGGCTTTCCCTCCTCCCAGGTCCGTTTGCATAAAGGAGGCTTTTAACCCCTCACAGCTCCGTTTGGGGAAATGAGACTTTCCCCCCCTTACAGCTCCATTTGGACAAAGGAGGCTTTCCCTCCCTCCCAGGTCCGTTTGCATAAAGGAGGCTTCCCTCCCTCCCAGCACCATTTGGGGAAAGGAGGCTTTCCCCCATCCCAGCTCCATTTGGGGAAAGGAGGCTTTCCCTCCTCCCAGATCCATTTGGGGAAAGGAGGCTTTCCCCCCGCCAAGCTCCATTTGGGGAAAGGAGGCTTTCAACCTTTCCCATCTCCATTTGGGGAAAGGAGGCTTTCCTCCCTCCCAGCTCCGTTTGGTAAAAGAAGACTTTTGCCCCCTAACAGATCCATTTGAGGAAAGGAGCCTTTCCCTCCTCCCAGCTCCGTTTCGGGAAAGGAGACTTTCCCCCCCTTACAGCTCCGTTTGGGGAAAGGAGGCTTTACCCCCTCCAAGCTCCATTTGGGGAAAAGAAACTTTCCCCCCTCCCACCTCCGTTTGGGGAAAGGGGGCTGCACCCCTCCCAGCTCCGTTTGGGGAAAGGAGGCTTTCCCTCCTCCCAGATCCATTTCGGGAAAGGAGGCTATCCCCCCTCCAAGCTCCATTTGGGGAAAGGAGGCTTTCACCCCTTACAGCTCCGTTTGGGAAAAGAAGACTTTTGCCCCCTTACAGCTCCATTTGAGGAAAGGAGGCTTTCCCTCCTCCCAGATCCGTTTGGGGAAAGGAGGCTTTCCCCCCTCCAAGCTCCATTTGGGGAAAAGAAACTTTCCCCCCTCCCACCTCTGTTTGGGGAAAGGGGGCTGCACCCCTCCCAGCTCTGTTTGGGGAAAGGAGGCTTTCCCTCCTCCCAGATCCATTTCAGGAAAGGAGGCTTTCCCCCCTCCAAGCTCCATTTGGGGAAAGGAGGCTTTTCCCCCTCCCATCTCCGTTTGGGGAAAGGAGGCTTTCCCCCCTCCCATCTCCGTTTGTGGGAAAGGAGGCTTTCCCCCCTTCCATCTCTGTTTGGGGAAAGGAGGCTTTCTCCCTTACAGCTCCCTTTACCTAAAGGAGGCTTCCCTTCCAGCTCCATTTGGGTAAGAGAAGCTTCCCCCTCCTCCCAGGTCCGTTTGGTTAAAGGAGGCTTTCCCCCCCTCACATCTCCAATTGGGGAAAGGATGCTTTCCCCCCCTCCCCGCTCCATTTGGGGAAAGGAGGCGTTTAACCCATCACAGCTCGGTTTGGGGAAAGGAGGCTTTTAACCCCTCACAGCTCCATTTAGGAAAAGGAGACTTTTCCCCCCTTACAGCTCCGTTTGGAGAAAGGAGGCTTTACCCCCTCCCAGCTCTATTTGGGGAAAAGAAACTTTCCCCCCTCCCAGCTCCGTTTGGGGAAAGGAGACTTTCCCCCCTCCCACCTCCGTTTGGGTAAAGGGGGCTTTCCCTCCTCCGAGATCCGTTTGGGGAAAGGAGGCTTTCCCCCCTCCAAGCTCCATTTCTGGAAAGGAGGCTTTCCCCCCTGCAAGCTCCATTTGGGGAAACAAGGCTTTTAACCCATCACAGCTCCGTTTGGGGAAAGGAGGCTTTCCCCCCTCCCATCTCCGTTTGGGGAAAGGAGGCTTTCCTCCCTCCCAGCTCCGTTTGGGGAAATATGACTTTCCCCCCTTACATCTACATTTGGGGAAAGGAGCCTTTCCGTCCTCCCAGCTATGTTTGGGGAAAAGAAGCTTTCTCCCATCCCAGCTCCATTTGGGGAAAAGAAGCTCTCCCCCCTTCCCAGCTCCATTTGGGGAAATGAGGCTTCCCCCCCTCCCCGCACCATTTGGGGAAATGAGGCTTTCACCCCTCCCATCTCCATTTGGGGAAAGGAGGCTGTTAACTCCTCACAGCTCCATTTGGGGAAAGGAGACTTTTCCCCCCTTGCAGTTACATTTGGGGAAAGATGACTTTCCCCTCTTACAGCTCTTTTGCGGGAAAGGAAGCTTTTCCTCCCTCCCAGCTCCGTTTGGGGAAAGGAGGCTTCCCCCCCCTCCCCGCACCATTTGGGGAAATGAGGCTTTCACCCCTCCCATCTCCATTTGGGGAAAGGAGGCTTTCCCCCCTTTCCAGCTCCTTTTGGGGAAAGGAAGCTTTTCCTCCCTCCCAGATCCATTTGGGGAAAGGAGGCTTTCCCCCCTCCCAGCTCCGTTTGGGTAAAGGAGGCTTTCCCTCCTCCCAGATCCGTTTGGGGAAAGGAGGCTTTCCTCCCTCCCAGCTCCGTTTGGGGAAAGAAGACTTTTTCTCCCTTACAGCTCCATTTGAGGAAAGGAGCCTTTCCCCCCTCCCAGCTCCATTTGGGGAAAGGAGGCTTTCCCTCCTCCCAGATCCGTTTGGGGAAAGGAGGCTTTTAACCCCTCACAGCTCCATTTAGATGAATGAGACTTTTCCCCCCTTACAGCTCCGTTTGGAGAAAGGAGGCTTTCCCACCTCCCAGCTCTATTTGGGGAAAGTAGGCTTCCCCCCTCCCAGCTCCGTTTCGGGAAAGGAGACTTTTTCCCCCTTACAGCTCCGTTTGGGGAAAGGAGGCTTTCCCCCTCCCAGCTCCATTTGGGATAAGGAGGCTTTTCCCCCCTCCCATCTCCGTTTGGGGAAAGGAGTCTTTACCCCCTCCCAGCTCTATTTGGGGAAAAGAAACTTTCCCCCCTCCCAGCTCCGTTTGGGGAAAGGAGACTTTCCCCCCTCCCACCTCCGTTTGGGTAAAGGGGGCTTTCCCTCCTCCGAGATCCGTTTGGGGAAAGGAGGCTTTCCCCCCTCCAAGCTCCATTTCTGGAAAGGAGGCTTTCCCCCCTGCAAGCTCCATTTGGGGAAACACGGCTTTTAACCCATCACAGCTCCGTTTGGGGAAAGGAGGCTTTCCCCCCTCCCATCTCCGTTTGGGGAAATATGACTTTCCCCCCTTACATCTCCATTTGGGGAAAGGAGCCTTTCCGTCCTCGCAGCTATGTTTGGGGAAAAGAAGCTTTCTCCCATCCCAGCTCCATTTGGGGAAAAGAAGCTTTCCCCCCTTCCCAGCTCCATTTGGGGAAAGGAGGCTGTTAACTCCTCACAGCTCCGTTTGGGGAAAGGAGACTTTTCCCCCCTTGCAGTTACATTTGGGGAAAGATGACTTTCCCCCCTTACAGCTCTTTTTCGGGAAAGGAAGCTTTTCCTCCCTCCCAGCTCCGTTTGGGAAAAGAAGACTTTTGCCCCCTTACAGCTCCATTTGAGGAAAGGAGCCTTTCCCTCCTCCCAGCTCCGTTTCGGGAAAGGACACTTTCCCCCCCTTACAGCTCCATTTGGACAAAGGTGGCTTTCCCTCCCTCCCAGGTCCGTTTGCATAAAGGAGGCTTCCCTCCCTCCCAGCACCATTTGGGGAAAGGAGGCTTTCCCCCCTCCCAGCTCCATTTGGGGAATGGAGGCTTTGCCTCCTCCCAGAGTCATTTTGGGAAAGGAGGCTTTACCCCCTCCAAGTTCCATTTGGGGAAAAGAAACTTTCCCCCCTCCCACCTCCGTTTGGGGAAAGGGGGCTGCACCCCTCCCAGCTCTGTTTGGGGAAAGGAGGCTTTCCCTCCTCCCAGATCCATTTCAGGAAAGGAGGCCTTCCCCCCTCCAAGCTCCATTTGGGGAAAGGAGGCTTTCCCCCCTCCCATCTCCGTTTGGGGAAAGGAGGCTTTCCCCCCTCCCATCTCCGTTTGTGGGAAAGGAGGCTTTCCCCCCTCCCATCTCTGTTTGGGGAAAGGAGGCTTTCTCCCTTACAGCTCCCTTTACCTAAAGGAGGCTTCCCTTCCAGCTCCATTTGGGTAAGAGAAGCTTCCCCCTCCTCCCAGGTCCGTTTGGTTAAAGGAGGCTTTCCCCCCTCACATCTCCATTTGGGGAAAGGATGCTTTCCCCCACTCCCCGCTCCATTTGGGGAAAGGAGGCGTTTAACCCATCACAGCTCGGTTTGGGGAAAGGAGGCTTTTAACCCCTCACAGCTCTGTTTAGGAAAAGGAGACTTTTCCCCCCTTACAGCTCCGTTTGGAGAAAGGAGGCTTTCCCACCTCCCAGCTCTATTTGGGGAAAGGAGGCTTTCCCCCCTCCCATCTCTGTTTGGGGAAAGGAGGCTTTCTCCCTTACAGCTCCCTTTACCTAAAGGAGGCTTCCCTTCCAGCTCCATTTGGGTAAGAGAAGCTTCCCCCCCTCCCAGGTCCGTTTGGTTAAAGGATGCTTTCCCCCCCTCCCCGCTCCATTTCGGGAAAGGAGGCTTTTAACCCATCACAGCTCGGTTTGGGGAAAGGAGGCTTTTAACCCCTCACAGCTCCATTTAGGAAAAGGAGACTTTTCCCCCCTTACAGCTCCGTTTGGAGAAAGGAGGCTTTCCCCCTCCCAGCTCTATTTGGGGAAAGTAGGCTTCCCCCCCTCCCAGCTCCGTTTGGGGAAAGGAGACTTTCCCCCCTCCCACCTCCGTTTGGGTAAAGGGGGCTTTCCCTCCTCCGAGATCCGTTTGGGGAAAGGAGGCTTTCCCCCCTCCAAGCTCCATTTCGGGAAAGGAGGCTTTCCCCCCTCCAAGCTCCATTTGGGGAAACAAGGCTTTTAACCCATCACAGCTCCGTTGGGGGAAAGAAGGCTTTCCCCCCTCCCATCTCCGTTTGGGGAAAGGAGGCTTTCCTCCCTCCCAGCTCCGTTTGGGGAAATATGACGTTCCCCCCTTACATCTCCATTTGGGGAAAGGAGCCTTTCAGTCCTCCCAGCTATGTTTGGGGAGAAGAAGCTTTCTCCCATCCCAGCTCCATTTGGGGAAAAGAAGCTTTCCCCCCTTTCCAGCTCCATTTGGGGAAAGGAGGCTTTACCCCTCCCTGCTCCATTTGGGGAAAGGAGGCTGTTAACTCCTCACAGCTCCATTTGGGGAAAGGAGACTTTTCCCCCCTTGCAGTTACATTTGGGGAAAGATGACTTTCCCCCCTTTACAGCTCTGTTTGGTAAAAGGAGGTTTTCCCCCCTCCCAGCTCCATTTGGGGAAAGTAGGCTTTCAGCCCCGCCCAGCTCCGTTTGGGGAAAGGAGGCTTCCCCCCCTTCCAGCTCCGTTTGGGGAAAGATGACTTTTCCAACTTACAGCTCCGTTTGGGGAAAGGAGGCTTTCTCCCTTTCCAGCTCCTTTTGGTGACGGGAGGCTTCCCTTCCAGCTCCATTTGGGGAAGAGAAGCTTTCCCCCCCCCTTCCAGGTACGTTTGGTTAAATGATGCTTTCTCCCCCTCAAATCTCCATTTGGGGAAAGGAGGCTTTCCTCCCTGCCAGATCCGTTTGCGGAAAGGAGGCTTCCCCCCCTGCCAGCACCATTTGGGGAAAGGAGGCTTTCCCCCCTCCCAGCTCCATTTGGGGAAAGGAGGCTTTCCCTCCTCCCAGATTCATTTGGGGAAAGGAGGCTTTCCCCCCTCCCATCTCCGTTTGGGGAAAGGAGGCTTTCCTCCCTCCCAGCTCCGTTTGGGAAAAGAAGACTTTTGCCCCCTTACAGCTCCATTTGAGGAAAGGAGCCTTTCCCTCCTCCCAGCTCCGTTTGGGGAAAGGAGGCTTTCCCCGCTCCCATCTCCGTTTGGGGAAAGGAGGCTTTCTCCCTTTCCAGCTGCTTTTGGGGACGGGAGGCTTCCCTTCCAGCTCCATTTGGGGAAGAGAAGATTTCCCCCCCCTCCCAGCTCCGTTTGGTGAAAGGATGCTTTCCCCCCTTCCCCCGTTTGGGGAAAGAAGACTTTTGCCCCCTTACAGCTCCATTTGAGGAAAGGAGCCTTTACCTCCTCCCATCTACATTTGGAGAAAAGAGGCTTTCACCCCTCTGAACTCCGTTTGGGGAAAGGAGGCTTTCCCTTCTCCCAGATCCATTTGGGGAAAGGAGGCTTTTCCTCCCTCCCAGCTCCGTTTGGGGAAAGGAGGCTTTTAACCCATCACAGCTCCGTTTGGGGAAAGGAGGCTTTTAACCACTCACAGCTCCATTTGGGAAAAGGAGACTTTTCACCCCTCCCAGCTCCGTTTGGGGAAACGAGACTTTTTCCCCCCTCCCATCTCCATTTGGGGAAAGGAGTCTTTACCCCCTCCAAGCTCCGTTTGGGGAAAAGAAGCTTTCCCCCCTCGCAGCTGCAATTGGGGAATGGAGCCTTTCCCCTCCAGCTCTATTTGGGGAAAGGAGGCTTTCCTCCCTCCAATCTCTGTTTGGGGAAAGGAGGCTTTCCCCCCTCCAAGCTCCATTTGGGGAAAGGAGGCTTTCCCCCCTCCCATCTCTGTTTGGGGAAAGGCGGCTTTCCCTCCTCCCAGCTCCGTTTTTGGAAAGAAGACTTTTTCTCCCTTACAGCTCCATTTGAGGAAAGGAGCCTTTCCCTCCTCCCATCTACATTTGGGGAAAAGAAGTTTTCCCCCCTTCCCAGCTCCGTTTGGGGAAAGGAGGCTTTTAACCCCTCACAGCTACGTTTGGGGAAAGAAGGCTTTTAACCCCTCACAGCTCCATTTGGGAAAAGGAGACTTTTCCCCCCTTACAGCTCCGTTTGGGGAAATGAGACTTCCCCCCCCCTTAAAGCTCCGTTTGGAGAAAGGAGGCTTTCCCACCTCCCAGCTCCATTTGGGGAAAGTAGGCTTCCCCCCTCCCAGCTCCATTTCTGGAAAGAAGACTTTTCCCCCCTTACAGCTCCGTTTGGGGAAAGGAGGCTTTCCCCCTCCCAGCTCCATTTGGGATAAGGAGGCTATTTCCCCCTCCCATCTCCGTTTGGGAAAAGGAGGATTTCGCCCTTTCCAGCTCTTTTTGGGGACGGGAGGCTTCCCTTCCAGCTCCATTTGTGGAGGTCCCAGGTCCGTTTGGTTAAAGGAGGCTTTCCCCCCCTCACATCTCCATTTGGGGAAAGGAGGCTTTCCTCCCTCCCAGCTCCGTTTGGGGAAATATGACTTTCCCCCCTTAGAGCTCCATTTGGGGAAAAGTGGCTGTTAACTCCTCACAGCTCCATTTGGGGAAAGGAGACTCCCCCCCTTACAGGTCCATTTGGGGAAAGGAGGCTTTCCTCCCTCCCATCTCCATTTGGGGAAAGAAGACTTTCCCCCCCTTACAGCTCCATTTGGGGAAAGGAGCCTTTCCCTCCTCCCAGCTACATTTGGGGAAAAGAACCTTTTGACCATCCCAGCTCCATTTGTGGAAAAGAATCTTTCCCCCCCTTCCCAGCTCCGTTTGGGGAAAGGAGGCTTTCCCTCCTCCCAAATCCAGTTCGGGAAAGGAGGCTATCCTCCCTCCAAGCTCCATTTGGGGAAAGGAGGCTTTCACCCCTCCCACCTCCGTTTGGGGAAAGGGGGCTGCACCCCTCCCAGGTCTGTTTGGGGAAAGGAGGCTTTCCCTCCTCCCAGATCCATTTCAGGAAAGGAGGCTTTCCCCCCTCCAAGCTCCATTTGAGGAAAGGAGCCTTTCCCTCCTCCCAGATCCGTTTGGGGAAAGGAGGCTTTCCCCCCTCCAAGCTCCATTTGGGGAAAAGAAACTTTCCCCACTCCCACCTCCGTTTGGGGAAAGGGGGCTGCACCCCTCCCAGCTCTGTTTGGGGAAAGGAGGCTTTCCCTCCTCCCAGATCCATTTCAGGAAAGGAGGCTTTCCCCCTTCCAAGCTCCATTTGGGGAAAGGAGGCTTTCCCCCCCTCCCAGCTCCATTTGGGGAAAAGAAACTTTCCCCCCTCCCACCTCCATTTGGGGAAAGGGGGCTGCACCCCTCCCAGCTCTGTTTGGGGAAAGGAGGCTTTCCCTCCTCCCAGATCCATTTCAGGAAAGGAGGCTTTCCCCCCTCCCATCTCCGTTTGGGGAAAGGAGGCTTTCCCCCCTCCCATCTCCGTTTGGGGAAAGGAGGCTTTCCCCCCACCCATCTCTGTTTGGGGAAAGGAGGCTTTCTCCCTTACAGCTCCCTTTACCTAAAGGAGGCTTCCCTTCCAGCTCCATTTGGGTAAGAGAAGCTTCCCCCCCCCCAGGTCCGTTTGGTTAAAGGATGCTTTCCCCCCCTCCCCGCTCCATTTCGGGAAAGGAGGCTTTTAACCCATCACAGCTCGGTTTCGGGAAAGGAGGCTTTTAACCCCTCACAGCTCCATTTAGGAAAAGGAGACTTTTCCCCCCTTATAGCTCCGTTTGGAGAAAGGAGGCTTTCCCACCTCCCAGCTCTTTTTGGGGAAAGTAGGCTTCCCCCCCTCCCAGCTCCGTTTCGGGAAAGGAGACTTTTCCCCCCTTACAGCTCTGTTTGGGGAAAGTAGGCTTTCCCCCTCCCAGCTCCATTTGGGATAAGGAGGCTTTTCCCCCCTCCCATCTCCGTTTGGGGAAAGGAGTCTTTACCCCCTCCAAGCTCCGTTTGGGGAAAAGAAGCTTTCCCCCCTCCCAGCTGCAATTGGGTCAAGGAGCCTTTCCCCCCCCAGCTCTATTTGGGGAAAAGAAACTTTCCCCCCTCCCAGCTCCGTTTGGGGAAAGGGGGCTTTCCCTCCTCCCAGATCCATTTCGGGAAAGGAGGTTTTCCCCCCTCCAAGCTCCATTTGGGGAAAGGAGGCTTTCACCCCTTACAGCTCCGTTTGGGAAAAGAAGACTTTTGCCCCCTTACAGCTCCATTTGAGGAAAGGAGCCTTTCCCTCCTCCCAGATCCGTTTGGGGAAAGGAGGCTTTCCCCCCCCCAGCTATCTTTGGGGAAAAGAAACTTTCCCCCCTCCCAGCTCCGTTTGGGGAAAGGGGGCTGCACCCCTCCCACCTCCGTTTGGGGAAAGGAGACTTTCCCCCCTCCCACCTCCATTTGGGTAAAGGGGGCTTTCCCTCCTCCGAGATCCGTTTGGGGAAAGGAGGCTTTCCCCCCTCCAAGCTCCATTTCGGGAAAGGAGGCTTTCCCCCCTCCAAGCTCCATTTGGGGAAACAAGGCTTTTAACCCATCACAGCTCCGTTTGGGGAAAGGAGGCTTTCCTCCCTCCCAGCTCTGTTTGGGGAAATATGACTTTCCCCCCTTACATCTCCATTTGGGGAAAGGAGCCTTTCCGTCCTCCCAGCTATGTTTGGGGAGAAGAAGCTTTCTCCCATCCCAGCTCCATTTGGGGAAAGGAGGCTTTACCCCTCCCTGCTCCGTTTCGGGAAAGGAGGCTGTTAACTCCTCACAGCTCCATTTGGGGAAAGGAGACTTTCCCCCCCTTGCAGTTACATTTGGGGAAAGATGACTTTCCCCCCTTTACATCTCTGTTTGGTAAAAGGAGGTTTTCCCCCCTCCCAGCTCCATTTGGGGAAAGTAGGCTTTCAGCCCCGCCCAGCTCCATTTGGGGAAAGGAGGCTTCCCCCCCTTCCAGCTCCTTTTGGTGACGGAAGGCTTCCCTTCCAGCTCCATTTGGGGAAGAGAAGCTTTCCCCCACTCCCAGGTCCGTTTGGTTAAATGATGCTTTCTCCCCCTCAAATCTCCATTTGGGGAAAGGAGCCTTTCCTCCCTCCCAGATCCGTTTGCGGAAAGGAGGCTTCCCCCCCTGCCAGCACCATTTGGGGAAAGGAGGCTTTCCCCCCTCCCAGCTCCATTTGGGGAAAGGAGGCTTTCCCTCCTCCCAGATTCGTTTGGGGAAAGGAGGCTTTCCCCCCTCCCATCTCCGTTTGGGAAAAGAAGACTTTTGCCCCCTTACAGCTCCATTTGAGGAAAGGAGCCTTTCCCTCCTCCCAGCTCCGTTTGGGGAAAGGAGGCTTTCCCCCCTCCCAGCTCCATTTGGGGAAAGGAGGCTTTTCCCAACTCCCAGCTGCATTTAGGGATGAGAGACTTCCCTCCCAGCTCCATTTGGGGAAAAGAAGATTTTCCCCCTCCCAGCTCCATTTTTGGAAAAGAAGCTTTGCCCTCTCCAAGCTCCATTTGGGGAAAGGAGACTTTACAGCTCTTTTTACGGAAAGGATTCTTTTCCCCCCTCCCAGCTATGTTTGGGGAAAGGATGCTTTCCCCCCATCCCAGCCCCTTTTGGGGAAAGGAGGCTTTTTCCACCTCCCAGCTCCATTTGGGGACGGGAGGATTCCATTCCAGCTCCATTTGGGGAAGAGAAGCTTTTACCCCCTCTGAGGTCCCTTTGGTTAAAGGAGGCTTCCCTCCCAGCTCCATTTGGGGAAAAGAAGATTTTCCCCCTCCCAGCTCCATTTTTGGAAAAGAAGCTTTGCCCTCTCCAAGCTCCATTTGGGGAAAGGAGACTTTACAGCTCTTTTTACGGAAAGGATTCTTTTCCCCCCTCCCAGCTCTGTTTGGGGATGGGAGGCTTCCCCCCCTCCCAGCACCATTTGGGGAAAGGAGGCTTTCCCCCCTCCCAGCTCCATTTGTGGAAAGGAGGCTTTCCCTCCTCCCAGATCCGTTTGGGGAAAGGAGGCTTTCCCCCCGCCAAGCTCCATTTGGGGAAAGGAGGCTTTCCCCCCTCCCATCTCCGTTTCGGGAAAGGAGGCTTTCCTCCCTCCCAGCTCCGTTTGGGAAAAGAAGACTTTTGCCCCCTTACAGCTCCATTTGACGAAAGGAGCCTTTCCCTCCTCCCAGCTCCGTTTGGGGAAAGGAGGCTTTCCCCCCTCCCATCTCCGTTTGGGGAAAGGAGGCTTTCTCCCTTTCCAGCTCCTTTTGGGGACGGGAGGCTTCCCTTCCAGCTCCATTAGGGGAAGAGAAGATTTCCCCCCCTCCCAGCTCCGTTTGGTGAAAGGATGCTTTCCCCCCTCCGAGCTCCATTTGGGGAAAGGAGGCTTTTCCCAATTCCCAGCTGCATTTAGGGACGAGAGACTTCCCTCCCAGCTCCATTTGGGGAAAAGATTTTCCCCCTCCCAGCTCCATTT
The DNA here is from genome assembly GCA_023053685.1 of Diadophis punctatus similis. NCBI lineage: Eukaryota > Metazoa > Chordata > Lepidosauria > Squamata > Dipsadidae > Diadophis > Diadophis punctatus. The sequence continues at coordinate 170,357 of JALIGW010000097.1, forward strand.
TTGGAAAAGAAGCTTTGCACCTTCTAAGCTCCATTTGGGGAAAGGAGACTTTACAGCTCTTTTTACGGAAAGGATTCTTTTTCCCCCTCCCAGCTATGTTTGGGGAAAGGATGCTTTCCCCCCATCCCAGCTCCATTTGGGGAAAGGAGGCTTTTTCCACCTCCCAGCTCCATTTGGGGACGGGAGGATTCCATTCCAGCTCCATTTGGGGAAGAGAAGGTCCGTTTGGTTAAAGGAGGCTTTCCCCCCTCCCAGCTCCATTTGGGAAAAGGAGCCTTCCCCCCTCCCAGCTCTGTTTGGGGACGGGAGGTTTCGCTCCCCTCCCAGCTCCATTTGGGAAAAGGAGACTTTTCCCCCCTTACAGCTCCGTTTGGGGAAACGAGACTTTCCCCCCCCCCTTACAACTCCGTTTGGGAAAAGGAGGCTTTCCCCCCCTCCCAGCTCCATTTGGGGAAAGGAGACTTTTCCCCCCTTACAGCTCCGTTTGGGGAAATGAGACTTTTCCCCCCTCCCATCTCCATTTGGGGAAAGGAGTCTTTACCCACTCCAAGCTCCGTTTGGGGAAAAGAAGCTTTCCCCCCTCGCAGCTGCAATTGGGGAATGGAGCCTTTCCCCTCCAGCTCTATTTGGGGAAAGGAGGCTTTCCTCCCTCCAATCTCTGTTTAGGGAAAGGAGGCTTTCCCCCCTCCCATCTCCATTTGGGGAAAGGAGCCTTTCCCCCGCCAGCTCTATTTGGGGAAAAGAAACTTTCCCCCCCTTCCAGCACCATTATGTGAAAGGATGCTTTCCCCCCTCCCAGCTCCATTTGGGGAAAGGAGGCTTTCCCTCCTCCCAGATTCGTTTGGGGAAAGGAGGCTTTCCCCCCGCCAATCTCCATTTTGGGAAAGGAGGCTTTCCCCCCTCCCATCTCCATTTGGGGAAAGGAGGCTTTCCTCCCTCCCAGCTCCGTTTGGGAAAAGAAGACTTTTGCCCCCTTACAGCTCCTTTTGAGGAAAGGAGCCTTTCCCTCCTCCCAGCTCCGTTTGGGGAAAGGAGGCTTTCCCCGCTCCCATCTCCGTTTGGGGAAAGGAGGCTTTCTCCCTTTCCAGCTGCTTTTGGGGACGGGAGGCTTCCCTTCCAGCTCCATTTGGGGAAGAGAAGATTTCCCCCCCCTCCCAGCTCCGTTTGGTGAAAGGATGCTTTCCCCCCTCCCAGCTCCATTTGGGGAAAGGAGGCTTTTCCCAACTCCCAGCTGCATTTAGGGATGAGAGACTTCCCTCCCAGCTCCATTTGGGGAAAAGAAGATTTTCCCCCTCCCAGCTCCATTTTTGGAAAAGAAGCTTTGCCCTCTCCAAGCTCCATTTGGGGAAAGGAGACTTTACAGCTCTTTTTACGGAAAGGATTCTTTTTCCCCCTCCCAGCTATGTTTGGGGAAATGATGCTTTCCCCCCATCCCAGCCCCTTTTGGGGAAAGGAGGCTTTCCCCCTCCCAGCTCCATTTGGGGGAAAGGAGGCTTTTTCCACCTCCCAGCTCCATTTGGGGACGGGAGGATTCCATTCCAGCTCCATTTGGGGAAGAGAAGCTTTTACCCCCTCCGAGGTCCCTTTGGTTAAAGGAGGCTTTCCTCCCAGCTCCATTTGGGGAAAGGAGCCTTCCCCCCTCCCAGCTCTGTTTGGAGACGGGAGGCTTCCCCCCCTCCCAGCACCATTTGGGGAAAGGAGGCTTTCCCCCCTCCCAGCTCCCTTTGTGGAAAGGAGGCTTTCCCTCCTCCCAGATCCGTTTGTGGAAAGGAGGCTTCCCCCCCGCCAAGCTCCATTTGGGGAAAGGAGGCTTTCCCCCCTCCCATCTCCATTTCGGGAAAGGAGGCTTTCCTCCCTCCCAGCTCCCTTTGGGAAAAGAAGACTTTTGCCCCCTTACAGCTCCATTTGACGAAAGGAGCCTTTCCCTCCTCCCAGCTCCGTTTGGGGAAAGGAGGCTTTCCCCCCTCCCATCTCCGTTTGGGGAAAGGAGGCTTTCTCCCTTTCCAGCTCCTTTTGGGGACGGGAGGCTTCCCTTCCAGCTCCATTAGGGGAAGAGAAGCTTTCCCCCCTCCCAGCTCCGTTTGGTTAAAGGATGCTTTCCCCCCTCCGAGCTCCATTTGGGGAAAGGAGGCTTTTCCCAATTCCCAGCTGCATTTAGGGACGAGAGACTTCCCTCCCAGCTCCATTTGGGGAAAAGATTTTCCCCCTCCCAGCTCCATTTTTGGAAAAGAAGCTTTGCACCCTCTAAGCTCCATTTGGGGAAAGGAGACTTTACAGCTCTTTTTACGGAAAGGATTCTTTTTCCCCCTCCCAGCTATGTTTGGGGAAAGGATGCTTTCCCCCCATCCCAGCTCCATTTGGGGAAAGGAGGCTTTTTCCACCTCCCAGCTCCATTTGGGGACGGGAGGATTCCATTCCAGCTCCATTTGGGGAAGAGAAGGTCCGTTTGGTTAAAGGAGGCTTTCCCCCCTCCCAGCTCCATTTGGGAAAAGGAGCCTTCCCCCCTCCCAGCTCTGTTTGGGGACGGGAGGCTTTCCTCCCCTCCCAGCTCCATTTGGGAAAAGGAGACTTTTCCCCCCTTACAGCTCCGTTTGGGGAAAGGAGACTTCCCCCCCCCTTACAGCTCCGTTTGGGAAAAGGAGGCTTTCCCCCCCCTACCAGCACCATTTGGGGAAAGAAAACTTTCCCCCTCTTACAGCTGCATTTAGGGAAAGGAGCCTTTGCCTCCTCCAAGCTACGTTTAGGGAAAAGAAGCTTTCAACCATCGCAGCTCCATTTGGGGAAAAGAAGCTTTCCCCCTTTTACCAGCTCCGTTGGGGGAAAGGAGGCTTTCCCCGCTCCAAGCTACGTTTGGGGAAAATAAGCTTTCCCCCCTCCCAGATCCCTTTGGGGAAAGGAGGCTTCCCCCCTCACAGCTACATTTTTCGAAAGGAGACTCCCCCCCCCTTACAGCTCCGTTTGGGGAAAGGAGACTTCCCCCCCCTCCCAGCTCCGTTTGGGGAAAGATGACTTTCCCCCCTTACAGCTTCTTTTGGGGGAAAGGAAGCTTTTCCACCCTCCCAGCACCATTTGTGGAAATGAGGCTTTCTCCCCCTCCCAGCTCCGTTTTGGGAAAGGAGGCTTTCACCCCTCCGAACTCCATTTGGGGAAAGGAGGCTTTCCCCCCTCCCAGATCCGTTTGGGGAAAGGAGGCTTTCCCCCCTCCCACCTCCATTTGGGGAAAGGAGGCTTCCCCCCCATCTCCATCTGGAGAAAGGATGCTTTCCCCCCTTCCCCCGTTTGGGGAAAGAAGACTTTTGCCCCCTTACAGCTCCATTTGAGGAAAGGAGCCTTTAGCTCCTCCCATCTACATTTGGGGAAAAGAGGCTTTCAGCCCTCTGAACTCCATTTGGGGAAAGGAGGCTTTCCCCCCTCCCAGATCCGTTTGGGGAAAGGAGGCTTTTCCTCCCTCCCAGCTCCGTTTGGGGAAAGGAGGCTTTTAACCCATCACAGCTCCGTTTGGGGAAAGGAGGCTTTTAACCACTCACAGCTCCATTTGGGAAAAGGAGACTTTTCCCCCCTTACAGCTCCGTTTGGGGAAACGAGACTTTTCCCCCCTTACAGCTCCGTTTGGAGAAAGGAGGCTTTCCCACCTCCCAGCTCCATTTGGGGAAAGTAGGCTTCCCCCCCCTCCCAGCTCCGTTTCGGGAAAGGAGACTTTTCCCCCCTTACAGCTCCGTTTGGGGAAAGGAGGCTTTCCCCCTCCCAGCTCCATTAGGGATAAGGAGGGTTTTCCCCCCTCCCATCTCCATTTGGGGAAAGGAGTCTTTACCCCCTCCAAGCTCTGTTTGGGGAAAAGAAGCGGTCCCCCTTCCCAGCTCCGTTTGGGGAAAGGAGGCTTTTAACCCATCACAGCTCCATTTGGGAAAAGGAGGCTTTTAACCACTCACAGCTCCATTTGGGAAAAGGGAGACTTTTCCCCCCTTACAGCTCCGTTTGGGGAAACGAGACTTTTTCCCCCCTCCCATCTCCATTTGGGGAAAGGAGTCTTTACCCCCTCCAAGCTCCGTTTGGGGAAAAGAAGCTTTCCCCCCTCGCAGCTGCAATTGGGGAATGGAGCCTTTCCCCTCCAGCTCTATTTGGGGAAAGGAGGCTTTCCTCCCTCCAATCTCTGTTTGGGGAAAGGAGGCTTTCCCCCCTCCAAGCTCCATTTGGGGAAAGGAGGCTTTCCCTCCTCCCAGCTCCGTTTTTGGAAAGAAGACTTTTTCTCCCTTACAGCTCCATTTGAGGGAAGGAGCCTTTCCCTCCTCCCATCTACATTTGGGGAAAAGAAGTTTTCCCCCCTTACAGCTCCGTTTGGGGAAACGAGACTTCCCCCCCCCTTAAAGCTCCGTTTGGAGAAAGGAGTCTTTCCCACCTCCCAGCTCCATTTGGGGAAAGTAGGCTTCCCCCCTCCCAGCTCCATTTCGGGAAAGAAGACTTTTCCCCCCTTACAGCTCCGTTTGGGGAAAGGAGGCTTTCCCCCTCCCAGCTCCATTTGGGATAAGGAGGCTATTTCCCCCTCCCATCTCCGTTTGGGAAAATGAGGCTTTCTCCCTTTCCAGCTCTTTTTGGGGATGGGAGGCTTCCCTTCCAGCTCCATTTGGGGAAGAGAAGCTTTCCCCCCCTCCCAGGTCCATTTGGTTAAAGGAGGATTTCCCCCCCTCACATCTCCATTTGGGGAAAGGAGGCTTTCCTCCCTCCCAGCTCCGTTTGGGGAAAGAAGACTTTCCCCCCCTTAGAGCTCCATTTGGGGAAAGAAGCCTTTCCGTCCTCCCAGCTACGTTTGGGGAAAAGAAATTTTTGACCATCCCAGCTCCATTTGGGGAAAATAATCTTTCCCCCCCTTCCCAGCTCCGTTTGGGGAAAGTAGGCTTTCCCCCCTCCAAGCTATGTTTGGGGAAAAGAAGCTTTCCCCCCTCCCAGTTCCCTTTGGGGAAAGGAGGCTTCCCCCCTCCCAGCCAAATTTGGGAAAGGATACTTTCCCCCCCCCTTAAAGCTCCATTTGGGGAAAGGAGACTTTTCACCCCTCCCAGCTACATTTGGGGAAAGGATACTTTCCCCCCCTTAAAGCTCCGTTTTGGGAAAGGAGACTTTTCACCCCTTTAAGCTCCGTTTGGGGAAAGGAGGCTTTCCCCCCCTCCCAGATCCGTTTGGGGAAAGGAGGCTTTTCCTCCTCCCAGATCTGTTTGGGGAAAGGAGGCTTTTCCCCCTCCAAGCTCCATTTGGGGAAAAGAAACTTTCCCCCCTCCCACCTCCGTTTGGGGAAAGGGGGCTGCACCGCTCCCAGCTCTGTTTCGGGAAAGGAGGCTTTCCCTCCTCACAGCGCCGTTTGGGTAAAGGAGGCTTCCCCCCCCCTCCCAGCACCATTTGGGTAAAGGAGGCTTTCCCCCCTCCCAGCTCCGTTTGGGTAAAGGAGGCTTTCCCTCCTCCCAGATCCGTTTGGGGAAAGGAGGCTTTCCCCCCTCCAAGCTCCATTTGGGGAAAGGAGGCTTTCTCCCCTCCCATCTCCGTTTGGGGAAAGGAGGCTTTCCTCCCTCCCAGCTCCGTTTGGGGAAAGGAGGCTTTCCCTCCTCCCAGCTCCATTTGGGGAAAGGAGGCTTTCCCTCCTCCCAGGTCCGTTTGCATAAAGGAGGCTTTTAACCCCTCACAGCTCCGTTTGGGGAAATGAGACTTTCCCCCCCTTACAGCTCCATTTGGACAAAGGAGGCTTTCCCTCCCTCCCAGGTCCGTTTGCATAAAGGAGGCTTCCCTCCCTCCCAGCACCATTTGGGGAAAGGAGGCTTTCCCCCATCCCAGCTCCATTTGGGGAAAGGAGGCTTTCCCCCCTCCCAGATCCATTTGGGGAAAGGAGGCTTTCCCCCCGCCAAGCTCCATTTGGGGAAAGGAGGCTTTCAACCCTTCCCATCTCCATTTGGGGAAAGGAGGCTTTTGCCCCCTTACAGCTCCATTTGAGGAAAGGAGGCTTTCCCTCCTCCCAGATCCGTTTGGGGAAAGGAGGCTTTCCCCCCTCCAAGCTCCATTTGGGGAAAAGAAACTTTCCCCCCTCCCACCTCCGTTTGGGGAAAGGGGGCTGCACCCCTCCCAGCTCCGTTTGGGGAAAGGAGGCTTTCCCTCCTCCCAGATCCATTTCAGGAAAGGAGGCTATCCCCCCTCCAAGCTCCATTTGGGGAAAGAAGGATTTCACCCCTTACAGCTCCGTTTGGGAAAAGAAGACTTTTGCCCCCTTACAGCTCCATTTGAGGAAAGGAGGCTTTCCCTCCTCACAGATCCGTTTGGGGAAAGGAGGCTTTCCCCCCTCCAAGCTCCATTTGGGAAAAGAAACTTTCCCCCCTCCCACCTCTGTTTGGGGAAAGGGGGCTGCACCCCTCCCAGCTCTGTTTGGGGAAAGGAGGCTTTCCCTCCTCCCAGATCCATTTCAGGAAAGGAGGCTTTCCCCCCTCCAAGCTCCATTTGGGGAAAGGAGGCTTTTCCCCCTCCCATCTCCGTTTGGGGAAAGGAGGCTTTCCCCCCCTCCCATCTCCGTTTGTGGGAAAGGAGGCTTTCCCCCCTCCCATCTCTGTTTGGGGAAAGGAGGCTTTCTCCCTTACAGCTCCCTTTACCTAAAGGAGGCTTCCCTTCCAGCTCCATTTGGGTAAGAGAAGCTTCCCCCTCCTCCAGGTCCGTTTGGTTAAAGGAGGATTTCCCCCCCTCACATCTCCAATTGGGAAAGGATGCTTTCCCCCCCTCCCCGCTCCATTTGGGGAAAGGAGGCGTTTAACCCATCACAGCTCGGTTTGGGGAAAGGAGGCTTTTAACCCCTCACAGCTCCATTTAGGAAAAGGAGACTTTTCCCCCCTTACAGCTCCGTTTGGAGAAAGGAGGCTTTACCCCCTCCCAGCTCTATTTGGGGAAAAGAAACTTTCCCCCCTCCCAGCTCCGTTTGGGGAAAGGAGACTTTCCCCCCTCCCACCTCCGTTTGGGTAAAGGGGGCTTTCCCTCCTCCGAGATCCGTTTGGGGAAAGGAGGCTTTCCCCCCTCCAAGCTCCATTTCTGGAAAGAAGGCTTTCCCCCCTGCAAGCTCCATTTGGGGAAACAAGGCTTTTACCCCATCACAGCTCCGTTTGGGGAAAGGAGGCTTTCCCCCCTCCCATCTCCGTTTGGGGAAAGGAGGCTTTCCTCCCTCCCAGCTCCGTTTGGGGAAATATGACTTTTCCCCCTTACATCTACATTTGGGGAAAGGAGCCTTTCCGTCCTCCCAGCTATGTTTGGGGAAAAGAAGCTTTCTCCCATCCCAGCTCCATTTGGGGAAATGAGGCTTCCCCCCCTCCCCGCACCATTTGGGGAAATGAGGCTTTCACCCCTCCCATCTCCATTTGGGGAAAGGAGGCTGTTAACTCCTCACAGCTCCATTTGGGGAAAGGAGACTTTTCCCCCCTTGCAGTTACATTTGGGGAAAGATGACTTTCCCCTCTTACAGCTCTTTTGCGGGAAAGGAAGCTTTTCCTCCCTCCCAGCTCCGTTTGGGGAAAGGAGGCTTCCCCCCCTCCCCGCACCATTTGGGGAAATGAGGCTTTCACCCCTCCCATCTCCATTTGGGGAAAGGAGGCTTTCCCCCCTTTCCAGCTCCTTTTGGGGAAAGGAAGCTTTTCCTCCCTCCCAGATCCATTTGGGGAAAGGAGGCTTTCCCCCCTCCCAGCTCCGTTTGGGTAAAGGAGGCTTTCCCTCCTCCCAGATCCGTTTGGGGAAAGGAGGCTTTCCTCCCTCCCAGCTCCGTTTGGGGAAAGAAGACTTTTTCTCCCTTACAGCTCCATTTGAGGAAAGGAGCCTTTCCCCCCTCCCAGCTCCATTTGGGGAAAGGAGGCTTTCCCTCCTCCCAGATCCGTTTGGGGAAAGGAGGCTTTTAACCCCTCACAGCTCCATTTAGATGAATGAGACTTTTCCCCCCTTACAGCTCCGTTTGGAGAAAGGAGGCTTTCCCACCTCCCAGCTCTATTTGGGGAAAGTAGGCTTCCCCCCTCCCAGCTCCGTTTCGGGAAAGGAGACTTTTCCCCCCTTACAGCTCCATTTGGGGAAAGGAGGCTTTCCCCCTCCCAGCTCCATTTGGGATAAGGAGGCTTTTCCCACCTCCCATCTCCGTTTGGGGAAAGGAGTCTTTACCCCCTCCCAGCTCTATTTGGGGAAAAGAAACTTTCCCCCCTCCCAGCTCCGTTTGGGGAAAGGAGGCTTTCCCCCCTCCCACCTCCGTTTGGGTAAAGGGGCTTTCCCTCCTCCGAGATCCGTTTGGGGAAAGGAGGCTTTCCCCCTCCAAGCTCCATTTCTGGAAAGGAGGCTTTCCCCCCTGCAAGCTCCATTTGGGGAAACAAGGCTTTTAACCCATCACAGCTCCGTTTGGGGAAAGGAGGCTTTCCCCCCTCCCATCTCCGTTTGTGGAAAGGAGGCTTTCCTCCCTCCCAGCTCCGTTTGGGGAAATATGACTTTCCCCCCTTACATCTCCATTTGGGGAAAGGAGCCTTTCCGTCCTCCCAGCTATGTTTGGGGAAAAGAAGCTTTCTCCCATCCCAGCTCCATTTGGGGAAAAGAAGCTTTCCCCCCTTCCCAGCTCCATTTGGGGAAAGGAGGCTGTTAACTCCTCACAGCTCCGTTTGGGGAAAGGAGACTTTTCCCCCCTTGCAGTTACATTTGGGGAAAGATGACTTTCCCCCCTTACAGCTCTTTTTCGGGAAAGGAAGCTTTTCCTCCCTCCCAGCTCCGTTTGGGAAAAGAAGACTTTTGCCCCCTTACAGCTCCATTTGAGGAAAGGAGCCTTTCCCTCCTCCCAGCTCCGTTTCGGGAAAGGACACTTTCCCCCCCTTACAGCTCCATTTGGACAAAGGTGGCTTTCCCTCCCTCCCAGGTCCGTTTGCATAAAGGAGGCTTCCCTCCCTCCCAGCACCATTTGGGGAAAGGAGGCTTTCCCCCCTCCCAGCTCCATTTGGGGAATGGAGGCTTTGCCTCCTCCCAGATCCATTTTGGGAAAGGAGGCTTTACCCCCTCCAAGTTCCATTTGGGGAAAAGAAACTTTCCCCCCTCCCACCTCCGTTTGGGGAAAGGCGGCTGCACCCCTCCCAGCTCTGTTTGGGGAAAGGAGGCTTTCCCTCCTCCCAGATCCATTTCAGGAAAGGAGGCTTTCCCCCCTCCAAGCTCCATTTGGGGAAAGGAGGCTTTCCCCCCTCCCATCTCCGTTTGGGGAAAGGAGGCTTTCCCCCCCTCCCATCTCCGTTTGTGGGAAAGGAGGCTTTCCCCCCTCCATTCTCTGTTTGGGGAAAGGAGGCTTTCTCCCTTACAGCTCCCTTTACCTAAAGGAGGCTTCCCTTCCAGCTCCATTTGGGTAAGAGAAGCTTCCCCCTCCTCCCAGGTCCGTTTGGTTAAAGGAGGCTTTCCCCCCCTCACATCTCCATTTGGGGAAAGGATGCTTTCCCCCACTCCCCGCTCCATTTGGGGAAAGGAGGCGTTTAACCCATCACAGCTCGGTTTGGGGAAAGGAGGCTTTTAACCCCTCACAGCTCCATTTAGGAAAAGGAGACTTTTCCCCCCTTACAGCTCCGTTTGGAGAAAGGAGGCTTTCCCACCTCCCAGCTCTATTTGGGGAAAGGAGGCTTTCCCTCCTCCCATCTCTGTTTGGGGAAAGGAGGCTTTCTCCCTTACAGCTCCCTTTACCTAAAGGAGGCTTCCCTTCCAGCTCCATTTGGGTAAGAGTAGCTTCCCCCCCTCCCAGGTCCGTTTGGTTAAAGGATGCTTTCCCCCCTCCCCGCTCCATTTCGGGAAAGGAGGCTTTTAACCCATCACAGCTCGGTTTGGGGAAAGGAGGCTTTTAACCCCTCACAGCTCCATTTAGGAAAAGGAGACTTTTCCCCCCTTACAGCTCCGTTTGGAGAAAGGAGGCTTTCCCACCTCCCAGCTCTATTTGGGGAAAGTAGGCTTCCCCCCCTCCAGCTCCGTTTGGGGAAAGGAGACTTTCCCCCCTCCCACCTCCGTTTGGGTAAAGGGGGCTTTCCCTCCTCCGAGATCCGTTTGGGGAAAGGAGGCTTTCCCCCCTCCAAGCTCCATTTCGGGAAAGGAGGCTTTCCACCCTCCAAGCTCCATTTGGGGAAACAAGGCTTTTAACCCATCACAGCTCCGTTGGGGGAAAGAAGGCTTTCCCCCCTCCCATCTCCGTTTGGGGAAAGGAGGCTTTCCTCCCTCCCAGCTCCGTTTGGGGAAAAGAAGCTTTCCCCCCTTTCCAGCTCCATTTGGGGAAAGGAGGCTTTACCCCTCCCTGCTCCATTTGGGGAAAGGAGGCTGTTAACTCCTCACAGCTCCATTTGGGGAAAGGAGACTTTTCCCCCCTTGCAGTTACATTTGGGGAAAGATGACTTTCCCCCCTTTACAGCTCTGTTTGGTAAAAGGAGGTTTTCCCCCCTCCCAGCTCCATTTGGGGAAAGTAGGCTTTCAGCCCCCGCCCAGCTCCGTTTGGGGAAAGGAGGCTTCCCCCCCTTCCAGCTCCGTTTGGGGAAAGATGACTTTTCCAACTTACAGCTCCGTTTGGGGAAAGGAGGCTTTCTCCCTTTCCAGCTCCTTTTGGTGACGGGAGGCTTCCCTTCCAGCTCCATTTGGGGAAGAGAAGCTTTCCCCCCCCCTTCCAGGTACGTTTGGTTAAATGATGCTTTCTCCCCCTCAAATCTCCATTTGGGGAAAGGAGGCTTTCCTCCCTGCCAGATCCGTTTGCGGAAAGGAGGCTTCCCCCCCCTGCCAGCACCATTTGGGGAAAGGAGGCTTTCCCCCCTCCCAGCTCCATTTGGGGAAAGGAGGCTTTCCCTCCTCCCAGATTCATTTGGGGAAAGGAGGCTTTCCCCCCTCCCATCTCCGTTTGGGGAAAGGAGGCTTTCCTCCCTCCCAGCTCCGTTTGGGAAAAGAAGACTTTTGCCCCCTTACAGCTCCATTTGAGGAAAGGAGCCTTTCCCTCCTCCCAGCTCCGTTTGGGGAAAGGAGGCTTTCCCCGCTCCCATCTCCGTTTGGGGAAAGGAGGCTTTCTCCCTTTCCAGCTGCTTTTGGGGACGGGAGGCTTCCCTTCCAGCTCCATTTGGGGAAGAGAAGATTTCCCCCCCCCTCCCAGCTCCGTTTGGTGAAAGGATGCTTTCCCCCCTTCCCCCGTTTGGGGAAAGAAGACTTTTGCCCCCTTACAGTCCCCCCTTCCCCCGTTTGGGGAAAGAAGACTTTTGCCCCCCTTACAGCTCCATTTGAGGAAAGGAGCCTTTACCTCCTCCCATCTACATTTGGGGAAAAGAGGCTTTCACCCCTCTGAACTCCGTTTGGGGAAAGGAGGCTTTCCCTCCTCCCAGATCCATTTGGGGAAAGGAGGCTTTTCCTCCCTCCCAGCTCCGTTTGGGGAAAGGAGGCTTTTAACCCATCACAGCTCCGTTTGGGGAAAGGAGGCTTTTAACCACTCACAGCTCCATTTGGGAAAAGGAGACTTTTCACCCCTCCCAGCTCCGTTTGGGGAAACGAGACTTTTTCCCCCCTCCCATCTCCATTTGGGGAAAGGAGTCTTTACCCTCTCCAAGCTCCGTTTGGGGAAAAGAAGCTTTCCCCCCTCGCAGCTGCAATTGGGGAATGGAGCCTTTCCCCTCCAGCTCTATTTGGGGAAAGGAGGCTTTCCTCCCTCCAATCTCTGTTTGGGGAAAGGAGGCTTTCCCCCCCTCCAAGCTCCATTTGGGGAAAGGAGGCTTTCCCCCCTCCCATCTCTGTTTGGGGAAAGGCGGCTTTCCCTCCTCCCAGCTCCGTTTTTGGAAAGAAGACTTTTTCTCCCTTACAGCTCCATTTGAGGAAAGGAGCCTTTCCCTCCTCCCATCTACATTTGGGGAAAAGAAGTTTTCCCCCCTTCCCAGCTCCGTTTGGGGAAAGGAGGCTTTTAACCCCTCACAGCTACGTTTGGGGAAAGAAGGCTTTTAACCCCTCACAGCTCCATTTGGGAAAAGGAGACTTTTCCCCCCTTACAGCTCCGTTTGGGGAAATGAGACTTCCCCCCCCCCTTAAAGCTCCGTTTGGAGAAAGGAGGCTTTCCCACCTCCCAGCTCCATTTGGGGAAAGTAGGCTTCCCCCCTCCCAGCTCCATTTCTGGAAAGAAGACTTTTCCCCCTTACAGCTCCGTTTGGGGAAAGGAGGCTTTCCCCCTCCCAGCTCCATTTGGGATAAGGAGGCTATTTCCCCCTCCCATCTCCGTTTGGGAAAAGGAGGATTTCGCCCTTTCCAGCTCTTTTTGGGGACGGGAGGCTTCCCTTCCAGCTCCATTTGTGGAAGAGAAGCTTTCCCCCCCTCCCAGGTCCGTTTGGTTAAAGGAGGCTTTCCCCCCCTCACATCTCCATTTGGGGAAAGGAGGCTTTCCTCCCTCCCAGCTCCGTTTGGGGAAATATGACTTTCCCCCCTTAAAGCTCCATTTGGGGAAAGAAGCCTTTCCGTCCTCCCAGCTACGTTTTGGGGAAAAGTAGCTTTCTCCCATCCCAGCTCCATTTGGGTAAAAGAAGCATTCCACCCTTCCCAGCTCCGTTTGGGGAAAAGTGGCTGTTAACTCCTCACAGCTCCATTTGGGGAAAGGAGACTCCCCCCCCCTTACAGGTCCATTTGGGGAAAGGAGGCTTTCCTCCCTCCCATCTCCATTTGGGGAAAGAAGACTTTCCCCCCCTTACAGCTCCATTTGGGGAAACAAGGCTTTTAACCATCACAGCTCCGTTGGGGGAAAGAAGGCTTTCCCCCCTCCCATCTCCGTTTGGGGAAAGGAGGCTTTCCTCCCTCCCAGCTCCGTTTGGGGAAATATGACGTTCCCCCCCTTACATCTCCATTTGGGGAAAGGAGCCTTTCAGTCCTCCCAGCTATGTTTGGGGAGAAGAAGCTTTCTCCCATCCCAGCTCCATTTGGGGAAAAGAAGCTTTCCCCCCTTTCCCAGCTCCATTTGGGGAAAGGAGGCTTTACCCCTCCCTGCTCCATTTGGGGAAAGGAGGCTGTTAACTCCTCACAGCTCCATTTGGGGAAAGGAGACTTTTCCCCCCCTTGCAGTTACATTTGGGGAAAGATGACTTTCCCCCCTTTACAGCTCTGTTTGGTAAAAGGAGGTTTTCCCCCCCTCCCAGCTCCATTTGGGGAAAGTAGGCTTTCAGCCCCGCCCAGCTCCGTTTGGGGAAAGGAGGCTTCCCCCCCTTCCAGCTCCGTTTGGGGAAAGATGACTTTTCCAACTTACAGCTCCGTTTGGGGAAAGGAGGCTTTCTCCCTTTCCAGCTCCTTTTGGTGACGGGAGGCTTCCCTTCCAGCTCCATTTGGGGAAGAGAAGCTTTCCCCCCCCCTTCCAGGTACGTTTGGTTAAATGATGCTTTCTCCCCCTCAAATCTCCATTTGGGGAAAGGAGGCTTTCCTCCCTGCCAGATCCGTTTGCGGAAAGGAGGCTTCCCCCCCTGCCAGCACCATTTGGGGAAAGGAGGCTTTCCCCCCTCCCAGCTCCATTTGGGGAAAGGAGGCTTTCCCTCCTCCCAGATTCATTTGGGGAAAGGAGGCTTTCCCCCCTCCCATCTCCGTTTGGGGAAAGGAGGCTTTCCTCCCTCCCAGCTCCATTTGGGAAAAGAAGACTTTTGCCCCCTTACAGCTCCATTTGAGGAAAGGAGCCTTTCCCTCCTCCCAGCTCCGTTTGGGGAAAGGAGGCTTTCCCCGCTCCCATCTCCGTTTGGGGAAAGGAGGGCTTTCTCCCCTTTCCAGCTGCTTTTGGGGACAGGAGGCTTCCCTTCCAGCTCCATTTGGGGAAGAGAAGATTTCCCCCCCCTCCCAGCTCCGTTTGGTGAAAGGATGCTTTCCCCCCTTCCCCCGTTTGGGGAAAGAAGACTTTTGCCCCCTTACAGCTCCATTTGAGGAAAGGAGCCTTTACCTCCTCCCATCTACATTTGGGGAAAAGAGGCTTTCACCCCTCTGAACTCCGTTTGGGGAAAGGAGGCTTTCCCTCCTCCCAGATCCATTTGGGGAAAGGAGGCTTTTCCTCCCTCCCAGCTCCGTTTGGGGAAAGGAGGCTTTTAACCCATCACAGCTCCGTTTGGGGAAAGGAGGCTTTTAACCACTCACAGCTCCATTTGGGAAAAGGAGACTTTTCACCCCTCCCAGCTCCGTTTGGGGAAACGAGACTTTTTCCCCCCTCCCATCTCCATTTGGGGAAAGGAGTCTTTACCCCCTCCAAGCTCCGTTTGGGGAAAAGAAGCTTTCCCCCCCTCGCAGCTGCAATTGGGGAATGGAGCCTTTCCCCTCCAGCTCTATTTGGGGAAAGGAGGCTTTCCTCCCTCCAATCTCTGTTTGGGGGAAAGGAGGCTTTCCCCCCTCCAAGCTCCATTTGGGGAAAGGAGGCTTTCCCCCCTCCCATCTCTGTTTGGGGAAAGGCGGCTTTCCCTCCTCCCAGCTCCATTTTTGGAAAGAAGACTTTTTCTCCTCCCTTACAGCTCCATTTGAGGAAAGGAGCCTTTCCCTCCTACCATCTACATTTGGGGAAAAGAAGTTTTCCCCCCTTCCCAGCTCCGTTTGGGGAAAGGAGGCTTTTAACCCCTCACAGCTACGTTTGGGGAAAGAAGGCTTTTAACCCCTCACAGCTCCATTTGGGAAAAGGAGACTTTTCCCCCCTTACAGCTCCGTTTGGGGAAATGAGACTTCCCCCCCCCCCCGTTAAAGCTCTGTTTGGAGAAAGGAGGCTTTCCCACCTCCCAGCTCCATTTGGGGAAAGTAGGCTTCCCCCCCTCCCAGCTCCATTTCTGGAAAGAAGACTTTTCCCCCCTTACAGCTCCGTTTGGGGAAAGGAGGCTTTCCCCCCTCCCAGCTCCATTTGGGATAAGGAGGCTATTTCCCCCTCCCATCTCCGTTTGGGAAAAGGAGGATTTCGCCCTTTCCAGCTCTTTTTGGGGACGGGAGGCTTCCCTTCCAGCTCCATTTGTGGAAGAGAAGCTTTCCCCCCCTCCCAGGTCCGTTTGGTTAAAGGAGGCTTTCCCCCCCTCACATCTCCATTTGGGGGAAAGGAGGCTTTCCTCCCTCCCAGCTCCGTTTGGGGAAATATGACTTTCCCCCCTTAGAGCTCCATTTGGGGAAAGAAGCCTTTCCGTCCTCCCAGCTACGTTTGGGGAAAAGTAGCTTTCTCCCATCCCAGCTCCATTTGGGTAAAAGAAGCATTCCACCCTTCCCAGCTCCGTTTGGGGAAAAGTGGCTGTTAACTCCTCACAGCTCCATTTGGGGAAAGGAGACTCCCCCCCCCTTACAGGTCCATTTGGGGAAAGGAGGCTTTCCTCCCTCCCATCTCCATTTGGGGAAAGAAGACTTTCCCCCCCTTACAGCTCCATTTGGGGAAAGGAGCCTTTCCCTCCTCCCAGCTACGTTTGGGGAAAAGAACCTTTTGACCATCCCCAGCTCCATTTGTGGAAAAGAATCTTTCCCCCCCTTCCCAGCTCCGTTTGGGGAAAGGAGGCTTTCCCTCCTCCCAAATCCATTTCGGGAAAGGAGGCTATCCCCCCTCCAAGCTCCATTTGGGGAAAGGAGGCTTTCACCCCTCCCACCTCCGTTTGGGGAAAGGGGGCTGCACCCCTCCCAGGTCTGTTTGGGGAAAGGAGGCTTTCCCTCCTCCCAGATCCATTTCAGGAAAGGAGGCTTTCCCCCCTCCAAGCTCCATTTGAGGAAAGGAGCCTTTCCCTCCTCCCAGATCCGTTTGGGGAAAGGAGGCTTTCCCCCCTCCAAGCTCCATTTGGGGAAAAGAAACTTTCCCCACTCCCACCTCCGTTTGGGGAAAGGGGGCTGCACCCCTCCCAGCTCTGTTTGGGGAAAGGAGGCTTTCCCTCCTCCCAGATCCATTTCAGGAAAGGAGGCTTTCCCCCTTCCAAGCTCCATTTGGGGAAAGGAGGCTTTCCCCCCTCCCAGCTCCATTTGGGGAAAAGAAACTTTCCCCCCTCCCACCTCCATTTGGGGAAAGGGGGCTGCACCCCTCCCAGCTCTGTTTGGGGAAAGGAGGCTTTCCCTCCTCCCAGATCCATTTCAGGAAAGGAGGCTTTCCCCCCTCCCATCTCCGTTTGGGGAAAGGAGGCTTTCCCCCCCTCCCATCTCCGTTTGGGGAAAGGAGGCTTTCCCACCACCCATCTCAGTTTGGGGAAAGGAGGCTTTCTCCCTTACAGCTCCCTTTACCTAAAGGAGGCTTCCCTTCCAGCTCCATTTGGGTAAGAGAAGCTTCCCCCCCCCTCCCAGGTCCGTTTGGTTAAAGGATGCTTTCCCCCCCCTCCCCGCTCCATTTCGGGAAAGGAGGCTTTTAACCCATCACAGCTCGGTTTCGGGAAAGGAGGCTTTTAACCCCTCACAGCTCCATTTAGGAAAAGGAGACTTTTCCCCCCTTATAGCTCCGTTTGGAGAAAGGAGTCTTTCCCACCTCCCAGCTCTTTTTGGGGAAAGTAGGCTTCCCCCCCTCCCAGCTCCGTTTCGGGAAAGGAGACTTTTCCCCCCTTACAGCTCTGTTTGGGGAAAGTAGGCTTTCCCCCTCCCAGCTCCATTTGGGATAAGGAGGCTTTTCCCCCCTCCCATCTCCGTTTGGGGAAAGGAGTCTTTACCCCCTCCAAGCTCCGTTTGGGGAAAGGAGGCTTTCCCCCCTCCCATCTCCGTTTGGGGAAAGGAGGCTTTCCTCCCTCCCAGCTCCTTTTGGGGAAATATGACTTTCCCCCCTTACCTCTCCATTTGGGGAAAGAAGCCTTTCCGTCCTCCCAGCTATGTTTGGGGAAAAGAAGCTTTCTCCCATCCCAGCTCCATTTGGGGAAAAGAAGCTTTCCCCCCTTCCCAGCTCCATTTGGGGAAAGGAGGCTGTTAACTACTCACAGCTCCATTTGGGGAAAGGAGACTTTTCCCCCCTTGCAGTTACATTTGGGGAAAGATGACTTTCCCCCCTTACAGCTCTTTTTCGGGAAAGAAAGCTTTTCCCTCCCTCCCAGCTCCGTTTGGGGAAAGGAGGCTTCCCCCCCTCCCCGCACCATTTGGGGAAATGAGGCTTTCACCCCCTCCCAGCTCCATTTGGGGGAAAGGAGGCTGTCCCCCCTCCCAGCTCTGTTTGGGGAAAGGAGGCTTTCCCCCCTCCAATCTCTGTTTGGGGAAAGGAGGCTTTCCCCCCTCCCAGCTCCGGAAGGGGAAAGGAAGCTTTTCCTCCCTCCCAGATCCATTTGGGGAAAGGAGGCTTTCCCCCCTCCCCATCTCCATTTGGGGAAAGGAGACTTTCCCCCCCCTTCCAGCTCCTTTTGGGGAAAGGAAGCTTTTCCTCCCTCCCAGATCCATTTGGGGAAAGGAGGCTTTCCTCCCTCCCAGCGCCGTTTGGGGAAAGGAGGAGCTTCCCCCCCCTCCCAGCACCATTTGGGGAAAGGAGGCTTTCCCCCCTCCCAGCTCCGTTTGGGTAAAGGAGGCTTTCCCTCCTCCCAGATCCGTTTGGGGAAAGGAGGCTTTCCCCCCTCCAAGCTCCATTTGGGGAAAGGAGGCTTTCCCCCCTCCTATCTCCCTTTCGGGAAAGGAGGCTTTCCTCCCTCCCAGCTCCGTTTGGGGAAAGAAGACTTTTTCTCCCTTACAGCTCCATTTGAGGAAAGGAGCCTTTCCCCCCTCCCAGCTCCATTTGGGGAAAGGAGGCTTTCCCTCCTCCCAGGTCCGTTTGCATAAAGGAGGCTTTTAACCCCTCACAGCTCCGTTTGGGGAAATGAGACTTTCCCCCCCTTACAGCTCCATTTGGACAAAGGAGGCTTTCCCTCCCTCCCAGAAAGGAGGCTTTCCCCCTCCAGCTCCATTTGGGATAAGGAGGCTTTTCCCCCCTCCCATCTCCGTTTGGGGAAAGGAGTCTTTACCCCCTCCAAGCTCCATTTGGGGAAAAAAAGCTTTCCCCCCTCCCAGCTGCAATTGGGGAAAGGAGCCTTTCCCCCCAGCTCTATTTGGGGAAAGGAGGCTTTCCCCGCTCCCATCTCCGTTTGGGAAGTAGGCTTTCTCCCTTTCCAGCTGCTTTTGGGGATGAGAGACTTCCTCCCAGCTCCATTTGGGGAAAAGAAGATTTTTCCCCCTCTCAGCTCCATTTTTGGAAAAGAAGCTTTGCCCTCTCCAAGCTCCATTTGGGGAAAGGAGACTTTACAGCTCTTTTTGCCGAAAGGATTCTTTTTCCCCCTCCAGCTATGTTTGGGGAAAGGATGCTTTCCCCCCATCCCAGCCCCTTTTGGGGAAAGGAGGCTTTCCCCCTCCCAGCTCCATTTGGGGAAAGGAGGCTTTTTCCACCTCCCCAGCTCCATTTGGGGACGGGAGGATTCCATTCCAGCTCCATTTGGGGAAGAGAAGCTTTTACCCCCTCCGAGGTCCCTTTGGTTAAAGGAGGCTTCCTCCCAGCTCCATTTGGGGAAAGGAGCCTTCCCCCTCCCAGCTCTGTTTGGGGACGGGATGCTTCCCCCCTCCCAGCTCCATTTGGGGAAAGGAGGCTGTTAACTCCTCACAGCTCCATTTGGGGAAAGGAGACTTTTCCCCCCTTCCAGTTACATTTGGGGAAAGATGACTTTCCCCCCTTTACAGCTCTTTTTGGTAAAAGGAGGTTTTCCCCCCTCCCAGCTCCATTTGGGGGAAAGTAGGCTTTCAGCCCCGCCCAGCTCCGTTTGGGGAAAGGAGGCTTCCTCCCCTTCCAGCTCCGTTTGGGGAAAGATGACTTTTCCCCTTTCCAGCTCCGTTTGGGGAAAGGAGGCTTTCTCCCTTTCCAGCTCCTTTTGGTGACGGGAGGCTTCCTTCCAGCTCCATTTGGGGAAGAGAAGCTTTCGCCCACCTCCCAGGTCCGTTTGGTTAAATGATGCTTTCTCCCCCTCAAATCTCCATTTGGGGAAAGGAGGCTTTCCTCCCTCCAGATCCGTTTGGGGAAAGGAGGCTTCATCCCCTGCCAGCACCATTTGGGGAAAGGAGGCTTTCCCCCCCTCCCAGCTCCATTTGGGGAAAGGAGGCTTTCCCTCCTCCCAGATTCGTTTGGGGAAAGGAGGCTTTCCCCCCGCCAATCTCCATTTGGGGAAAGGAGGCTTTCCCCCCTCCCATCTCCGTTTGGGGAAAGGAGGCTTTCCTCCCTCCCAGCTCCGTTTGGGAAAAGGAGGCTTTCCCTGCTCCCATCTCCGTTTGGGGAAAGGAGGCTTTCTCCCTTTCCAGCTGCTTTTAGGGATGAGAGACTTCCCTCCCAGCTCCATTTGGGGAAAAGAAGATTTTCCCCCTCCCAGCTCCATTTTTGGAAAAGAAGCTTTGCCCTCTCCAAGCTCCATTTGGGGAAAGGAGACTTTACAGCTCTTTTTACGGAAAGGATTCTTTTCCCCCTCCCAGCTATGTTTGGGGAAAGGATGCTTTCCCCCCATCCCAGCCCCTTTTGGGGAAAGGAGGCTTTCCCCCTCCCAGCTCCATTTGGGGAAAGGAGGCTTTTTCCACCTCCCAGCTCCATTTGGGGACGGGAGGATTCCATTCCAGCTCCATTTGGGGAAGAGAAGCTTTTACCCCCTCCGAGGTCCCTTTGGTTAAAGGAGGCTTTCCTCCCAGCTCCATTTGTGGAAAGGAAGCTTTCCCTCCTCCCAGATCCGTTTGGGGAAAGGAGGCTTTCCCCCCGCCAAGCTCCATTTGGGGAAAGGAGGCTTTCCCCCCTCCCAGCTCCGTTTGGGTAAAGGAGGCTTTCCCTCCTCCCAGATCCGTTTGGGGAAAGGAGGCTTTCCCCCCTCCAAGCTCCATTTGGGGAAAGGAGGCTTTCCCCCCTCCTATCTCCCTTTCGGGAAAGGAGGCTTTCCTCCCTCCCAGCTCCGTTTGGGGAAAGAAGACTTTTTCTCCCTTACAGCTCCATTTGAGGAAAGGAGCCTTTCCCCCTCCAGCTCCATTTGGGGAAAGGAGGCTTTCCCTCCTCCCAGGTCCGTTTGCATAAAGGAGGCTTTTAACCCCTCACAGCTCCGTTTGGGGAAATGAGACTTTCCCCCCCTTACAGCTCCATTTGGACAAGGAGGCTTTCCCTCCCTCCCAGGTCCGTTTGCATAAAGGAGGCTTCCCTTCCCTCCCAGCTCTATTTGGGGAAAGTAGGCTTCCCCCCCTCCCAGCTCCGTTTCGGGAAAGGAGACTTTTCCCCCCTTACACCTCCGTTTGGGGAAAGGAGGCTTTCCCCCTCCCAGCTCCATTGGGATAAGGAGGCTTTTCCCCCCTCCCATCTCCGTTTGGGGAAAGGAGTCTTTACCCCCTCCAAGCTCCATTTGGGAAAAAAAAGCTTTCCCCCCTCCCAGCTGCAATTGGGGAAAGGAGCCTTTCCCCCCCACCCCCGCAGCTCTATTTGGGGAAAGGAGGCTTTCCCCGCTCCCATCTCCGTTTGGGGAAGTAGGCTTTCTCCCTTTCCAGCTGCTTTTGGGGATGAGAGACTTCCCTCCCAGCTCCATTTGGGGAAAAGAAGATTTTTCCCCCTCTCAGCTCCATTTTTGGAAAAGAAGCTTTGCCCTCTCCAAGCTCCATTTGGGAAAGGAGACTTTACAGCTCTTTTTGCCGAAAGGATCTTTTTCCCCCTCCCAGCTATGTTTGGGGAAAGGATGCTTTCCCCCCATCCCAGCCCCTTTTGGGGAAAGGAGGCTTTCCCCCTCCCAGCTCCATTTGGGGAAAGGAGGCTTTTTCCACCTCCAGCTCCATTTGGGGACGGGAGGATTCCATTCCAGCTCCATTTGGGGAAGAGAAGCTTTTACCCCCTCCGAGGTCCCTTTGGTTAAAGGAGGCTTTCCTCCCAGCTCCATTTGGGGAAAGGAGCCTTCCCCCCTCCCAGCTCTGTTTGGGGACGGGATGCTTCCCCCCTCCCAGCTCCATTTGGGGGAAAGGAGGCTGTTAACTCCTCACAGCTCCATTTGGGGAAAGGAGACTTTTCCCCCCTTCCAGTTACATTTGGGGAAAGATGACTTTCCCCCCTTTACAGCTCTTTTGGTAAAAGGAGGTTTTCCCCCTCCCAGCTCCATTTGGGGAAAGTAGGCTTTCAGCCCCGCCCAGCTCCGTTTGGGGAAAGGAGGCTTCCTCCCCTTCCAGCTCCGTTTGGGGAAAGATGACTTTTCCCCCTTCCAGCTCCGTTTGGGGAAAGGAGGCTTTCTCCCCTTTCCAGCTCCTTTTGGTGACGGGAGGCTTCCCTTCCAGCTCCATTTGGGAAGAGAAGCTTTCGCCCCACCTCCCAGGTCCGTTTGGTTAAATGATGCTTTCTCCCCCTCAAATCTCCATTTGGGGAAAGGAGGCTTTCCTCCCTCCCAGATCCGTTTGGGGAAAGGAGGCTTCATCCCCTGCCAGCACCATTTGGGGAAAGGAGGCTTTCCCCCCTCCCAGCTCCATTTGGGGAAAGGAGGCTTTCCCTCCTCCCAGATTCGTTTGGGGAAAGGAGGCTTTCCCCCCGCCAATCTCCATTTGGGGAAAGGAGGCTTTCCCCCCTCCCATCTCCGTTTGGGGAAAGGAGGCTTTCCTCCCTCCCAGCTCCGTTTGGGAAAAGGAGGCTTTCCCTGCTCCCATCTCCGTTTGGGGAAAGGAGGCTTTCTCCTTTCCAGCTGCTTTTAGGGATGAGAGACTTCCCTCCCAGCTCCATTTGGGGAAAAGAAGATTTTCCCCTCCCAGCTCCATTTTTGGAAAAGAAGCTTTGCCCTCTCCAAGCTCCATTTGGGGAAAGGAGACTTTACAGCTCTTTTACGGAAGGATTCTTTTTCCCCCTCCCAGCTATGTTTGGGGAAAGGATGCTTTCCCCCCATCCCAGCCCCTTTTGGGGAAAGGAGGCTTTCCCCCTCCCAGCTCCATTTGGGGAAAGGAGGCTTTTTCCACCTCCCAGCTCCATTTGGGGACGGGAGGATTCCAATTCCAGGCTCCATTTGGGGAAGAGAAGCTTTTACCCCCTCCGAGGTCCCTTTGGTTAAAGGAGGCTTTCCTCCCAGCTCCATTTGTGGAAAGGAAGCTTTCCCTCCTCCCAGATCCGTTTGGGGAAAGGAGGCTTTCCCCCCGCCAAGCTCCATTTGGGGAAAGGAGGCTTTCCCCCCTCCCATCTCCGTTTCGGGAAAGGAGGCTTTCCTTCCTCCCAGCTCCGTTTGGGAAAAGATGACTTTTGCCCCCTTACAGCTCCATTTGACGAAAGGAGCCTTTCCCTCCTCCCAGCTCCGTTTGGGGGAAAGGAGGCTTTCCCCCCTCGCCCCTCTCCCCTATCTCCTCGTTTGGGGAAAGGAGGCTTTCCTCCCTTTCCAGCTCCTTTGGGGACGGGAGGCTTCCCTTCCAGCTCCATTAGGGGAGAGAATATTTCCCCCCCTCCCAGCTCCGTTTGGTGAAAGGATGCTTTCCCCCTCCGAGCTCCATTTGGGGAAAGGAGGCTTTTCCCATTCCCCAGCTGCATTTAGGACGAGAGACTTCCCTCCCAGCTCCATTTGGGGAAAAGATTTCCCCCTCCCAGCTCCATTTTTGGAAAAGAAGCTTTGCACCTTCTAAGCTCCATTTGGGAAAGGAGACTTTACAGCTCTTTTTACGGAAAGGATTCTTTTTCCCCTCCCAGCTATGTTTGGGGAAAGGAGGCTTTTTCCACCTCCCAGCTCCATTTGGGGACGGAGGATTCCATTCCAGCTCCATTTGGGGAAGAGAAGGTCCGTTTGGTTAAAGGAGGCTTTCCCCCCTCCCAGCTCCATTTGGGGAAAGGAGGCTTTCCCCCCTCCCAGCTCTGTTTGGGGACGGGAGGTTTCGCTCCCCTCCCAGCTCCATTTGGGAAAAGGAGACTTTTCCCCCCCTTACAGCTCCGTTTGGGGAAACGAGACTTTCCCCCCCCTTACAGCTCCGTTTGGGAAAAGGAGGCTTTCCCCCCCTCCCAGCTCCATTTGGGGAAAGGAGACTTTTCCCCCCTTACAGCTCCGTTTGGGGAAACGAGACTTTTCCCCCCTCCCATCTCCATTTGGGGAAAGGAGTCTTTACCCCCTCCAAGCTCCGTTTGGGGAAAAGAAGCTTTCCCCCCTCGCAGCTGCAATTGGGGAATGGAGCCTTTCCCCTCCAGCTCTATTTGGGGAAAGGAGGCTTTCCTCCCTCCAATCTCTGTTTAGGGAAAGGAGGCTTTCCCCCCTCCCATCTCCATTTGGGGAAAGGAGCCTTTCCCCCCCCCAGCTCTATTTGGGGAAAATAAACTTTCCCCCCCTTCCAGCACCATTTTGTGAAAGGATGCTTTCCCCCCTCCCAGCTCCATTTGGGGAAAGGAGGCTTTCCCTCCTCCCAGATTCGTTTGGGGAAAGGAGGCTTTCCCCCCGCCAATCTCCATTTGGGGAAAGGAGGCTTTCCCCCCTCCCATCTCCATTTGGGGAAAGGAGGCTTTCCTCCCTCCCAGCTCCGTTTGGGAAAAGAAGACATTTGCCCCCTTACAGCTCCTTTTGAGGAAAGGAGCCTTTCCCTCCTCCCAGCTCCGTTTGGGGAAAGGAGGCTTTCCCCGCTCCCATCTCCGTTTGGGGAAAGGAGGCTTTCTCCCTTTCCAGCTGCTTTTGGGGACGGGAGGCTTCCCTTCCAGCTCCATTTGGGGAAGAGAAGATTTCCCCCCCTCCCAGCTCCGTTTGGTGAAAGGATGCTTTCCCCCCTCCCAGCTCCATTTGGGGAAAGGAGGCTTTTCCCAACTCCCAGCTGCATTTAGGGATGAGAGACTTCCCTCCCAGCTCCATTTGGGGAAAAGAAGATTTTCCCCCTCCCAGCTCCATTTTTGGAAAAGAAGCTTTGCCCTCTCCAAGCTCCATTTGGGGAAAGGAGACTTTACAGCTCTTTTTACGGAAAGGATTCTTTTTCCCCCTCCCAGCTATGTTTGGGGAAAGGATGCTTTCCCCCAATCCCAGCCCCTTTTGGGGAAAGGAGGCTTTCCCCCTCCCAGCTCCATTTGGGGGAAAGGAGGCTTTTTCCACCTCCCAGCTCCATTTGGGGACGGGAGGATTCCATTCCAGCTACATTTGGGGAAGAGAAGCTTTTACCCCCTCCGAGGTCCCTTTGGTTAAAGGAGGCTTTCCTCCCAGCTCCATTTGGGGAAAGGAGCCTTCCCCCCTCCCAGCTCTGTTTGGAGACGGGAGGCTTCCCCCCCTCCCAGCACCATTTGGGGAAAGGAGGCTTTCCCCCCTCCCAGCTCCATTTGTGGAAAGGAGGCTTTCCCTCCTCCCAGATCCGTTTGTGGAAAGGAGGCTTTCCCCCCCGCCAAGCTCCATTTGGGGAAAGGAGGCTTTCCCCCCTCCCATCTCCGTTTCGGGAAAGGAGGCTTTCCTCCCTCCCAGCTCCCTTTGGGAAAAGAAGACTTTTGCCCCCTTACAGCTCCATTTGACGAAAGGAGCCTTTCCCTCCTCCCAGCTCCGTTTGGGGAAAGGAGGCTTTCCCCCCTCCCATCTCCGTTTGGGGAAAGGAGGCTTTCTCCCTTTCCAGCTCCTTTTGGGGACGGGAGGCTTCCCTTCCAGCTCCATTAGGGGAAGAGAATATTTCCCCCCCTCCCAGCTCCGTTTGGTGAAAGGATGCTTTCCCCCCTCCGAGCTCCATTTGGGGAAAGGAGGCTTTTCCCAATTCCCAGCTGCATTTAGGGACGAGAGACTTCCCTCCCAGCTCCATTTGGGGAAAAGATTTTCCCCCTCCCAGCTCCATTTTTGGAAAAGAAGCTTTGCACCTTCTAAGCTCCATTTGGGGAAAGGAGACTTTACAGCTCTTTTTACGGAAAGGATTCTTTTTCCCCCTCCCAGCTATGTTTGGGGAAAGGAGGCTTTTTCCACCTCCCAGCTCCATTTGGGGACGGGAGGATTCCATTCCAGCTCCATTTGGGGAAGAGAAGGTCCGTTTGGTTAAAGGAGGCTTTCCCCCCTCCCAGCTCCATTTGGGGAAAGGAGGCTTTCCCCCCTCCCAGCTCTGTTTGGGGACGGGAGGTTTCGCTCCCCTCCCAGCTCCATTTGGGAAAAGGAGACTTTTCCCCCCCTTACAGCTCCGTTTGGGGAAACGAGACTTTCCCCCCCCTTACAGCTCCGTTTGGGAAAAGGAGGCTTTCCCCCCCTCCCAGCTCCATTTGGGGAAAGGAGACTTTTCCCCCCTTACAGCTCCGTTTGGGGAAACGAGACTTTTCCCCCCTCCCATCTCCATTTGGGGAAAGGAGTCTTTACCCCCTCCAAGCTCCGTTTGGGGAAAAGAAGCTTTCCCCCCTCGCAGCTGCAATTGGGGAATGGAGCCTTTCCCCTCCAGCTCTATTTGGGGAAAGGAGGCTTTCCTCCCTCCAATCTCTGTTTAGGGAAAGGAGGCTTTCCCCCCTCCCATCTCCATTTGGGGAAAGGAGCCTTTCCCCCCCCCAGCTCTATTTGGGGAAAATAAACTTTCCCCCCCTTCCAGCACCATTTTGTGAAAGGATGCTTTCCCCCCTCCCAGCTCCATTTGGGGAAAGGAGGCTTTCCCTCCTCCCAGATTCGTTTGGGGAAAGGAGGCTTTCCCCCCGCCAATCTCCATTTGGGGAAAGGAGGCTTTCCCCCCTCCCATCTCCATTTGGGGAAAGGAGGCTTTCCTCCCTCCCAGCTCCGTTTGGGAAAAGAAGACATTTGCCCCCTTACAGCTCCTTTTGAGGAAAGGAGCCTTTCCCTCCTCCCAGCTCCGTTTGGGGAAAGGAGGCTTTCCCCGCTCCCATCTCCGTTTGGGGAAAGGAGGCTTTCTCCCTTTCCAGCTGCTTTTGGGGACGGGAGGCTTCCCTTCCAGCTCCATTTGGGGAAGAGAAGATTTCCCCCCCTCCCAGCTCCGTTTGGTGAAAGGATGCTTTCCCCCCTCCCAGCTCCATTTGGGGAAAGGAGGCTTTTCCCAACTCCCAGCTGCATTTAGGGATGAGAGACTTCCCTCCCAGCTCCATTTGGGGAAAAGAAGATTTTCCCCCTCCCAGCTCCATTTTTGGAAAAGAAGCTTTGCCCTCTCCAAGCTCCATTTGGGGAAAGGAGACTTTACAGCTCTTTTTACGGAAAGGATTCTTTTTCCCCCTCCCAGCTATGTTTGGGGAAAGGATGCTTTCCCCCAATCCCAGCCCCTTTTGGGGAAAGGAGGCTTTCCCCCTCCCAGCTCCATTTGGGGGAAAGGAGGCTTTTTCCACCTCCCAGCTCCATTTGGGGACGGGAGGATTCCATTCCAGCTACATTTGGGGAAGAGAAGCTTTTACCCCCTCCGAGGTCCCTTTGGTTAAAGGAGGCTTTCCTCCCAGCTCCATTTGGGGAAAGGAGCCTTCCCCCCTCCCAGCTCTGTTTGGAGACGGGAGGCTTCCCCCCCTCCCAGCACCATTTGGGGAAAGGAGGCTTTCCCCCCTCCCAGCTCCATTTGTGGAAAGGAGGCTTTCCCTCCTCCCAGATCCGTTTGTGGAAAGGAGGCTTTCCCCCCCGCCAAGCTCCATTTGGGGAAAGGAGGCTTTCCCCCCTCCCATCTCCGTTTCGGGAAAGGAGGCTTTCCTCCCTCCCAGCTCCCTTTGGGAAAAGAAGACTTTTGCCCCCTTACAGCTCCATTTGACGAAAGGAGCCTTTCCCTCCTCCCAGCTCCGTTTGGGGAAAGGAGGCTTTCCCCCTCCCATCTCCGTTTGGGGAAAGGAGGCTTTCTCCCTTTCCAGCTCCTTTTGGGGATGGGAGGCTTCCCTTCCAGCTCCATTAGGGGAAGAGAAGCTTTCCCCCCTCCCAGCTCCGTTTGGTTAAAGGATGCTTTCCCCCCTCCGAGCTCCATTTGGGGAAAGGAGGCTTTTCCCAATTCCCAGCTGCATTTAGGGACGAGAGACTTCCCTCCCAGCTCCATTTGGGGAAAAGATTTTCCCCCTCCCAGCTCCATTTTTGGAAAAGAAGCTTTGCACCCTCTAAGCTCCATTTGGGGAAAGGAGACTTTACAGCTCTTTTTACGGAAAGGATTCTTTTTCCCCCTCCCAGCTATGTTTGGGGAAAGGATGCTTTCCCCCCATCCCAGCTCCATTTGGGGAAAGGAGGCTTTTTCCACCTCCCAGCTCCATTTGGGGACGGGAGGATTCCATTCCAGCTCCATTTGGGGAAGAGAAGGTCCGTTTGGTTAAAGGAGGCTTTCCCCCCTCCCAGCTCCATTTGGGAAAAGGAGCCTTCCCCCCTCCCAGCTCTGTTTGGGGACGGGAGGCTTTCCTCCCCTCCCAGCTCCATTTGGGAAAAGGAGACTTTTCCCCCCTTACAGCTCCGTTTGGGGAAAGGAGACTTTCCCCCCCCCCTTACAGCTCCGTTTGGGAAAAGGAGGCTTTCCCTCCCTACCAGCACCATTTGGGGAAAGAGAACTTTCCCCCTCTTACAGCTGCATTTAGGGAAAGGAGCCTTTGCCTCCTCCAAGCTACGTTTAGGGAAAAGAAGCTTTCAACCATCGCAGCTCCATTTGGGGAAAAGAAGCTTTCCCCCTTTTACCAGCTCCGTTGGGGGAAAGGAGGCTTTCCCCGCTCCAAGCTACGTTTGGGGAAAATAAGCTTTCCCCCCTCCCAGATCCCTTTGGGGAAAGGAGGCTTCCCCCCTCACAGCTACATTTTTCGAAAGGAGACTCCCCCCCCTTACAGCTCCGTTTGGGGAAAGGAGACTTCCCCCCCCTCCCAGCTCCGTTTGGGGAAAGATGACTTTCCCCCCTTACAGCTTCTTTTGGGGAAAGGAGACTTCCCCCCCTCCCAGCTCCGTTTGGGGAAAGGAGACTTCCCCCCCCTCCCAGCTCCGTTTGGGGAAAGATGACTTTCCCCCCTTACAGCTCCGTTTGGGGAAAGGAGACTTCCCCCCCTCCCAGCTCCGTTTGGGGAAAGGAGACTTCCCCCCCCTCCCAGCTCCGTTTGGGGAAAGATGACTTTCCCCCCTTACAGCTCCGTTTGGGGAAAGGAGACTTCCCCCCCTCCCAGCTCTGTTTGGGGAAAGGAGGCTTTCCCTCCTCACAGCACCGTTTGGGTAAAGGAGGCTTCCCCCCCCTCACAGCACCATTTGGGTAAAGGAGGCTTTCCCCCCTCACAGCTCCGTTTGGGTAAAGGAGGCTTTCCCTCCTCCCAGATCCGTTTGGGGAAAGGAGGCTTTCCCCCCTCCAAGCTCCATTTGGGGAAAGGAGGCTTTCCCTCCTCCCAGCTCCATTTGGGGAAAGGAGGCTTTCCCTCCTCCCAGGTCCGTTTGCATAAAGGAGGCTTTTAACCCCTCACAGCTCCGTTTGGGGAAATGAGACTTTCCCCCCCTTACAGCTCCATTTGGACCAAGGAGGCTTTCCCTCCCTCCCAGGTCCGTTTGCATAAAGGAGGCTTCCCTCCCTCCCAGCACCATT
Source organism: Diadophis punctatus similis (assembly GCA_023053685.1). Classification (NCBI taxonomy): domain Eukaryota; kingdom Metazoa; phylum Chordata; class Lepidosauria; order Squamata; family Dipsadidae; genus Diadophis; species Diadophis punctatus. Next base: position 198,662 of record JALIGW010000097.1, read on the forward strand.
TGGGGAAAGGAGGCTTTCCCCCATCCCAGCTCCATTTGGGGAAAGGAGGCTTTCCCTCCTCCCAGATCCATTTGGGGAAAGGAGGCTTTCCCCCCGCCAAGCTCCATTTGGGGAAAGGAGGCTTTCAACCCTTCCCATCTCCATTTGGGGAAAGGAGGCTTTCCTCCCTCCCAGCTCCGTTTGGGGAAATGAGGCTTTCACCCCTCCCATCTCCATTTGGGGAAAGGAGGCTTTCCCCCCCTTTCCAGCTCCTTTTGGGGAAAGGAAGCTTTTCCTCCCTCCCAGATCCATTTGGGGAAAGGAGGCTTTCCCCCCTCCCAGCTCCGTTTGGGTAAAGGAGGCTTTCCCTCCTCCCAGATCCGTTTGGGGAAAGGAGGCTTTCCTCCCTCCCAGCTCCGTTTGGGGAAAGAAGACTTTTTCTCCCTTACAGCTCCATTTGAGGAAAGGAGCCTTTCCCCCCTCCCAGCTCCATTTGGGGAAAGGAGGCTTTCCCTCCTCCCAGGTCCTTTTGCATAAAGGAGGCTTTTAACCCCTCACAGCTCCGTTTGGGGAAATGAGACTTTCCCCCCCTTACAGCTCCATTTGGACAAAGGAGGCTTTCCCTCCCTCCCAGGTCCGTTTGCATAAAGGAGGCTTCCCTCCCTCCCAGCACCATTTGGGGAAAGGAGGCTTTCCCCCATCCCAGCTCCATTTGGGGAAAGGAGGCTTTCCCTCCTCCCAGATCCATTTGGGGAAAGGAGGCTTTCCCCCCGCCAAGCTCCATTTGGGGAAAGGAGGCTTTCAACCCTTCCCATCTCCATTTGGGGAAAGGAGGCTTTCCTCCCTCCCAGCTCCGTTTGGGGAAATGAGGCTTTCACCCCTCCCATCTCCATTTGGGGAAAGGAGGCTTTCCCCCCCCCTTTCCAGCTCCTTTTGGGGAAAGGAAGCTTTTCCTCCCTCCCAGATCCATTTGGGGAAAGGAGGCTTTCCCCCCTCCCAGCTCCGTTTGGGTAAAGGAGGCTTTCCCTCCTCCCAGATCCGTTTGGGGAAAGGAGGCTTTCCTCCCTCCCAGCTCCGTTTGGGGAAAGAAGACTTTTTCTCCCTTACAGCTCCATTTGAGGAAAGGAGCCTTTCCCCCCTCCCAGCTCCATTTGGGGAAAGGAGGCTTTCCCTCCTCCCAGATCCGTTTGGGGAAAGGAGGCTTTTAACCCCTCACAGCTCCATTTAGATGAATAAGACTTTTCCCCCCTTACAGCTCCGTTTGGAGAAAGGAGGCTTTCCCACCTCCCAGCTCTATTTGGGGAAAGTAGGCTTCCCCCCTCCCAGCTCCGTTTCGGGAAAGGAGACTTTTCCCCCCTTACAGCTCCGTTTGGGGAAAGGAGGCTTTCCCCCTCCCAGCTCCATTTGGGATAAGGAGGCTTTTCCCCCCTCCCATCTCCGTTTGGGGAAAGGAGTCTGTCAGAGTTACGCAATAAATCAGAAGCTTCAAAAGATAACTGCATTTTGCTGATTCAAATAACTTCTTTATAAGTAGAATAAAACATTTACAATACCACACTTTGTTTCAGATCACATGTTGAGATGTTTTCATACTGGAGTATAATGGTGGACAGACTAAACCACACCCTTCTTCTTGCTAAGTTTCTGGACATGCTCAATTAACACTTCAGCCCAATTGGCTGACTCAATCACATGGCTCTCCCAGTCATGAATATTCCAACACTCCTCCCTTCATTACTGGGAGAGACATCAGACCTATTGGATTTAAACATTTCCTATAATGGACACCACCCAATGGTTTGGTCATCATGTCTGCTAAATTATCCTCTGAAGAACAATGATGTAAACTTATCAATTTTTCTTTTACAGCTTCCCTGACATTACAATACTTAATGTCCACATGTTTACTTCTGTTCTTCACTCTGTCACCTGTTGCCATTTTTATACAAGCAGCATTATCTTCATAAACAGTTACAGCTTCATTTACATTTACATTTAAATCTTGTAACAACTGTACATACCAAACTACTTCAGAACATAACTCAGACAATGCAATAAACTCTGCTTCAGCAGTTGAAATAGCAACCGTTGTTTGTTTTCTGGACTTCCAACCAATTAAAGCCCCTCCAAACATTATTACAATTCCAGAATTAGACTTTCTGGTTTTTACATCATTTGCATAATCACTATCAACATAACATTTCAATTTTAATTCTTCAGTGACATGTATTTGAAGACCCAAATTCACAGTTCCCTTCAAATACCTGAGAATTCTTTTCACACCCATCCAATGCAACTTTGTAGGTGTAGCAGTAAAGCGACTTAAGATGCTCACTGCACAAGCTATGTCTGGTCTGGACCACTGTGACAGATATAACAGACTCCCTATTGCAGAGTGATATATCTCCTGATCACAGGCTTCACTTTTGTCCTCACCCAAACTATTGTAAAAATCTGTGCTCATAGGTGTAGGAGCAATATTACAATCTTTCATGTTATACTTCTCTAATAATTGTTCAATTTTTCTCCTTTGACTGAGAATATAACCCTTTTCAGTTTTTTGTATTTCTACACCGAGATAATTCTTTATTTCTCCCAAATTCTTTAATTCAAATTTCTTTTCTAACTTATTAGCAAATTCTTTAACTTGTGATGCATCCTTTGCAATGAAACAAAGATCATCCACAAATGCTAATAGTAGACAATTCCCACCTTGTAACTTTCCAGTGTATATGCAACCATCAGCTTTGCAACTCTTGAACCCAAGACCTTTCAATGCAGTATCTAAACAGATATTCCAATTTCTGGCTGACTGCTTCAGCCCATAAATGGCCTTGCTCAATTTATACACCATGTTAGGCTTTTTATTTTCATACCCTGGCGCTTGAACCATATAAATTTCTTCCTCTAATTCAGCATTGAGAAATGCAGTGGTTATATCAAAATGCCAAATTCTATGCCTGTATGCTGATGCTAATGCCAGTGCTAGTCTTATGCTCTCAGCTTTTACAGTTGGCGCGAACACCTCATCATAGTGCACATTCTTTAATTGAGAAAAACCTTGTGCCACCAATCTTGCCTTATACTGTACTTCATTATTGGGTAATACCTTTTTCTTGTATACCCACTTACATCCTACAGCTTTCGTACCCTGTGGCAAAGTCACAGATGTAAACACTTCATGATCGCCCATGGATTTCATCTCTTTATCCATGGCTTCCTTCCACTTTTCTTGTTCAACTTTTGGTAATGCCAATACTTCCTTATAGTTTCTTGGCTCATACCACACATTACACACTTTAACTTTACTGGCAGAATACCTGTCTGGCGGAACCCCTCTGTTCCTACGCTCTGACCTACGTGGCATTGCCTGTACTTGTGTTTCAAGCTTTTCTGGCTTCATATCTTGTTCAGACTCTCCTCCCTGAACATAGACACCTTCAGTAAATGATTCACCATCATTAAATGAGTTATTGTCACTAAGTGGATCACCGTCGCTAAGCGGATCACCGTCACTAAGTGAGACATTTTCAGAATTTGCATCAATTCTGTTCCAATTTTGTTCTGCAAAACTAGCAGACCTTGAAATCACTATCCTTTTACTTCCATCGCTAAAGCGATACCCTTTTGAGCCTGGCTCATAGCCCACAAATCTGAGCTTTCTAGCCTTTTGTTGTCCCTTTCTTCTGATTGCCTTTGGAATATGTACCCATGCAGTACTACCAAATATTTTTAAATGTGCTAAAGAAGGCTTTCTCCCATATAGCATTGCATATGGAGTATTATTGATGGATGAACTCCACAGCCTATTTACTAAATAATTGGCAGTCAGTATGGCTTCACCCCAATATGACCTGCTCATACCAGAATCCTCCAGTAATGAGTCTTTCATTGTTTGCAAAACACCATTCCTCTTTTCAGCCACTCCGTTCTCTCCCGGTGTGTAAGGATTTGTGCGCCTGTGTCTTATTCCCAATTGTCTCAACCATTATTGAAAATTTGTTGACATAAATTCAGAACCTCTGTCAGTTTGCAACTGACATACCTGTTGTTTATACCTTCTCTCTACAAAACTTAACCATTGCTTAAATTGCTGTAGCACCTCTGTTTTACTCTTAAGTAAGTAGCAAAACCCAAACCTGCTGTAGTCATCCACAATAACCAGCGCATACTTTGCTCCTCCCAAACTGGCTTGCATAGGCCCAATTAAATCAGCATGCACCAGTTCTAGAGCTCTTGTAGTTTGTCTTGCGCTAAACTTGCTAACTGAGAATGCTTTGGATTTCGATGCTTTGCATACTGCACAATCCAAATATGCCGTACATCCCTTCAAATCTAATCCTTCTGCAAATTCTTTCATTTGTTGAACAACCTTAAAATTAGCATGACCAAGTCGTCTGTGCAGAAGATGAACACACGAATTGTGTTCTGCTACATTTTTAAATGTCTGGGAACAATGTGGGACCTTTTGTCCCTGCAATACATAAAGATTATCCTCTTTTATGCCCTGTGCACAAACAATCCCATTTCTTTGGATGATACACTTCCCATTAACAAATGTGGTTTCATAACCTTGCTTGTCTAAACTAGACACACTTAACAAATTATGCTCCATTTCAGGTACACATAACACATCAGTAAACCTGGATTCCAAATATGGAATTTGCACGTCGCCTCTTCCAATGATTTTAGCCTTTTGACCATTGGCTAAGGCCACTTCTTCATGGTTTCCTGGGAAAAATCTGGAAAATAAGTCAGAATTATTAACAATTGTTTGACTAGCCCCACTGTCAATCAACCATTTGTCTCTATTGTTATTATAACAAACTTTTGCAACTGCAATCTGTCCTTGCAAATAATGTCTCTTGTCTTGCATACTTCTTCTCTGTGCACAGCTTTTCTGCAGATGATTTGTCTCTCCACAAATGAAACATGCTTTCTTATCTTGCTTGCAGAATTGTGGCTGTGTAACTTGATCTCTCCTGCCTCTGCTTTCCTCTTGTCTGCAGACACCTTGGCTGTTGCTAGAGATAGGCAGCTTGTGGAAAATTTTGCTGGAGACTTGCTGTAAGTTTCCACTGTACTCCTTGTTGGGCCCCCACCTGTGGAATTTTCCATCAGCATGGCTGAAAAGCCTTTTCTCATATTCATTCAATAAACACGATTTCAAAGCCTCCAAATTCAAATCTGCTTCTGGCTTACTTTCAAAAATAGCTGATACAGTCTCCCAGCTCTGATCCAAACTATTTAACACTAATAAAACTTTTTGGGACTCTGGAAACTTTACTCCACGTTGCTCCAATTCTAGAAAATTAGACTGCATTTTCATTAAATGATCTTCCATATAATCTCCTGTCTGCAAACTCATTCTGAAAAGCTTTCTTGAAAGTTGGACCACATTACACGCAGAAACATTGACATGTACTGCTTTCAATTTCTGCCATATTTCTTTTGCAGACTTTAATTCAGCTACATTTAAGAATTGATCATCCCCCAGACTTAAAAGAAGATAAGCCATAGCTTTGTCATGAGCCTTTTGATCTGCTGCTCCAAGCACACCTTGTGGGGGGTCTGCTACGATGTCCCATAATTCTTTTGCTTTCAAAAAACATTCCATTTTTGCAGCCCAAATTAAATAATTTTTCTTCCCCAATTTAGGTATTGGACTGTCTTTAAATTCCATAGCAGCAGCCATCCTGCTTTATTTTTCTTGTCTGCCTGTTCCTTTAACAACACAGACAGCTTCTTATCAGCTTTCAATTACAATGCAGTTTTAACTTTACTTCTTGAGCGATTTCTGGGCCCATAACCTGTCAGAGTTACGCAATAAATCAGAAGCTTCAAAAGATAACTGCATTTTGCTGATTCAAATAACTTCTTTATAAGTAGAATAAAACATTTACAATACCACACTTTGTTTCAGATCACATGTTGAGATGTTTTCATACTGGAGTACAATGGTGGACAGACTAAACCACACCCTTCTTCTTGCTAAGTTTCTGGACATGCTCAATTAACACTTCAGCCCAATTGGCTGACTCAATCACATGGCTCTCCCAGTCATGAATATTCCAACAGAGTCTTTACCCCCTCCCAGCTCTATTTGGGGAAAAGAAACTTTCCCCCCTCCCAGCTCCGTTTGGGGAAAGGAGACTTTCCCCCCTCCCACCTCCGTTTGGGTAAAGGGGGCTTTCCCTCCTCCGAGATCCGTTTGGGGAAAGGAGGCTTTCCCCCCTCCAAGCTCCATTTCTGGAAAGGAGGCTTTCCCCCCTGCAAGCTCCATTTGGGGAAACAAGGCTTTTAACCCATCACAGCTCCGTTTGGGGAAAGGAGGCTTTCCCCCCTCCCATCTCCGTTTGGGGAAAGGAGGCTTTCCTCCCTCCCAGCTCCGTTTGGGGAAATATGACTTTCCCCCCTTACATCTCCATTTGGGGAAAGGAGCCTTTCCGTCCTCCCAGCTATGTTTGGGGAAAAGAAGCTTTCTCCCATCCCAGCTCCATTTGGGGAAAAGAAGCTTTCCCCCCTTCCCAGCTCCATTTGGGGAAAGGAGGCTGTTAACTCCTCACAGCTCCGTTTGGGGAAAGGAGACTTTTCCCCCCTTGCAGTTACATTTGGGGAAAGATGACTTTCCCCCCTTACAGCTCTTTTTCGGGAAAGGAAGCTTTTCCTCCCTCCCAGCTCCGTTTGGGAAAAGAAGACTTTTGCCCCCTTACAGCTCCATTTGAGGAAAGGAGCCTTTCATTCCTCCCAGCTCCGTTTCGGGAAAGGACACTTTCCCCCCCTTACAGCTCCGTTTGGGGAAAGGAGGCTTTACCCCCTCCAAGTTCCATTTGGGGAAAAGAAACTTTCCCCCCTCCCACCTCCGTTTGGGGAAAGGGGGCTGCACCCCTCCCAGCTCCGTTTGGGGAATGGAGGCTTTCCCTCCTCCCAGATCCATTTCGGGAAAGGAGGCTTTCCCCCCTCCAAGCTCCATTTGGGGAAAGGAGGCTTTCACCCCTTACAGCTCCGATTGGGAAGAGGGGGCTGCACCCCTCCCAGTTCTGTTTGGGGAAAGGAGGCTTTCCCTCCTCCCAGATCCATTTCAGGAAAGGAGCCTTTCCCCCCTCCAAGCTCCATTTGGGGAAACGAGGCTTTCCCTCCTCCCAGATCCGTTTGGGGAAAGGAGGCTTTTAACCCCTCACAGCTCCGTTTGGATAAATGAGACTTTCCCCCCCTTACAGCTCCATTTGGACAAAGGTGGCTTTCCCTCCCTCCCAGGTCCGTTTGCATAAAGGAGGCTTCCCTCCCTCCCAGCACCATTTGGGGAAAGGAGGCTTTCCCCCCTCCCAGCTCCATTTGGGGAATGGAGGCTTTCCCTCCTCCCAGATCCATTTCGGGAAAGGAGGCTTTACCCCCTCCAAGTTCCATTTGGGGAAAAGAAACTTTCCCCCCTCCCACCTCCGTTTGGGGAAAGGGGGCTGCACCCCTCCCAGCTCTGTTTGGGGAAAGGAGGCTTTCCCTCCTCCCAGATCCATTTCAGGAAAGGAGGCTTTCCCCCCTCCAAGCTCCATTTGGGGAAAGGAGGCTTTCCCCCCTCCCATCTCCGTTTGGGGAAAGGAGGCTTTCCCCCCTCCCATCTCCGTTTGTGGGAAAGGAGGCTTTCCCCCCTCCCATCTCTGTTTGGGGAAAGGAGGCTTTCTCCCTTACAGCTCCCTTTACCTAAAGGAGGCTTCCCTTCCAGCTCCATTTGGGTAAGAGAAGCTTCCCCCCCCTCCCAGGTCCGTTTGGTTAAAGGATGCTTTCCCCCCCTCCCCGCTCCATTTCGGGAAAGGAGGCTTTTAACCCATCACAGCTCGGTTTGGGGAAAGGAGGCTTTTAACCCCTCACAGCTCCATTTAGGAAAAGGAGACTTTTCCCCCCTTACAGCTCCGTTTGGAGAAAGGAGGCTTTCCCACCTCCCAGCTCTATTTGGGGAAAGTAGGCTTCCCCCCCTCCCAGCTCCGTTTGGGGAAAGGAGGCTTTCCCCCTCCCAGCTCCATTTGGGATAAGGAGGCTTTCCCCCCCCCCATCTCCGTTTGGGGAAAGGAGTCTTTACCCGCTCCAAGCTCCGTTTGGGGAAAAGAAGCTTTCCCCCCTCCCAGCTGCAATTGGGGAAAGGAGCCTTTCCCCCCCCAGCTCTATTTGGGGAAAAGAAACTTTCCCCCCTCCCAGCTCCGTTTGGGGAAAGGGGGCTGCACCCCTCCCAGCTCCGTTTGGGGAAAGGAGACTTTCCCCCCTCCCACCTCCGTTTGGGTAAAGGGGGCTTTCCCTCCTCCGAGATCCGTTTGGGTAAAGGAGGCTTTCCCCCCTCCAAGCTCCATTTCGGGAAAGGAGGCTTTCCCCCCTCCAAGCTCCATTTGGGGAAACAAGGCTTTTAACCCATCACAGCTCCGTTTGGGGAAAGAAGGCTTTCCCCCCTCCCCTCTCCGTTTGGGGAAAGGAGGCTTTCCTCCCTCCCAGCTCCGTTTGGGGAAATATGACTTTCCCCCCTTACATCTCCATTTGGGGAAAGGAGCCTTTCCGTCCTCCCAGCTATGTTTGGGGAGAAGAAGCTTTCTCCCATCCCAGCTCCATTTGGGGAAAAGAAGCTTTCCCCCCTTTCCAGCTCCATTTGGGGAAAGGAGGCTTTACCCCTCCCTGCTCCGTTTGGGGAAAGGAGGCTGTTAACTCCTCACAGCTCCATTTGGGGAAAGGAGACTTTTCCCCCCTTGCAGTTACATTTGGGGAAAGATGACTTTCCCCCCTTTACAGCTCTGTTTGGTAAAAGGAGGTTTTCCCCCCTCCCAGCTCCATTTGGGGAAAGTAGGCTTTCAGCCCCGCCCAGCTCCGTTTGGGGAAAGGAGGCTTCCCCCCCTTCCAGCTCCGTTTGGGGAAAGATGACTTTTCCAACTTACAGCTCCGTTTGGGGAAAGGAGGCTTTCTCCCTTTCCAGCTCCTTTTGGTGACGGGAGGCTTCCCTTCCAGCTCCATTTGGGGAAGAGAAGCTTTCCCCCCCCCCTTCCACGTCCGTTTGGTTAAATGATGCTTTCTCCCCCTCAAATCTCCATTTGGGGAAAGGAGGCTTTCCTCCCTGCCAGATCCGTTTGCGGAAAGTAGGCTTCCCCCCCTGCCAGCACCATTTGGGGAAAGGAGGCTTTCCCCCCTCCCAGCTCCATTTGGGGAAAGGAGGCTTTCCCTCCTCCCAGCTCCATTTGGGGAATGGAGGCTTTCCCTCCTCCCAGATCCATTTCGGGAAAGGAGGCTTTACCCCCTCCAAGTTCCATTTGGGGAAAAGAAACTTTCCCCCCTCCCACCTCCGTTTGGGGAAACGGGGCTGCACCCCTCCCAGCTCTGTTTGGGGAAAGGAGGCTTTCCCCCCTCCCATCTCCGTTTGTGGGAAAGGAGGCTTTCCCCCCTCCCATCTCTGTTTGGGGAAAGGAGGCTTTCTCCCTTACAGCTCCCTTTACCTAAAGGAGGCTTCCCTTCCAGCTCCATTTGGGTAAGAGAAGCTTCCCCCCCCTCCCAGGTCCGTTTGGTTAAAGGATGCTTTCCCCCCCTCCCCGCTCCATTTCGGGAAAGGAGGCTTTTAACCCATCACAGCTCGGTTTGGGGAAAGGAGGCTTTTAACCCCTCACAGCTCCATTTAGGAAAAGGAGACTTTTCCCCCCTTACAGCTCCGTTTGGAGAAAGGAGGCTTTCCCACCTCCCAGCTCTATTTGGGGAAAGTAGGCTTCCCCCCCACCCAGCTCCGTTTGGGGAAAGGAGGCTTTCCCCCTCCCAGCTCCATTTGGGATAAGGAGGCTTTTCCCCCCCCCATCTCCGTTTGGGGAAAGGAGTCTTTACCCGCTCCAAGCTCCGTTTGGGGAAAAGAAACTTTCCCCCCTCCCAGCTGCAATTGGGGAAAGGAGCCTTTCCCCCCCAGCTCTATTTGGGGAAAAGAAACTTTCCCCCCTCCCAGCTCCGTTTGGGGAAAGGGGGCTGCACCCCTCCCAGCTCCGTTTGGGGAAAGGAGACTTTCCCTCCTCCCACCTCCGTTTGGGTAAAGGGGGCTTTCCCTCCTCCGAGATCCGTTTGGGTAAAGGAGGCTTTCCCCCCTCCAAGCTCCATTTCGGGAAAGGAGGCTTTCCCCCCTCCAAGCTCCATTTGGGGAAACAAGGCTTTTAACCCATCACAGCTCCGTTTGGGGAAAGAAGGCTTTCCCCCCTCCCATCTCCGTTTGGGGAAAGGAGGCTTTCCTCCCTCCCAGCTCCGTTTGGGGAAATATGACTTTCCCCCCTTACATCTCCATTTGGGGAAAGGAGCCTTTCCGTCCTCCCAGCTATGTTTGGGGAGAAGAAGCTTTCTCCCATCCCAGCTCCATTTGGGGAAAAGAAGCTTTCCCCCCTTTCCAGCTCCATTTGGGGAAAGGAGGCTTTACCCCTCCCTGCTCCGTTTGGGGAAAGGAGGCTGTTAACTCCTCACAGCTCCATTTGGGGAAAGGAGACTTTTCCCCCCTTGCAGTTACATTTGGGGAAAGATGACTTTCCCCCCTTTACAGCTCTGTTTGGTAAAAGGAGGTTTTCCCCCCTCCCAGCTCCATTTGGGGAAAGTAGGCTTTCAGCCCCGCCCAGCTCCGTTTGGGGAAAGGAGGCTTCCCCCCCTTCCAGCTCCGTTTGGGGAAAGATGACTTTTCCAACTTACAGCTCCATTTGGGGAAAGGAGGCTTTCTCCCTTTCCAGCTCCTTTTGGTGACGGGAGGCTTCCCTTCCAGCTCCATTTGGGGAAGAGAAGCTTTCCCCCCCCCTTCCACGTCCGTTTGATTAAATGATGCTTTCTCCCCCTCAAATCTCCATTTGGGGAAAGGAGGCTTTCCTCCCTGCCAGATCCGTTTGCGGAAAGGAGGCTTCCCCCCCTGCCAGCACCATTTGGGGAAAGGAGGCTTTCCCCCCTCCCAGCTCCATTTGGGGAAAGGAGGCTTTCCCTCCTCCCAGCTCCATTTGGGGAATGGAGGCTTTCCCTCCTCCCAGATCCATTTCGGGAAAGGAGGCTTTACCCCCTCCAAGTTCCATTTGGGGAAAAGAAACTTTCCCCCCTCCCACCTCCGTTTGGGGAAACGGGGCTGCACCCCTCCCAGCTCTGTTTGGGGAAAGGAGGCTTTCCCTCCTCCCAGATCCATTTCAGGAAAGGAGGCTTTCCCCCCTCCAAGCTCCATTTGGGGAAAGGAGGCTTTCCCCCCTCCCATCTCCGTTTGGGGAAAGGAGGCTTTCCCCCCTCCCATCTCCATTTGTGGGAAAGGAGGCTTTCCCCCCTCCCATCTCTGTTTGGGGAAAGGAGGCTTTCTCCCTTACAGCTCCCTTTACCTAAAGGAGGCTTCCCTTCCAGCTCCATTTGGGTAAGAGAAGATTCCCCCTCCTCCCAGGTCCGTTTGGTTAAAGGAGGCTTTCCCCCCCTCACATCTCCATTTGGGGAAAGGATGCTTTCCCCCCCTCCCCGCTCCATTTGGGGAAAGGAGGCGTTTAACCCATCACAGCTCGGTTTGGGGAAAGGAGGCTTTTAACCCCTCACAGCTCCATTTAGGAAAAGGAGACTTTTCCCCCCTTACAGCTCCGTTTGGAGAAAGGAGGCTTTCCCACCTCCCAGCTCTATTTGGGGAAAGGAGGCTTTCCCCCCTCCCATCTCTGTTTGGGGAAAGGAGGCTTTCTCCCTTACAGCTCCCTTTACCTAAAGGAGGCTTCCCTTCCAGCTCCATTTGGGTAAGAGAAGCTTCCCCCCCCTCCCAGGTCCGTTTGGTTAAAGGATGCTTTCCCCCCCTCCCCGCTCCATTTCGGGAAAGGAGGCTTTTAACCCATCACAGCTCGGTTTGGGGAAAGGAGGCTTTTAACCCCTCACAGCTCCATTTAGGAAAAGGAGACTTTTCCCCCCTTACAGCTCCGTTTGGAGAAAGGAGGCTTTCCCACCTCCCAGCTCTATTTGGGGAAAGTAGGCTTCCCCCCCTCCCAGCTCCGTTTGGGGAAAGGAGGCTTTCCCCCTCCCAGCTCCATTTGGGATAAGGAGGCTTTTCCCCCCCTCCCATCTCCGTTTGGGGAAAGGAGTCTTTACCCGCTCCAAGCTCCGTTTGGGGAAAAGAAGCTTTCCCCCCTCCCAGCTGCAATTGGGGAAAGGAGCCTTTCCCCCCCCAGCTCTATTTGGGGAAAAGAAACTTTCCCCCCTCCCAGCTCCGTTTGGGGAAAGGGGGCTGCACCCCTCCCAGCTCCTTTTGGGGAAAGGAGACTTTCCCCCCTCCCACCTCCGTTTGGGTAAAGGGGGCTTTCCCTCCTCCGAGATCCGTTTGGGTAAAGGAGGCTTTCCCCCCTCCAAGCTCCATTTCGGGAAAGGAGGCTTTCCCCCCTCCAAGCTCCATTTGGGGAAACAAGGCTTTTAACCCATCACAGCTCCGTTTGGGGAAAGAAGGCTTTCCCCCCTCCCATCTCCGTTTGGGGAAAGGAGGCTTTCCTCCCTCCCAGCTCCGTTTGGGGAAATATGACTTTCCCCCCTTACATCTCCATTTGGGGAAAGGAGCCTTTCCGTCCTCCCAGCTATGTTTGGGGAGAAGAAGCTTTCTCCCATCCCAGCTCCATTTGGGGAAAAGAAGCTTTCCCCCCTTTCCAGCTCCATTTGGGGAAAGGAGGCTTTACCCCTCCCTGCTCCGTTTGGGGAAAGGAGGCTGTTAACTCCTCACAGCTCCATTTGGGGAAAGGAGACTTTTCCCCCCTTGCAGTTACATTTGGGGAAAGATGACTTTCCCCCCTTTACAGCTCTGTTTGGTAAAAGGAGGTTTTCCCCCATCCCAGCTCCATTTGGGGAAAGTAGGCTTTCAGCCCCGCCCAGCTCCGTTTGGGGAAAGGAGGCTTCCCCCCCTTCCAGCTCCGTTTGGGGAAAGATGACTTTTCCAACTTACAGCTCCGTTTGGGGAAAGGAGGCTTTCTCCCTTTCCAGCTCCTTTTGGTGACGGGAGGCTTCCCTTCCAGCTCCATTTGGGGAAGAGAAGCTTTCCCCCCCCCCTTCCACGTCCGTTTGGTTAAATGATGCTTTCTCCCCCTCAAATCTCCATTTGGGGAAAGGAGGCTTTCCTCCCTGCCAGATCCGTTTGCGGAAAGTAGGTTTCCCCCCCTGCCAGCACCATTTGGGGAAAGGAGGCTTTCCCCCCTCCCAGCTCCATTTGGGGAATGGAGGCTTTCCCTCCTCCCAGATCCATTTCGGGAAAGGAGGCTTTACCCCCTCCAAGTTCCATTTGGGGAAAAGAAACTTTCCCCCCTCCCACCTCCGTTTGGGGAAACGGGGCTGCACCCCTCCCAGCTCTGTTTGGGGAAAGGAGGCTTTCCCCCCTCCCATCTCCGTTTGTGGGAAAGGAGGCTTTCCCCCCTCCCATCTCTGTTTGGGGAAAGGAGGCTTTCTCCCTTACAGCTCCCTTTACCTAAAGGAGGCTTCCCTTCCAGCTCCATTTGGGTAAGAGAAGCTTCCCCCCCCTCCCAGGTCCGTTTGGTTAAAGGATGCTTTCCCCCCCTCCCCGCTCCATTTCGGGAAAGGAGGCTTTTAACCCATCACAGCTCGGTTTGGGGAAAGGAGGCTTTTAACCCCTCACAGCTCCATTTAGGAAAAGGAGACTTTTCCCCCCTTACAGCTCCGTTTGGAGAAAGTAGGCTTTCCCACCTCCCAGCTCTATTTGGGGAAAGTAGGCTTCCCCCCCTCCCAGCTCCGTTTGGGGAAAGGAGGCTTTCCCCCTCCCAGCTCCATTTGGGATAAGGAGGCTTTTCCCCCCCCCATCTCCGTTTGGGGAAAGGAGTCTTTACCCGCTCCAAGCTCCGTTTGGGGAAAAGAAGCTTTCCCCCCTCCCAGCTGCAATTGGGGAAAGGAGCCTTTCCCCCCCCCAGCTCTATTTGGGGAAAAGAAACTTTCCCCCCTCCCAGCTCCGTTTGGGGAAAGGGGGCTGCACCCCTCCCAGCTCCGTTTGGGGAAAGGAGACTTTCCCCCCTCCCACCTCCGTTTGGGTAAAGGGGGCTTTCCCTCCTCCGAGATCCGTTTGGGTAAAGGAGGCTTTCCCCCCTCCAAGCTCCATTTCGGGAAAGGAGGCTTTCCCCCCTCCAAGCTCCATTTGGGGAAACAAGGCTTTTAACCCATCACAGCTCCGTTTGGGGAAAGAAGGCTTTCCCCCCTCCCATCTCCGTTTGGGGAAAGGAGGCTTTCCTCCCTCCCAGCTCCGTTTGGGGAAATATGACTTTCCCCCCTTACATCTCCATTTGGGGAAAGGAGCCTTTCCGTCCTCCCAGCTATGTTTGGGGAGAAGAAGCTTTCTCCCATCCCAGCTCCATTTGGGGAAAAGAAGCTTTCCCCCCTTTCCAGCTCCATTTTGGGAAAGGAGGCTTTACCCCTCCCTGCTCCGTTTGGGGAAAGGAGGCTGTTAACTCCTCACAGCTCCATTTGGGGAAAGGAGACTTTTCCCCCCTTGCAGTTACATTTGGGGAAAGATGACTTTCCCCCCTTTACAGCTCTGTTTGGTAAAAGGAGGTTTTCCCCCCTCCCAGCTCCATTTGGGGAAAGTAGGCTTTCAGCCCCGCCCAGCTCCGTTTGGGGAAAGGAGGCTTCCCCCCCTTCCAGCTCGGTTTGGGGAAAGATGACTTTTCCAACTTACAGCTCCGTTTGGGGAAAGGAGGCTTTCTCCCTTTCCAGCTCCTTTTGGTGACGGGAGGCTTCCCTTCCAGCTCCATTTGGGGAAGAGAAGCTTTCCCCCCCCCTTCCACGTCCGTTTGGTTAAATGATGCTTTCTCCCCCTCAAATCTCCATTTGGGGAAAGGAGGCTTTCCTCCCTGCCAGATCCGTTTGGGGAAAGGAGGCTTTCCCTCCTCCCAGCTCCATTTGGGGAATGGAGGCTTTCCCTCCTCCCAGATCCATTTCGGGAAAGGAGGCTTTACCCCCTCCAAGCTCCATTTGGGGAAAAGAAACTTTCCCCCCTCCCACCTCCGTTTGGGGAAACGGGGCTGCACCCCTCCCAGCTCTGTTTGGGGAAAGGAGGCTTTCCCTCCTCCCAGATCCATTTCAGGAAAGGAGGCTTTCCCCCCTCCAAGCTCCATTTCGGGAAAGGAGGCTTTCCCCCCTCCAAGCTCCATTTGGGGAAACAAGGCTTTTAACCCATCACAGCTCCGTTTGGGGAAAGAAGGCTTTCCCCCCTCCCATCTCCGTTTGGGGAAAGGAGGCTTTCCTCCCTCCCAGCTCCGTTTGGGGAAATATGACTTTCCCCCCTTACATCTCCATTTGGGGAAAGGAGCCTTTCCGTCCTCCCAGCTATGTTTGGGGAGAAGAAGCTTTCTCCCATCCCAGCTCCATTTGGGGAAAAGAAGCTTTCCCCCCTTTCCAGCTCCATTTGGGGAAAGGAGGCTTTACCCCTCCCTGCTCCGTTTGGGGAAAGGAGGCTGTTAACTCCTCACAGCTCCATTTGGGGAAAGGAGACTTTTCCCCCCTTGCAGTTACATTTGGGGAAAGATGACTTTCCCCCCTTTACAGCTCTGTTTGGTAAAAGGAGGTTTTCCCCCCTCCCAGCTCCATTTGGGGAAAGTAGGCTTTCAGCCCCGCCCAGCTCCGTTTGGGGAAAGGAGGCTTCCCCCCCTTCCAGCTCCGTTTGGGGAAAGATGACTTTTCCAACTTACAGCTCCGTTTGGGGAAAGGAGGCTTTCTCCCTTTCCAGCTCCTTTTGGTGACGGGAGGCTTCCCTTCCAGCTCCATTTGGGGAAGAGAAGCTTTCCCCCCCCCTTCCAGGTACGTTTGGTTAAATGATGCTTTCTCCCCCTCAAATCTCCATTTGGGGAAAGGAGGCTTTCCTCCCTGCCAGATCCGTTTGCGGAAAGGAGGCTTCCCCCCCAGCCAGCACCATTTGGGGAAAGGAGGCTTTCCCCCCTCCCAGCTCCATTTGGGGAAAGGAGGCTTTCCCTCCTCCCAGATTCATTTGGGGAAAGGAGGCTTTCCCCCCTCCCATCTCCGTTTGGGGAAAGGAGGCTTTCCTCCCTCCCAGCTCCGTTTGGGAAAAGAAGACTTTTGCCCCCTTACAGCTCCATTTGAGGAAAGGAGCCTTTCCCTCCTCCCATCTCCGTTTGGGGAAAGGAGGCTTTCTCCCTTTCCAGCTGCTTTTGGGGACGGGAGGCTTCCCTTCCAGCTCCATTTGGGGAAGAGAAGATTTCCCCCCCCCTCCCAGCTCCGTTTGGTGAAAGGAGGCTTTTCCCAACTCCCAGCTGCATTTAGGGATGAGAGACTTCCCTCCCAGCTCCATTTGGGGAAAAGAAGATTTTCCCCCTCCCAGCTCCATTTTTGGAAAAGAAGCTTTGCCCTCTCCAAGCTCCATTTGGGGAAAGGAGACTTTACAGCTCTTTTTACGGAAAGGATTCTTTTCCCCCCTCCCAGCTATGTTTGGGGAAAGGATGCTTTCCCCCCATCCCAGCCCCTTTTGGGGAAAGGAGGCTTTTCCCACTCCCAGCTCCATTTGGGGAAAGGAGGCTTTTTCCACCTCCCAGCTCCATTTGGAGACGGGAGGATTCCATTCCAGCTCCATTTGGGGAGGAGAAGCTTTTACCCCCTCCGAGGTCCCTTTGGTTAAAGGAGGCTTTCCTCCCAGCTCCATTTGGGGAAAGGAGCCTTCCCCCCTCCCAGCTCTGTTTGGGGACGGGAGGCTTCCCCCCCTCCCAGCACGATTTGTGGAAAGGAGGCTTTCCCCCCTCCCAGCTCCATTTGTGGAAAGGAGGCTTTCCCTCCTCCCAGATCCGTTTGGGGAAAGGAGGCTTTCCCCCCGCCAAGCTCCATTTGGGGAAAGGAGGCTTTCCCCCCTCCCATCTCCGTTTCGGGAAAGGAGGCTTTCCTCCCTCCCAGCTCCGTTTGGGAAAAGAAGACTTTTGCCCCCTTACAGCTCCATTTGACGAAAGGAGCCTTTCCCTCCTCCCAGCTCCGTTTGGGGAAAGGAGGCTTTCCCCCCTCCCATCTCCGTTTGGGGAAAGGAGGCTTTCTCCCTTTCCAGCTCCTTTTGGGGACGGGAGGCTTCCCTTCCAGCTCCATTAGGGGAAGAGAAGATTTCCCCCCCTCCCAGCTCCGTTTGGTGAAAGGATGCTTTCCCTACTCCGAGCTCCATTTGGGGAAAGGAGGCTTTTCCCAATTCCCAGCTGCATTTAGGGACGAGAGACCTCCCTCCCAGCTCCATTTGGGGAAAAGATTTTCCCCCTCCCAGCTCCATTTTTGGAAAAGAAGCTTTGCACCCTCCAAGCTCCATTTGGGGAAAGGAGACTTTACAGCTCTTTTTACGGAAAGGATTCTTTTTCCCCCTCCCAGCTATGTTTGGGGAAAGGATGCTTTCCCCCCATCCCAGCTCCATTTGGGGAAAGGAGGCTTTTTCCACCTCCCAGCTCCATTTGGGGACGGGAGGATTCCATTCCAGCTCCATTTGGGGAAGAGAAGGTCCGTTTGGTTAAAGGAGGCTTTCCCCCCTCCCAGCTCCATTTGGGAAAAGGAGACTTTTCCCCCCTTACAGCTCCGTTTGGGGAAAGGAGGCTTCCCCCCCCTCCCAGCTCCGTTTGGGGAAAGATGACTTTCCCCCCTTACAGCTCCTTTTGGGGGAAAGGAAGCTTTTCCACCCTCCCAGCACCATTTGGGGAAATGAGGCTTTCACCCCCTCCCAGCTCCGTTTTGGGAAAGGAGGCTTTCACCCCTCCGAACTCCGTTTGGGGAAAGGAGGCTTTCCCCCATCCCAGATCCGTTTGGGGAATGGAGGCTTTTCCACCCTCCCAGATCCGTTTGGGGAAAGGAGGCTTTCCTCCCTCCCAGCTCCGTTTGCGGAAAGGAGGCTTTCCCCCCTCCCACCTCCATTTGGGGAAAGGAGGCTTCCCCCCCAACTCCATTTGGAGAAAGGATGCTTTCCCCCCTTCCCCCGTTTGGGGAAAGAAGACTTTTGCCCCCTTACAGCTCCATTTGAGGAAAGGAGCCTTTACCTCCTCCCATCTACATTTGGGGAAAAGAGGCTTTCACCGCTCTGAACTCCGTTTGGGGAAAGGAGGCTTTCCCTCCTCCCAGATCCATTTGGGGAAAGGAGGCTTTTCCTCCCTCCCAGCTCCATTTGGGGAAAGGAGGCTTTTAACCCATCACAGCTCCGTTTGGGGAAAGGAGGCTTTTAACCACTCACAGCTCCATTTGGGAAAAGGAGACTTTTCACCCCTTACAGCTCCGTTTGGGGAAATGAGACTTTTCCCCCCTTACAGCTCCGTTTGGAGAAAGGAGGCTTTCCCACCTCCCAGCTCCATTAGGGATAAGGAGGGTTTTCCCCCCTCACATCTCCATTTGGGGAAAGGAGTCTTTACCCCCTCCAAGCTCCGTTTGGGGAAAAGAAGCGGTCCCCCCTTCCCAGCCCCGTTTGGGGAAAGTAGGCTTTTAACCCATCACAGCTCCGTTTGGGAAAAGGAGGCTTTTAACCACTCAGAGCTCCATTTGGGAAAAGGAGACTTTTCCCCCCTTACAGCTCCGTTTGGGGAAACGAGACTTTTCCCCCCCTCCCATCTCCATTTGGGGAAAGGAGTCTTTACCCCCTCCAAGCTCCGTTTGGGGAAAAGAAGCTTTCCCCCCTCGCAGCTGCAATTGGGGAATGGAGCCTTTCCCCTCCAGCTCTATTTGGGGAAAGGAGGCTTTCCTCCCTCCAATCTCTGTTTGGGGAAAGGAGGCTTTCCCCCCTCCAAGCTCCATTTGGGGAAAGGAGGCTTTCCCCCCTCCCATCTCTGTTTGGGGAAAGGCGGCTTTCCCTCCTCCCAGCTCCGTTTTTGGAAAGAAGACTTTTTCTCCCTTACAGCTCCATTTGAGGGAAGGAGCCTTTCCCTCCTCCCATCTACATTTGGGGAAAAGAAGTTTTCCCCCCTTCCCAGCTCCGTTTGGGGAAAGGAGGCTTTTAACCCCTCACAGCTACGTTTGGGGAAAGAAGGCTTTTAACCCCTCACAGCTCCATTTGGGAAAAGGAGACTTTTCCCCCCTTACAGCTCCGTTTGGGGAAATGAGACTTCCCCCCCCCTTAAAGCTCCGTTTGGAGAAAGGAGGCTTTCCCACCTCCCAGCTCCATTTGGGGAAAGTAGGCTTCCCACCTCCCAGCTCCATTTCTGGAAAGAAGACTTTTCCCCCCTTACAGCTCCGTTTGGGGAAAGGAGGCTTTCCCCCTCCCAGCTCCATTTGGGATAAGGAGGCTATTTCCCCCTCCCATCTCCGTTTGGGAAAAGGAGGATTTCTCCCTTTCCAGCTCTTTTTGGGGACGGGAGGCTTCCCTTCCAGCTCCATTTGTGGAAGAGAAGCTTTCCCCCCCTCCCAGGTCCGTTTGGGTAAAGGAGGCTTTCCCCCCCTCACATCTCCATTTCGGGAAAGGAGGCTTTCCTCCCTCCCAGCTCCGTTTGGGGAAATATGACTTTCCCCCCTTAGAGCTCCATTTGGGGAAAGAAGCCTTTCCGTCCTCCCAGCTACGTTTGGGGAAAAGAAGCTTTCTCCCATCCCAGCTCCATTTGGGTAAAAGAAGCATTCCACCCTTCCCAGCTCCGTTTGGGGAAAAGTGGCTGTTAACTCCTCACAGCTCCATTTGGGGAAAGGAGACTCCCCCCCCTTACAGGTCCATTTGGGGAAAGGAGGCTTTCCTCCCTCCCATCTCCATTTGGGGAAAGAAGACTTCCCCCCCCTTACAGCTCCATTTGGGGAAAGGAGCCTTTCCCTCCTCCCAGCTACGTTTGGGGAAAAGAACCTTTTGACCATCCCAGCTCCATTTGTGGAAAAGAATCTTTCCCCCCCTTCCCAGCTCCGTTTGGGGAAAGGAGGCTTTCCCTCCTCCCAAATCCATTTCGGGAAAGGAGGCTATCCCCCCTCCAAGCTCCATTTGAGGAAAGGAGCCTTTCCCTCCTCCCAGATCCGTTTGGGGAAAGGAGGCTTTCCCCCCTCCAAGCTCCATTTGGTGAAAAGAAACTCTCCCCCCTCCCACCTCCGTTTGGGGAAAGGGGGCTGCACCCCTCCCAGGTCTGTTTGGGGAAAGGAGGCTTTCCCTCCTCCCAGATCCATTTCAGGAAAGGAGGCTTTCCCCCCTCCAAGCTCCATTTGAGGAAAGGAGCCTTTCCCTCCTCCCAGATCCGTTTGGGGAAAGGAGGCTTTCCCCCCTCCAAGCTCCATTTGGGGAAAAGAAACTTTCCCCCCTCCCACCTCCGTTTGGGGAAAGGGGGCTGCACCCCTCCCAGCTCTGTTTGGGGAAAGGAGGCTTTCCCTCCTCCCAGATCCATTTCAGGAAAGGAGGCTTTCCCCCCTCCAAGCTCCATTTGGGGAAAGGAGGCTTTCCCTCCTCCCAGCTCCATTTGGGGAAAAGAAACTTTCCCCCCTCCCACCTCCGTTTGGGGAAAGGGGGCTGCACCCCTCCCAGCTCTGTTTGGGGAAAGGAGGCTTTCTCTCCTCCCAGATCCATTTCAGGAAAGGAGGCTTTCCCCCCTCCAAGCTCCATTTGGGGAAAGGAGGCTTTCCCCCCTCCCATCTCCATTTGGGGAAAGGAGGCTTTCCCCCCTCCCATCTCCGTTTGGGGAAAGGAGGCTTTCCCCCCACCCATCTCTGTTTGGGGAAAGGAGGCTTTCTCCCTTACAGCTCCCTTTACCTAAAGGAGGCTTCCCTTCCAGCTCCATTTGGGTAAGAGAAGCTTCCCCCCCCTCCCAGGTCCGTTTGGTTAAAGGATGCTTTCCCCCCCTCCCCGCTCCATTTCGGGAAAGGAGGCTTTTAACCCCTCACAGCTCCATTTAGGAAAAGGAGACTTTTCCCCCCTTATAGCTCCGTTTGGAGAAAGGAGGCTTTCCCACCTCCCAGCTCTTTTTGGGGAAAGTAGGCTTCCCCCCCTCCCAGCTCCGTTTCGGGAAAGGAGACTTTTCCCCCCTTACAGCTCCGTTTGGGGAAAGTAGGCTTTCCCCCTCCCAGCTCCATTTGGGATAAGGAGGCTTTTCCCCCCTCCCATCTCCGTTTGGGGAAAGGAGTCTTTACCCCCTCCAAGCTCCGTTTGGGGAAAAGAAGCTTTCCCCCCTCCCAGCTGCAATTGGGTCAAGGAGCCTTTCCCCCCCCAGCTCTATTTGGGGAAAAGAAACTTTCCCCCCTCCCAGCTCCGTTTGGGGAAAGGGGGCTTTCCCTCCTCCCAGATCCATTTCGGGAAAGGAGGTTTTCCCCCCTCCAAGCTCCATTTGGGGAAAGGAGGCTTTCACCCCTTACAGCTCCGTTTGGGAAAAGAAGACTTTTGCCCCCTTACAGCTCCATTTGAGGAAAGGAGCCTTTCCCTCCTCCCAGATCCATTTGGGGAAAGGAGGCTTTCCCCCCTCCAAGCTCCATTTGGGGAAAAGAAACTTTCCCCCCTCCCACCTCCGTTTGGGGAAAGGGGGCTGCACCCCTCCCAGCTCTGTTTGGGGAAAGGAGGCTTTCCCTCCTCCCAGATCCATTTCAGGAAAGGAGGCTTTCCCCCCTCCAAGCTCCATTTGGGGAAAGGAGGCTTTCCCCCCTCCCATCTCCGTTTGGGGAAAGGAGGCTTTCCCCCCTCCCATCTCTGTTTGGGGAAAGGAGGCTTTCTCCCTTACAGCTCCCTTTACCTAAAGGAGGCTTCCCTTCCAGCTCCATTTGGGTAAGAGAAGCTTCCCCCCCCAGGTCCGTTTGGTTAAAGGATGCTTTCCCCCCCTCCCCGCTCCATTTCGGGAAAGGAGGCTTTTAACCCATCACAGCTCGGTTTTGGGAAAGGAGGCTTTTAACCCCTCACAGCTCCATTTAGGAAAAGGAGACTTTTCCCCCCTTACAGCTCCGTTTGGGGAAAGGGGGCTGCACCCCTCCCACCTCCGTTTGGGGAAAGGAGACTTTCCCCCCTCCCACCTCTATTTGGGGAAAGGAGGCTTTCCTCCCTCCAATCTCTGTTTGGGGAAAGGAGGCTTTCCCCCCTCCAAGCTCCATTTGGGGAAAGGAGGCTTTCCCCCCTCCCATCTCTGTTTGGGGAAAGGCGGCTTTCCCTCCTCCCAGCTCCGTTTTTGGAAAGAAGACTTTTTCTCCCTTACAGCTCCATTTGAGGGAAGGAGCCTTTCCCTCCTCCCATCTACATTTTCGGAAAAGAAGTTTTCCCCCCTTCCCAGCTCCGTTTGGGGAAAGGAGGCTTTTAACCCCTCACAGCTACGTTTGGGGAAAGAAGGCTTTTAACCCCCTCACAGCTCCATTTGGGAAAAGGAGACTTTTCCCCCCTTACAGCTCCGTTTGGGGAAATGAGACTTCCCCCCCCCTTAAAGCTCCGTTTGGAGAAAGGAGGCTTTCCCACCTCCCAGCTCCATTTGGGGAAAGTAGGCTTCCCCCCTCCCAGCTCCATTTCTGGAAAGAAGACTTTTCCCCCCTTACAGCTCCGTTTGGGGAAACGAGACTTCCCCCCCCCCTTAAAGCTCCGTTTGGAGAAAGGAGTCTTTCCCACCTCCCAGCTCCATTTGGGGAAAGTAGGCTTCCCCCCTCCCAGCTCCATTTCGGGAAAGAAGACTTTTCCCCCCTTACAGCTCCGTTTGGGGAAAGGAGGCTTTCCCCCTCCCAGCTCCATTTGGGATAAGGAGGCTATTTCCCCCTCCCATCTCCGTTTGGGAAAAGGAGGATTTCTCCCTTTCCAGCTCTTTTTGGGGACGGGAGGCTTCCCTTCCAGCTCCATTTGTGGAAGAGAAGCTTTCCCCCCCTCCCAGGTCCGTTTGGGTAAAGGAGGCTTTCCCCCCCTCACATCTCCATTTCGGGAAAGGAGGCTTTCCTCCCTCCCAGCTCCGTTTGGGGAAATATGACTTTCCCCCCTTAGAGCTCCATTTGGGGAAAGAAGCCTTTCCGTCCTCCCAGCTACGTTTGGGGAAAAGAAGCTTACTCCCATCCCAGCTCCATTTGGGTAAAAGAAGCATTCCACCCTTCCCAGCTCCGTTTGGGGAAAAGTGGCTGTTAACTCCTCACAGCTCCATTAGGGGAAAGGAGACTCCCCCCCCTTACAGGTCCATTTGGGGAAAGGAGGCTTTCCTCCCTCCCATCTCCATTTGGGGAAAGAAGACTTCCCCCCCCTTACAGCTCCATTTGGGGAAAGGAGCCTTTCCCTCCTCCCAGCTACGTTTGGGGAAAAGAACCTTTTGACCATCCCAGCTCCATTTGTGGAAAAGAATCTTTCCCCCCCTTCCCAGCTCCGTTTGGGGAAAGGAGGCTTTCCCTCCTCCCAAATCCATTTCGGGAAAGGAGGCTATCCCCCCTCCAAGCTCCATTTGAGGAAAGGAGCCTTTCCCTCCTCCCAGATCCGTTTGGGGAAAGGAGGCTTTCCCCCCTCCAAGCTCCATTTGGTGAAAAGAAACTCTCCCCCCTCCCACCTCCGTTTGGGGAAAGGGGGCTGCACCCCTCCCAGGTCTGTTTGGGGAAAGGAGGCTTTCCCTCCTCCCAGATCCATTTCAGGAAAGGAGGCTTTCCCCCCTCCAAGCTCCATTTGAGGAAAGGAGCCTTTCCCTCCTCCCAGATCCGTTTGGGGAAAGGAGGCTTTCCCCCCTCCAAGCTCCATTTGGGGAAAAGAAACTTTCCCCCCTCCCACCTCCGTTTGGGGAAAGGGGGCTGCACCCCTCCCAGCTCTGTTTGGGGAAAGGAGGTTTCCCTCCTCCCAGATCCATTTCAGGAAAGGAGGCTTTCCCCCCTCCAAGCTCCATTTGGGGAAAGGAGGCTTTCCCCCCTCCCAGCTCCATTTGGGGAAAAGAAACTTTCCCCCCTCCCACCTCCGTTTGGGGAAAGGGGGCTGCACCCCTCCCAGCTCTGTTTGGGGAAAGGAGGCTTTCCCTCCTCCCAGATCCATTTCAGGAAAGGAGGCTTTCCCCCCTCCAAGCTCCATTTGGGGAAAGGAGGCTTTCCCCCCTCCCATCTCCATTTGGGGAAAGGAGGCTTTCCCCCCTCCCATCTCCGTTTGGGGAAAGGAGGCTTTCCCCCCACCCATCTCTGTTTGGGGAAAGGAGGCTTTCTCCCTTACAGCTCCCTTTACCTAAAGGAGGCTTCCCTTCCAGCTCCATTTGGGTAAGAGAAGCTTCCCCCCCCCTCCCAGGTCCGTTTGGTTAAAGGATGCTTTCCCCCCCTCCCCGCTCCATTTCGGGAAAGGAGGCTTTTAACCCCTCACAGCTCCATTTAGGAAAAGGAGACTTTTCCCCCCTTATAGCTCCGTTTGGAGAAAGGAGGCTTTCCCACCTCCCAGCTCTTTTTGGGGAAAGTAGGCTTCCCCCCCTCCCAGCTCCGTTTCGGGAAAGGAGACTTTTCCCCCCTTACAGCTCCGTTTGGGGAAAGTAGGCTTTCCCCCTCCCAGCTCCATTTGGGATAAGGAGGCTTTTCCCCCCTCCCATCTCCGTTTGGGGAAAGGAGTCTTTACCCCCTCCAAGCTCCGTTTGGGGAAAAGAAGCTTTCCCCCCTCCCAGCTGCAATTGGGTCAAGGAGCCTTTCCCCCCCCAGCTCTATTTGGGGAAAAGAAACTTTCCCCCCTCCCAGCTCCGTTTGGGGAAAGGGGGCTTTCCCTCCTCCCAGATCCATTTCGGGAAAGGAGGTTTTCCCCCCTCCAAGCTCCATTTGGGGAAAGGAGGCTTTCACCCCTTACAGCTCCGTTTGGGAAAAGAAGACTTTTGCCCCCTTACAGCTCCATTTGAGGAAAGGAGCCTTTCCCTCCTCCCAGATCCATTTGGGGAAAGGAGGCTTTCCCCCCTCCAAGCTCCATTTGGGGAAAAGAAACTTTCCCCCCTCCCACCTCCGTTTGGGGAAAGGGGGCTGCACCCCTCCCAGCTCTGTTTGGGGAAAGGAGGCTTTCCCTCCTCCCAGATCCATTTCAGGAAAGGAGGCTTTCCCCCCTCCAAGCTCCATTTGGGGAAAGGAGGCTTTCCCCCCTCCCATCTCCGTTTGGGGAAAGGAGGCTTTCCCCCCTCCCATCTC
The DNA here is from genome assembly GCA_023053685.1 of Diadophis punctatus similis. Lineage (NCBI taxonomy): Eukaryota > Metazoa > Chordata > Lepidosauria > Squamata > Dipsadidae > Diadophis > Diadophis punctatus. The sequence goes on from JALIGW010000097.1 coordinate 223,595, forward strand.
TGTTTGGGGAAAGGAGGCTTTCTCCCTTACAGCTCCCTTTACCTAAAGGAGGCTTCCCTTCCAGCTCCATTTGGGTAAGAGAAGCTTCCCCCCCCAGGTCCGTTTGGTTAAAGGATGCTTTCCCCCCCTCCCCGCTCCATTTCGGGAAAGGAGGCTTTTAACCCATCACAGCTCGGTTTGGGGAAAGGAGGCTTTTAACCCCTCACAGCTCCATTTAGGAAAAGGAGACTTTTCCCCCCTTACAGCTCCGTTTGGGGAAAGGGGGCTGCACCCCTCCCACCTCCGTTTGGGGAAAGGAGACTTTCCCCCCTCCCACCTCTATTTGGGGAAAGGAGGCTTTCCTCCCTCCAATCTCTGTTTGGGGAAAGGAGGCTTTCCCCCCCTCCAAGCTCCATTTGGGGAAAGGAGGCTTTCCCCCCTCCCATCTCTGTTTGGGGAAAGGCGGCTTTCCCTCCTCCCAGCTCCGTTTTTGGAAAGAAGACTTTTTCTCCCTTACAGCTCCATTTGAGGGAAGGAGCCTTTCCCTCCTCCCATCTACATTTGGGGAAAAGAAGTTTTCCCCCCTTCCCAGCTCCGTTTGGGGAAAGGAGGCTTTTAACCCCTCACAGCTACGTTTGGGGAAAGAAGGCTTTTAACCCCTCACAGCTCCATTTGGGAAAAGGAGACTTTTCCCCCCTTACAGCTCCGTTTGGGGAAATGAGACTTCCCCCCCCCCCTTAAAGCTCCTTTTGGAGAAAGGAGGCTTTCCCACCTCCCAGCTCCATTTGGGGAAAGTAGGCTTCCCCCCTCCCAGCTCCATTTCTGGAAAGAAGACTTTTCCCCCCTTACAGCTCCGTTTGGGGAAAGGAGGCTTTCCCCCTCCCAGCTCCATTTGGGATAAGGAGGCTATTTCCACCTCCCATCTCCGTTTGGGAAAAGGAGGATTTCTCCCTTTCCAGCTCTTTTTGGGGACGGGAGGCTTCCCTTCCAGCTCCATTTGTGGAAGAGAAGCTTTTCCCCCCTCCCAGGTCCGTTTGGGTAAAGGAGGCTTTCCCCCCCTCACATCTCCATTTCGGGAAAGGAGGCTTTCCTCCCTCCCAGCTCCGTTTGGGGAAATATGACTTTCCCCCCTTAGAGCTCCATTTGGGGAAAGAAGCCTTTCCGTCCTCCCAGCTACGTTTGGGGAAAAGAAGCTTTCTCCCATCCCAGCTCCATTTGGGTAAAAGAAGCATTCCACCCTTCCCAGCTCCGTTTGGGGAAAAGTGGCTGTTAACTCCTCACAGCTCCATTTGGGGAAAGGAGACTCCCCCCCCTTACAGGTCCATTTGGGGAAAGGAGGCTTTCCTCCCTCCCATCTCCATTTGGGGAAAGAAGACTTCCCCCCCCTTACAGCTCCATTTGGGGAAAGGAGCCTTTCCCTCCTCCCAGCTACGTTTGGGGAAAAGAACCTTTTGACCATCCCAGCTCCATTTGTGGAAAAGAATCTTTCCCCCCCTTCCCAGCTCCGTTTGGGGAAAGGAGGCTTTCCCTCCTCCCAAATCCATTTCGGGAAAGGAGGCTATCCCCCCTCCAAGCTCCATTTGAGGAAAGGAGCCTTTCCCTCCTCCCAGATCCGTTTGGGGAAAGGAGGCTTTCCCCCCTCCAAGCTCCATTTGGGGAAAAGAAACTCTCCCCCCTCCCACCTCCGTTTGGGGAAAGGGGGCTGCACCCCTCCCAAGTCTGTTTGGGGAAAGGAGGCTTTCCCTCCTCCCAGATCCATTTCAGGAAAGGAGGCTTTCCCCCCTCCAAGCTCCATTTGAGGAAAGGAGCCTTTCCCCCCTCCCATCTCCATTTGGGGAAAGGAGGCTTTCCCCCCTCCCATCTCCGTTTGGGGAAAGGTGGCTTTCCCCCCACCCATCTCTGTTTGGGGAAAGGAGGCTTTCTCCCTTACAGCTCCCTTTACCTAAAGGAGGCTTCCCTTCCAGCTCCATTTGGGTAAGAGAAGCTTCCCCCCCCTCCCAGGTCCGTTTGGTTAAAGGATGCTTTCCCCCCCTCCCCGCTCCATTTCGGGAAAGGAGGCTTTTAACCCCTCACAGCTCCATTTAGGAAAAGGAGACTTTTCCCCCCTTATAGCTCCGTTTGGAGAAAGTAGGCTTTCCCCCTCCCAGCTCCATTTGGGATAAGGAGGCTTTTCCCCCCTCCCATCTCCGTTTGGGGAAAGGAGTCTTTACCCCCTCCAAGCTCCGTTTGGGGAAAAGAAGCTTTCCCCCCTCCCAGCTGCAATTGGGTCAAGGAGCCTTTCCCCCCCCAGCTCTATTTGGGGAAAAGAAACTTTCCCCCCTCCCAGCTCCGTTTGGGGAAAGGGGGCTTTCCCTCCTCCCAGATCCATTTCGGGAAAGGAGGTTTTCCCCCCTCCAAGCTCCATTTGGGGAAAGGAGGCTTTCACCCCTTACAGCTCCGTTTGGGAAAAGAAGACTTTTGCCCCCTTACAGCTCCATTTGAGGAAAGGAGCCTTTCCCTCCTCCCAGATCCATTTGGGGAAAGGAGGCTTTCCCCCCTCCAAGCTCCATTTGGGGAAAAGAAACTTTCCCCCCTCCCACCTCCGTTTGGGGAAAGGGGGCTGCACCCCTCCCAGCTCTGTTTGGGGAAAGGAGGCTTTCCCTCCTCCCAGATCCATTTCAGGAAAGGAGGCTTTCCCCCCTCCAAGCTCCATTTGGGGAAAGGAGGCTTTCCCCCCTCCCATCTCCGTTTGGGGAAAGGAGGCTTTCCCCCCTCCCATCTCTGTTTGGGGAAAGGAGGCTTTCTCCCTTACAGCTCCCTTTACCTAAAGGAGGCTTCCCTTCCAGCTCCATTTGGGTAAGAGAAGCTTCCCCCCCCAGGTCCGTTTGGTTAAAGGATGCTTTCCCCCCCCTCCCCGCTCCATTTCGGGAAAGGAGGCTTTTAACCCATCACAGCTCGGTTTGGGGAAAGGAGGCTTTTAACCCCTCACAGCTCCATTTAGGAAAAGGAGACTTTTCCCCCCTTACAGCTCCGTTTGGGGAAAGGGGGCTGCACCCCTCCCACCTCCGTTTGGGGAAAGGAGACTTTCCCCCCTCCCACCTCTATTTGGGGAAAGGAGGCTTTCCTCCCTCCAATCTCTGTTTGGGGAAAGGAGGCTTTCCCCCCTCCAAGCTCCATTTGGGGAAAGGAGGCTTTCCCCCCTCCCATCTCTGTTTGGGGAAAGGCGGCTTTCCCTCCTCCCAGCTCCGTTTTTGGAAAGAAGACTTTTTCTCCCTTACAGCTCCATTTGAGGGAAGGAGCCTTTCCCTCCTCCCATCTACATTTGGGGAAAAGAAGTTTTCCCCCCTTCCCAGCTCCGTTTGGGGAAAGGAGGCTTTTAACCCCTCACAGCTACGTTTGGGGAAAGAAGGCTTTTAACCCCTCACAGCTCCATTTGGGAAAAGGAGACTTTTCCCCCCTTACAGCTCCGTTTGGGGAAATGAGACTTCCCCCCCCCCTTAAAGCTCCGTTTGGAGAAAGGAGGCTTTCCCACCTCCCAGCTCCATTTGGGGAAAGTAGGCTTCCCCCCTCCCAGCTCCATTTCTGGAAAGAAGACTTTTCCCCCCTTACAGCTCCGTTTGGGGAAAGGAGGCTTTCCCCCTCCCAGCTCCATTTGGGATAAGGAGGCTATTTCCCCCTCCCATCTCCGTTTGAGAAAAGGAGGATTTCTCCCTTTCCAGCTCTTTTTGGGGACGGGAGGCTTCCCTTCCAGCTCCATTTGTGGAAGAGAAGCTTTCCCCCCCTCCCAGGTCCGTTTGGGTAAAGGAGGCTTTCCCCCCCTCACATCTCCATTTTGGGAAAGGAGGCTTTCCTCCCTCCCAGCTCCGTTTGGGGAAATATGACTTTCCCCCCTTAGAGCTCCATTTGGGGAAAGAAGCCTTTCCGTCCTCCCAGCTACGTTTGGGGAAAAGAAGCTTTCTCCCATCCCAGCTCCATTTGGGTAAAAGAAGCATTCCACCCTTCCCAGCTCCGTTTGGGGAAAAGTGGCTGTTAACTCCTCACAGCTCCATTTGGGGAAAGGAGACTCCCCCCCCCTTACAGGTCCATTTGGGGAAAGGAGGCTTTCCTCCCTCCCATCTCCATTTGGGGAAAGAAGACTTCCCCCCCCTTACAGCTCCATTTGGGGAAAGGAGCCTTTCCCTCCTCCCAGCTACGTTTGGGGAAAAGAACCTTTTGACCATCCCAGCTCCATTTGTGGAAAAGAATCTTTCCCCCCCTTCCCAGCTCTGTTTGGGGAAAGGAGGCTTTCCCTCCTCCCAAATCCATTTCGGGAAAGGAGGCTATCCCCCCTCCAAGCTCCATTTGAGGAAAGGAGCCTTTCCCTCCTCCCAGATCCGTTTGGGGAAAGGAGGCTTTCCCCCCTCCAAGCTCCATTTGGGGAAAAGAAACTCTCCCCCCTCCCACCTCCGTTTGGGGAAAGGGGGCTGCACCCCTCCCAAGTCTGTTTGGGGAAAGGAGGCTTTCCCTCCTCCCAGATCCATTTCAGGAAAGGAGGCTTTCCCCCCTCCAAGCTCCATTTGAGGAAAGGAGCCTTTCCCTCCTCCCAGATCCGTTTGGGGAAAGGAGGCTTTCCCCCCTCCAAGCTCCATTTGGGGAAAAGAAACTTTCCCCCCTCCCACCTCCGTTTGGGGATGGGGGCTGCACCCCTCCCAGCTCTGTTTGGGGAAAGGAGGCTTTCCCTCCTCCCAGATCCATTTCAGGAAAGGAGGCTTTCCCCCCTCCAAGCTCCATTTGGGGAAAGGAGGCTTTCCCCCCTCCCAGCTCCATTTGGGGAAAAGAAACTTTCCCCCCTCCCACCTCCGTTTGGGGAAAGGGGGCTGCACCCCTCCCAGCTCTGTTTGGGGAAAGGAGGCTTTCCCTCCTCCCAGATCCATTTCAGGAAAGGAGGCTTTCCCCCCTCCAAGCTCCATTTGGGGAAAGGAGGCTTTCCCCCCTCCAAGCTCCATTTGGGGAAAAGAAACTTTCCCCCCTCCCACCTCCGTTTGGGGATGGGGGCTGCACCCCTCCCAGCTCTGTTTGGGGAAAGGAGGCTTTCCCTCCTCCCAGATCCATTTCAGGAAAGGAGGCTTTCCCCCCTCCAAGCTCCATTTGGGGAAAGGAGGCTTTCCCCCCTCCCAGCTCCATTTGGGGAAAAGAAACTTTCCCCCCTCCCACCTCCGTTTGGGGAAAGGGGGCTGCACCCCTCCCAGCTCTGTTTGGGGAAAGGAGGCTTTCCCTCCTCCCAGATCCATTTCAGGAAAGGAGGCTTTCCCCCCTCCAAGCTCCATTTGGGGAAAGGAGGCTTTCCCCCCTCCCATCTCCATTTGGGGAAAGGAGGCTTTCCCCCCTCCCATCTCCGTTTGGGGAAAGGAGGCTTTCCCCCCACCCATCTCTGTTTGGGGAAAGGAGGCTTTCTCCCTTACAGCTCCCTTTACCTAAAGGAGGCTTCCCTTCCAGCTCCATTTGGGTAAGAGAAGCTTCCCCCCCCTCCCAGGTCCGTTTGGTTAAAGGATGCTTTCCCCCCCTCCCCGCTCCATTTCGGGAAAGGAGGCTTTTAACCCATCACAGCTCGGTTTCGGGAAAGGAGGCTTTTAACCCCTCACAGCTCCATTTAGGAAAAGGAGACTTTTCCCCCCTTATAGCTCCGTTTGGAGAAAGGAGTCTTTACCCCCTCCAAGCTCTTTTTGGGGAAAGTAGGCTTCCCCCCCTCCCAGCTGCAATTGGGTCAAGGAGCCTTTCCCCCCCAGCTCTATTTGGGGAAAAGAAACTTTCCCCCCTCCCAGCTCCGTTTGGGGAAAGGGGGCTTTCCCTCCTCCCAGATCCATTTCGGGAAAGGAGGTTTTCCCCCCTCCAAGCTCCATTTGGGGAAAGGAGGCTTTCACCCCTTACAGCTCCGTTTGGGAAAAGAAGACTTTTGCCCCCTTACAGCTCCATTTGAGGAAAGGAGCCTTTCCCTCCTCCCAGATCCATTTGGGGAAAGGAGGCTTTCCCCCCTCCAAGCTCCATTTGGGGAAAAGAAACTTTCCCCCCTCCCACCTCCGTTTGGGGAAAGGGGGCTGCACCCCTCCCAGCTCTGTTTGGGGAAAGGAGGCTTTCCCTCCTCCCAGATCCATTTCAGGAAAGGAGGCTTTCCCCCCTCCAAGCTCCATTTGGGGAAAGGAGGCTTTCCCCCCTCCCATCTCCGTTTGGGGAAAGGAGGCTTTCCCCCCTCCCATCTCTGTTTGGGGAAAGGAGGCTTTCTCCCTTACAGCTCCCTTTACCTAAAGGAGGCTTCCCTTCCAGCTCCATTTGGGTAAGAGAAGCTTCCCCCCCCCCCAGGTCCGTTTGGTTAAAGGATGCTTTCCCCCCCTCCCCGCTCCATTTCGGGAAAGGAGGCTTTTAACCCATCACAGCTCGGTTTGGGGATAGGAGGCTTTTAACCCCTCACAGCTCCATTTAGGAAAAGGAGACTTTTCCCCCCTTACAGCTCCGTTTGGGGAAAGGGGGCTGCACCCCTCCCACCTCAGTTTGGGGAAAGGAGACTTTCCACCCTCCCACCTCCATTTGGGTAAAGGGGGCTTTCCCTCCTCCGAGATCCGTTTGGGGAAAGGAGGCTTTCCCCCCTCCAAGCTCCATTTCGGGAAAGGAGGCTTTCCCCCCTCCAAGCTCCATTTGGGGAAAGAAGGCTTTTAACCCATCACAGCTCCGTTTGGGGAAAGGAGGCTTTCCTCCCTCCCAGCTCTGTTTGGGGAAATATGACTTTCCCCCCTTACATCTCCATTTGGGGAAAGGAGCCTTTCCGTCCTCCCAGCTATGTTTGGGGAGAAGAAGCTTTCTCCCATCCCAGCTCCATTTGGGGAAAAGAAGCTTTCCCCCCTTCCCAGTTCCATTTGGGGAAAGGAGGCTTTACCCCTCCCTGCTCCGTTTCGGGAAAGGAGGCTGTTAACTCCTCACAGCTCCATTTGGGGAAAGGAGACTTTCCCCCCCTTGCAGTTACATTTGGGGAAAGATGACTTTACCCCCTTTACAGCTCTGTTTGGTAAAAGGAGGTTTTCCCCCCTCCCAGCTCCATTTGGGGAAGAGAAGCTTTCCCCCACTCCCAGGTCCGTTTGGTTAAATGATGCTTTCTCCCCCTCAAATCTCCATTTGGGGAAAGGAGGCTTTCCTCCCTCCCAGATCTGTTTGCGGAAAGGAGGCTTCCCCCCCTGCCAGCACCATTTGTGGAAAGGAGGCTTTCCCCCCTCCCAGCTCCATTTGGGGAAAGGAGGCTTTCCCTCCTCCCAGATTCGTTTGGGGAAAGGAGGCTTTCCCCCCTCCCATCTCCGTTTGGGAAAAGAAGACTTTTGCCCCCTTACAGCTCCATTTGAGGAAAGGAGCCTTTCCCTCCTCCCAGCTCCATTTGGGGAAAGGAGGCTTTCCCCGCTCCCATCTCCGTTTGGGGAAAGGAGGCTTTCTCCCTTTCCAGCTGCTTTTGGGGACGGGAGGCTTCCCTTCCAGCTCCATTTGGGGAAGAGAAGATTTTCCCCCTCCCAGCTCCATTTTTGGAAAAGAAGCTTTGCCCTCTCCAAGCTCCATTTGGGGAAAGGAGACTTTACAGCTCTTTTTACGGAAAGGATTCTTTTCCCCCCTCCCAGCTATGTTTGGGGAAAGGATGCTTTCCCCCCATCCCAGCCCCTTTTGGGGAAAGGAGGCTTTCCCCCTCCCAGCTCCATTTGGGGAAAGGAGGCTTTTTCCACCTCCCAGCTCCGTTTGGGGAAAGGAGGCTTTTAACCCATCACAGCTCCGTTTGGGGAAAGGAGGCTTTTAACCACTCACAGCTCCATTTGGGAAAAGGAGACTTTTCACCCCTTACAGCTCCGTTTGGGGAAATGAGACTTTTCCCCCCTTACAGCTCCGTTTGGAGAAAGCAGGCTTTCCCACCTCCCAGCCCCTTTTGGGGAAAGGAGGCTTTCCCCCTCCCAGCTCCATTTGGGGAAAGGAGGCTTTTTCCACCTCCCAGCTCCATTTGGGGACGGGAGGATTCCATTCCAGCTCCATTTGGGGAAGAGAAGCTTTTACCCCCTCCGAGGTCCCTTTGGTTAAAGGAGGCTTTCCTCCCAGCTCCATTTGGGGAAAGGAGCCTTCCCCCCTCCAAGCTCTGTTTGGGGACGGGAGGCTTCCCCCCCTCCCAGCACGATTTGGGGAAAGGAGGCTTTCCCCCCTCCCAGCTCCATTTCTGGAAAGGAGGCTTTCCCTCCTCCCAGATCCGTTTGGGGAAAGGAGGCTTTTAACCCCTCACAGCTACGTTTGGGGAAAGAAGGCTTTTAACCCCTCACAGCTCCATTTGGGAAAAGGAGACTTTTCCCCCCTTACAGCTCCGTTTGGGGAAATGAGACTTCCCCCCCCCCCTTAAAGCTCCGTTTGGAGAAAGGAGGCTTTCCCACCTCCCAGCTCCATTTGGGGAAAGTAGGCTTCCCCCCTCCCAGCTCCATTTCTGGAAAGAAGACTTTTCCCCCCTTACAGCTCCGTTTGGGGAAAGGAGGCTTTCCCCCTCCCAGCTCCATTTGGGATAAGGAGGCTATTTCCACCTCCCATCTCCGTTTGGGAAAAGGAGGATTTCTCCCTTTCCAGCTCTTTTTGGGGACGGGAGGCTTCCCTTCCAGCTCCATTTGTGGAAGAGAAGCTTTCCCCCCCTCCCAGGTCCGTTTGGGTAAAGGAGGCTTTCCCCCCCTCACATCTCCATTTCGGGAAAGGAGGCTTTCCTCCCTCCCAGCTCCGTTTGGGGAAATATGACTTTCCCCCCTTAGAGCTCCATTTGGGGAAAGAAGCCTTTCCGTCCTCCCAGCTACGTTTGGGGAAAAGAAGCTTTCTCCCATCCCAGCTCCATTTGGGTAAAAGAAGCATTCCACCCTTCCCAGCTCCGTTTGGGGAAAAGTGGCTGTTAACTCCTCACAGCTCCATTTGGGGAAAGGAGACTCCCCCCCCTTACAGGTCCATTTGGGGAAAGGAGGCTTTCCTCCCTCCCATCTCCATTTGGGGAAAGAAGACTTCCCCCCCCTTACAGCTCCATTTGGGGAAAGGAGCCTTTCCCTCCTCCCAGCTACGTTTGGGGAAAAGAACCTTTTGACCATCCCAGCTCCATTTGTGGAAAAGAATCTTTCCCCCCCTTCCCAGCTCCGTTTGGGGAAAGGAGGCTTTCCCTCCTCCCAAATCCATTTCGGGAAAGGAGGCTATCCCCCCTCCAAGCTCCATTTGAGGAAAGGAGCCTTTCCCTCCTCCCAGATCCGTTTGGGGAAAGGAGGCTTTCCCCCCTCCAAGCTCCATTTGGGGAAAAGAAACTCTCCCCCCTCCCACCTCCGTTTGGGGAAAGGGGGCTGCACCCCTCCCAAGTCTGTTTGGGGAAAGGAGGCTTTCCCTCCTCCCAGTTCCATTTCAGGAAAGGAGGCTTTCCCCCCTCCAAGCTCCATTTGAGGACAGGAGCCTTTCCCCCCTCCCATCTCCATTTGGGGAAAGGAGGCTTTCCCCCCTCCCATCTCCGTTTGGGGAAAGGTGGCTTTCCCCCCACCCATCTCTGTTTGGGGAAAGGAGGCTTTCTCCCTTACAGCTCCCTTTACCTAAAGGAGGCTTCCCTTCCAGCTCCATTTGGGTAAGAGAAGCTTCCCCCCCCTCCCAGGTCCGTTTGGTTAAAGGATGCTTTCCCCCCCTCCCCGCTCCATTTCGGGAAAGGAGGCTTTTAACCCCTCACAGCTCCATTTAGGAAAAGGAGACTTTTCCCCCCTTATAGCTCCGTTTGGAGAAAGGAGGCTTTCCCACCTCCCAGCTCTTTTTGGGGAAAGTAGGCTTCCCCCCCTCCCAGCTCCGTTTCGGGAAAGGAGACTTTTCCCCCCTTACAGCTCCGTTTGGGGAAAGTAGGCTTTCCCCCTCCCAGCTCCATTTGGGATAAGGAGGCTTTTCCCCCCTCCCATCTCCGTTTGGGGAAAGGAGTCTTTACCCCCTCCAAGCTCCGTTTGGGGAAAAGAAGCTTTCCCCCCTCCCAGCTGCAATTGGGTCAAGGAGCCTTTCCCCCCCCAGCTCTATTTGGGGAAAAGAAACTTTCCCCCCTCCCAGCTCCGTTTGGGGAAAGGGGGCTTTCCCTCCTCCCAGATCCATTTCGGGAAAGGAGGTTTTCCCCCCTCCAAGCTCCATTTGGGGAAAGGAGGCTTTCACCCCTTACAGCTCCGTTTGGGAAAAGAAGACTTTTGCCCCCTTACAGCTCCATTTGAGGAAAGGAGCCTTTCCCTCCTCCCAGATCCATTTGGGGAAAGGAGGCTTTCCCCCCTCCAAGTTCCATTTGGGGAAAAGAAACTTTCCCCCCTCCCCCCTCCGTTTGGGGAAAGGGGGCTGCACCCCTCCCAGCTCTGTTTGGGGAAAGGAGGCTTTCCCTCCTCCCAGATCCATTTCAGGAAAGGAGGCTTTCCCCCCTCCAAGCTCCATTTGGGGAAAGGAGGCTTTCCCCCCTCCCATCTCCGTTTGGGGAAAGGAGGCTTTCCCCCCTCCCATCTCTGTTTGGGGAAAGGAGGCTTTCTCCCTTACAGCTCCCTTTACCTAAAGGAGGCTTCCCTTCCAGCTCCATTTGGGTAAGAGAAGCTTCCCCCCCCAGGTCCGTTTGGTTAAAGGATGCTTTCCCCCCCTCCCCGCTCCATTTCGGGAAAGGAGGCTTTTAACCCATCACAGCTCGGTTTGGGGAAAGGAGGCTTTTAACCCCTCACAGCTCCATTTAGGAAAAGGAGACTTTTCCCCCCTTACAGCTCCGTTTGGGGAAAGGGGGCTGCACACCTCCCACCTCCGTTTGGGGAAAGGAGACTTTCCCCCCTCCCACCTCTATTTGGGGAAAGGAGGCTTTCCTCCCTCCAATCTCTGTTTGGGGAAAGGAGGCTTTCCCCCCTCCAAGCTCCATTTGGGGAAAGGAGGCTTTCCCCCCTCCCATCTCTGTTTGGGGAAAGGCGGCTTTCCCTCCTCCCAGCTCCGTTTTTGGAAAGAAGACTTTTTCTCCCTTACAGCTCCATTTGAGGGAAGGAGCCTTTCCCTCCTCCCATCTACATTTGGGGAAAAGAAGTTTTCCCCCCTTCCCAGCTCCGTTTGGGGAAAGGAGGCTTTTAACCCCTCACAGCTACGTTTGGGGAAAGAAGGCTTTTAACCCCTCACAGCTCCATTTGGGAAAAGGAGACTTTTCCCCCCTTACAGCTCCGTTTGGGGAAATGAGACTTCCCCCCCCCCTTAAAGCTCCGTTTGGAGAAAGGAGGCTTTCCCACCTCCCAGCTCCATTTGGGGAAAGTAGGCTTCCCCCCTCCCAGCTCCATTTCTGGAAAGAAGACTTTTCCCCCCTTACAGCTCCGTTTGGGGAAAGGAGGCTTTCCCCCTCCCAGCTCCATTTGGGATAAGGAGGCTATTTCCCCCTCCCATCTCCGTTTGAGAAAAGGAGGATTTCTCCCTTTCCAGCTCTTTTTGGGGACGGGAGGCTTCCCTTCCAGCTCCATTTGTGGAAGAGAAGCTTTCCCCCCCTCCCAGGTCCGTTTGGGTAAAGGAGGCTTTCCCCCCCTCACATCTCCATTTTGGGAAAGGAGGCTTTCCTCCCTCCCAGCTCCGTTTGGGGAAATATGACTTTCCCCCCTTAGAGCTCCATTTGGGGAAAGAAGCCTTTCCGTCCTCCCAGCTACGTTTGGGGAAAAGAAGCTTTCTCCCATCCCAGCTCCATTTGGGTAAAAGAAGCATTCCACCCTTCCCAGCTCCGTTTGGGGAAAAGTGGCTGTTAACTCCTCACAGCTCCATTTGGGGAAAGGAGACTCCCCCCCCTTACAGGTCCATTTGGGGAAAGGAGGCTTTCCTCCCTCCCATCTCCATTTGGGGAAAGAAGACTTCCCCCCCCTTACAGCTCCATTTGGGGAAAGGAGCCTTTCCCTCCTCCCAGCTACGTTTGGGGAAAAGAACCTTTTGACCATCCCAGCTCCATTTGTGGAAAAGAATCTTTCCCCCCCTTCCCAGCTCTGTTTGGGGAAAGGAGGCTTTCCCTCCTCCCAAATCCATTTCAGGAAAGGAGGCTATCCCCCCTCCAAGCTCCATTTGAGGAAAGGAGCCTTTCCCTCCTCCCAGATCCGTTTGGGGAAAGGAGGCTTTCCCCCCTCCAAGCTCCATTTGGGGAAAAGAAACTCTCCCCCCTCCCACCTCCGTTTGGGGAAAGGGGGCTGCACCCCTCCCAAGTCTGTTTGGGGAAAGGAGGCTTTCCCTCCTCCCAGATCCATTTCAGGAAAGGAGGCTTTCCCCCCTCCAAGCTCCATTTGAGGAAAGGAGCCTTTCCCTCCTCCCAGATCCGTTTGGGGAAAGGAGGCTTTCCCCCCTCCAAGCTCCATTTGGGGAAAAGAAACTTTCCCCCCTCCCACCTCCGTTTGGGGATGGGGGCTGCACCCCTCCCAGCTCTGTTTGGGGAAAGGAGGCTTTCCCTCCTCCCAGATCCATTTCAGGAAAGGAGGCTTTCCCCCCTCCAAGCTCCATTTGGGGAAAGGAGGCTTTCCCCCCTCCCAGCTCCATTTGGGGAAAAGAAACTTTCCCCCCTCCCACCTCCGTTTGGGGAAAGGGGGCTGCACCCCTCCCAGCTCTGTTTGGGGAAAGGAGGCTTTCCCTCCTCCCAGATCCATTTCAGGAAAGGAGGCTTTCCCCCCTCCAAGCTCCATTTGGGGAAAGGAGGCTTTCCCCCCTCCCATCTCCATTTGGGGAAAGGAGGCTTTCCCCCCTCCCATCTCCGTTTGGGGAAAGGAGGCTTTCCCCCCACCCATCTCTGTTTGGGGAAAGGAGGCTTTCTCCCTTACAGCTCCCTTTACCTAAAGGAGGCTTCCCTTCCAGCTCCATTTGGGTAAGAGAAGCTTCCCCCCCCTCCCAGGTCCGTTTGGTTAAAGGATGCTTTCCCCCCCTCCCCGCTCCATTTCGGGAAAGGAGGCTTTTAACCCATCACAGCTCGGTTTCGGGAAAGGAGGCTTTTAACCCCTCACAGCTCCATTTAGGAAAAGGAGACTTTTCCCCCCTTATAGCTCCGTTTGGAGAAAGGAGTCTTTACCCCCTCCAAGCTCTTTTTGGGGAAAGTAGGCTTCCCCCCCTCCCAGCTGCAATTGGGTCAAGGAGCCTTTCCCCCCCAGCTCTATTTGGGGAAAAGAAACTTTCCCCCCTCCCAGCTCCGTTTGGGGAAAGGGGGCTTTCCCTCCTCCCAGATCCATTTCGGGAAAGGAGGTTTTCCCCCCTCCAAGCTCCATTTGGGGAAAGGAGGCTTTCACCCCTTACAGCTCCGTTTGGGAAAAGAAGACTTTTGCCCCCTTACAGCTCCATTTGAGGAAAGGAGCCTTTCCCTCCTCCCAGATCCATTTGGGGAAAGGAGGCTTTCCCCCCTCCAAGCTCCATTTGGGGAAAAGAAACTTTCCCCCCTCCCACCTCCGTTTGGGGAAAGGGGGCTGCACCCCTCCCAGCTCTGTTTGGGGAAAGGAGGCTTTCCCTCCTCCCAGATCCATTTCAGGAAAGGAGGCTTTCCCCCCTCCAAGCTCCATTTGGGGAAAGGAGGCTTTCCCCCCTCCCATCTCCGTTTGGGGAAAGGAGGCTTTCCCCCCTCCCATCTCTGTTTGGGGAAAGGAGGCTTTCTCCCTTACAGCTCCCTTTACCTAAAGGAGGCTTCCCTTCCAGCTCCATTTGGGTAAGAGAAGCTTCCCCCCCCCAGGTCCGTTTGGTTAAAGGATGCTTTCCCCCCCTCCCCGCTCCATTTCGGGAAAGGAGGCTTTTAACCCATCACAGCTCGGTTTGGGGATAGGAGGCTTTTAACCCCTCACAGCTCCATTTAGGAAAAGGAGACTTTTCCCCCCTTACAGCTCCGTTTGGGGAAAGGGGGCTGCACCCCTCCCACCTCAGTTTGGGGAAAGGAGACTTTCCACCCTCCCACCTCCATTTGGGTAAAGGGGGCTTTCCCTCCTCCGAGATCCGTTTGGGGAAAGGAGGCTTTCCCCCCTCCAAGCTCCATTTCGGGAAAGGAGGCTTTCCCCCCTCCAAGCTCCATTTGGGGAAAGAAGGCTTTTAACCCATCACAGCTCCGTTTGGGGAAAGGAGGCTTTCCTCCCTCCCAGCTCTGTTTGGGGAAATATGACTTTCCCCCCTTACATCTCCATTTGGGGAAAGGAGCCTTTCCGTCCTCCCAGCTATGTTTGGGGAGAAGAAGCTTTCTCCCATCCCAGCTCCATTTGGGGAAAAGAAGCTTTCCCCCCTTCCCAGTTCCATTTGGGGAAAGGAGGCTTTACCCCTCCCTGCTCCGTTTCGGGAAAGGAGGCTGTTAACTCCTCACAGCTCCATTTGGGGAAAGGAGACTTTCCCCCCCTTGCAGTTACATTTGGGGAAAGATGACTTTACCCCCTTTACAGCTCTGTTTGGTAAAAGGAGGTTTTCCCCCCTCCCAGCTCCATTTGGGGAAGAGAAGCTTTCCCCCACTCCCAGGTCCGTTTGGTTAAATGATGCTTTCTCCCCCTCAAATCTCCATTTGGGGAAAGGAGGCTTTCCTCCCTCCCAGATCTGTTTGCGGAAAGGAGGCTTCCCCCCCTGCCAGCACCATTTGTGGAAAGGAGGCTTTCCCCCCTCCCAGCTCCATTTGGGGAAAGGAGGCTTTCCCTCCTCCCAGATTCGTTTGGGGAAAGGAGGCTTTCCCCCCTCCCATCTCCGTTTGGGAAAAGAAGACTTTTGCCCCCTTACAGCTCCATTTGAGGAAAGGAGCCTTTCCCTCCTCCCAGCTCCATTTGGGGAAAGGAGGCTTTCCCCGCTCCCATCTCCGTTTGGGGAAAGGAGGCTTTCTCCCTTTCCAGCTGCTTTTGGGGACGGGAGGCTTCCCTTCCAGCTCCATTTGGGGAAGAGAAGATTTTCCCCCTCCCAGCTCCATTTTTGGAAAAGAAGCTTTGCCCTCTCCAAGCTCCATTTGGGGAAAGGAGACTTTACAGCTCTTTTTATGGAAAGGATTCTTTTCCCCCCTCCCAGCTATGTTTGGGGAAAGGATGCTTTCCCCCCATCCCAGCCCCTTTTGGGGAAAGGAGGCTTTCCCCCTCCCAGCTCCATTTGGGGAAAGGAGGCTTTTTCCACCTCCCAGCTCCGTTTGGGGAAAGGAGGCTTTTAACCCATCACAGCTCCGTTTGGGGAAAGGAGGCTTTTAACCACTCACAGCTCCATTTGGGAAAAGGAGACTTTTCACCCCTTACAGCTCCGTTTGGGGAAATGAGACTTTTCCCCCCTTACAGCTCCGTTTGGAGAAAGCAGGCTTTCCCACCTCCCAGCCCCTTTTGGGGAAAGGAGGCTTTCCCCCTCCCAGCTCCATTTGGGGAAAGGAGGCTTTTTCCACCTCCCAGCTCCATTTGGGGACGGGAGGATTCCATTCCAGCTCCATTTGGGGAAGAGAAGCTTTTACCCCCTCCGAGGTCCCTTTGGTTAAAGGAGGCTTTCCTCCCAGCTCCATTTGGGGAAAGGAGCCTTCCCCCCTCCAAGCTCTGTTTGGGGACGGGAGGCTTCCCCCCCTCCCAGCACGATTTGGGGAAAGGAGGCTTTCCCCCCTCCCAGCTCCATTTCTGGAAAGGAGGCTTTCCCTCCTCCCAGATCCGTTTGGGGAAAGGAGGCTTTCCCCCCGCCAAGCTCCATTTGGGGAAAGGAGGCTTTCCCCCCTCCCATCTCCGTTTCAGGAAAGGAGGCTTTCCTCCCTCCCAGCTCCGTTTGGGAAAAGAAGACTTTTGCCTCCTTACAGCTCCATTTGACGAAAGGAGCCTTTCCCTCCTCCCAGCTCCGTTTGGGGAAAGGAGGCTTTCCCCCCTCCCATCTCCGTTTGGGGAAAGGAGGCTTTCTCCCTTTCCAGCTCCTTTTGGGGATGGGAGGATTCCATTCCAGCTCCATTTGGGGAAGAGAAGGTCCGTTTGGTTAAAGGAGGCTTTCCCCCCTCCCAGCTCCATTTGGGAAAAGGAGCCTTCCCCCCTCCCAGCTCTGTTTGGGGACGGGATGCTTTCCTCCCCTCCCAGCTCCATTTGGGAAAAGGAGACTTTTCCCCCCTTACAGCTCCGTTTGGGGAAACGAGACTTTCCCCCCCCCTTACAGCTCCGTTTGGGAAAAGGAGGCTTTCTCCCCCTCCCAGCTCCATTTGGGGAAAGGAGACTTTGCCCCCCTTACAGCTCCATTTGGGGAAAGGTGGCTTTTCTCCCCTCCCAGGTCGATTTGGGGAAAGGAGGCTTCCCTCCCTCCCAGCTCCGTTTCGGGAAAGAAAACTTTCCCCCCCTTACAGCTCCATTTAGGGAAAGGAGCCTTTGCCTCCTCCAAGCTACGTTTGGGGAAAAGAAGCTTTCAACCATCGCAGCTCCATTTGGGGAAAAGAAGCTTTCCCCCTTTTACCAGCTCTGTTTGGGGAAAGGAGGCTTTCCCCGCTCCAAGCTACGTTTGGGGAAAAGAAGCTTTCCCCCCTCCCAGATCCCTTTGGGGAAAGGAGGCTTCCCCCCTCACAGCTACATTTTTCGAAAGGAGACTCCCCCCCTTACAGCTCCGTTTGGGGAAAGGAGACTTTTCCCCCCTTACAGCTCCGTTTGGGGAAAGGAGGCTTCCCCCCCTCCCAGCTCCGTTTGGGGAAAGATGACTTTCCCCCCTTACAGCTCCTTTTGGGGGAAAGGAAGCTTTTCCACTCTCCCAGCACCATTTGGGGAAATGAGGCTTTCACCCCCTCCCAGCTCCGTTTTGGGAAAGGAGGCTTTCACCCCTCCGAACTCCGTTTGGGGAAAGGAGGCTTTCCCCCCTCCAGATCCGTTTGGGGAAAGGAGGCTTTTCCTCCCTCCCAGATCCCTTTGGGGAAAGGAGGCTTTCCTCCCTCCCAGCTCCATTTGCGGAAAGGAGGCTTTCCCCCCTCCCACCTCCATTTGGGGAAGAGAAGCTTCCCCCCCCCTTCCACGTCCGTTTGGTTAAATGATGCTTTCTCCCCCTCAAATCTCCATTTGGGGAAAGGAGGCTTTCCTCCCTGCCAGATCCGTTTGCGGAAAGTAGGCTTCCCCCCCTGCCAGCACCATTTGGGGAAAGGAGGCTTTCCCCCCTCCCAGCTCCATTTGGGGAAAGGAGGCTTTCCCTCCTCCCAGCTCCATTTGGGGAATGGAGGCTTTCCCTCCTCCCAGATCCATTTCGGGAAAGGAGGCTTTACCCCCTCCAAGTTCCATTTGGGGAAAAGAAACTTTCCCCCCTCCCACCTCCGTTTGGGGAAACGGGGCTGCACCCCTCCCAGCTCTGTTTGGGGAAAGGAGGCTTTCCCCCCCTCCCATCTCCGTTTGTGGGAAAGGAGGCTTTCCCCCCTCCCATCTCTGTTTGGGGAAAGGAGGCTTTCTCCCTTACAGCTCCCTTTACCTAAAGGAGGCTTCCCTTCCAGCTCCATTTGGGTAAGAGAAGCTTCCCCCCCCTCCCAGGTCCGTTTGGTTAAAGGATGCTTTCCCCCCCTCCCCGCTCCATTTCGGGAAAGGAGGCTTTTAACCCATCACAGCTCGGTTTGGGGAAAGGAGGCTTTTAACCCCTCACAGCTCCATTTAGGAAAAGGAGACTTTTCCCCCCTTACAGCTCCGTTTGGAGAAAGGAGGCTTTCCCACCTCCCAGCTCTATTTGGGGAAAGTAGGCTTCCCCCCCTCCCAGCTCCGTTTGGGGAAAGGAGGCTTTCCCCCTCCCAGCTCCATTTGGGATAAGGAGGCTTTTCCCCCCCATCTCCGTTTGGGGAAAGGAGTCTTTACCCGCTCCAAGCTCCGTTTGGGGAAAAGAAGCTTTCCCCCCTCCCAGCTGCAATTGGGGAAAGGAGCCTTTCCCCCCCCAGCTCTATTTGGGGAAAAGAAACTTTCCCCCCTCCCAGCTCCGTTTGGGGAAAGGGGGCTGCACCCCTCCCAGCTCCGTTTGGGGAAAGGAGACTTTCCCCCCTCCCACCTCCGTTTGGGTAAAGGGGGCTTTCCCTCCTCCGAGATCCGTTTGGGTAAAGGAGGCTTTCCCCCCTCCAAGCTCCATTTCGGGAAAGGAGGCTTTCCCCCCTCCAAGCTCCATTTGGGGAAACAAGGCTTTTAACCCATCACAGCTCCGTTTGGGGAAAGAAGGCTTTCCCCCCTCCCATCTCCGTTTGGGGAAAGGAGGCTTTCCTCCCTCCCAGCTCCGTTTGGGGAAATATGACTTTCCCCCCTTACATCTCCATTTGGGGAAAGGAGCCTTTCCGTCCTCCCAGCTATGTTTGGGGAGAAGAAGCTTTCTCCCATCCCAGCTCCATTTGGGGAAAAGAAGCTTTCCCCCCTTTCCAGCTCCATTTGGGGAAAGGAGGCTTTACCCCTCCCTGCTCCGTTTGGGGAAAGGAGGCTGTTAACTCCTCACAGCTCCATTTGGGGAAAGGAGACTTTTCCCCCCTTGCAGTTACATTTGGGGAAAGATGACTTTCCCCCCTTTACAGCTCTGTTTGGTAAAAGGAGGTTTTCCCCCCTCCCAGCTCCATTTGGGGAAAGTAGGCTTTCAGCCCCGCCCAGCTCCGTTTGGGGAAAGGAGGCTTCCCCCCCTTCCAGCTCCGTTTGGGGAAAGATGACTTTTCCAACTTACAGCTCCGTTTGGGGAAAGGAGGCTTTCTCCCTTTCCAGCTCCTTTTGGTGACGGGAGGCTTCCCTTCCAGCTCCATTTGGGGAAGAGAAGCTTTCCCCCCCCCTTCCACGTCCGTTTGGTTAAATGATGCTTTCTCCCCCTGAAATCTCCATTTGGGGAAAGGAGGCTTTCCTCCCTGCCAGATCCGTTTGGGGAAAGGAGGCTTTCCCTCCTCCCAGCTCCATTTGGGGAATGGAGGCTTTCCCTCCTCCCAGATCCATTTCGGGAAAGGAGGCTTTACCCCCTCCAAGCTCCATTTGGGGAAAAGAAACTTTCCCCCCTCCCACCTCCGTTTGGGGAAACGGGGCTGCACCCCTCCCAGCTCTGTTTGGGGAAAGGAGGCTTTCCCTCCTCCCAGATCCATTTCAGGAAAGGAGGCTTTCCCCCCTCCAAGCTCCATTTCGGGAAAGGAGGCTTTCCCCCCTCCAAGCTCCATTTGGGGAAACAAGGCTTTTAACCCATCACAGCTCCGTTTGGGGAAAGAAGGCTTTCCCCCCTCCCATCTCCGTTTGGGGAAAGGAGGCTTTCCTCCCTCCCAGCTCCGTTTGGGGAAATATGACTTTCCCCCCTTACATCTCCATTTGGGGAAAGGAGCCTTTCCGTCCTCCCAGCTATGTTTGGGGAGAAGAAGCTTTCTCCCATCCCAGCTCCATTTGGGGAAAAGAAGCTTTCCCCCCTCCCATCTCCGTTTGGGGAAAGGAGGCTTTCCTCCCTCCCAGCTCCGTTTGGGGAAATATGACTTTCCCCCCTTACATCTCCATTTGGGGAAAGGAGCCTTTCCGTCCTCCCAGCTATGTTTGGGGAGAAGAAGCTTTCTCCCATCCCAGCTCCATTTGGGGAAAAGAAGCTTTCCCCCCTTTCCAGCTCCATTTGGGGAAAGGAGGCTTTACCCCTCCCTGCTCCGTTTGGGGAAAGGAGGCTGTTAACTCCTCACAGCTCCATTTGGGGAAAGGAGACTTTTCCCCCCTTGCAGTTACATTTGGGGAAAGATGACTTTCCCCCCTTTACAGCTCTGTTTGGTAAAAGGAGGTTTTCCCCCCTCCCAGCTCCATTTGGGGAAAGTAGGCTTTCAGCCCCGCCCAGCTCCGTTTGGGGAAAGGAGGCTTCCCCCCCTTCCAGCTCCGTTTGGGGAAAGATGACTTTTCCAACTTACAGCTCCGTTTGGGGAAAGGAGGCTTTCTCCCTTTCCAGCTCCTTTTGGTGACGGGAGGCTTCCCTTCCAGCTCCATTTGGGGAAGAGAAGCTTTCCCCCCCCCTTCCACGTTTGGGGAAAGGAGGCTTTCTCCCTTTCCAGCTCCTTTTGGGGACGGGAGGCTTCCCTTCCAGCTCCATTAGGGGAAGAGAAGATTTCCCCCCCTCCCAGCTCCGTTTGGTGAAAGGATGCTTTCCCTACTCCGAGCTCCATTTGGGGAAAGGAGGCTTTTCCCAATTCCCAGCTGCATTTAGGGACGAGAGACTTCCCTCCCAGCTCCATTTGGGGAAAAGATTTTCCCCCTCCCAGCTCCATTTTTGGAAAAGAAGCTTTGCACCCTCCAAGCTCCATTTGGGGAAAGGAGACTTTACAGCTCTTTTTACGGAAAGGATTCTTTTTCCCCCTCCCAGCTATGTTTGGGGAAAGGATGCTTTCCCCCCATCCCAGCTCCATTTGGGGAAAGGAGGCTTTTTCCACCTCCCAGCTCCATTTGGGGACGGGAGGATTCCATTCCAGCTCCATTTGGGGAAGAGAAGGTCCGTTTGGTTAAAGGAGGCTTTCCCCCCTCCCAGCTCCATTTGGGAAAAGGAGACTTTTCCCCCCTTACAGCTCCGTTTGGGGAAAGGAGACTTCCCCCCCCTCCCAGCTCCGTTTGGGGAAAGATGACTTTCCCCCCTTACAGCTCCTTTTGGGGGAAAGGAAGCTTTTCCACCCTCCCAGCACCATTTGGGGAAATGAGGCTTTCACCCCCTCCCAGCTCCGTTTTGGGAAAGGAGGCTTTCACCCCTCCGAACTCCGTTTGGGGAAAGGAGGCTTTCCCCCATCCCAGATCCGTTTGGGGAATGGAGGCTTTTCCACCCTCCCAGATCCGTTTGGGGAAAGGAGGCTTTCCTCCCTCCCAGCTCCGTTTGCGGAAAGGAGGCTTTCCCCCCTCCCACCTCCATTTGGGGAAAGGAGGCTTCCCCCCCAACTCCATTTGGAGAAAGGATGCTTTCCCCCCTTCCCCCGTTTGGGGAAAGAAGACTTTTGCCCCCTTACAGCTCCATTTGAGGAAAGGAGCCTTTACCTCCTCCCATCTACATTTGGGGAAAAGAGGCTTTCACCGCTCTGAACTCAGTTTGGGGAAAGGAGGCTTTCCCTCCTCCCAGATCCATTTGGGGAAAGGAGGCTTTTCCTCCCTCCCAGCTCCGTTTGGGGAAAGGAGGCTTTTAACCCATCACAGCTCCGTTTGGGGAAAGGAGGCTTTTAACCACTCACAGCTCCATTTGGGAAAAGGAGACTTTTCACCCCTTACAGCTCCGTTTGGGGAAATGAGACTTTTCCCCCCTTACAGCTCCGTTTGGAGAAAGGAGGCTTTCCCACCTCCCAGCTCCATTAGGGATAAGGAGGGTTTTCCCCCCTCACATCTCCATTTGGGGAAAGGAGTCTTTACCCCCTCCAAGCTCCGTTTGGGGAAAAGAAGCGGTCCCCCCTTCCCAGCCCCGTTTGGGGAAAGTAGGCTTTTAACCCATCACAGCTCCGTTTGGGAAAAGGAGGCTTTTAACCACTCAGAGCTCCATTTGGGAAAAGGAGACTTTTCCCCCCTTACAGCTCCGTTTGGGGAAACGAGACTTTTCCCCCCCTCCCATCTCCATTTGGGGAAAGGAGTCTTTACCCCCTCCAAGCTCCGTTTGGGGAAAAGAAGCTTTCCCCCCTCGCAGCAGCAATTGGGGAATGGAGCCTTTCCCCTCCAGCTCTATTTGGGGAAAGGAGGCTTTCCTCCCTCCAATCTCTGTTTGGGGAAAGGAGGCTTTCCCCCCTCCAAGCTCCATTTGGGGAAAGGAGGCTTTCCCCCCTCCCATCTCTGTTTGGGGAAAGGCGGCTTTCCCTCCTCCCAGCTCCGTTTTTGGAAAGAAGACTTTTTCTCCCTTACAGCTCCATTTGAGGGAAGGAGCCTTTCCCTCCTCCCATCTACATTTGGGGAAAAGAAGTTTTCCCCCCTTCCCAGCTCCGTTTGGGGAAAGGAGGCTTTTAACCCCTCACAGCTACGTTTGGGGAAAGAAGGCTTTTAACCCCTCACAGCTCCATTTGGGAAAAGGAGACTTTTCCCCCCTTACAGCTCCGTTTGGGGAAATGAGACTCCCCCCCCCTTAAAGCTCCGTTTGGAGAAAGGAGGCTTTCCCACCTCCCAGCTCCATTTGGGGAAAGGAGGCTTCCCACCTCCCAGCTCCATTTCTGGAAAGAAGACTTTTCCCCCCTTACAGCTCCGTTTGGGGAAAGGAGGCTTTCCCCCTCCCAGCTCCATTTGGGATAAGGAGGCTATTTCCCCCTCCCATCTCCGTTTGGGAAAAGGAGGATTTCTCCCTTTCCAGCTCTTTTTGGGGACGGGAGGCTTCCCTTCCAGCTCCATTTGTGGAAGAGAAGCTTTCCCCCCCTCCCAGGTCCGTTTGGGTAAAGGAGGCTTTCCCCCCCTCACATCTCCATTTCGGGAAAGGAGGCTTTCCTCCCTCCCAGCTCCGTTTGGGGAAATATGACTTTCCCCCCTTAGAGCTCCATTTGGGGAAAGAAGCCTTTCCGTCCTCCCAGCTACGTTTGGGGAAAAGAAGCTTTCTCCCATCCCAGCTCCATTTGGGTAAAAGAAGCATTCCACCCTTCCCAGCTCCGTTTGGGGAAAAGTGGCTGTTAACTCCTCACAGCTCCATTTGGGGAAAGGAGACTCCCCCCCCTTACAGGTCCATTTGGGGAAAGGAGGCTTTCCTCCCTCCCATCTCCATTTGGGGAAAGAAGACTTCCCCCTCCTTACAGCTCCATTTGGGGAAAGGAGCCTTTCCCTCCTCCCAGCTACGTTTGGGGAAAAGAACCTTTTGACCATCCCAGCTCCATTTGTGGAAAAGAATCTTTCCCCCCCTTCCCAGCTCCGTTTGGGGAAAGGAGGCTTTCCCTCCTCCCAAATCCATTTCGGGAAAGGAGGCTATCCCGCCTCCAAGCTCCATTTGAGGAAAGGAGCCTTTCCCTCCTCCCAGATCCGTTTGGGGAAAGGAGGCTTTCCCCCCTCCAAGCTCCATTTGGTGAAAAGAAACTCTCCCCCCTCCCACCTCCGTTTGGGGAAAGGGGGCTGCACCCCTCCCAGGTCTGTTTGGGGAAAGGAGGCTTTCCCTCCTCCCAGATCCATTTCAGGAAAGGAGGCTTTCCCCCCTCCAAGCTCCATTTGAGGAAAGGAGCCTTTCCCTCCTCCCAGATCCGTTTGGGGAAAGGAGGCTTTCCCCCCTCCAAGCTCCATTTGGGGAAAAGAAACTTTCCCCCCTCCCACCTCCGTTTGGGGAAAGGGGGCTGCACCCCTCCCAGCTCTGTTTGGGGAAAGGAGGCTTTCCCTCCTCCCAGATCCATTTCAGGAAAGGAGGCTTTCCCCCCTCCAAGCTCCATTTGGGGAAAGGAGGCTTTCCCCCCTCCCAGCTCCATTTGGGGAAAAGAAACTTTCCCCCCTCCCACCTCCGTTTGGGGAAAGGGGGCTGCACCCCTCCCAGCTCTGTTTGGGGAAAGGAGGCTTTCCCTCCTCCC
Source organism: Diadophis punctatus similis (assembly GCA_023053685.1). Classification (NCBI taxonomy): domain Eukaryota; kingdom Metazoa; phylum Chordata; class Lepidosauria; order Squamata; family Dipsadidae; genus Diadophis; species Diadophis punctatus. The sequence goes on from JALIGW010000097.1 coordinate 246,918, forward strand.
AGATCCATTTCAGGAAAGGAGGCTTTCCCCCCTCCAAGCTCCATTTGGGGAAAGGAGGCTTTCCCCCCTCCCATCTCCATTTGGGGAAAGGAGGCTTTCCCCCCTCCCATCTCCGTTTGGGGAAAGGAGGCTTTCCCCCCACCCATCTCTGTTTGGGGAAAGGAGGCTTTCTCCCTTACAGCTCCCTTTACCTAAAGGAGGCTTCCCTTCCAGCTCCATTTGGGTAAGAGAAGCTTCCCCCCCCTCCCAGGTCCGTTTGGTTAAAGGATGCTTTCCCCCCCTCCCCGCTCCATTTCGGGAAAGGAGGCTTTTAACCCCTCACAGCTCCATTTAGGAAAAGGAGACTTTTCCCCCCTTATAGCTCCGTTTGGAGAAAGGAGGCTTTCCCACCTCCCAGCTCTTTTTGGGGAAAGTAGGCTTCCCCCCCTCCCAGCTCCGTTTCGGGAAAGGAGACTTTTCCCCCCTTACAGCTCCGTTTGGGGAAAGTAGGCTTTCCCCCTCCCAGCTCCATTTGGGATAAGGAGGCTTTTCCCCCCTCCCATCTCCGTTTGGGGAAAGGAGTCTTTACCCCCTCCAAGCTCCGTTTGGGGAAAAGAAGCTTTCCCCCCTCCCAGCTGCAATTGGGTCAAGGAGCCTTTCCCCCCCCAGCTCTATTTGGGGAAAAGAAACTTTCCCCCCTCCCAGCTCCGTTTGGGGAAAGGGGGCTTTCCCTCCTCCCAGATCCATTTCGGGAAAGGAGGTTTTCCCCCCTCCAAGCTCCATTTGGGGAAAGGAGGCTTTCACCCCTTACAGCTCCGTTTGGGAAAAGAAGACTTTTGCCCCCTTACAGCTCCATTTGAGGAAAGGAGCCTTTCCCTCCTCCCAGATCCATTTGGGGAAAGGAGGCTTTCCCCCCTCCAAGCTCCATTTGGGGAAAAGAAACTTTCCCCCCTCCCCCCTCCGTTTGGGGAAAGGGGGCTGCACCCCTCCCAGCTCTGTTTGGGGAAAGGAGGCTTTCCCTCCTCCCAGATCCATTTCAGGAAAGGAGGCTTTCCCCCCTCCAAGCTCCATTTGGGGAAAGGAGGCTTTCCCCCCTCCCATCTCCGTTTGGGGAAAGGAGGCTTTCCCCCCTCCCATCTCTGTTTGGGGAAAGGAGGCTTTCTCCCTTACAGCTCCCTTTACCTAAAGGAGGCTTCCCTTCCAGCTCCATTTGGGTAAGAGAAGCTTCCCCCCCCAGGTCCGTTTGGTTAAAGGATGCTTTCCCCCCCTCCCCGCTCCATTTCGGGAAAGGAGGCTTTTAACCCATCACAGCTCGGTTTGGGGAAAAGAAACTTTCCCCCCTCCCACCTCCGTTTGGGGAAAGGGGGCTGCACCCCTCCCAGCTCTGTTTGGGGAAAGGAGGCTTTCCCTCCTCCCAGATCCATTTCAGGAAAGGAGGCTTTCCACCCTCCAAGCTCCATTTGGGGAAAGGAGGCTTTCCCCCCTCCCATCTCCATTTGGGGAAAGGAGGCTTTCCCCCCTCCCATCTCCGTTTGGGGAAAGGAGGCTTTCCCCCCACCCATCTCTGTTTGGGGAAAGGAGGCTTTCTCCCTTACAGCTCCCTTTACCTAAAGGAGGCTTCCCTTCCAGCTCCATTTGGGTAAGAGAAGCTTCCCCCCCCTCCCAGGTCCGTTAGGTTAAAGGATGCTTTCCCCCCCTCCCCGCTCCATTTCGGGAAAGGAGGCTTTTAACCCATCACAGCTCGGTTTCGGGAAAGGAGGCTTTTAACCCCTCACAGCTCCATTTAGGAAAAGGAGACTTTTCCCCCCTTATAGCTCCGTTTGGAGAAAGGAGTCTTTACCCCCTCCAAGCTCTTTTTGGGGAAAGTAGGCTTCCCCCCCTCCCAGCTGCAATTGGGTCAAGGAGCCTTTCCCCCCCAGCTCTATTTGGGGAAAAGAAACTTTCCCCCCTCCCAGCTCCGTTTGGGGAAAGGGGGCTTTCCCTCCTCCCAGATCCATTTCGGGAAAGGAGGTTTTCCCCCCTCCCAGCTCCATTTGGGGAAGAGAAGCTTTCCCCCACTCCCAGGTCCGTTTGGTTAAATGATGCTTTCTCCCCCTCAAATCTCCATTTGGGGAAAGGAGGCTTTCCTCCCTCCCAGATCTGTTTGCGGAAAGGAGGCTTCCCCCCCTGCCAGCACCATTTGGGGAAAGGAGGCTTTCCCCCCTCCCAGCTCCATTTGGGGAAAGGAGGCTTTCCCTCCTCCCAGATTCGTTTGGGGAAAGGAGGCTTTCCCCCCTCCCATCTCCGTTTGGGAAAAGAAGACTTTTGCCCCCTTACAGCTCCATTTGAGGAAAGGAGCCTTTCCCTCCTCCCAGCTCCATTTGGGGAAAGGAGGCTTTCCCCGCTCCCATCTCCGTTTGGGGAAAGGAGGCTTTCTCCCTTTCCAGCTGCTTTTGGGGACGGGAGGCTTCCCTTCCAGCTCCATTTGGGGAAGAGAAGATTTTCCCCCTCCCAGCTCCATTTTTGGAAAAGAAGCTTTGCCCTCTCCAAGCTCCATTGGGGAAAGGAGACTTTACAGCTCTTTTTACGGAAAGGATTCTTTTCCCCCCTCCCAGCTATGTTTGGGGAAAGGATGCTTTCCCCCCATCCCAGCCCCTTTTGGGGAAAGGAGGCTTTCCCCCTCCCAGCTCCATTTGGGGAAAGGAGGCTTTTTCCACCTCCCAGCTCCGTTTGGGGAAAGGAGGCTTTTAACCCATCACAGCTCCGTTTGGGGAAAGGAGGCTTTTAACCACTCACAGCTCCATTTGGGAAAAGGAGACTTTTCACCCCTTACAGCTCCGTTTGGGGAAATGAGACTTTTCCCCCCTTACAGCTCCGTTTGGAGAAAGCAGGCTTTCCCACCTCCCAGCCCCTTTTGGGGAAAGGAGGCTTTCCCCCTCCCAGTTCCATTTGGGGAAAGGAGGCTTTTTCCACCTCCCAGCTCCATTTGGGGACGGGAGGATTCCATTCCAGCTCCATTTGGGGAAGAGAAGCTTTTACCCCCTCCGAGGTCCCTTTGGTTAAAGGAGGCTTTCCTCCCAGCTCCATTTGGGGAAAGGAGCCTTCCCCCCTCCAAGCTCTGTTTGGGGACGGGAGGCTTCCCCCCCTCCCAGTACGATTTGGGGAAAGGAGGCTTTCCCCCCTCCCAGCTCCATTTCTGGAAAGGAGGCTTTCCCTCCTCCCAGATCCATTTGGGGAAAGGAGGCTTTCCCCCCGCCAAGCTCCATTTGGGGAAAGGAGGCTTTCCCCCCTCCCATCTCCGTTTCAGGAAAGGAGGCTTTCCTCCCTCCCAGCTCCGTTTGGGAAAAGAAGACTTTTGCCTCCTTACAGCTCCATTTGACGAAAGGAGCCTTTCCCTCCTCCCAGCTCCGTTTGGGGAAAGGAGGCTTTCCCCCCTCCCATCTCCGTTTGGGGAAAGGAGGCTTTCTCCCTTTCCAGCTCCTTTTGGGGACGGGAGGATTCCATTCCAGCTCCATTTGGGGAAGAGAAGGTCCGTTTGGTTAAAGGAGGCTTTCCCCCCTCCCAGCTCCATTTGGGAAAAGGAGCCTTCCCCCCTCCCAGCTCTGTTTGGGGACGGGAGGCTTTCCTCCCCTCCCAGCTCCATTTGGGAAAAGGAGACTTTTCCCCCCTTACAGCTCCGTTTGGGGAAAGGAGGCTTTCCTCCCTCCCAGCTCCATTTGCGGAAAGGAGGCTTTCCCCCCTCCCACCTCCATTTGGGGAAAGGAGGCTTCCCCCCCATCTCCATTTGGAGAAAGGATGCTTTCCCCCCTTCCCCCGTTTGGGGAAAGAAGACTTTTGCCCCCTTACAGCTCCATTTGAGGAAAGGAGCCTTTACCTCCTCCCATCTACATTTGGGGAAAAGAGGCTTTCCCCCCTCCCAGATCCGTTTGGGGAAAGGAGGCTTTTCCTCCCTCCCAGCTCCGTTTGGGGAAAGGAGGCTTTTAACCCATCACAGCTCCGTTTGGGGAAAGGAGGCTTTTAACCACTCACAGCTCCATTTGGGAAAAGGAGACTTTTCACCCCTTACAGCTCCGTTTGGGGAAACGAGACTTTTCCCCCCTTACAGCTCCGTTTGGAGAAAGGAGGCTTTCCCACCTCCCAGCTCCATTTGGGGAAAGTAGGCTTCCCCCCCTCCCAGCTCCGTTTCGGGAAAGGAGACTTTTCCCCCCTTACAGCTCCGTTTGGGGAAACGAGACTTTTCCCCCCTTACAGCTCCGTTTGGAGAAAGGAGGCTTTCCCACCTCCCAGCTCCATTTGGGGAAAGTAGGCTTCCCCCCCTCCCAGCTCCGTTTCGGGAAAGGAGACTTTTCCCCCCTTACAGCTCCATTTGGGGAAAGTAGGCTTTCCCCCTCCCAGCTCCATTTGGGATAAGGAGGCTTTTCCCCCCCTCCCATCTCCGTTTGGGGAAAGGAGTCTTTACCCCCTCCAAGCTCCGTTTGGGGAAAAGAAGCTTTCCCCCCTCCCAGCTGCAATTGGGTCAAGGAGCCTTTCCCCCCCCCCAGCTCTATTTGGGGAAAAGAAACTTTCCCCCCTCTCAGCTCCGTTTGGGGAAAGGGGGCTGCAACCCTCCCAGCTCCGTTTGGGGAAAGGAGGCTTTCCCTCCTCCCAGATCCATTTCGGGAAAGGAGGTTTTCCCCCCTCCAAGCTCCATTTGGGGAAAGGAGGCTTTCACCCCTTACAGCTCCGTTTGGGAAAAGAAGACTTTTGCCCCCTTACAGCTCCATTTGAGGAAAGGAGCCTTTACCTCCTCCCATCTACATTTGGGGAAAAGAGGCTTTCCCCCCTCCCAGATCCGTTTGGGGAAAGGAGGCTTTTCCTCCCTCCCAGCTCCGTTTGGGGAAAGGAGGCTTTTAACCCATCACAGCTCCGTTTGGGGAAAGGAGGCTTTTAACCACTCACAGCTCCATTTGGGAAAAGGAGACTTTTCACCCCTTACAGCTCCGTTTGGGGAAACGAGACTTTTCCCCCCTTATAGCTCCGTTTGGAGAAAGGAGGCTTTCCCACCTCACAGCTCCATTTGGGGAAAGTAGGCTTCCCCCCCTCCCAGCTCCGTTTCGGGAAGGGAGACTTTTCCCCCCTTACAGCTCCGTTTGGGGAAACGAGACTTTTCCCCCCTTACAGCTCCGTTTGGAGAAAGGAGGCTTTCCCACCTCCCAGCTCCATTTGGGGAAAGTAGGCTTCCCCCCCTCCCAGCTCCGTTTCGGAAAAGGAGACTTTTCCCCCCTTACAGCTCCGTTTGGGGAAAGTAGGCTTTCCCCCTCCCAGCTCCATTTGGGATAAGGAGGCTTTTCCCCCCTCCCATCTCCGTTTGGGGAAAGGAGTCTTTACCCCCTCCAAGCTCCGTTTGGGGAAAAGAAGCTTTCCCCCCTCCCAGCTGCAATTGGGTCAAGGAGCCTTTCCCCCCCCAGCTCTATTTGGGGAAAAGAAACTTTCCCCCCTCCCAGCTCCGTTTGGGGAAAGGGGGCTGCAACCCTCCCAGCTCCGTTTGGGGAAAGGAGGCTTTCCCTCCTCCCAGATCCATTTCGGGAAAGGAGGTTTTCCCCCCTCCAAGCTCCATTTGGGGAAAGTAGGCTTTCCCCCTCCCAGCTCCATTTGGGATAAGGAGGCTTTCCCCCCTCCCAGCTCCATTTGGGAAAAGGAGCCTTCCCCCCTCCCAGCTCTGTTTGGGGACGGGAGGCTTTCCTCCCCTCCCAGCTCCATTTGGGAAAAGGAGACTTTTCCCCCCTTAAAGCTCCGTTTGGGGAAACAAGACTTCCCCCCCCCTTACACCTCCATTTGGGGAAAGGAGGCTTTCCCCGCTCCCATCTCCGTTTGGGGAAAGGAGGCTTTCTCCCTTTCCAGCTGCTTTTGGGGACGGGAGGCTTCCCTTCCAGCTCCATTTGGGGAAGAGAAGATTTTCCCCCTCCCAGCTCCATTTTTGGAAAAGAAGCTTTGCCCTCTCCAAGCTCCATTTGGGGAAAGGAGACTTTACAGCTCGTTTTACGGAAAGGATTCTTTTCCCCCCTCCCAGCTATGTTTGGGGAAAGGATGCTTTCCCCCCATCCCAGCTCCGTTTGAGGAAAGGAGGCTTTCGCTCCTCCCAGATCCATTTCGGGAAAGGAGGCTATCCCCCCTCCAAGCTCAATTTGGGGAAAGGAGGCTTTCACCCCTTACAGCTCCGTTTGGGAAAAGAAGACTTTTGCCCCCTTACAGCTCCATTTGAGGAAAGGAGCCTTTCCCTCCTCCCAGATCCGTTTGGGGAAAGGAGGCTTTCCCCCCTCCAAGCTCCATTTGGGGAAAAGAAACTTTCCCCCCTCCACCTCCGTTTGGGAAAAGGGGGCTGCACCCCTCCCAGCTCTGTTTGGGGAAAGGAGGCTTTCCCTCCTCCCAGATCCATTTCAGGAAAGGAGGCTTTCCCCCCTCCAAGCTCCATTTGGGGAAAGGAGGCTTTCCCCCCTCCCATCTCCGTTTGGGGAAAGGAGGCTTTCCCCCCTCCCATCTCTGTTTGGGGGAAAGGAGGCTTTCTCCCTTACAGATCCCTTTACCTAAAGGAGGCTTCCCTTCCAGCTCCATTTGGGTAAGAGAAGCTTCCCCCCCCCAGGTCCGTTTGGTTAAAGGATGCTTTCCCCCCCTCCCCGCTCCATTTCGGGAAAGGAGGCTTTTAACCCATCACAGCTCGGTTTCAGGAAAGGAGGCTTTTAACCGCTCACAGCTCCATTTAGGAAAGGAGACTTTTCCCCCTTACAGCTCCGTTTGGAGAAAGGAGGCTTTCCCACCTCCCAGCTCTATTTGGGGAAAGTAGGCTTCCCCCCCTCCCAGCTCCGTTTCGGGAAAGGAGACTTTTCCCCCCCTTACAGCTCCGTTTGGGGAAAGGAGGCTTTCCCCCTCCCAGCTCCATTTGGGATAAGGAGGCTTCCCCCCCCCTCCCATCTCCGTTTGGGGAAAGGAGTCTTTACCCCCTCCAAGCTCCGTTTGGGGAAAAGAAGCTTTTCCCCCCCTCCCAGCTGCAATTGGGGAAAGGAGCCTTTCCCCCCCCAGCTATATTTGGGGAAAAGAAACTTTCCCCCCTCCCAGCTCCGTTTGGGGAAAGGGGGCTGCACCCCTCCCACCTCCGTTTGGGGAAAGGAGACTTTCACCCCTCCCCACCTCCATTTGGGTAAAGGGGGCTTTCCCTCCTCCGAGATCCGTTTAGGGAAAGGAGGCTTTCCCCCCCCTCCAAGCTCCATTTCGGGAAAGGAGGCTTTCCCCCCTCCAAGCTCCATTTGGGGAAACAAGGCTTTTAACCATCACAGCTCCGTTTGGGGAAAGGAGGCTTTCCTCCCTCATAGCTCCGTTTGGGGAAATATGACTTTCCCCCCCTTACATCTCCATTTGGGGAAAGGAGCCTTTCCGTCCTCCCAGCTATGTTTGGGGAGAAGAAGCTTTCTCCCATCCCAGCTCCATTTGGGGGAAAAGAAACTTTCCCCCCCTTCCCAGTTCCATTTGGGGAAAGGAGGCTTTACCCCTCCCTACTCCGTTTCGGGAAAGGAGGCTGTTAACTCCTCACAGCTCCATTTGGGAAAGGAGACTTTCCCCCCCTTGCAGTTACATTTGGGGAAAGATGACTTTCCCCCCTTTACAGCTCTGTTTGGTAAAAGGAGGTTTACCCCCCTCCCAGCTCCATTTGGGGAAAGTAGGCTTTCAGCCCCCGCCCAGCTCCGTTTCGGCTTCCCCTCCTTCCAGCTCCGTTTGGGGAAAGATGACTTTTCCCCCTTACAGCTCCGTTTGGGGAAAGGAGGCTTTCTCCCTTTCCAGCTCCTTTTGGTGACGGAAGGCTTCCCTTCCAGCTCCATTTGGGAAAGAGAAGCTTTCCCCCCCTCCCAGGTCCGTTTGGTTAAATGATGCTTTCTCCCCCTCAAATCTCCATTTGGGGAAAGGAGGCTTTCCTCCCTCCCAGATCCGTTTGCGGAAAGGAGGCTTCCCCCCCTGACAGCACCATTTGGGGAAAGGAGGCTTTCCCCCCTCCCAGCTCCATTTGGGGAAAGGACGCTTTCCCTCCTCCCAGATTCGTTTGGGGAAAGGAGGCTTTCCCCCCTCCCATCTCCGTTTGGCAAAAGAAGACTTTTGCCCCCTTACAGCTCCATTTGAGGAAAGGAGCCTTTCCCTCCTCCAGCTCCGTTTGGGGAAAGGAGGCTTTCCCCGCTCCCATCTCCGTTTGGGGAAAGGAGGCTTTCTCCATTTCCAGCTGCTTTTGGGGACGGGAGGCTTCCCTTCCAGCTCCATTTGGGGAAGAGAAGATTCCCCCCCCTCCCAGCTCCGTTTGGTGAAAGGATGCTTTCCCCCCTCCCAGCTCCATTTGGGGAAAGGAGGCTTTTCCCAACTCCCAGCTGCATTTAGGGATGAGAGACTTCCCTCCCAGCTCCATTTGGGGAAAAGAAGATTTTCCCCCTCCCAGCTCCATTTTTGGAAAAGAAGCTTTGCCCTCTCCAAGCTCCATTTGGGGAAAGGAGACTTTACAGCTCTTTTTACGGAAAGGATTCTTTTCCCCCCTCCCAGCTATGTTTGGGGAAAGGATGCTTTCCCCCCATCCCAGCCCCTTTTGGGGAAAAGGAGGCTTTCCCCCTCCCAGCTCCATTTGGGGAAAGGAGGCTTTTTCCACCTCCCAGCTCCATTTGGGGACGGGAGGATTCCATTCCAGCTCCATTTGGGGAAGAGAAGCTTTTACCCCCTCTGAGGTCCCTTTGGTTAAAGGAGGCTTTCCTCCCAGCTCCATTTGGGGAAAGGAGCCTTCCCCCCTCCAAGCTCTGTTTGGGGACGGGAGGCTTCCCCCCCTCCCAGCACGATTTGGGGAAAGGAGGGCTTTCCCCCTCCCAGCTCCATTTGTGGAAAGGAGGCTTTCCCTCCTCCCAGATCCGTTTGGGGAAAGGAGGCTTTCCCCCGCCAAGCTCCATTTGGGGAAAGGAGGCTTTCCCCCTCCCATCTCCGTTTCGGGAAAGGAGGCTTTCCTCCCTCCCAGCTCCGTTTGGGAAAAGAAGACTTTTGCCCCCTTACAGCTCCATTTGACGAAAGGAGCCTTTCCCCTCCTCCAGCTCCGTTTGCGGAAAGGAGGCTTTTCCCCCCTCCCATCTCCGTTTGGGGAAAGGAGGCTTTCTCCCCTTTCCAGCTCCTTTTGGGGACGGGAGGATTCCATTCCAGCTCCATTTGGGGAAGAGAAGGTCCGTTTGGTTAAAGGAGGCTTTCCCCCCTCCCAGCTCCATTTGGGAAAAGGAGCCTTCCCCCCTTCCAGCTCTGTTTGGGGACGGGAGGCTTTCCTCCCCTCCCAGCTCCATTTGGGAAAAGGAGACTTTTCCCCCCTTACAGCTCCGTTTGGGGAAATGAGACTTTCCCCCCCCTTACAGCTCCGTTTTGGGAAAGATGACTTTCCCCCCTTACAGCTCTTTTTCGGGAAAGGAAGCTTTTCCTCCCTCCCAGCTCCGTTTGGGGGAAAGGAGGCTTCCCCCCCCCTCCCCGCACCATTTGGGGAAATGAGGCTTTCACCCCCTCCCAGCTCCATTTGGGGAAAGGAGGCTTTCGCCCCTCCCAGCTCCGTTTGGGGAAAGGAGGCTTTCCCCCTCTAATCTCTGTTTGGGGAAAGGAGGCTTTCCCCCCTCCCAGCTCCGGAAGGGGAAAGGAAGCTTTTCCTCCCTCCCAGATCCATTTGGGGAAAGGAGGCTTTCCCCCCTCCCATCTCCATTTGGGGAAAGGAGACTTTCTCCCCCTTCCAGCTCCTTTTGGGGAAAGGAAGCTTTTCCTCCCTCCCAGATCCATTTGGGGAAAGGAGGCTTTCCTCCCTCCCAGCGCCGTTTGGGGAAAGGAGGCTTCCCCCACTCCCAGCACCATTTGGGGAAAGGAGGCTTTCCCCCCTCCCAGCTCCGTTTGGGTAAAGGAGGCTTTCTCTACTCCCAGATCCGTTTGGGGAAAGGAGGCTTTCCCCCCTCCAAGCTCCATTTGGGGAAAGAAGACTTTTTCTCCCTTACAGCTCCATTTGAGGAAAGGAGCCTTTCCCCCTCCCAGCTCCATTTGGGGAAAGGAGGCTTTCCTCCTCCCAGGTCCGTTTGCATAAATGAGGCTTTTAACCCCTCACAGCTCCGTTTGGGGAAAAGAAACTTTCCCCCCTCCCACCTCCGTTTGGGGAAAGGGGGCTGCACCCCTCCCAGCTCCGTTTGGGGAAAGGAGGCTTTCCCTCCTCCCAGATCCGTTTGGGGAAAGGAGGCTTTCCCCCCGCCAAGCTCCATTTGGGGAAAGGAGGCTTTCAACCCTTCCATCTCCGTTTGGGGAAAGGAGGCTTTCCTCCCTCCCAGCTCCGATTGGGAAAAGAAGACTTTTGCCCCCTTACAGCTCCATTTGAGGAAAGGAGCCTTACCTCCTCCCTGCTCCGTTTCGGGAAAGGAGACTTTCCCCCCCTTACAGCTCCGTTTGGGGAAAGGAGGCTTTCCCTCCTCCCAGATCCATTTCGGGAAAGGAGGCTTTCCCCCCTCCAAGCTCCATTTGGGGAAAGGAGGCTTTTACCCCTTACAGCTCCGTTTGGGAAAAGAAGACTTTTGCCCCCTTACAGCTCCATTTGAGGAAAGGAGCCTTTCCCTCCTCCCAGATCCGTTTGGGGAAAGGAGGCTTTCCCCCCTCCAAGCTCCATTGGGGAAAAGAAACTTTCCCCCCTCCCACCTCCGTTTGGGGAAAGGGGGCTGCACCCCTCCCAGCTCTGTTTGGGAAAGGAGGCTTTTCCTCCTCCCAGATCCATTTCAGGAAAGGAGGCTTTCCCCCCTCCAAGCTCCATTTGGGGAAAGGAGGCTTTCCCCCCTCCCATCTCCGTTTGGGGAAAGGAGGCTTTCCCCCCTCCCATCTCTGTTTGGGGAAAGGAGGCTTTCTCCCTTACAGCTCCCTTTACCTAAAGGAGGCTTCCCTTCCAGCTCCATTTGGGTAAGAGAAGCTTCCCCCCCCAGGTCCGTTTGGTTAAAGGATGCTTTCCCCCCCCACCCCGCTCCATTTCGGGAAAGGAGACTTTTAACCCATCACAGCTCTATTTGGGAAAGGAGGCTTTCCTCCCTCCCAGCTCCGTTGGGGAAAAGAAGACTTTTGCCCCTTACAGCTCCATTTGAGGAAAGGAGCCTTTCCCTCCTCCCAGCTCCGTTTGGGGAAAGGAGGCTTTCCCCGCTCCCATCTCCGTTTGGGGAAAGGAGGCTTCCCTTCCAGCTCCATTTGGGGAAGAGAAGATTCCCCCCCCTCCCAGCTCCGTTTGGTGAAAGGATGCTTTCCCCCCTCCCAGCTCCATTTAGGGAAAGGAGGCTTTTCCCAACTCCCAGCTGCATTTAGGGATGAGAGACTTCCCTCCCAGCTCCATTTGGGGAAAAGAAGATTTTCCCCCTCCCAGCTCCATTTTTGGAAAAGAAGCTTTGCCCTCTCCAAGCTCCATTTGGGGAAAGGAGACTTTACAGCTCTTTTTATGGAAAGGATTATTTTTCCCCCTCCCAGCTATGTTTGGGGAAAGGATGCTTTCCCCCCATCCCAGCCCCTTTTGGGGAAAGGAGGCTTTCCCCTCCCAGCTCCATTTGGGGAAAGGAGGCTTTTTCCACCTCCCAGCTCCATTTGGGGACGGGAGGATTCCATTCCAGCTCCATTTGGGAAGAGAAGCTTTTACCCCCTCGAAGGTCCCTTTGGTTAAAGGAGGCTTTCCTCCCAGCTCCATTTGGGGAAAGGAGCCTTCCCCCCTCCCAGCTCTGTTTGGGGACGGAGGCTTCCCCCCCCTCCCAGCACCATTTGGGGAAAGGAGGCTTTCCTCCCTCCCAGCTCCGTTTGGGGAAAAGAAGACTTTTGCCCCCTTACAGCTCCATTTGACGAAAGGAGCCTTTCCCCTCCTCCCAGCTCCCGTTTGGGGAAAGGAGGCTTTCCCCCCTCCCATCTCCGTTTGGGAAAGGAGGCTTTCTCCCTTTCCAGCTCCTTTTGGGGACGGGAGGCTTCCCTTCCAGCTCCATTAGGGGAAGAGAAGCTTTCCCCCCTCCCAGCTCCGTTTGGTGAAAGGATGCTTTCCCCCCTCCGAGCTCCATTTGGGGAAAGGAGGCTTTTCCCCAATTCCCAGCTGCATTTAGGGACGAGAGACTTCCCTCCAGCTCCATTTGGGGAAAAGATTTTCCCCCTCCCAGCTCCATTTTTGGAAAAGAAGCTTTGCACCCTCCAAGCTCCATTTGGGGAAAGGAGACTTTACAGCTCTTTTTACGGAAAGGATTCTTTTTCCCCCTCCCAGCTATGTTTGGGGAAAGGATGCTATCCCCCCATCCCAGCTCCATTTGGGGAAAGGAGGCTTTTTCCACCTCCCAGCTCCATTTGGGGACGGGAGGATTCCATTCCAGCTCCATTTGGGGAAGAGAAGGTCCGTTTGGTTAAAGGAGGCTTTCCCCCCTCCAGCTCCATTTGGGAAAAGGAGCCTTCCCCCCTCCCAGCTCTGTTTGGGGACGGGAGGCTTTCCTCCCCTCCCAGCTCCATTTGGGAAAAGGAGACTTTTCCCCCCTTACAGCTCCGTTTGGGGAAACGAGACTTTCCCCCCCCTTACAGCTCCGTTTGGGAAAAGGAGGCTTTCCCCCCCCTCCCAGCTCCATTTGGGGAAAGGAGACTTCCCCCCCTTACAGCTCCATTTGGGGAAAGGTGGCTTTTCTCCCCTCCCAGGTCCATTTGGGAAAGGAGGCTTTCACCCCTCACAGCTACATTTTTCGAAAGGAGACTCCCCCCCCTTACAGCTCCGTTTGGGGAAAGGAGACTTTTCCCCCCTTACAGCTCCGTTTGGGGAAAGGAGGCTTCCCCCCCCTCCCAGCTCCGTTTGGGGAAATGAGGCTTTCAACCATCGCAGCTCCATTTGGGGAAAAGAAGCTTTCCCCCTTTTACCAGCTCCGTTTGGGGAAAGGAGGCTTCCCCCATCACAGCTACATTTTTCGAAAGGAGACTCCCCAATGGTTGAAAGCTTCTTTTCCCCAAACGTAGCTTGGAGGAGGCAAAGGCTCCTTTCCCTCCTTTCCCTCCGAACTCCGTTTGGGGAAAGGAGGCTTTCCCCCCTCCCAGATCCGTTTTGGGAAAGGAGGCTTTTCCTCCCTCCCAGATCCCTTTGGGGAAAGGAGGCTTTCCTCCCTCCCAGCTCCGTTTGCGGAAAGGAGGCTTTCCCCCCTCCCACCTCCATTTGGGGAAAGGAGGCTTCCCCCCATCTCCATTTGGAGAAAGGATGCTTTCCCCCCTTCCCCCGTTTGGGGAAAGAAAAACTTTTTGCCCCCTTACAGCTCCATTTGAGGAAAGGAGCCTTTACTCCTCCCATCTACATTTGGGGAGAAGAGGCTTTCACCCCTCTGAACTCCGTTGGGAAAGGAGGCTTTCCTCCCTCCCAGCTCCGTTTGGGGAAATATGACTTTCCCCCCTTGCAGCTCCATTTGGGAAAGGAGGCTTTCCCCCCTCCCATCTACGTTTGGGGAAAGGAGGCTTTCCCTCCTCCCATCTCCATTTGGGGAAAGAAGCCTTTCCGTCCTCCCAGCTATGTTTGGGGGAAAAGAAGCTTTCTCCCATCCAGCTCCATTTAGGGAAAGAAGCTTTCCACCCTTCCCAGTTCCATTTGGGGAAAGGAGGCTTTTAACCCCTCACAGCTCCGTTTGGGGAAAGGAGGCTTTTAACCCCTCACCAGCTCCATTTGGGAAAAGGAGACTTTCCCCCCTTGCAGCTCGTTTGGGGAAGGAGGCTTTCCCCCTCCCATCTCCGTTTGGGGAAAGGAGGCTTTCCCCCCTCCCATCTCCATTTGGGGAAAGAAGCCTTTCCGTCCTCCCAGCTATGTTTGGGAAAAGAAGCTTTCTCCCATCCCAGCTCCATTTGGGAAAAGAAGCTTTCCACCCTTCCCAGTTCCATTTGGGGAAAGGAGGCTTTTAACCCCTCACAGCTCCGTTTGGGGAAAGGAGGCTTTTAACCCCTCACAGCTCCATTTGGGAAAAGGAGACTTTCCCCCCTTGCAGCTCCGTTTGGGGAAAGGAGGCTTCCCCCTCCTCCCAGCTCCGTTTGGGGAAAGATGACTTTCCCCCACTTACAGCTCCTTTTGGGGAAAGGAAGCTTTTCCTCCCTCCCAGATCCGTCTTGGAGAAAGGAGGCTTTCCCCCCTCCAAGCTCCATTTGGGGAAAGGAGGCTTTCCGCCCTCCCATCTCCGTTTGGGGAAAGGAGGCTTTCCCCCCTTCCCAGATCATTTGGGGAAAGGAGGCTTTTAACCCCTCACAGCTCGTTTGGGGAAAGGAGGCATTCCCTCCTCCCAGATCCGTTTGGAGAAAGGAGGCTTTCCCCCCTCCAAGCTCCATTTGGGAAAGGAGGCTTTCCGCCCTCCCATCTCCGCTTTGGGGAAAGGAGGCTTCCCCCCTTCCCAGATCCATTTGGGGGAAAGGAGGCTTTTAACCCCTCACAGCTCCGTTAGGGGGAAAGGAGGCTTTTAACCCCTCACAGCTCCATTTGGGAAAAGGAGACTTTCCCCCCTTACAGCTCCAATTGGAGAAAGGAGGCTTTCCCACCTCCCCAGCTCCATTTGGGGAAGGAGGGTTCCTCCCTCCCAGCTCCGTTTCGGGAAAGGAGACTTTTCCAACCTTACAGCTCCGTTTGGGGAAAGGAGGCTTTCCCCCTCCCAGCTCCATTTGGGGAAAGTAGGGTTCCTCCCTCCCAGCTCCCTTTCGGGAAAGGAGACTTTTCCAACCTTACAGCTCCGTTTGGGGAAGGAGGCTTTCCCCCTCCCAGCTCCATTTGGGGATAAGGAGGCTTTTCCCCCCTCCCATCTCCATTTGGGGAAAGGAGGCTTTCCCCCCCTCCCAGCTGCAATTGGGGAAAGGAGACTTTTCCCCCAAGCTCTATTTGGGGAAAAGAACTTTCCCCGCTCCCAGCTACGTTTGGGGAAAGGGGGCTGCCCCCCTCCCAGCTCCATTTTGGGAAAGGAGACTTTTCCCCCCTTACAGCTCTGTTTGGGGAAAGGAGGCTTCCCCCCCCTCACTTCTCCATTTGTGGAAAGGATGCTTTTCCCCCCCTCCCAGCTCCATTTGGGGAAAGGAGACTCCCACCCCCTTACAGCTCCGTTTACCTAAGGAGGCTTTTGGGGAAAGGAAGCTTTTCCTCCCTCCCAGATCCATTTGGGGAAAGAAGGCTTCCCTCCCTCCCAGCACCATTTAGGGAAAGGAGGCTTTCCCCCTCCCAGCTCTGTTTGCGGAAAGGAGGCTTTCCCTCCTCCAGATCCGTTTGGGGAAAGGAGGCTTTCCCCCCTCCAAGCTCCATTGGGGGAAAGGAGGCTTTCCTTCCTCCCATCTCCGTTTGCGGAAAGGAGGCTTTCCCCCCCTTCCCAGCTCAGTTTGGGAAAGGAGGCTTTTAACCCCTCACAGCTCCATTTGGGAAGAGGAGACTTTTCCCCCCTTACAGCTCCATTTGGGGAAACGAGACTTTCCCCCCTTACAGCTCCGTTTGGAGAAAGGAGGCTTTCCCCACCTCCCAGCTCCATTTGGGGAAAACAGGCTTCCCCCCTCCCAGCTCCATTTCGGGAAAGGAGACTTTTCCCCCCTTACAGCTCTGTTTGGGGGAAAGGAGGCTTTCCCCTCCCAGCTCCATTTGGGATAAGGAGGCTTTTCCCCCTCCCATCTCCGTTTGGGGAAAGGAGGCTTTCCCCCCCTCCCAGCTGCAATTGGGGAAAGAGACTTTTCCCCCCAGCTCCTATTTGGGGAAAGAAACTTTCCCTGCTCCCAGCTCCGTTTGGAGGAAAGGGGGCTGCCCCCCTCCCAGCTCCATTTGGGGAAAGGAGGCATTTCCCCTCCCAGCTCCATTTGGGAAGAGGAGACTTTTCCCCCCTTACAGCTCCATTTGGGGGAAACGAGCTTTCCCCCCCTACAGCTCCGTTTGGAGAAAGGAGGCTTTCCCCCCTCCCAGCTCCATTTGGGAAAGTAGGCTTCCCCCCTCCAGCCTCCATTTCGGGAAAGGAGACTTTTCCCCCCTTACAGCTCTGTTTGGGGAAAGGAGGCTTTTCCCCTCCCAACTCCATTTGGGATAAGGAGGGTTTTCCCCCTCCCATCTCCATTTGGGGAAAGGAGGCTTTCCCCCCCCTCCCAGCTGCAATTGGGGAAAGGAGACTTTTCCCCCCAGCTCTATTTGGGGAAAAGAACTTTCCCTGCTCCCAGCTCCGTTTGGGGAAAGGGGGCTGCCCCCCTCCCAGCTCCATTTGATAGGGGAAGGAGGCTTTCCCTCCTCCCAGATCCATTTCGAGAAAGGAGGCTTTCCCCCCTCCAACCTCCATTTGGGGAAAGGAGGCTTTCCCCCCTCCCATCTCCGTTTGGGGAAAGGAGGCTTTCCCCCCTCCCCTCTCTGTTTGGGGAAAGGAGGCTTTCTCCCTTACAGCTCCGTTTACCTAAGGGGCTTCCTTCCAGCTCCATTTGGGGAAGATGAAGCTTCCCCCCCCTCCCAGCTCCATTTGGGGAAAGGAGACTCCCACCCCCTTCAGGTCCATTTGGGGAAAGGAGGCTTTCCCCGCCTCGCAGCTCCATTTGGGGAAAGGAGACTTTCCCCCTTACAGCTCCGTTTACCTAAAGGAGGCTTTTGGGGAAAGGAAGCTTTTCCTCCCTCCCAGATCCATTTGGGGAAAGAAGGCTTCCCCTCCCTCCCAGCACCATTTAGGGAAAGGAGGCTTTCCCCCCCTCCCAGCTCTGTTTGCGGAAAGGAGGCTTTCCCTCCTCCCAGATCCGTTTGGGGAAAGGAGGCTTTTCCCCCCTCCAAGCTCCATTGGGGGAAAGGAGGCTTCCTTCCTCCCATCTCCGTTTGCGGAAAGGAGGCTTTCCCCCTTCCCAGCTCAGTTTGGGGAAAGGAGGCTTTTAACCCCTCACAGCTCCATTTGGGAGAGGAGACTTTTCCCCCCCCCTTACAGCTCCATTTGGGGAAACGGACTTTCCCCCCCTTACAGCTCGTTTGGAGAAAGGAGGCTTTCCCACCTCCCAGCTCCATTTGGGGAAAACAGGCTTCCCCCCTCCCAGCTCCATTTCGGGAAAGGAGACTTTTCCCCCCTTACAGCTCTGTTTGGGGAAAGGAGGCTTTTCCCCTCCCAGCTCCATTTGGGATTAAGGAGGCTTTTCCCCCCTCCCATCTCCGTTTGGGGAAAGGAGGCTTTCCCCCCCTCCCAGCTGCAATTGGGGAAAGGAGACTTTTCCCCCCCAGCTCTATTTGGGGAAAAGAAACTTTCCCTGCTCCCAGCTCCGTTTGGGGAAAGGGGGCTGCCCCCCTCCCAGCTCCATTTGGGGGAAAGGAGGCATTTCCCCTCCCAGCTCCATTTGGGAAGAGGAGACTTTTCCCCCCTTACAGCTCCATTTGGGGAAACGAGACTTTCCCCCCCTTACAGCTCCGTTTGGAGAAAGGAGGCTTTCCCCCCTCCCAGCTCCATTTGGGGAAAGTAGGCGTCCCCCCTCCCAGCTCCATTTCGGGAAAGGAGGACTTTTCCCCCCTTACAGCTCTGTTTGGGAAAGGAGGCTTTTCCCCTCCCAACTCCATTTGGGATAAGGAGGGTTTTCCCCCCTCCCATCTCCATTTGGGGAAAGGAGGCTTTCCCCCCCCTCCCAGCTGCAATTGGGAAAGGAGACTTTTCCCCCCAGCTCTATTTGGGGAAAAGAACTTTCCCTGCTCCCAGCTCCGTTTGGGGAAAGGGGGCTGCCCCCCTCCCAGCTCCATCCCAGCTCCATTTGGGGAAAGGAGGCTTTCCCTCCTCCCAGATCCATTTCGAGAAAGGAGGCTTTCCCCCCTCCAACCTCCATTTGGGGAAAGGAGGCTTTCCCCCCTCCCATCTCCGTTTGGGGAAAGGAGGCTTTCCCCCCTCCCCTCTCTGTTTGGGGAAAGGAGGCTTTCTCCCTTACAGCTCCGTTTACCTAAAGGAGGCTTCCCTTCCAGCTCCATTTGGGGAAGAGAAGCTTCCCCCCCTCCCAGCTCCATTTGGGGAAAGGAGACTCCCACCCCCTTACAGGTCCATTTGGGGAAAGGAGGCTTTCCCCGCCTCGCAGCTCCATTTGGGGAAAGGAGACTTTTCCCCCTTACAGCTCCGTTTATCTAAAGGAGGCTTTTCCCCCCTCCGAGCTCCGTTTGGGGGAAGGAGGCTTTCCCCCCTCCAAGCTCCATTTGGGGAAAGGAGGCTTTCCCCCCTCCCATCTCTGTTTGGGGAAAGGAGGCTTTCCCCCCTCCCATCTCTGTTTGGGGAAAGGAGGCTTTCTCCCTTACAGCTCCGTTTACCTAAAGGAGGCTTCCCTTACAGCTCCATTTGGGGAAGAGAAGCTTCCCCCCCTCCCAGCTCCATTTGGGGAAAGGAGACGCCCACCCCCTTACAGGTCCATTTGGGGAAAGGAGGCTTTCCCCGCCTCGCAGCTCCATTTGGGGAAAGGAGACTTTTCCCCCTTACAGCTCCATTTATCTAAAGGAGGCTTTTCCCCAATCCCAGCTATGTTTGGGGAAAGGATGCTTTCCCCCCTCCCAGCTCGTTTGGGGGAAGGAGGCTTTCCCCCCTCCCCGTTCCATTTGGGGAAAGGAGGCTTTTTCCACCTCCCAGCTCCATTTGGGGAAAGGAGACTTCCCCCTCTTACAGGTCCATTTGGGGAAAGGAGTCTTTCCCCCCCTTACAGCTCCGTTTGGGGAAAGGAGACTTTTCACCCCTTACAGCTCCGTTTGGGGAAAGGAGGCTTTCCCCCCCCCCTCCCAGCTCCATTTGGGGAAAGGAGGCTTTCCCTCCTCCCAGATCCGTTTGGGGAAAGGAGGCTTTCCCCCCTCCAAGCTCCATTTGGGGAAAGGAGGCTTTCCTCCCTCCCATCTCCGTTTGGGGAAAGGAGGATTTCCCCCTTTCCCAGCTCCGTTTGGGGAAAGGAGGCTTTTAACCCCTCACAGCTCCATTTGGGAAAAGGAGACTTTTCCCCCCTTACAGGTCCATTTGGGGAAAGGATGCTTTCCTCCCTCCCATCTCCATTTTGGGAAAGAAGACTTTCCCCCCCTTACAGCTCCATTTGGGGAAAGGAGCCTTTCCCTCCTCCCAGCTACGTTTGGGGAAAAGAAGCTTCCCCCCCTTCCCAGCTACGTTTGGTGAAAGTAGGCTTTCCCCCCTCCAAGCTACATTTGGGGCAAAGAAGCTTTCCCCACTCCCAGATCCATTTCGGGAAAGGAGGCTTTCCCCCCTCCAAGCTCCATTTGGGGAAAGGAGGCTTTTACCCCTTACAGCTCCGTTTGGGAAAAGAAGACTTTTGCCCCCTTACAGCTCCATTTGAGGAAAGGAGCCTTTCCCTCCTCCCAGATCCGTTTGGGGAAAGGAGGCTTTCCCCCCTCCAAGCTCCATTGGGGAAAAGAAACTTTCCCCCCTCCCACCTCCGTTTGGGGAAAGGGGGCAGCACCCCTCCCAGCTCTGTTTGGGGAAAGGAGGCTTTTCCTCCTCCCAGATCCATTTCAGGAAAGGAGGCTTTCCCCCCTCCAAGCTCCATTTGGGGAAAGGAGGCTTTCAACCCTTCCATCTCCGTTTGGGGAAAGGAGGCTTTCCTCCCTCCCAGCTCCGATTGGGAAAAGAAGACTTTTGCCCCCTTACAGCTCCATTTGAGGAAAGGAGCCTTTACCTCCTCCCTGCTCCGTTTCGGGAAAGGAGACTTTCCCCCCCTTACAGCTCCGTTTGGGGAAAGGAGGCTTTCCCTCCTCCCAGATCCATTTCGGGAAAGGAGGCTTTCCCCCCTCCAAGCTCCATTTGGGGAAAGGAGGCTTTTACCCCTTACAGCTCCGTTTGGGAAAATGAGACTTTCCCCCCCCCTTACAGCTCCGTTTTGGGAAAGATGACTTTCCCCCCTTACAGCTCTTTTTCGGGAAAGGAAGCTTTTCCTCCCTCCCAGCTCCGTTTGGGGAAAGGAGGCTTCCCCCCCCTCCCCGCACCATTTGGGGAAATGAGGCTTTCACCCCCTCCCAGCTCCATTTGGGGAAAGGAGGCTTTCGCCCCTCCCAGCTCCGTTTGGGGAAAGGAGGCTTTCCCCCCTCTAATCTCTGTTTGGGGAAAGGAGGCTTTCCCCCCTCCCAGCTCCGGAAGGGGAAAGGAAGCTTTTCCTCCCTCCCAGATCCATTTGGGGAAAGGAGGCTTTCCCCCCTCCCATCTCCATTTGGGGAAAGGAGACTTTCTCCCCCTTCCAGCTCCTTTTGGGGAAAGGAAGCTTTTCCTCCCTCCCAGATCCATTTGGGGAAAGGAGGCTTTCCTCCCTCCCAGCGCCGTTTGGGGAAAGGAGGCTTCCCCCACTCCCAGCACCATTTGGGGAAAGGAGGCTTTCCCCCCTCCCAGCTCCGTTTGGGTAAAGGAGGCTTTCTCTACTCCCAGATCCGTTTGGGGAAAGGAGGCTTTCCCCCCTCCAAGCTCCATTTGGGGAAAGAAGACTTTTTCTCCCTTACAGCTCCATTTGAGGAAAGGAGCCTTTCCCCCCTCCCAGCTCCATTTGGGGAAAGGAGGCTTTCCCTCCTCCCAGGTCCGTTTGCATAAATGAGGCTTTTAACCCCTCACAGCTCCGTTTGGGGAAAAGAAACTTTCCCCCCTCCCACCTCCGTTTGGGGAAAGGGGGCTGCACCCCTCCCAGCTCCGTTTGGGGAAAGGAGGCTTTCCCTCCTCCCAGATCCGTTTGGGGAAAGGAGGCTTTCCCCCCGCCAAGCTCCATTTGGGGAAAGGAGGCTTTCAACCCTTCCATCTCCGTTTGGGGAAAGGAGGCTTTCCTCCCTCCCAGCTCCGATTGGGAAAAGAAGACTTTTGCCCCCTTACAGCTCCATTTGAGGAAAGGAGCCTTTACCTCCTCCCTGCTCCGTTTCGGGAAAGGAGACTTTCCCCCCCTTACAGCTCCGTTTGGGGAAAGGAGGCTTTCCCTCCTCCCAGATCCATTTCGGGAAAGGAGGCTTTCCCCCCTCCAAGCTCCATTTGGGGAAAGGAGGCTTTTACCCCTTACAGCTCCGTTTGGGAAAAGAAGACTTTTGCCCCCTTACAGCTCCATTTGAGGAAAGGAGCCTTTCCCTCCTCCCAGATCCGTTTGGGGAAAGGAGGCTTTCCCCCCTCCAAGCTCCATTGGGGAAAAGAAACTTTCCCCCCTCCCACCTCCGTTTGGGGAAAGGGGGCTGCACCCCTCCCAGCTCTGTTTGGGGAAAGGAGGCTTTTCCTCCTCCCAGATCCATTTCAGGAAAGGAGGCTTTCCCCCCTCCAAGCTCCATTTGGGGAAAGGAGGCTTTCCCCCCTCCCATCTCCGTTTGGGGAAAGGAGGCTTTCCCCCCTCCCATCTCTGTTTGGGGAAAGGAGGCTTTCTCCCTTACAGCTCCCTTTACCTAAAGGAGGCTTCCCTTCCAGCTCCATTTGGGTAAGAGAAGCTTCCCCCCCCAGGTCCGTTTGGTTAAAGGATGCTTTCCCCCCCACCCCGCTCCATTTCGGGAAAGGAGACTTTTAACCCATCACAGCTCTATTTTGGGAAAGGAGGCTTTCCTCCCTCCCAGCTCCGTTTGGGAAAAGAAGACTTTTGCCCCCTTACAGCTCCATTTGAGGAAAGGAGCCTTTCCCTCCTCCCAGCTCCGTTTGGGGAAAGGAGGCTTTCCCCGCTCCCATCTCCGTTTGGGGAAAGGAGGCTTCCCTTCCAGCTCCATTTGGGGAAGAGAAGATTCCCCCCCCTCCCAGCTCCGTTTGGTGAAAGGATGCTTTCCCCCCTCCCAGCTCCATTTAGGGAAAGGAGGCTTTTCCCAACTCCCAGCTGCATTTAGGGATGAGAGACTTCCCTCCCAGCTCCATTTGGGGAAAAGAAGATTTTCCCCCTCCCAGCTCCATTTTTGGAAAAGAAGCTTTGCCCTCTCCAAGCTCCATTTGGGGAAAGGAGACTTTACAGCTCTTTTTATGGAAAGGATTATTTTTCCCCCTCCCAGCTATGTTTGGGGAAAGGATGCTTTCCCCCCATCCCAGCCCCTTTTGGGGAAAGGAGGCTTTCCCCCTCCCAGCTCCATTTGGGGAAAGGAGGCTTTTTCCACCTCCCAGCTCCATTTGGGGACGGGAGGATTCCATTCCAGCTCCATTTGGGGAAGAGAAGCTTTTACCCCCTCGAAGGTCCCTTTGGTTAAAGGAGGCTTTCCTCCCAGCTCCATTTGGGGAAAGGAGCCTTCCCCCCTCCCAGCTCTGTTTGGGGACGGGAGGCTTCCCCCCCTCCCAGCACCATTTGGGGAAAGGAGGCTTTCCCCCCTCCCAGCTCCATTTGTGGAAAGGAGGCTTTCCCTCCTCCCAGATCCGTTTGGGAAAAGGAGGCTTTCCCTCCGCCAAGCTCCATTTGGGGAAAGGAGGCTTTCCCCCCTCCCATCTCCGTTTCGGGAAAGGAGGCTTTCCTCCCTCCCAGCTCCGTTTGGGAAAAGAAGACTTTTGCCCCCTTACAGCTCCATTTGACGAAAGGAGCCTTTCCCTCCTCCCAGCTCCGTTTGGGGAAAGGAGGCTTTCCCCCCTCCCATCTCCGTTTGGGGAAAGGAGGCTTTCTCCCTTTCCAGCTCCTTTTGGGGACGGGAGGCTTCCCTTCCAGCTCCATTAGGGGAAGAGAAGCTTTCCCCCCTCCCAGCTCCGTTTGGTGAAAGGATGCTTTCCCCCCTCCGAGCTCCATTTGGGGAAAGGAGGCTTTTCCCAATTCCCAGCTGCATTTAGGGACGAGAGACTTCCCTCCCAGCTCCATTTGGGGAAAAGATTTTCCCCCTCCCAGCTCCATTTTTGGAAAAGAAGCTTTGCACCCTCCAAGCTCCATTTGGGGAAAGGAGACTTTACAGCTCTTTTTACGGAAAGGATTCTTTTTCCCCCTCCCAGCTATGTTTGGGGAAAGGATGCTATCCCCCCATCCCAGCTCCATTTGGGGAAAGGAGGCTTTTTCCACCTCCCAGCTCCATTTGGGGACGGGAGGATTCCATTCCAGCTCCATTTGGGGAAGAGAAGGTCCGTTTGGTTAAAGGAGGCTTTCCCCCCTCCCAGCTCCATTTGGGAAAAGGAGCCTTCCCCCCTCCCAGCTCTGTTTGGGGACGGGAGGCTTTCCTCCCCTCCCAGCTCCATTTGGGAAAAGGAGACTTTTCCCCCCTTACAGCTCCGTTTGGGGAAACGAGACTTTCCCCCCCCTTACAGCTCCGTTTGGGAAAAGGAGGCTTCCCCCCCCCTCCCAGCTCCATTTGGGGAAAGGAGACTTCCCCCCCTTACAGCTCCATTTGGGGAAAGGTGGCTTTTCTCCCCTCCCAGGTCCATTTGGGAAAGGAGGCTTTCACCCCTCACAGCTACATTTTTCGAAAGGAGACTCCCCCCCCTTACAGCTCCGTTTGGGGAAAGGAGACTTTTCCCCCCTTACAGCTCCGTTTGGGGAAAGGAGGCTTCCCCCCCCTCCCAGCTCCGTTTGGGGAAATGAGGCTTTCAACCATCGCAGCTCCATTTGGGGAAAAGAAGCTTTCCCCCTTTTACCAGCTCCGTTTGGGGAAAGGAGGCTTCCCCCATCACAGCTACATTTTTCGAAAGGAGACTCCCCAATGGTTGAAAGCTTCTTTTCCCCAAACGTAGCTTGGAGGAGGCAAAGGCTCCTTTCCCTCCTTTCCCTCCGAACTCCGTTTGGGGAAAGGAGGCTTTCCCCCCTCCCAGATCCGTTTTGGGAAAGGAGGCTTTTCCTCCCTCCCAGATCCCTTTGGGGAAAGGAGGCTTTCCTCCCTCCCAGCTCCGTTTGCGGAAAGGAGGCTTTCCCCCCTCCCACCTCCATTTGGGGAAAGGAGGCTTCCCCCCATCTCCATTTGGAGAAAGGATGCTTTCCCCCCTTCCCCCGTTTGGGGAAAGAAAACTTTTGCCCCCTTACAGCTCCATTTGAGGAAAGGAGCCTTTACCTCCTCCCATCTACATTTGGGGAGAAGAGGCTTTCACCCCTCTGAACTCCGTTTGGGGAAAGGAGGCTTTCCTCCCTCCCAGCTCCGTTTGGGGAAATATGACTTTCCCCCCTTGCAGCTCCATTTGGGAAAGGAGGCTTTCCCCCCTCCCATCTACGTTTGGGGAAAGGAGGCTTTCCCTCCTCCCATCTCCATTTGGGGAAAGAAGCCTTTCCGTCCTCCCAGCTATGTTTGGGGAAAAGAAGCTTTCTCCCATCCCAGCTCCATTTAGGGAAAAGAAGCTTTCCACCCTTCCCAGTTCCATTTGGGGAAAGGAGGCTTTTAACCCCTCACAGCTCCGTTTGGGGAAAGGAGGCTTTTAACCCCTCACAGCTCCATTTGGGAAAAGGAGACTTTCCCCCCTTGCAGCTCCGTTTGGGGAAAGGAGGCTTTCCCCCCTCCCATCTCCGTTTGGGGAAAGGAGGCTTTCCCCCCTCCCATCTCCATTTGGGGAAAGAAGCCTTTCCGTCCTCCCAGCTATGTTTGGGGAAAAGAAGCTTTCTCCCATCCCAGCTCCATTTGGGGAAAAGAAGCTTTCCACCCTTCCCAGTTCCATTTGGGGAAAGGAGGCTTTTAACCCCTCACAGCTCCGTTTGGGGAAAGGAGGCTTTTAACCCCTCACAGCTCCATTTGGGAAAAGGAGACTTTCCCCCCTTGCAGCTCCGTTTGGGGAAAGGAGGCTTCCCCTCCTCCCAGCTCCGTTTGGGGAAAGATGACTTTCCCCACTTACAGCTCCTTTTGGGGAAAGGAAGCTTTTCCTCCCTCCCAGATCCGTTTGGAGAAAGGAGGCTTTCCCCCCTCCAAGCTCCATTTGGGGAAAGGAGGCTTTCCGCCCTCCCATCTCCGTTTGGGGAAAGGAGGCTTTCCCCCCTTCCCAGATCCATTTGGGGAAAGGAGGCTTTTAACCCCTCACAGCTCCGTTTGGGGAAAGGAGGCATTCCCTCCTCCCAGATCCGTTTGGAGAAAGGAGGCTTTCCCCCCTCCAAGCTCCATTTGGGGAAAGGAGGCTTTCCGCCCTCCCATCTCCGTTTGGGGAAAGGAGGCTTTCCCCCCTTCCCAGATCCATTTGGGGAAAGGAGGCTTTTAACCCCTCACAGCTCCGTTTGGGGAAAGGAGGCTTTTAACCCCTCACAGCTCCATTTGGGAAAAGGAGACTTTCCCCCCTTACAGCTCCATTTGGAGAAAGGAGGCTTTCCCACCTCCCAGCTCCATTTGGGGAAAGTAGGGTTCCTCCCTCCCAGCTCCGTTTCGGGAAAGGAGACTTTTCCAACCTTACAGCTCCGTTTGGGGAAAGGAGGCTTTCCCCCTCCCAGCTCCATTTGGGGAAAGTAGGGTTCCTCCCTCCCAGCTCCCTTTCGGGAAAGGAGACTTTTCCAACCTTACAGCTCCGTTTGGGGAAAGGAGGCTTTCCCCCTCCCAGCTCCATTTGGGATAAGGAGGCTTTTCCCCCCTCCCATCTCCATTTGGGGAAAGGAGGCTTTCCCCCCCTCCCAGCTGCAATTGGGGAAAGGAGACTTTTCCCCCAAGCTCTATTTGGGGAAAAGAAACTTTCCCCGCTCCCAGCTACGTTTGGGGAAAGGGGGCTGCCCCCCTCCCAGCTCCATTTTGGGAAAGGAGACTTTTCCCCCCTTACAGCTCTGTTTGGGGAAAGGAGGCTTCCCCCCCCTCACTTCTCCATTTGTGGAAAGGATGCTTTTCCCCCCCTCCCAGCTCCATTTGGGGAAAGGAGACTCCCACCCCCTTACAGCTCCGTTTAGGGAAAGGAGGCTTTCCCCCCTCCCAGCTCTGTTTGCGGAAAGGAGGCTTTCCCTCCTCCCAGATCCGTTTGGGGAAAGGAGGCTTTCCCCCCTCCAAGCTCCATTGGGGGAAAGGAGGCTTTCCTTCCTCCCATCTCCATTTGGGGAAAGGAGGCTTTCCCCCCCTTACAGCTCCGTTTGGAGAAAGGAGGCTTTCCCACCTCCCAGCTCCATTTGGGGAAAACAGGCTTCCCCCCTCCCAGCTCCATTTCGGGAAAGGAGACTTTTCCCCCCTTACAGCTCTGTTTGGGGAAAGGAGGCTTTTCCCCTCCCAGCTCCATTTGGGATAAGGAGGCTTTTCCCCCCTCCCATCTCCGTTTGGGGAAAGGAGGCTTTCCCCCCCTCCCAGCTGCAATTGGGGAAAGGAGACTTTTCCCCCCAGCTCTATTTGGGGAAAAGAAACTTTCCCTGCTCCCAGCTCCGTTTGGGGAAAGGGGGCTGCCCCCCTCCCAGCTCCATTTGGGGAAAGGAGGCATTTCCCCTCCCAGCTCCATTTGGGAAGAGGAGACTTTTCCCCCCTTACAGCTCCATTTGGGGAAACGAGACTTTCCCCCCCTTACAGCTCCGTTTGGAGAAAGGAGGCTTTCCCCCCTCCCAGCTCCATTTGGGGAAAGTAGGCTTCCCCCCTCCCAGCTCCATTTCGGGAAAGGAGACTTTTCCCCCCTTACAGCTCTGTTTGGGGAAAGGAGGCTTTTCCCCTCCCAACTCCATTTGGGATAAGGAGGGTTTTCCCCCCTCCCATCTCCATTTGGGGAAAGGAGGCTTTCCCCCCCCCTCCCAGCTGCAATTGGGGAAAGGAGACTTTTCCCCCCAGCTCTATTTGGGGAAAAGAAACTTTCCCTGCTCCCAGCTCCGTTTGGGGAAAGGGGGCTGCCCCCCTCCCAGCTCCATTTGGGGAAAGGAGGCTTTCCCTCCTCCCAGATCCATTTCGAGAAAGGAGGCTTTCCCCCCTCCAACCTCCATTTGGGGAAAGGAGGCTTTCCCCCCTCCCATCTCCGTTTGGGGAAAGGAGGCTTTCCCCCCTCCCCTCTCTGTTTGGGGAAAGGAGGCTTTCTCCCTTACAGCTCCGTTTACCTAAAGGAGGCTTCCCTTCCAGCTCCATTTGGGGAAGAGAAGCTTCCCCCCCTCCCAGCTCCATTTGGGGAAAGGAGACTCCCACCCCCTTACAGGTCCATTTGGGGAAAGGAGGCTTTCCCCGCCTCGCAGCTCCATTTGGGGAAAGGAGACTTTTCCCCCTTACAGCTCCGTTTATCTAAAGGAGGCTTTTCCCCCCTCCGAGCTCCGTTTGGGGGAAGGAGGCTTTCCCCCCTCCAAGCTCCATTTGGGGAAAGGAGGCTTTCCCCCCTCCCATCTCTGTTTGGGGAAAGGAGGCTTTCCCCCCTCCCATCTCTGTTTGGGGAAAGGAGGCTTTCTCCCTTACAGCTCCGTTTACCTAAAGGAGGCTTCCCTTACAGCTCCATTTGGGGAAGAGAAGCTTCCCCCCCTCCCAGCTCCATTTGGGGAAAGGAGACGCCCACCCCCTTACAGGTCCATTTGGGGAAAGGAGGCTTTCCCCGCCTCGCAGCTCCATTTGGGGAAAGGAGACTTTTCCCCCTTACAGCTCCATTTATCTAAAGGAGGCTTTTCCCCAATCCCAGCTATGTTTGGGGAAAGGATGCTTTCCCCCCTCCCAGCTCGTTTGGGGGAAGGAGGCTTTCCCCCCTCCCCGTTCCATTTGGGGAAAGGAGGCTTTTTCCACCTCCCAGCTCCATTTGGGGAAAGGAGACTTCCCCCTCTTACAGGTCCATTTGGGGAAAGGAGTCTTTCCCCCCCTTACAGCTCCGTTTGGGGAAAGGAGACTTTTCACCCCTTACAGCTCCGTTTGGGGAAAGGAGGCTTTCCCCCCCCCTCCCAGCTCCATTTGGGGAAAGGAGGCTTTCCCTCCTCCCAGATCCGTTTGGGGAAAGGAGGCTTTCCCCCCTCCAAGCTCCATTTGGGGAAAGGAGGCTTTCCTCCCTCCCATCTCCGTTTGGGGAAAGGAGGATTTCCCCCTTTCCCAGCTCCGTTTGGGGAAAGGAGGCTTTTAACCCCTCACAGCTCCATTTGGGAAAAGGAGACTTTTCCCCCCTTACAGGTCCATTTGGGGAAAGGATGCTTTCCTCCCTCCCATCTCCATTTTGGGAAAGAAGACTTTCCCCCCCTTACAGCTCCATTTGGGGAAAGGAGCCTTTCCCTCCTCCCAGCTACGTTTGGGGAAAAGAAGCTTCCCCCCCTTCCCAGCTACGTTTGGTGAAAGTAGGCTTTCCCCCCTCCAAGCTACATTTGGGGCAAAGAAGCTTTCCCCACTCCCAGATCCATTTCGGGAAAGGAGGCTTTCCCCCCTCCAAGCTCCATTTGGGGAAAGGAGGCTTTTACCCCTTACAGCTCCGTTTGGGAAAAGAAGACTTTTGCCCCCTTACAGCTCCATTTGAGGAAAGGAGCCTTTCCCTCCTCCCAGATCCGTTTGGGGAAAGGAGGCTTTCCCCCCTCCAAGCTCCATTGGGGAAAAGAAACTTTCCCCCCTCCCACCTCCGTTTGGGGAAAGGGGGCAGCACCCCTCCCAGCTCTGTTTGGGGAAAGGAGGCTTTTCCTCCTCCCAGATCCATTTCAGGAAAGGAGGCTTTCCCCCCTCCAAGCTCCATTTGGGGAAAGGAGGCTTTCCCCCCTCCCATCTCCGTTTGGGGAAAGGAGGCTTTCCCCCCTCCCATCTCTGTTTGGGGAAAGGAGGCTTTCTCCCTTACAGCTCCCTTTACCTAAAGGAGGCTTCCCTTCCAGCTCCATTTGGGTAAGAGAAGCTTCCCCCCCCCCAGGTCCGTTTGGTTAAAGGATGCTTTCCCCCCCACCCTGCTCCATTTCGGGAAAGGAGACTTTTAACCCATCACAGCTCTATTTGGGGAAAGGAGGCTTTCCTCCCTCCCAGCTCCGTTTGGGAAAAGAAGACTTTTGCCCCCTTACAGCTCCATTTGAGGAAAGGAGCCTTTCCCTCCTCCCAGCTCCGTTTGGGGAAAGGAGGCTTTCCCCGCTCCCATCTCCGTTTGGGGAAAGTAGGCTTCCCTTCCAGCTCCATTTGGGGAAGAGAAGATTCCCCCCACTCCCAGCTCCGTTTGGTGAAAGGATGCTTTCCCCCCTCCCAGCTCCATTTAGGGAAAGGAGGCTTTTCCCAACTCCCAGCTGCATTTAGGGATGAGAGACTTCCCTCCCAGCTCCATTTGGGGAAAAGAAGATTTTCCCCCTCCCAGCTCCATTTTTGGAAAAGAAGCTTTGCCCTCTCCAAGCTCCATTTGGGGAAAGGAGACTTTACAGCTCTTTTTATGGAAAGGATTCTTTTTCCCCCTCCCAGCTATGTTTGGGGAAAGGATGCTTTCCCCCCATCCCAGCCCCTTTTGGGGAAAGGAGGCTTTCCCCCTCCCAGCTCCATTTGGGGAAAGGAGGCTTTTTCCACCTCCCAGCTCCATTTGGGGACGGGAGGATTCCATTCCAGCTCCATTTGGGGAAGAGAAGCTTTTACCCCCTCGAAGGTCCCTTTGGTTAAAGGAGGCTTTCCTCCCAGCTCCATTTGGGGAAAGGAGCCTTCCCCCCTCCCAGCTCTGTTTGGGGACGGGAGGCTTCCCCCCCTCCCAGCACCATTTGGGGAAAGGAGGCTTTCCCCCCTCCCAGCTCCATTTGTGGAAAGGAGGCTTTCCCTCCTCCCAGATCCGTTTGGGGAAAGGAGGCTTTCCCTCCGCCAAGCTCCATTTGGGGAAAGGAGGCTTTCCCCCCTCCCATCTCCGTTTCGGGAAAGGAGGCTTTCCTCCCTCCCAGCTCCGTTTGGGAAAAGAAGACTTTTGCCCCCTTACAGCTCCATTTGACGAAAGGAGCCTTTCCCTCCTCCCAGCTCCGTTTGGGGAAAGGAGGCTTTCCCCCCTCCCATCTCCGTTTGGGGAAAGGAGGCTTTCTCCCTTTCCAGCTCCTTTTGGGGACGGGAGGCTTCCCTTCCAGCTCCATTAGGGGAAGAGAAGCTTTCCCCCCCTCCCAGCTCCGTTTGGTGAAAGGATGCTTTCCCCCCTCCGAGCTCCATTTGGGGAAAGGAGGCTTTTCCCAATTCCCAGCTGCATTTAGGGACGAGAGACTTCCCTCCCAGCTCCATTTGGGGAAAAGATTTTCCCCCTCCCAGCTCCATTTTTGGAAAAGAAGCTTTGCACCCTCCAAGCTCCATTTGGGGAAAGGAGACTTTACAGCTCTTTTTACGGAAAGGATTCTTTTTCCCCCTCCCAGCTATGTTTGGGGAAAGGATGCTATCCCCCCATCCCAGCTCCATTTGGGGAAAGGAGGCTTTTTCCACCTCCCAGCTCCATTTGGGGACGGGAGGATTCCATTCCAGCTCCATTTGGGGAAGAGAAGGTCCATTTGGTTAAAGGAGGCTTTCCCCCCTCCCAGCTCCATTTGGGAAAAGGAGCCTTCCCCCCTCCCAGCTCTGTTTGGGGACGGGAGGCTTTCCTCCCCTCCCAGCTCCATTTGGGAAAAGGAGACTTTTCCCCCCTTACAGCTCCGTTTGGGGAAACGAGACTTTCCCCACCCTTACAGCTCCGTTTGGGAAAAGGAGGCTTTCCCCCCCCTCCCAGCTCCATTTGGGGAAAGGAGACTTCCCCCCCTTACAGCTCCATTTGGGGAAAGGTGGCTTTTCTCCCCTCCCAGCTCCATTTGGGAAAAGGAGACTTTTCCCCCCCTTACAGCTCCGTTTGGGGAAACGAGACTTTCCCCCCCCCCTTACAGCTCCGTTTGGGAAAAGGAGGCTTTCCCCCCCCTCCCAGCTCCATTTGGGGAAAGGAGACTTCCCCCCCTTACAGCTCCATTTGGGGAAAGGTGGCTTTTCTCCCCTCCCAGGTCCATTTGGGAAAGGAGGCTTTCACCCCTCACAGCTACATTTTTCGAAAGGAGACTCCCCCCCTTACAGCTCCGTTTGGGGAAAGGAGACTTTTCCCCCCTTACAGCTCCGTTTGGGGAAAGGAGGCTTCCCCCCCCTCTCAGCTCTGTTTGGGGAAATGAGGCTTTCAACCATCGCAGCTCCATTTGGGGAAAAGAAGCTTTCCCCCTTTTACCAGCTCCGTTTGGGGAAAGGAGGCTTCCCCCATCACAGCTACATTTTTCGAAAGGAGACTCCCCAATGGTTGAAAGCTTCTTTTCCCCAAACGTAGCTTGGAGGAGGCAAAGGCTCCTTTCCCTCCTTTCCCTCCGAACTCCGTTTGGGGAAAGGAGGCTTTCCCCCCTCCCAGATCCGTTTTGGGAAAGGAGGCTTTTCCTCCCTCCCAGATCCCTTTGGGGAAAGGAGGCTTTCCTCCCTCCCAGCTCCGTTTGCGGAAAGGAGGCTTTCCCCCCTCCCACCTCCATTTGGGGAAAGGAGGCTTCCCCCCTCTCCATTTGGAGAAAGGATGCTTTCCCCCCTTCCCCCGTTTGGGGAAAGAAAACTTTTGCCCCCTTACAGCTCCATTTGAGGAAAGGAGCCTTTACCTCCTCCCATCTACATTTGGGGAGAAGAGGCTTTCACCCCTCTGAACTCTGTTTGGGGAAAGGAGGCTTTCCTCCCTCCCAGCTCCGTTTGGGGAAATATGACTTTCCCCCCTTGCAGCTCCATTTGGGAAAGGAGGCTTTCCCCCCTCCCATCTACGTTTGGGGAAAGGAGGCTTTTCCTCCCTCCCAGATCCCTTTGGGGAAAGGAGGCTTTCCTCCCTCCCAGCTCCGTTTGCGGAAAGGAGGCTTTCCCCCCTCCCACCTCCATTTGGGGAAAGGAGGCTTCCCCCCATCTCCATTTGGAGAAAGGATGCTTTCCCCCCTTCCCCCGTTTGGGGAAAGAAAACTTTTGCCCCCTTACAGCTCCATTTGAGGAAAGGAGCCTTTACCTCCTCCTATCTACATTTGGGGAGAAGAGGCTTTCACCCCTCTGAACTCCGTTTGGGGAAAGGAGGCTTTCCTCCCTCCCAGCTCCGTTTGGGGAAATATGACTTTCCCCCCTTGCAGCTCCATTTGGGAAAGGAGGCTTTCCCCCCTCCCATCCACGTTTGGGGAAAGGAGGCTTTCCTCCCTCCCAGCTCCGTTTGTGGAAAGAAGACTTTTTCTCCCTTACAGCTCCATTTGAGGAAAGGAGCCTTTACCTCCTCCCATCTACATTTGGGGAAAAGAAGCTTTCCCCCCTTCCCAGCTCCGTTTGGGGAAAGGAGGCTTTTAACCCATCACAGCTCCGTTTGGGGAAAGGAGGCTTTTAACCCATCACAGCTCCATTTGGGAAAACGAGACTTTTCCCCCCTTACAGCTCCGTTTGGGGAAACGAGACTTTCCCCGCTTACAGCTCCATTTGGAGAAAGTAGGCTTCCCCCCTCCCAGCTCCGTTTCGGGAAAGGAGACTTTTCCCCCCTTAAAGCTCCATTTGGGGAAAGGAGGCTTTCCCACTCCGAGCTCCATTTGGGATAAGGAGGCTTTTCCCCCCTCCCATCTCCGTTTGGGGAAAGGAGGCTTTAACCCCTCCAAGCTCCATTTGGGGAAAAGAAGCTTTCCCCCCTCCCAGCTGCAATTGGGGAAAGGAGCCTTTTCCCACAGCTCTATTTGGGGAAAAGTAACTTTCCCCCCTCCCACCTCCATTTGGGGAAAGGGGGCTGCCCCCCTCGCAGCTCCGTTTGGGGAAAGGAGGCTTTCCCTCCTCCCAGATCCATTTCGGGAAAGGAGGATTTCCCCCCTCCCATCTCCATTTGGGGAAAGGAGGCTTTCCGCCCTCCCATCTCCGTTTGGGGAAAGGATGCTTTCTCCCTTTCCAGCTCCTTTTGGCGACGGGAAGCTTCCCTTCCAGCTCCATTTGGGGAAGAGAAGCTTTCCCCCCTCCCAGCTCCATTGGGTGAAAGGATGCTTTCCCCCCTCCCAGCTCCATTTGGGGAAAGGAGGCTTTTCCCAACTCCCAGCTGCATTTAGGGATGAGAGACTTCCCTCCCAGGTCCATTCGCGGAAAAGAAGCTTTCCCCCCTCCAAGCTCCATTTGGGGAAAGGAGACTTTTTCCCCCTTACAGCTCTTTTTACGAAAAGGATTCTTTCCCCCCCTCCCAGCTATGTTTGGGGAAAGGATGCTTTCCCCCCATCCCAGCTACTTTTGGGGAAATGAGGCTTTCCACCTCCCAGCTCCATTTGGGGAAAGGAGGCTTTCCCCCCTCCCATCTCCGTTTGGGGAAAGGAGGCTTTCCCTCCTCCCATCTCCATTTGGGGAAAGAAGCCTTTCCGTCCTCCCAGCTATGTTTGGGGAAAAGAAGCTTTCTCCCATCCCAGCTCCATTTAGGGAAAAGAAGCTTTCCACCCTTCCCAGTTCCATTTGGGGAAAGGAGGCTTTTAACCCCTCACAGCTCCGTTTGGGGAAAGGAGGCTTTTAACCCCTCACAGCTCCATTTGGGAAAAGGAGACTTTCCCCCCTTGCAGCTCCGTTTGGGGAAAGGAGGCTTTCCCCCCTCCCATCTCCGTTTGGGGAAAGGAGGCTTTCCCCCCTCCCATCTCCATTTGGGGAAAGAAGCCTTTCCGTCCTCCCAGCTATGTTTGGGGAAAAGAAGCTTTCTCCCATCCCAGCTCCATTTGGGGAAAAGAAGCTTTCTACCCTTCCCAGTTCCATTTGGGGAAAGGAGGCTTTTAACCCCTCACAGCTCCGTTTGGGGAAAGGAGGCTTTTAACCCCTCACAGCTCCATTTGGGAAAAGGAGACTTTCCCCCCTTGCAGCTCCGTTTGGGGAAAGGAGGCTTCCCCTCCTCCCAGCTCCGTTTGGGGAAAGATGACTTTCCCCACTTACAGCTCCTTTTGGGGAAAGGAAGCTTTTCCTCCCTCCCAGATCCGTTTGGAGAAAGGAGGCTTTCCCCCCTCCAAGCTCCATTTGGGGAAAGGAGGCTTTCCGCACTCCCATCTCCGTTTGGGGAAAGGAGGCTTTCCCCCCTTCCCAGATCCATTTGGGGAAAGGAGGCTTTTAACCCCTCACAGCTCCATTTGTGGAAAGGAGGCATTCCCTCCTCCCAGATCCGTTTGGAGAAAGGAGGCTTTCCCCCCTCCAAGCTCCATTTGGGGAAAGGAGGCTTTCCACCCTCCCATCTCCGTTTGGGGAAAGGAGGCTTTCCCCCCTTCCCAGATCCATTTGGGGAAAGGAGGCTTTTAACCCCTCACAGCTCCGTTTGGGGAAAGGAGGCTTTTAACCCCTCACAGCTCCATTTGGGAAAAGGAGACTTTCCCCCCTTACAGCTCCATTTGGAGAAAGGAGGCTTTCCCACCTCCCAGCTCCATTTGGGGAAAGTAGGGTTCCTCCCTCCCAGCTCCGTTTCGGGAAAGGAGACTTTTCCAACCTTACAGCTCCGTTTGGGGAAAGGAGGCTTTCCCCCTCCCAGCTCCATTTGGGGAAAGTAGGGTTCCTCCCTCCCAGCTCCCTTTCGGGAAAGGAGACTTTTCCAACCTTACAGCTCCGTTTGGGGAAAGGAGGCTTTCCCCCTCCCAGCTCCATTTGGGATAAGGAGGCTTTTCCCCCCTCCCATCTCCATTTGGGGAAAGGAGGCTTTCCCCCCCTCCCAGCTGCAATTGGGGAAAGGAGACTTTTCCCCCAAGCTCTATTTGGGGAAAAGAAACTTTCCCCGCTCCCAGCTACGTTTGGGGAAAGGGGGCTGCCCCCCTCCCAGCTCCATTTCGGGAAAGGAGACTTTTCCCCCCTTACAGCTCTGTTTGGGGAAAGGAGGCTTCCCCCCCCTCACATCTCCATTTGTGGAAAGGATGCTTTTCCCCCCCTCCCAGCTCCATTTGGGGAAAGGAGACTCCCACCCCCTTACAGCTCCGTTTACCTAAAGGAGGCTTTTGGGGAAAGGAAGCTTTTCCTCCCTCCCAGATCCATTTGGGGAAAGGAGGCTTCCCTCCCTCCCAGCACCATTTAGGGAAAGGAGGCTTTCCCCCCTCCCAGCTCTGTTTGCGGAAAGGAGGCTTTCCCTCCTCCCAGATCCGTTTGGGGAAAGGAGGCTTTCCCCCCTCCAAGCTCCATTGGGGGAAAGGAGGCTTTCCTTCCTCCCATCTCCGTTTGCGGAAAGGAGGCTTTCCCCCCTTCCCAGCTCAGTTTGGGGAAAGGAGGCTTTTAACCCCTCACAGCTCCATTTGGGAAGAGGAGACTTTTCCCCCCTTACAGCTCCATTTGGGGAAACGAGACTTTCCCCCCCTTACAGCTCCGTTTGGAGAAAGGAGGCTTTCCCACCTCCCAGCTCCATTTGGGGAAAGCAGGCTTCCCCCCTCCCAGCTCCATTTCGGGAAAGGAGACTTTTCCCCCCTTACAGCTCTGTTTGGGGAAAGGAGGCTTTCCCCCTCCCAGCTCCATTTGGGATAAGGAGGCTTTTCCCCCCTCCCATCTCCGTTTGGGGAAAGGAGGCTTTCCCCCCCCCTCCCAGCTGCAATTGGGGAAAGGAGACTTTTCCCCCCAGCTCTATTTGGGGAAAAGAAACTTTCCCTGCTCCCAGCTCCGTTTGGGGAAAGGGGGCTGCCCCCCTCCCAGCTCCATTTGGGGAAAGGAGGCTTTCCCTCCTCCCAGATCCATTTCGAGAAAGGAGGCTTTCCCCCCTCCAACCTCCATTTGGGGAAAGGAGGCTTTCCCCCCTCCCATCTCTGTTTGGGGAAAGGAGCTTTCTCCCTTACAGCTCCGTTTACCTAAAGGAGGCTTCCCTTACAGCTCCATTTGGGGAAGAGAAGCTTCCCCCCCTCCCAGCTCCATTTGGGGAAAGGAGACTCCCACCCCCTTACAGGTCCATTTGGGGAAAGGAGGCTTTCCCCGCCTCGCAGCTCCATTTGGGGAAAGGAGACTTTTCCCCCTTACAGCTCCATTTATCTAAAGGAGGCTTTTCCCCAATCCCAGCTATGTTTGGGGAAAGGATGCTTTCCCCCCTCCCCGCTCCATTTGGGGAAAGGAGGCTTTTTCCACCTCCCAGCTCCATTTGGGGAAAGGAGACTTCCCCCTCTTACAGGTCCATTTGGGGAAAGGAGTCTTTCCCCCCCTTACAGCTCCGTTTGGGGAAAGGAGACTTTTCACCCCTTACAGCTCCGTTTGGGGAAAGGAGGCTTTCCCCCCCTCCCAGCTCCATTTGGGGAAAGGAGGCTTTCCCTCCTCCCAGATCCGTTTGGGGAAAGGAGGCTTTCCCCCCTCCAAGCTCCATTTGGGGAAAGGAGGCTTTCCTCCCTCCCATCTCCGTTTGGGGAAAGGAGGATTTCCCCCTTTCCCAGCTCCGTTTGGGGAAAGGAGGCTTTTAACCCCTCACAGCTCCATTTGGGAAAAGGAGACTTTTCCCCCCTTACAGGTCCATTTGTGGAAAGGATGCTTTCCTCCCTCCCATCTCCATTTTGGGAAAGAAGACTTTCCCCCCCTTACAGCTCCATTTGGGGAAAGGAGCCTTTCCCTCCTCCCAGCTACGTTTGGGGAAAAGAAGCTTTTGAAAATCCCAGCTCCATTTGGGGGAAAAGAAGCTTCCCCCCCTTCCCAGCTACGTTTGGTGAAAGTAGGCTTTCCCCCCTCCAAGCTACATTTGGGGCAAAGAAGCTTTCCCCACTCCCAGCTCCCTTTTGGGAAAGGAGGCTTCCCCCCTCCCAGCTACATTTGGGGAAAGGAGGCTTTCCCTCCTCCCAGATCCGTTTGGGGAAAGGAGGCTTTCCCTCCTCCCAGATCCGTTTGGGGAAAGGAGGCTTTCCCTCCTCCCCGATCCGTTTGGGGAAAGGAGGCTTTTCCCTCTCTCATCCCCATTTTGGGGAAAGGAAGCTTTTCCACCCTCCCAGATCTGTTTGGGGAAAGGAGGCTTTTCCCCCCTTCCAGCTTCTTTTGGGGAAAGGAGGCTTTCCCCACCTCCCAGCTCCGTTTGGGAAAGAAGACTTTTACCCCCTTACAGCTCCATTTGAGGAAAGGAGCCTTTTCCCCCTCCCAGCACCATTTGGGGAAAGGAGGCTTTCACCCCCTCTCAGCTCCGTTTGGGGAAAGGAGGCTCCCCCCCGCTCCCAGCTCCATTTGGGGAAAGGAGGCTTTCCCTCCTCCCAGATCCGTTTGGGGGAAAGGAGGCTTTCCCGCCTCCCATCCCCTTTGGGGAAAGGAGGCTTGCCTCCCCTTCCAGCTCATTTTGGGGAAAGGAAGCTTTTCCACCCTCCCATATCTGTTTGGGGAAAGGAGGCTTACCTCCCTCCCATCTCCGTTTGGGGAAAGAAGGTTTTCCCCCCACCCATCTCCGTTTGGGGAAAGGAGGCTTTCCCCCCCTTCCAGCTTCTTTTGGGGAAAGGAGGCTTTTCACCCCTTACAGCTCCGTTTGGGGAAAGGAGGCTTTCCCTCCTCCCCGATCCGTTTGGGGAAAGTAGGCTTCCCCCCCCCTCCCAGCTCCGTTTCGGGAAAGGAGACTTTTCCCCCCTTACAGCTCCGTTTGGGGAAAGGAGGCTTTCCCCCCTCCCAGGTCCATTAGGGATAAGGAGGGTTTTCCCCCCTCCCATCTCCATTTGGGGAAAGGAGTCTTTACCCCCTCCAAGCTCCGTTTGGGGAAAAGAAGCGGTCCCCCCTTCCCAGCTCCGTTTGGGGAAAGGAGGCTTTTAACCCATCACAGCTCCGTTTGGGAAAAGGAGGCTTTTAACCACTCACAGCTCCATTTGGGAAAAGGAGACTTTTCCCCCCTTACAGCTCCATTTGGGGAAACGAGACTTTTCCCCCCTCCCATCTCCATTTGGGGAAAGGAGTCTTTACCCCCTCGCAGCTGCAATTGGGGAATGGAGCCTTTCCCCTCCAGCTCTATTTGGGGAAAGGTGGCTTTTCTCCCTCCAATCTGTGTTTGGGGAAAGGAGGCTTTCCCCCCTCCCATCTCTGTTTGGGGAAAGGCGGCTTTCCCTCCTCCCAGCTCCGTTTTTGGAAAGAAGACTTTTTCTCCCTTACAGCTCCATTTGAAGGAAGGAGCCTTTCCCTCCTCCCATCTACATTTGGGGAAAAGAAGTTTTCCCCCCTTCCCAGCTCCGTTTGGGGAAAGGAGGCTTTTAACCCCTCACAGCTACGTTTGGGGAAAGAAGGCTTTTAACCCCTCACAGCTCCATTTGGGAAAAGGAGACTTTCCCCCCCCTTAAAGCTCCGTTTGGAGAAAGGAGGCTTTCCCACCTCCCAGCTCCATTTGGGGAAAGTAGGCTTCCCCCCTCCCAGCTCCATTTCGGGAAAGAAGACTTTTCCCCCCTTACAGCTCCGTTTGGGGAAAGGAGGCTTTCCCCCTCCCAGCTCCATTTGGGATAAGGAGGCTATTTCCCCCTCCCATCTCCGTTTGGGAAAAGGAGGCTTTCTCCCTTTCCAGCTCTTTTTGGGGACGGGAGGCTTCCCTTCCAGCTCCATTTGGGGAAGAGAAGCTTTCCCCCCCCTCACAGGTCCGTTTGGTTAAAGGAGGCTTTCCCCCCCTCACATCTCCATTTGGGGAAAGGAGGCTTTCCTCCCACCCAGCTCCGTTTGGGGAAATATGACTTTCCCCCCTTAGAGCTCCATTTGGGGAAAGAAGCCTTTCCGTCCTCCCAGCTACGTTTGGGGAAAAGAAGCTTTCTCCCATCCCAGCTCCATTTGGGGAAAAGAAGCTTTCCACCCTTCCCAGCTCCGTTTGGGGAAAGGTGGCTGTTAACTCCTCACAGCTCCATTTGGGGAAAGGAGACTCCCCCCCCTTACAGGTCCATTTGGGGAAAGGAGGCTTTCCTCCCTCCCATCTCCATTTGGGGAAAGAAGACTTTCCCCCCCTTACAGCTCCATTTGGGGAAAGGAGCCTTTCCCTCCTCCCAGCTACGTTTGGGGAAAAGAACCTTTTGACCATCCCAGCTCCATTTGGGGAAAAGAATCTTTCCCCCCCTTCCCAGCTCCGTTTGGGGAAAGTAGGCTTTCCCCCCTCCAAGCTACGTTTGGGGAAAAGAAGCTTTCCCTCCTCCCCGATCCGTTTGGGGAAAGGAGGCTTTTCCCTCTCTCATCCCCATTTTGGGGAAAGGAAGCTTTTCCACCCTCCCAGATCTGTTTGGGGAAAGGAGGCTTTTCCCCCCTTCCAGCTTCTTTTGGGGAAAGGAGGCTTTCCCCCCCTCCCAAATCCATTTGGGGAAAGGAGGCTTTCCTCCCTCCCAGCTCCGTTTGGGGAAAGAAGACTTTTACCCCCTTACAGCTCCATTTGAGGAAAGGAGCCTTTTCCCCCTCCCAGCACCATTTGGGGAAAGGAGGCTTTCACCCCCTCTCAGCTCCGTTTGGGGAAAGGAGGCTTCCCCCCGCTCCCAGCTCCGTTTGGGGAAAGGAGGCTTCCCTCCTCCCAGATCCGTTTGGGGGAAAGGAGGCTTTCTTCCCCTTCCAGCTCATTTTGGGGAAAGGAAGCTTTTCCACCCTCCCATATCTGTTTGGGGAAAGGAGGCTTACCTCCCTCCCATCTCCGTTTTGGGAAAGGAGGTTTTCCCCCCTCCCATCTCCGTTTGGGGAAAGAAGGCTTTCCCCCCACCCATCTCCGTTTGGGGAAAGGAGGCTTTCCCCCCCTTCCAGCTTCTTTTGGGGAAAGGAGGCTTTCCCCCCCTCCCAAATCCGTTTGGGGAAAGGAGGCTTTCCTCCCTCCCAGCTCCGTTTGGTGAAAGAAGGTTTTTCCCCCCTTACAGCTCCATTTGAGGAAAGGAGCCTTTCCCTCCTCCGAGCTGCGTTTGGGGAAAAGAAGGTTTCAGTAATAATAGAATAATATTGCAAAAAAAAAATTGTTTTCCCTTAATAAATTCAATGAATTAATTTCTATTCAATAACAATTAATACAATCTATACAATCTATTTTCTATATGTCAAGTCTATTATTATCATTATAACGTTTAATTATAAATATAAAGATTTCTAGTTAATGTTAATAAGTTTTTTATAATAATTATAATGGTTATTTTTATACAATAAATTCACTATGTCTAAGTATTAATGTATAATAAGAAAAATACAAGAAAAAGAAAGAAAAGAAGAAAGAAAGCCAATTTCAAAAAGAAGGTGAAGAAGGAAAAAAAAGTTCAAAGGAAGGAATATATTCC
Organism: Diadophis punctatus similis; assembly: GCA_023053685.1. Classification (NCBI taxonomy): domain Eukaryota; kingdom Metazoa; phylum Chordata; class Lepidosauria; order Squamata; family Dipsadidae; genus Diadophis; species Diadophis punctatus. The sequence continues at coordinate 286,665 of JALIGW010000097.1, forward strand.
CTTCTAATGCTTTCACTATAATTGAATTGGTAATTTCTTAATTCTATGTTTACTTGCTCTTTAGTAGTCTTATTGTTTTTCTTTGAGTAAAAAATTGTTCTAAGTCCCACTGGCTTCAAGCTATCAATTGCAGCCTCGCTCTTTTTTTTTTTAAGAATAATATTTATTGAGTTTTCCTTTAAAAACATAACAATTAAATACACACAACAACAAAAATAAACACAACAGAAAAAAAAACAAATACAAAAACTGTAGAAAACACTACAGTAAGCAAATAATATACGCAGTCAACTACAAACATAACACCGACTAATACAAACCATAAAAGTGAAATCATGCTTCTTTGACAGCCTATTAGCTATTACTACTAATCTTTATACACTCGATTATATATTATATCTGTATTTATACATTATAAATATTTCTACAGCTAATTTACCCAATTCATCCTGCTGTTTGCAAACATTACTTCAGTCAGAAAGTGAGGTAAAGTATCATAGTATATGAAATAAACTACAGTTTGTTATATCATTGCAAGCAGTTATACTATAATAGATTTCTGTATTTTTTTTGTCCAAGCCAATTATACCATCTATCCCAGGTTTTATAAAAATCTGTCTCTTCTTTGTCCTGAATTTCCATTGTTAACTTGCACATCTCCAATTGCAGCCTCGCTCTTAACAGTTTTGCACTGTCACCGCCATTTTCCGTTCTCTCTGTTTGATCTTTACTGAAGTGTTAACTTTGTATCCAGCTGGTTCGTTGAAGGGTTAGAGAGCGATCTATTTTAAACCACTTCCAGGGCTCCGTTCTTCCGATCTCTCTCACAAACGTTCACTGGAAACTTTTCTTCTTTCGGATCCTTTCTTAACTTGATCTCGTTCTCAAGATTCGGCTTTCACTTTTCTTCAAACTTTCACTCACACTTACAATCGCCGCTCATTTCTTTTAGAGCTTCCTTTATGCTGAAATAAGTTGGATCACTCTATTTAGCGGTTTTCTCCCCGATGTCTGTGGGAGTCTTCTCTTTTAGGTCTGATGCAGTCTGTCAAAACAATAATTTGCTTCCTAATCCGATCGTGGTGCACTATGGCTTCGGGCCCGCCATGCTGAATCAGCCGACATGGGCACTTTCGTTCTGGATAGGGAGGGTGCCCTCCGCCCCAGCGGGCGAACGCCTCTGCTCTGCTGATGCCCGGGATTCCCCTCTTTCCACTCGATCCTACGAACCTCCGTGCCTCGAAGGGTCTCCAAAAAAAACGAAAGAAAAAGCAGTTTTGAGGGACAGAGATCGTCCTTCTGCAGCTGCTATGCCCAACGTCACCACCGGAAGTCCCTTGTGTTCTTCTTGGAAGATCCATTGGAGACAGAGTCAATGTTACTTAAAGAAATAGAAGAATAGACTTCCGGTTGGCTCCGCGATCGCCGAAAGACGCTCCTCTCTCCTTTGATCCGTAAAGCCGCCAGAAAGCCGAAAAACAGCTGACTGGCAGCTGGAAACCCCCTTCCCGGGCAAAGGGAAGGGTGAAGAGTCGGCGGATACAAGTAGAGCCCCCCCAAGTGCCCTAGGAGGATTCCTGGGGCGCGAAGGGTGAGGGCTCCCTGGGAAGCTGCTGAGCTCCGGACTTGGGACATCTCCGCTTCTTTTTAGCGGAGCAAGACGATCGCGTCCAGCACTGTTTTAAAAGATTGACATCAAATGATAGAAAATCCACAAAAAAGCAGCAGGAAAAGACAAGAGACAAACTGGGCAAGTAACCACCACTTAACTCTTATTGCCTCTTACTGTAAAAGTTACAAAGTAGCAACTTTTAAAATGGCGATGAAAGCTTGAATGGGTGTGGAAAAGTGAAAGTGAGAAGAGAGAAAGTTTCATTTTACTGACAGGCTTGCATAGGAGAGTCTGTTTGAGCTGATTTTGAACTGATATTGCATTTTGGAGATTCTTCTTTTGGGCAAGAAGACTAATATAAGTTGGAATATTATTAAGATTTAATTAAATCTAAATGGCTTCCAAATCTGTGAAGACAGTTCCTAAAGGGGCTGGAAGCGCTGAGAGCTCACCCACTCTCCCTTCTAAACTGCAATCTCTGGCAGCACAACCACAGCCCCTAACTCTGGCAATGATACAAGACAGTCTTAAAGCCATGCAAGTTGAAATGACTAAAAATTTTAATAAGAAAATTGATGAAGCTAATGAAAAAATTAATGACATGATCAATGACAAAATACAAGATGTTTCTGAGAAAATTGAGAAAAAAATTGAAATTGGCAACAGTGAAATCAGAACAGATATTTTGGTAGCACTTAAAGGTTTGGCAAATAATGTGGAATATTTGGAACAACAAATTGACCAAATTAGAGAAATTACCGCAGACCTGAGAGGGGAAATACAAGATGTTCAGGAGAAAAGAGAAAGAGATGCAGATGAAATTACATTAATTCATTACAGGAATATGGAATTTGCGATCAGAATGCGGGGGGTGAAGGAGGAGAAACAAGAAAATCTGAGAGATTTGATGGTAGAGGCCCTTGCCCAAGCTATGGGCATGAGGAAAGAAGAGCTGGTGTGGCAAATTGATAAGATATATCGGGTGAATTCTCTTGTGGCCAGAATGAGAAATCTTCCAAGAGATATTGTAATTTATTTTAACAATAGAACATTGCGAAATGACATTCTACAAGCAACTTATCAAAATAAGTTACAGGTGGGAGGACAAGAAGTGATGACAATGAAAGAAATCCCTCCAAAAATGTTGAGAGCTAGAAAGGAATTTTCCTTCCTAGTGGAAGAACTTAAAAGACAACATTTCCCATTTAGGTGGGAGGTTCCAGCCGGTATTTCGTTGATTTATGAAGGAGAAAGACACCGATTGAATACGGTGCAGAAAGCAAGAGATTTTTTTACATATATCTTAAAGGCTGGGACACCAAGATCTCCAGAAGGGAGGAGAAAGGAAGAGAGAGTAAGACAAAGAGAGGAACTACAGCAGGAAGGAGCTACAGCTCGTCAAAGTGAACTACGGTAGCTATAATTCTGGCTGACAAAACTGTGGATTTATTTGGAGAGGAACGGATAAGAGAACAAAGAGAACAAAGACAGACCAGAGCTACAACTAAGCGTATACAAGAAATGTCGCAGCAACAATCTCAACTGTTAGCCGAAGAAGATACCAAGCAAGCAGTGGGAGGAACAAAGCCAAAAGAAATAAAGAAGCTAGATGTTCAGGCAATGTTCCAGTCGCTTGAGAAGCCCCCAGATGGGAAGTAGATTTTTAACGTGGAACGTCAACGGATTAAACTCACCACAGAAAAGAAAGAAAATTTTTCATTATCTTAAACAATTTAATAATGATGTGACTTGCTTACAAGAAACACATACTAGAACACAAGATCAAAAATACCTAATAAATTCAAGATTAGGAACACAATTTGTTTCAGCAGCACATGATAAAAAAAATGGAATTGTTATATATGTAAAGAGACATTTGATTGCTAAGCTAATTGAAGCAGATGATCAAGGAAGATATCTCACGGTTGAACTTTTAATTAAGGGAGAGAGACTTTTGGTAATTGGTGTATATGCCCCGAATCAACAACAGGAAAAATTTTATGATTTTCTACATACAAAATTGGTACAATGGGACTACAGTACTTGCATTCTTCTTGGTGATTGGAATGGTGTACCAGATGCTGTAAAAGATAAGAAAGGCCCTAAGCAAAATATTTCTTCAAGAGCAAAATTGCCCAAACCCTTTTTTGAGATGATGGAAGATTGGGAGTTGAGAGATATTTGGCGCGAAAGAAATACAGAAGAAAAGGATTTTACTTTTTTTTCCGATAGACACCAATCCTTTTCAAGGATTGACTTTATTTTGATTACTAATAATCTTTTTTCTAGGGTAAAGAAGACAAAGATATGTTCAAGAGTACTGACAGATCATAGTCCGGTTTGGATGGATTTAGAAGATCGAAATGCACCTAGAAGGTCATGGAGGTTAAATGAGAATTTATTTAGATATGATGAAAATGTGAAGGAGTGTAAAAAATTAATGAAAGAATTTTTTGTTAATAACATGCAAAAGGGCACATCTCTGGAAATGGTTTGGGATGCAAGTAAAGCCTATATGAGAGGCATTTTGATATATCTGAATAATAAATATAGAAGGAAAAAGGGGGAGAAAAGGAAAGAGCTAGAAGAGGAGATTAAGAGACAGGAAATGGCTTTAATTTCTAATCCAAGAGATAAAAAAATTAAAGAGACGATTAATTTACTAAAGGGTCAATTTAATATGTTAATGGCAGATCAAGTAGCAACAAATTTACAATATGCTAAATTTAATACTTTTAGCAATGCTAATAAACCAGGAAGATGGTTGGCTTATATTTTAAGAAAGAAGCAAAAATCAAGAACTATTGAAAAAATAAGATATAAGGGTAAAGAATTTTATGAACATGAATTTATTAAAAAATCTTTTTTAGAATTTTATTCAGATTTATACAGTGAGGATAAAGTTAAAGAAGAGGATATAGACAATTACTTACGGAAACAGAATATTCATATAACTACTAAAGAGCAGAGGGATACGTTAAACCAATTGATAACTTTAGAAGAAATCTCAATGGCAATTAAACAGTTAAAAGTGGGTAAAGCCCCTGGGACTGATGGGTTAACTGCTGTTTATTATAAAAAATTACAGGAAGAAATGGTGGAACCACTTAAAGAATTATTCAATAATATTCAAAAGGGAGGTAATGTTCCTCCAACATGGAAGACATCTTTTATCTCTCTGATCCCAAAAGAGGGCTTAGATTGTACAGATCCAAAAAATTACAGATCGATCTCACTTTTAAATATAGATTATAAAATTTTTACAAAAATCTTAGCGAATAGATTAATGATAGTTATGCAACAAATGATACATTATGATCAAACAGGGTTTTTAACTGGTAGGCAAATGAAAACTAATGTTAGACAAATTGTTAATTTACTGGAGTATTTGAGAAGCAATAACCAGATCCCCGCAGCATTAGTATTCTTAGATGCTGAGAAAGCTTTTGACAGATTGAACTGGGGTTTTTACTAAGGTTAATAGAGAAGTTACAACTGGGAGATTATTTTGTACAATCCATTGGGGCAATATATCAAAAACAAACGGTGCAAATAATAATCAATGGTGGATTAACAGATACTTTCAATATAGAAAAGGGAACAAGACAAGGATGTCCTCTATCTCCTTTGTTGTTTATTTTGAGTTTAGAAATAGTACTTAGTAAAATAAGAGAGCTTGACACAATAAAAGGAATAAAAATTAGACAGGAAGAATATAAGCTTCGAGCGTTTGCGGACGACCTGGTTGTTACTGTAACTCAACCATTACAATCTATTAGGATTTTGATGGATACAATTAATTCATATGGACAAGTGTCTGGTTTTAAAATAAATATAGCTAAAACAAAAATAATAGTTAAAAATGTGACAAAAAACCAAAAAGAAGAAATAGAAAAGGTAACAGGTTTTGAGATAGTTCAAAAGATTAAATATCTAGGGGTTTATATTATGTCCACAAATACAAAATTATATCAACATAATTACGAATCACTTTGGTTAAAAATACAGAGGGATATGGAAAGCTGGGAGAAATTACAATTGTCCTTGTTGGGTAGGATAGCTGCTGTTAAAATGAATGTTTTACCAAGGTTTTTATTCCTCTTTCAAATGATACCAATACTTAAAAAAGATGAAGTTTTAAAGGAATGGCAGAAGGGTATAAAGAAATTTATTTGGGGGGAAGAAGCCAAGGGTAAATCAGAAGATTATGCAGGATACACTTGAAAGAGGAGGTTTAAAAATGCCTAATTTAAAATTGTATTATGAAGCAATTCCCTCTCAGCAATTACGGATTGGATTAACTTAACAGAAGAGAGCGTATTAAACATTGAGGGATATGGTTTGGTCTTTGGGTGGCATGCTTATTTAATATATGACAAAAAAGTAGATAAAGCTTTCAAGAGCCATATATTAAGAAATGCTTTATTGCATGTCTGGAAAAAGCATCAATTTAAATTAAATGATAAGTTACCTTTATGGACAGTACCCAGACACGCGATAGAAAATATAAATGTGGAACAAAAATTTGATAAAATTACATATAAAGAACTTCTTTTGGAAGAGGGAACTAGATATCAATTAAAATCGTTTGAGAAATTAAGAGAAGAAGGAATAATCAGAACATGGTTTCAATATATACAATTACAGGCTAGATGGAGAGACGATCAAAAAATTGGTATACTGAAAAAAGAGGACAATTTGTTTGTACAAATAAAAGATAAGGGCCCAATGCATATAAAGAGATTATATAATATTTTATTGGAATTAGATTCAGAAACAGAATTAGTTAAGGATTGTATGATAAAATGGGCCCAGAACATTGGTGAACCGATAATGATGAGATATGGGTTAGAAATGTTAAATTTACACAGGCACAAAACTTGAGAGAAAATTTTTATAAAATGCTTTATAGATGGCATTTAGACCCCAAAAAATTAGCTTGTATGTATCCAAATTTAGATTCTAAATGTTGGAGATGTGAATGTGAGGATGCTACATATTTTCATATGTGGTGGACTTGTAAAAAGATTAAGGCATTTTGGATAAAAATTTGGTGGATTATACAAAATATCTTAAAGAAAAAGATTAAGTTTACACCACAATTTTTCTTGTTGGGTATAATAACGGATTGTTCTGTTATAGAGACTAAGTTGGTTTTGAACTGTATATCTGCTGCCAGATTGCTGGTGGCACAATATTGGAAGAAAGAAGATATACCTACAATTGAAGAATGGACGTTGAAAATGACACATTTGGCTGAAATGGCCAAGATTTCATCATACTTAAAGGACCACTCAAATGAAAGATATATATTGGAATGGAGCAGGTGGACTGAATATATTCAAAAAAAGTATCAGACTAAAATAACTCAAATAGTTTATTAATGTTAGAAATTTGTGAAATGATATATTATACTTTCAAGCTTTTGGACTAACAAAGAGTTAAGGATGAAAGGGTATTTTTGAACTAATAACTTTTTTTCTTTTTTTTTAGTATTTTGTAATTTTTATGTTAGTTCTCTTGGATACAATTCCGGGTACAATTCAAGGTGTTGATCATCATCTTTAAAGCCCTTCATGGCTTAGGACCAGGCTATCTCCGGGACCGCATTCTGCCTCATACTTCCCTTCGACCGGTTAGGGCCCACAGAGTTGGCCTCCTCCAGGTCCCGTCAGCCAAGCAATGCCGGCTGGCGGGCCCTAGGGGGAGGGCCTTCTCTGTGGGGGGCCCCGCGCTCTGGAACCAACTTCCCCCAGAGACCCGAACCATCCCCACCCTGCTGGCCTTCCGAAAAGCCGTCAAGACATGGCTTTTCCTGCAGGCAGGGGGTAGAGACTAATCCATCTGAGCTCTCCCCCGGGTATGTCTGGTTGATGGATATTTTTAAATATTAATTTTTTAATTTTTGTACTTGGTTTTAATTAATGTTTATTTGCTGGTGTTCTTGTATGTTGCTGAGTCCCTCGGGAGTAGGGCGGCATATAAGAACCAATAAATAAATAAATAAATAAATAAATAAATTTATACCTTGTGCTTTTTCTGGGAAGTCCGGGGGGGGGAAGGGGGAGGGGGGAGGGGGGGGAGGGGGGGAGAAAAATGGGGGAAAATGTTTGTACTTTGTACTTATAAAACTTTTCAATAAAAAAAAAAGAAATAGAAGAATACGGGGAATTGGCGGGCCTGAAGATTAATAAACAAAAAACTAAATTATTAAGTAAAAATATGACATTAAATCAAAAGAAAAATTTGGAAGAAAAATTGGAACTACAAAATACTAAAAAAATCAAATACTTGGGAATTAATTTGACTAATAGATGCTCTTCAATTAAAGATGACAATTATACAAAATTAATATCTCAAACAAAAATAATTTGGAAATATGGGGGAAACTACAACTATCATTGTTAGGGCGAATAGCGATAATCAAGATGAATATTTTACCAAAGTTATTATATCTACTCCAAACAATCCCCATAAAACTAGATAAAAAATTCTTTACAGATTTGAATAAAAACACTTTGAAATTTATTTGGCAAGGTAAAAAACCAAGGATAAAATTAATTAATTTGCAGGACAACAAAAGCAGAGGTGGCTTTGGACTCCCAGATTGGCAATTATATTATCTATCAACTTCACTCGTCTGGATAAAGGAATGGATAAATTTGAAAAATAGACGACTGTTATTATTAGAAGGCCATGACCTACAAAAGGGATGGCACTCATTTTTATGGAATACGGAAAAAAAGCCACAACAACATTTCCATAGACATATAATCAGAGACGCATTAATAAAAATTTGGCAAGAAATTAGAAAAAAAATATTATATGAAAGTTCCCAATTGGCTGTTGACAACGGAAGCTATGTTATACCCAAATTTGATTGACATATCTAAAACAGCTAAATATAAAGATATCCTGGATGGATTAGGGAGATTAAAAAGTAGGGAAGAAATAGAAAAGGAAGGAATAAAGATAGAGTGGTGGTCTTATCTTCAAATTAAATCATGTTACAAAAAAGATATCGAAGAAATGGGTATAGATATGAGAACTCAACCATTAGACAAATTATTAACAGGCCCAGAAGAAAAAATAATATCAAAATTATATGATTACCTATTAAAATTTGACAGATTCGAAGACATAGTGAAGGGACCAATGTTAGCATGGGCGAAGAATATAGGACATAGTATACACCTGGCCGACTGGGAGCAAATTTGGAATAGAAATTATAAATTAATGAAATCAGCGGCATATAAAGAAAATTATTACAAAATGTTTTATAGATGGCATCTGGCACCAGCACGATTGGCGAAAATTTACCCAAATTTGAATTCGAATTGCTGGAAATGCAAAAAAGAGCAGGGCACCTTCTTTCATATGTGGTGTTTGTGTCCCAAAGCGAAAACATATTGGAAAAAAATTCACCATTGGTTACAGGAAATAGTGGACACACCAGTAGAACACACGCCGGAACTTTTCTTACTGGGGATAATTAAAAGACAATACAACCAAAACATCAAATACTTAATTCTACACATCACCACTGCGGCCAGGATTGTGTTCGCTCAAAATTGGAAGAACCCTAACACACCCATGGACAATATGATAATCAAAAAAATTTATGATTGTGCCGAAATGGACAAATTAACGATGGAACTTCGAGGGGAAAAAAACTCAGATTACTATGACGTTTGGGAACATTGGTATAATTGGACAAATAACAGAGACTCGATGAGACAATGTGGGAAGACGAAGCAGGATAAGAAAACAAGTTAAAATAATGTATAAATGGTATAAATATAGTAGCATTGTATATTAAGGTGGCAGATCTGTCAATAAATATTGTGATATGTAAAACATGAAAAACAATAAAAACAATTTTTTTAAAAAGTATTATATCATAGTATGTGGGATAAACTACAGTTTGTTATATTGTTGCAAGAAGTTATACTATAATAGGTTTCTGTATTTTTTTGTCCAAGCCAATTATACCATCTATCCCACGTTTTATAAAAATCTGTCTCTTCTTTGTCCTGAATTTCCATCGTTAACTTGCACATCTCTGCTACTTCCAAAATTTTATTGACCACAATTATCATTGTTGGTATTGAATCCAATTTCCAAGTTTGTGCGTAAGTAATTCTGGCAGCTGTAATAATGTGTAGTATTAAATATTTATCTTCGTCAAATTTTCCCCTGAATATGCCTAATAAAAATAATTCTAGTTTTAATTCAAGACTTTGTGCTATAATTTGTTCTATTATAATTTTAACCTTATTCCAAAATATTCTCACCTGAGGGCAAGTCCACCAAAGGTGGTAATATGTTTCATTTTCTATTTTACATTTCCAGCATTTTTGAATCTTGGTCCAGCTTTCTAAGAGAGGTCCTCTTATTTGATGGCGATGAAAATACGAATGTGTAGTATGTTTCCCATCTGCCAAGAATGCATGCCAACCTATCTGTAAGTCGTAGCCCTCTATTGTTAAAATTTGTTTGTTTCTTAATAATATCCAATCTTTAATCCAAATTAGGTTGGCAGCTTGTTGGTACACCTCCCAATCGGGTAATCTAAATCCGCCTCTTCTTCTACTATCCTGTAGGAGTTTTGTTTTAATTCTTGCTTTTTTCTTTGACCAGATGAATTTATGTATAAGTCTATTTAATGTTACAAAAACTCTTTTTTAAGTTTTACCAGAGCAATTTGAAATAAAAATAAAATTTTTGGGAGTATATTCATTTTAATGGTTGCAATTTTACCCATAAAAGATAGCTGCAGTTTTGACCAATTTTCTAGATCTTTTTTAATTTCCTTAATTTTGAATAACTGTCTTCTTTTATTGTTGTACATTTAGCGGTTAACCACAGTCCCAAATATTTTACCTTTTTAACAGTTTTAATTCCTAATATTTTTTCCAGGTTGTCCTTTTGTTTTGCCATTAAGTTTTTAGTTATTACTTTTGTTTTTTCCTTATTTATCCTTAAACCTGCGATCTTTCCATATTTTTCAATTTCTTCTAACAGTTTTGGTCCCGTTTCAATCGGATTTTCCAAAATAATAACCATGTCATCGGCAAAGGCCTGGGTTTTGTACTCCTCTTTTTTATTTTACTCCTTTTATTTCCTGATTAGTTCTAATTTTTCTTAAAAGTATCTCCAATGCCAAAATAAATATTAATGGGGCTAAAGGGCAGCCTTGTCAAACTCCTTTACATATATTTATTTTCTCTGTTACTTCGTTATTAAATATTATTCTAGCTGTTTGTTCATTATAAATTGCTTTGATTACCGTATTTTTCGGAGTATAAGACGCACCGGAGTATAAGACGCATCTTAGTTTTGGGGGAGGAAAACAAGGAAAAAAGGCCTCTGCCTCCCAGCAATTTGCCAAACAGCAAACAGCAAACAGTACAGATGATATACACTGTTTGCTGTGTATTTCTGTGCATGTGTGCCTGACCCATAGAAATAGCAAAGAATTGGAGAAATGTACATAATGCCAGAAAGTTTTCTTAAATGCAATCACACCAACTCCTCCAATAATAACAGAACTGGAAGGGACCTTGGAGGTCTTCTAGTCCAACCCCCTGCTTAGGCAGGAACCCTACACCACTTCAGTTCTAACTTCAGTTCCAATTGTCCTAACTGTCAGGAAATTTACTGAACAGGACACTATTACATTTCAGATTATACTTTTACAGATCTTTAAATTTTATGTGGCTTTCTGGAAGTATACATTCTCTGCTATTTAAAAGAAGATACTGGGCACTGGGCCTCTTCAGAGCAAGCATTTATTTTAAAAAGCTTTTTTATTTTGTTAAGTTGTCTAGAACAATAATAAAGCAGTCTTTAAAAAATAAGTCTAATAATTTGAACACTCTACAAACATTTAACAAAGTAGCAGAATCTGCCTCTACCTAGGATAGAACTCACAACCTCCTGATTGTGAGGCAAGAGCTCTTTCCTCTAGGCCATAGCAGCTTGCAGTTTACTTACTTTCAATTTCAGCAGTCAAACATTGCCCAGCAGTCTATTTCATTTTGTCTCCTCACAGCCACCATAGTTAGCTTCATTTTACCACGTGGCTTCTGAGTCAGCTGTGTCGGGAGGCAGATACTTTCTTCTTGTGCTAATCAGGCTTTGCCCTGTTTGCTGTAAGAGGTAAATTGCTGGCAGGCAGAGGCCAAAGGGTGGGGGTGACTGGGTGGGTGGGGCTGCATTCGGTGTATAAGACGCACCCAAGTTTTCACCCTCTTTTTTAGGGTAAAAAGGTGCGTCTTATACTCCGAAAAATACGGTAGTCCTGTAAATTTATTCCCTAATTCCGTTTTTTCAAATAAAATTGGGAAAAACTTCCAATAAAGATTATCTAACGCCTTCTGAGCGTCAATAAATATTAACGCTGCCTGGTTTTCAATATGCTTATCGTAATATTCAAGAACATTAAGTATTATTCTTGTATTAAATCTTATTTGCCTGTTTGGCAAAAAACCATTTTGATTTGTATGTATTATTTTATTGAGTATCTTTTTTAATCTATCCGCAATGATCATAGCCAATATTTTATAATTGGTATTTAAAAGTGATATAGGCCTGTAATTCTGAATTTGTTGTCTCTTTCTATCTTCTTTCGGAATTAAGGTTACATATGCTTCCTTCCAAGTATCCGGAATTTTTGCTCCCATTAAAGCCTCATTATATACCTCCAACATTATTAATTCCAAAGAGGTCTGTATTTTTTTATAAATTTCGGATGGAATACCATCCAGCCCTGGGGATTTATTATTTTTTTGTTTACTTATAGCTGTTCTTAATTCTGTTATTGTTATTTTATTATTTAGTATGGACTTATCTTCCTCCGAAACGACTGGCAAATTCTTGTCTTTCAAATATTCCTTAATCTCCATCTCTTCAATTTTCGCTTGTTTGTAAAGTTCTGTATAGAATCTTTGTATTATGTTCTTTTTCTCTATCATGCTGGTTCGAATTTCTCCTGAATCATCTATTAATGCATCAATTATTCTATCCGCTTTCTCCTTCCTGAGTTTGTAGGCTAACCACCTACCTGGTTTATTGCCAAATTCAAAATAGTTTTGTTTTGCTATTTTAATATTTCGTGCTAATTCTTCCTGGGTAATAAGTTTAAGTTCATGTTTTAATATTATCTCTTCTGCAGTTTTTGTGTCATTTGGATTGTTTTGTAGGACTTTTTCTGATTTGTTTATTTCACCAATTAATTTATTACGTTTGTCCCTTTTCTTTTTATTACGGTTGGCAAGATATGCTATAGATAAACCCCTAATGTATGCCTTTGTCGTATCCCATAGGATTTGTGTTGTAGTATGTTCCTGTGTATTGGCCTGGAATAAATATTTCAGCTCTCTTTCCATCATTTCTATATACACTTGCTCTTTAACTACTCTTTGGTCAAGGGTCCATCTTACTTTCGTTTTCTTAATTTTCCCTTTCCATTTAATTTTAATTGGATTATGATCCTCCCACATATTTGGTTCTATTTCTATTTCACTTCCTTCTGTTATTAACTCCATATTCATCCAGGCTATATCAATCCTTGACCACGACCTATGAGGATACGAAAAAAAGTATATTGTTTCCCCTCTGGATTTAAATAACGCCAGCCATCAATCAGATTAAATTCAGTTTTCATGTCTACAAATGTTTTAGGAAGTAATCCCCTTGCTTTATTCCTGTTATTACTTTTATAGTCTTTTTTCCTATCAGATATGGCATTATAGTCGCCAATAATACATGTTTTCCCACTGTATTTTATCTAATTGTTCATGCAAATTCGCGTAAAAGGTTGTTTGATTTACATTTGGAGCATATATAGATGCAATCGTAATTGTTCTATTGCCAGAGTTTATTTTAATTATTAACATTCTTCCATCCGTGTCAGCATACAATAATTTTGGATTTAACCATTTTTGCACATATATTATTACTCCTCTTTTTTTTTACCGTTGTTAACGCTGTAAATAATATACCCAATTTCGGATATTCCAACAAAGATCTGTGGTCATTTTTAATATGGACTTCTTGCATACATATAATATCAAACTGTCGCTTTAATAATCTATGCCGTATTCTTTTCCTTTTTGCCGGTGAATTTAAACCATTTACATTTAACGATATTAAATTTATTTCTTCCTCAACCCTCCTTTTATTTTGAATTTTCCCAAGATCCTCCTCTCCTTGCTTCTGTTTGCGCTCTCGTTCTAGTTCTCGCTCCCTCCCTTTCATGTTAAGAAGCTGTTATTCTATCAATTTCCTCTTGCTGCTGCAAGATCTCTTCAGAACTCAACTCCTCTTGGCTTTGCTTTCCCCTCTCGACTTCCTCTCTATTTTCTGGGGTGTCTTCACTTTTCAGATGCTGCTCAACAAAGTTTCTTGCCTCCTCAATAGTTATTACTACCACATACCTCCCTACGACCAGTTAGATCCCACAGAGTGGGCCTCCTCCAGGTCCCATCAGCCAAACAATGTCGGTTGGCGGGTCCATGGGGGAGAGCCTTCTCTGTGGGAGCCCCATCTCTCTGGAACCAACTCCCACCAGAGATCTGGACCATCCCCACTCTACTGGCCTTCCGCAAAGCCGTAAAAACATGGCTCTTCCGGCAGGCGGGGTGAAGAAGAAGATTGGATTCCCCCATGAATGAATGGTTTTTAAAATTATGTCATGTTTTAAATTGTCATGTATTATTGTATTGTTCTTATTCCTGTTGTACGCCGCCCTGAGTCCTACGGGATTGGGCGGCCTTTAAGAACTTTTAATTAAATTAAATTAAATTAAATTACTCAATATCTTTTGTCAAACATTATTATCATACCTTCTGGTACTAACCACCTAAAAGGCATTCTGTTTCTAATAAATTTAGTTGAAAGAAAGTGAAATGGCCTTCTTTTCTCTCTTATACGTCTCCGTATTTGATGAAGAACCACAATTTCCTTCCCTTTATAGGTAACAGTGTTGTCTCTGGAGTAATTATATATCTCATCCCTAGTGGCTTTCCTCAAAAACCTAATATGCACCTCTCTAGGCAGATGATGCCTGCGTCCATAGCTAGTATTTAGCCTATATAACTCATCAATTTCGTTCTGAACCTCCTGAGTCGTTTTATTTCTAAATGCCACCAGTATTTCAGCCATTACCTCTAAAAGGTTTTCCTCCTTACTTTCTGGAACATTTTGAAATCTAAGGAAAAAGCTAGATTTCTCGAGCTCGAGGTACACAATTGCCTGACACATTTCTCAATTTTTGTAGGAACTCTGTTCTCCGTGCCTTTTTTGTAAATCTTATATAAATGTTATATAACTGCTAAGTTTTCATCTTTCTCTTCTATTACATTCTGAAATCTCAAGTAATATTCAGAACGGTCCATCTCAGAAATTATATTTATCTTCTCTTGTCTTTTATCAGATTCTATTTGATGGGTTTCTACTTCATGTATCTTTTTCTTATTTTCTTGAATCTCTTCTTTTGCTTTCTGTAAACGTTGTTCATTTTTTTCCAGGAAGCCTCTCATTTCCTTCAATTCTCCTTCAACTTTCCCCATACTTGCTTCCATCTTGTCAGTAATCTCCGTTTTAAAATCCTCAAATAACGCTTGCATCATATTTTTTAACTCCATATTAGATTTGTCTGCTTGTGTCATTGTATCAGTTGTTTTCTGTCCTGGACTCTGTGATGAAGTAGATGATGATGTAAGATAATGATGGTATCTTCCTTGTAGTCATCTTGGCAAAAATTTGTAATCCAAATCATAATTTGTAATCCAAATTGATATTTATCATTTGTAATCCAATGGGAGAATGATAGTGATCCAATAAATCGCCAAAAAATAAAATGAAAGAAGAAAAAAGAAGAGAGAAGAGAAGAGGATATAAGTCCAAAGGGTAGGTAGTAAGAAAAAAAAGAGGGGTACAAGAAGAAAGCAAGATTAAAAATAAAAATAGGCCAAATCCTAATGGAGGAGGGGAAAAAAGGGAATATAAATATACTCTGTAATATCCAAAAAGCAAAAATTTTAAAAATCAATTTCAATTATCGAAAAAAGAAAACCATACAGGCTCAATCTTCAGGCTCACGCCCTAATCCACTTATTATATCCAAGGGGAAAAAAGGGAGAAAGATAAAATAAAAGCAAGGCTTGAGATTTAATTTCAAAAGTTCAAAAAGGAGAAAAAAGAAAAGGATTCCAGGCTGCAGACAAAGAGCTAATTTTAGTCAAAACATCTTCTCAGGTCAAACATAAACAGTTCTCTTGGGTAAGATAGTATATTGTAAGCAAGCTGCAGCTGTTCTCTCTTATTACAAAGTATCCAAATTGTGTCCCAATTCAAACATTAGGTGGCACTGTGCTTATATTGGCTACAATGTTCCAGCACAGAGAAGAAAAAAAGAGAGAAAGGATACAGTAATCAAAAAACTTATATCACAGTTCAATCTAAGGCAAACTTTGTTTCTTTTAAAATCCAAAAATTTAGAAAATTTAGAAGGCACTCAAATCTCCTTCAATAAGATTAAAACCGACTTCCGGTTTGGCTCCGCAGACATCAAGGACACTCCTTGTCAAGCGCCTCTTCTGAAGTCCCGTAAAAGCCGCCAGAACAGCTGTCTGGCGGCTTGAAAATCTTCTCCCCGGACTTAGGAGAGAGATGAGAGCCTGACAGGCGGGGTAGAGTCCCCCCTAGTGCCCCAGGACAAACAGGGGTGCGAAGGGTGAGGGCTCCCCAGGTAGCCTGTCTCCTGCTCCAGGACTTCGGATGCCTCCGCTTATGCGGAGCAAGATGCCGCGACCACCGCTGCTTTTACAATGGGATTTACAATAATTTGAAGCATTAAAGAAAGCAGACAGAGAAAGGCAGGAGACCAGAAGGGCAAGTATCCTAATCTTTAACTCCACTGCTGACTTTCACTTTGGGAAGTTACAAAGTAGCGCTAACAAGCAATAAAATGGTGATTGGAGATCAAGGGCGTGGAAGTGAAAGTGATTAAGTTTCGTTTCGCCAGCAGCTCCTTTTATGGAAACTTTTGATCCTGAGAATTGGCTTTTTTCTTTTTGTTTCCTGATTTTGGACTAAAATAACAACTTATATATTTTTTTAAAAAACTAACTGGTTCTGTATTTGGAAAGAACTTTGTCAATTAGGGATTTGGCTTTCTCTTTGTATTCTTCCGGAAATGTTGGATTTTGATGAACCCTTCTACTTTTTTTTAATCTAATACTTCAAATACTTCAAATGGCTTCTAAATCTGGAAAAACTGTTTTAAATAAAAGAACTGAATATTCCTCTGTTTATACTTCGAGAATGCAACTCACTTCTGACTTAACACCCCCACAGACTCTAACACCTGAAAATCTATTTAATACTTTAAAAGTTATGAAAAATGAATTGGTTATGGAATTTAACTTAAAAATCAACGAAATTAATAAAAAATGCAGGCTGCTTTAGAGGAGATGGATCAACAAGTGAGGAAGGATGTGCTAGATGTTTTTAAAGGATTAGCAGTAAATATGGAAATTCTGGAGAATGATGTGGAAATAACTAAACAATCCTTGATAACCTCGGGGGGAAATATAGACAAAACTCAAAATGATATTGCAAATCTTGAAAGAGAGGTGTTAATGACTCAATTCAGAAGTATGGAATTCGCTATAAGGGTGAGGGGCCTGAAAGAGGAAAAATATGAAGATTTGAAAGGAAGGATGGTGGAGGCTTTGGAGCAGGTGTCTGGAATGATTAAAGAGGAACTTGCTACGCAAATTGATAAGATATACCGTGTCAATTCTTGGTTTGCCAAACAAAAACACCTGCCAAGGGACATTGTAATATATTTTACCACAAGGGCGCTACGGAATAAAATCCTTCAGGCGACTTTTAAGAATAAGCTTCAGGTAAATGGCCAGGAAGTAATGACATTGAAAGAAATTCCTCCTAAAATGCTTAAAGCCAGAAAAGATTATACCTTTTTGGTGGAAGAGCTTAAAAGACAGAACCTACAGTACAAATGGGATGCCCCAACAGGAATAGTGGTGAGATATTTGGAAAAAAGATACCGGCTTAATACGATAATGAAAGCTACTGATTTTTATGTCAAAGTTCTAAAGGCCGACATATCCAAAATTCCAGAAGTAAGAAGCATGAAAGCAATAGAAGAGGAGAAGGGAAAGTCATCTATATTTGTTCAAACGGAAAGAGCTTTGAAGATTCAAGGTGATTTACAGAGTCAGAAAGATGTTTATAACGTGGAAAAGGAGACAAAGGATCAGAGTCAGATGAGAGTTGAGCTGACAAACCCAAAATCGCCAAGCTACAAAAGGCTGCAAGAACCAGATTCAAAATTTGATCGAGAGGAAGGAATGGTCAGAGTTTGGTGTTAGTGTGGGAATTCATAGGACAGATGGAGAGATTAACGTGAACTGATATTTTGCAGCAAGAAAATTATTGAGGAATTTACTTTGATGGTTTTGTGGTTTTTTTTCTTCTTGTTTTGTTCTGGTTTCCTCTCCTTTCCTTTTTTTTATCAATATATTTTAAAATAATTAATGATTCAGAATTTTTGTGAAATTAACAATTTGATATATTGTAATATTAGGTTATTAATATTGTGTTTGACTTTATGATTAAGTTCAAGTTTTTTGAGTTACAAGGGGTTAAAGAAATCTTAAAATATTGGAATTAACAATTTGATAGAATATTTTAAATACTTAGGTATTTTGAATACATATAAATACTTAATATCTAATTAATATTTATGTAATATTTACTCAAGTTTTATTTAATACTGAGGAAATGACGTGATGTTGCAACTGAATGAAATGGGGAGGAATGATTTTCTTTTTTTTTCCTTTTTTTCCTTTCTCTTTTTTCTTTTATATTATTAGATTATATATAGATTATATAAAGGAAAGATATTTAGTGGGGTAAATTATCAGCCTGAGATACTGAATGGTGTTTGATTAACAATATGCTTGATTTTTTTGATTATGTTTAAAAAGTTTTGAATAATAAGGAGTTAAAGACTCAAAGAAATGTGGAAATTAAGATTTTTTTAGTTTAATTTAAATTTATTTTATTGAATATTATGCCCTGTACTTTCTCTGGGAAGTCCGGGGGGTGGGGGGTGAGAGGGGGGAGGGTAAGGGGGGTGGGTAGGGGTCTGGGGGGAAGAAAAGATAAAAATGTTTGTACTTTGTACTAATAAAACTTTTTGAATAAAAATAAGATTAAAACCAAATATAAAAGTTTTTCTTTTAACGCTCTTTCTGCCGCTGATGTCTGGGAGTGACTTCAGAAAGCCACCTCCCTCGCCCAGAGCTCTTTTAGAAATATTGTCCGTATATTCACTTCCAAATCCCAAAAAACAGCTACCGTATTTTTTGGAGTATAAGACGCACCTTTTTACCCCCCAAAAGAGGGTGAAAACTTGGGTGTGTCTTATACACTGAATGTAGCCCCAGCCACCCCCACCCTTTGGCCTCTGTCTTCCAGCAATTTACCTGTTAGCAGCAAACAGGGAAGAGCCTGTTAAGACAAGCAAGTCCTTAGCAGCTTCCCGATCCCCAGCTGATTTGCCACGTGCTAAAATGAAACTGCAACTGCAAAGAAGCAAATAGCTGGGAGAGACACGCAGATTTTTATTTTCTGTTGAACTGGATGCAAGGGGGTAAGTGAATAACTATAAATGTCTGTAGAATGTTCAAATTATTAGACTTATTTTTTAAAGACTGCTTTATTATTGTTCTAGAGCCAGGGGTCTCCAACCTTGGCAATTTTAAGACTTGTGGACTTCAACTCCCAGAATTCCACAGCCAGCTTTGTTAGCTTTGCTGGCTGTGGAATTCTGGGAGTTGAAGTCCACAAGTCTTAAAGTTGCCAAGGTTGGAGACCCCTGTAAATCTAGACAACTTAACAAAATAAAGAAGCTTTTTTAAAATAAATGCTTGCTCTGAAGAGGCCCAGTGCTATTGTATCTTCTTTTCAATAATAGAGAATAATGTATACTTCCAGAAATTTTAATTAATTTTAACAGCTCTGTACATGTATAGTCTGAAATGTAACAGTGTCCTGTTTAGTATTAGAGTTAAATCCTGACTTACCTTGGAGTAGATCTATTTAAATAATTGGGAGGAGTTAGTGTGACTACATTTAAGAAAAGTTTCTGGCATAATGTACATTTCTCCAATTCTTTGCTATTTCTATGGGTCAGGCACACATGCACAGAAATACACAGCAAACAGTGTATATCATCTGTGCTGTTTGCTGTTTGGCAAATTGCTGGGAGGCAGAGGCCTTTTTTCCTTGTTTTCCTCCCCCAAAACTAAGGTGCGTCTTATACTCCTGTGCATCTTATACTCCGAAAAATACGGTAATTCCAGCTTATAAATTTAAAATCTCCTTCGATAGTTACTTTAAAAAAATGTCAAAAAAGAATCCTCTCACCCAGATCTTCATACTATCTTCTTCCCTGTAGCAACAACGCCGCCGGGACTAATGGCGGCACATCTGGACGCCTCCGCACTGCCGATGGCCAAGAAGCAGATACTGTAGCTTCCGTGGGGTCTGCGCCAACCCCTACGGTCCGCTACAGCGAGCTTCTTTCTTCACCGCTCCACTTGAGCGGCTCTGACCCGACTTTCGGGTCTCCAACCGGCCGCGGTTCAGAGTTCTCCACAGAGTGTTGTGGAGAAGCGACCGTCCCGTCCCGGTGCTGGCTCCTCCTCCCCGGAGTAAATTCTATTGTTAATCTTTTTATCTCTTTTAGCCAATTATGAATTTTGATCCAATATTTCCTCGCTTCAGGACATAACCACCACATATGAAAGAAGGTGCCTTGTTCTTTTTTACAGTTCCAACACTTCGAATTTAAATTAGGGTATATTTTAGTTAATCTTGTTGGGGTCAAATACCATCGGTAGAACATTTTGTAGTGATTTTCTTTATAAGATGCCAATTTTGTTAATTTAAAATTTCTATTCCAAATTTGTTCCCAGTTGGCCAAGCTCTGACCAAACCCCGGAATTACACCCAGTAAAAAGCAAAAATTTGAAACTTCCCCCCAGAGTCACATTCTCCAATCAACTCACAGTCCAACTGTCCGGTGACTCCAAACTCCACCTTCAGCCATCTTCAGGCACATTCTCTGTTCCCACGGGAAAGAATGCTGCCTAGCCATAACATCCCCCCTTATCTCTGCAACCCCCCCTTCCTACTTCTAGAATGTGGCGAGCCTGAAGCCTCGTTAGATCCCCTTACAGAATACCTAGAAAAAGCTTAGAAAAAGAATAGGAAATTACTACAATAAAACATAGCTACACATGTGTCAGCTTCAGGGTTGACACCTTGAGCAGCAGCAGTGCAGAGCTAAGTGGCAGAGTAGCAGAGCGCTCAGAACAGCATAGACCAGCAGTGACTGAGAGCAGCATGGCAGACCAGCAGTGGCTGAGAGCAATGCGGTGGATCAGCAGTGGCTAAGAGCAGTGGGGCGAAAAAGCTGAGCAAGTAGCTAAGTGAAGCAGAGCACCCACATCAGCAAATCGTACCTGAAAACCCCAGCAGTGGCCAGGCAACCAAAGGTCAAGAAGGGAGGGAGGAAAACGATAAGTACAAAACACTTGTGGATAGGGAGGAAAGGGATAAAATTTCAAGGCAGGGAGCAGAGGGTTAAGAGCAAAGCATCTCCTAGAAAAGCGCCTGAGGTTTCCAACAAAAAGAAGTGCATATTACTTCATAAAGGGCCAAGAACTTTTGTAAATTCTTAAATTTTAAAAATCTGACTTTAATTTTTTTTTTACATTTTTAATTGTTTTTCAATTTTTCATTTTTTTTCAATTTTTAATCATCTTTTTTAACTCTTAAATATCATTTTTTAATTTTAGTTTTTTCCATTTTTAAATCTTTTTCCATTTTAAATTTATTTTTTAATTTTTTAAAATTCTTTTTTCAATTTTTTAAAAAATTCTTTTTTCAATTTTTTAAAAAATTCAATTTTTAATTTTTTTCAATTAAAAATAAAAAACAGTTGTTAAATTCATAACAGTCTAAGAGGAAAAATAAAATAAAAATCACAGAAAAAGAGACAAACACTTCAAAACAGGGAAGATAGTGATGAATTTTTCAAGACAGAGAACAAAAGGCGAAGAACTATTGTAAACTATTGTAAACTGACACTTCACATCTTCTGTGCTGTCATCACTGACAGGGATAGTTAGCTTGATTTAGGAAATGTTTCTTTAAAGCAGTGGTTCCCAACCTGGGGGTCGGGACCCCTTTGGGGGTCGAATGACCATTTCCCAGGGGTCGCCCCGGCATCCTCAGCTCCCCCCCCCCTACTGCCACAAGCCTGGCCATATCGACTCAACTCGCCCGAGCCCTCCGATTGGTCGGGAGAGGTGCCATTCGGTGAGAGGCGTTTGTGACGCCTGGCAGCCGAGCTTTGGCAGCATCAGCTAAGGGGCCAGCTTTGCTTTGAATTCTGGGAGTTGAAGTCCAGGCACCTTAAAAGTTGCTGAGATTGAGAAATATTGCTGTACACTTGTTGGTTATCAAGTCTAAATACAGAAGTAGACTTGTTGTGGAAGATGATATTCCTTGTGCTCTTGCAAAGACTGGCCCGAGAATTTCTGATCTGGCATAATTACATATTGTTTTTGTGATTAATCGCTATGCTTTAATTATGTTCAATTTGTAACAATGAAAATACATCCTGCATATTAGATATTTACATTATGATTCATAACAGTAGCAAAATTACAGTTATGAAGTAGCAACGAAAATAATTTTATGGTTGGGGGTCACCACAACATGAGGAACTATATTAAGGGGTCACAGCATTAGAAAGGTTGGGAACCACTGCTTTAAGACATTGCATTAGGGGAGTTGTAGTTAGATTGCACTCTGGGTAATATAGTTTACATGTGACCACATCTATGTGTCCTTATTGGTTCTCATCTGGGAGGAAGAGTTAGTTATGTTAGCACTCCAGTTAGCCTTTGTTCTTCACGGGATCGACATCATGTAGAAATCTGGGACAATCAATGTCTTTTTACCTGCACCATGGGAAAGATTAAACTACAGAAGAATTCCTCTACGTAATCGTAAATTATGATTGGAGATGCCTGTAATAAAATAATCTGTGATACCCGTTGTGCTGAGTTATCTTACTGGATGAGTCCATCTCGTACCAGAACAGTAAAAAGACATTAAAAAGACATTAGTCCCGGCTGTTGCCCTGAAGAAGTTAATTCCGCCCCGGCACAGCTGCTTCCCTACAAGCCTTCAACAGTTTACTGTTTCTCTGACTCCCCTCAAGCCTTCAAAGTGAAAAAAGAAGAGAAACCTCAAATTCTGGCTTGTTGCATGCCACTATATGCGTTACTGCCCTCCAGAAGCTTTAAGAATAAGAGGAGAGGGTGCAGTCCCATCTCAGCAGCTGCATTAAAGAAGTAATCAGCATAAAAAGGGAAAAATCCGACCCTATGCCTCACTTGAATTAAACTGGAAAGGGCTACCTTATCAGCAAGTAAAGAACGCAGCCCGGATACCCCCTTTTCTTGTCTTGGGAGGCTATTTACATTTCAAAACCGATCCCTCCTGCGTGATCCCAGCTATCCCTTCGCCCCCCTCCTTGCATGAAGAAAGGGACAGTAATGGTTTAAAAGCAAAGGGTTTTTCCTAAAGATCTGCTTCAAGGTAAAAGCTAGCCAAGTTTCTGATCAAAAAGGCTTTGTGTTTTTTCTCAATCACTTGTTTGCTAAAGAGTGAGCCTTCTTCCTATGCCCAAAAGGGGTCATAAACATTCCAAGGGCAGCAATAAATCCAATCAATTGCTATGGCAACCGAGGGGCCCAGAACAATAAATTGAAGCCCAGCAGAAAGGAATTTGCTACAAGCCAGCCAAAGTTAAGAAAATAAAGCTACTTAGGGGAGGAAGGCGTGGCCAGCGCCGCGGCGGTACGGAGCTTTCGCCTCTCTTGCGGGAAAGCCCCAATTCTGCACCGCCAGGGGACGGACCGGGTCAGAACACCCAGAAGGGGTGGGGGAGAAGAGGAGCGCCTGTCGGTGGATTGGGGGGCTGTAAACCCCCCAGGGAGCAGACTTTGTCTCCTCGACCGGCGGCGTATGAAGACGGCTATTCAAAATGCCGTCATTTAGCCGCGGCGGTTCACATCTGCAAGGATTGAATTTGGCGATTGGAGTCATCTGGGAAGGTAAGCTTTTTGAAAAACGTGCTGGAGAAGTTGAAGAGGACGAAGGCTGGTGAGTCACATAGCCCAAAGAAATTTTTTTTTAAAAAAGAAACGTTTAAATTTAAAGGGGAAAAAAAGAAACCGGAAAATTAGGAAGCGGCTGCTAACTATGTGGATACAATGGTGGAATAAAATCAAAGAGACTGGTAACTAAAGCCCAACTATTAAAGATTTAGAACTGTGTTTAAAGAGTGGATATAGATGGAAGAAATTTGGGAATTAAACTTGGAAGGATTAATTGGAAAAACAGAATTGATTGAAAATGGAAAATTTCAATAGGACAGAGGAAAGAAATTTGACTTGGAGAGTGCCATCTGGTGGTTGGAAATTTTTTTGCTGCAGAAATATTCTTATGATGTTTGGATAGTAGTGGCCTTGAACAAAGAACAGCTGTGAACTTTGGAAAGAGCAGTTGTTTATGGTGTAAAAGAAAATATTTGGACTGAGAAGGAGAAGAACAAAAACAGGATTGAAACTTTTAGCAACAAACAAGGAACGGAAAGACTGTTTGGATTATATGGATAAGACTGAACTTGAACATAGATTGACTACAAAGGAGCAGAAAGATTTGACTTTCCAACCACAAAATGGGTATTTACAAATTGAAAAGGCTTTTGGACTACATCTCTTTTTAGCAGCTGGATGGACTGGTATATTAACAATTTGTGATTTAGAAACAGCTGGAGTTTGTCAAACTTGTGGACTTAAGTACTGACCCTAAGGAAACAAAGTGATCAAAGACTAAACTTTTTTAAGCTTCGCAAAGATGGAGAAAGCTGACTACGAAGAATTGGTTGAGTTTATGAAGGACCTCTTTGAAAATTTTAAAGAAACTGTATTTGGAGTATCTGAGACAGGGAAAGATGAAGTACAAATGGGGGAAAAACTGGACAAGAGTACAGAAGAGGAGAAGAAGAGAGACGAAGAAGACATTATGAATGATGACGAAAATGAAAATAACTTTGAAAATGCAATGCTGATTGATGATTATAATGATAAATATCCCACTGAGTTTAACAGTGAAAATGGAGATAAAGATAATAGCTACAATGATACTAGAGATAATGATATTAAGAATAACTATGTCCAGAACAAGGATAAGGATTTTGAGATACATAAAATAGAAAAAAGAATGGAGAAAAGCAGTTACATACAGATAGTAAACTTAAGAGGGAAGAAAAGAGCATGGGGAAAGAGAACCTTTTGGTATAAAATTAAAAGACAGAGGGAAGAGAATTTAATTGGATGGGGGTGGATGAAATATAGAGATTAAAACGATTCAGTAGAGAAACAAAAAGGGAATGGATGAAGATATTATATTGTGGAAATGTTTCCTTTTTTCTTCTCCTCCTATTTAGAATTAATATTTTATTAAGAGTTTGAACTTTTTTTTTCTTTTTTCTTTCTTTTCCTGGCCTTTTAAATATAGACCAATAAGCATCTAATGAATTAGAAGATTTGATATTTTTTAGATAAAACAAGGTAAATCAATATGGGAAGTATGAATGATAAATATGAATAATAGAACTTGAAAGATATATTTGGATTGCGCACTTTTGCTTTTCTTTTTCTTGTTACATACGAATTTGTTTAAATGAAAAAATTAAAAGGGAAAAATATACTATGTTAAGAGTTAAATACTTAATTTAATAATCCAGAAAGAATTTTGATGACTAGTAATTGCTAGATGGCTAAAATAATGTTAACTAATATGGGAAGGATGAATGATAAATATGAATATTAGAATTTAAAAGATATATCTTGATTGTGTACTCTTTTTTTTCACATATGAACTTGTTGAAATGAAAAACTTTGAAAGGGGAAAATGTATTATGTTAAGAGTTGAATATTTAATTGATCAATCTAGAAAGAACTTTGATGATTAGCAATTGAAAAAGTATATTATGTCAGTGTATTATTGTTATGTGTTTTTTTTAAAAAAGAGATAGGTTTAAAGGGGAAACTTAAAAACTATATATTCCAAGTGTTAACTGTTTAATTTGAGGGTAATTAACTAAAGAAGAAACTTTGATTAAACATAAGGAATTGGAAAGTATAAATTGGGCATTTAGTTTGCGATAAAATAGATGGTAAATATATATATATATAAACAATGAATAAAGAGACAAAAAAAAGTGGAGGAAGCAAATGGGGCCAAAAATCTAAGAAGTAGGAGAATAACAATTAATGAGGGAATTAATGAATAGTAGAGAAATTTAGGAGTAGAATTGAAAAATAACGGGTGAATATCCCAGATGACAAAACTAGATTTTCTTTTTTTTTTCTTTTTTTTCTTTTTGTGTGTGGAGGTAAGATGAAGCTAGAAGCATATATCTAGAAACAAAGTACTATACAAATATAATAACAATAACAAAAAAATTCTTTTTCTTAAGAAGCAAATGAAGAGCTTAAATTTGAGATTGTATCATCAGTCTGTTAAATACAAGATAAAAGAGTACTCAAGGAAGGTTAAGAGGGTGTAAGAGGAAGTAGAAGGGGAGGAAGAGAAGGAGTAGAGAGAGAAGGAGGAGATGATGGAGGAAGAGAGGGGGAGTGCAATGGAAAGAAAAACAGAATAGACTGATGATTGAAGACATAAGCGTAGGTATAAGATGTTGACTTTTGAATGTTGGAATACAAACTTAAAATTGTGTATTTTATTGTAATAATTGAAGGTATATGCTCATTGAAATGTAAAAGTGGTGGAGGAAAAAAATAAAAAAATTTGAAAAAAAGAAAAGAAAAGAAAGCTACTTAGGAGGAGGGAAAAAACCCCTCAAGGTCCCCCTCAAGCCAAATCGCTCCTTACAAAACAAAGGGCTTTTGCCTTAACAATACTGTGCCTAGATGCTATGCCTTTAGAGGAATAAAATTATTCCTGCTACCCATTGTAAAGCTAAAAGCCAACATAAAGCCAGACCCCACAGCAACCAGAAAGTGAGTTGCATTGCTAAATAATTTTTTTAATCTTTTTGAAAATTCTCTTAACTCTTCTTAAGCATGGCAAAAGCTGCCGCAGCACCAGCAGACCTAGTACTCCTAATCAATCTTGATGCAAACGTCGACACTGATGTTGTGAAATCTCTCCCATTTGGGGAAGAACCATTTGATTTGCTAGGAACACCAAACCACCTGCCTGACAACGCCCAAATTTCAGAGTTCAACGCCCAAATTTCAAAAGAGGCAGCAGCACCCCAGAAAGCCTATGATTTGAGGCCGAATATAAAGCTTACTGAGCACACTCGAGATAATCTATATCAGGAATGGGATAAGTGCTACCGCGATAGTATCACACTCTGGAATGAATTGTTATATTACTACACCAAGAAAGAATCGCTTTCCCCAGTTCACA
Organism: Diadophis punctatus similis; assembly: GCA_023053685.1. NCBI lineage: Eukaryota > Metazoa > Chordata > Lepidosauria > Squamata > Dipsadidae > Diadophis > Diadophis punctatus. Next base: position 313,900 of record JALIGW010000097.1, read on the forward strand.
TCCGCTCGCTAAAGAAAGACTGCAAGAATAAGTTCCTACAATGGAAAGACTGTGTACCTCAACTTAACCGCATTCAACAGAAGTTACAAGACAAGGCGCTTTTGAAGGACATACAAGCTCTTCAGCTGACAAAGAACGAGAAAGGCTTCTCTTAAGCAAATTTAACTTTCTCAAAGCCGATTTTCTGCCTCAAACCGAGCTTCAGGCGGACAAACGAGAAGGATGCACACGAGCTGCCATCACCACAACCATCTAAAGCTCCTTCACGTGCTTCTGACAAATCCACATCCACACGTCTTAAGGACACAATGAGCGAGAAGCCCGGTGCAGAGGTATCTCATTGCTCGAAGAAATCCTCCTCCTTTCACTCCAAGTCAGCCCGTGAGGCCGCAGAAGCACGAGTTGAAGCGCGGGTAGCCAAGGTAGCTCTAGAGCTAGCAGAGCAAGAGAAGTTACAAAAGGAGGAAATAGCCAAAGCTCAAGCCAGACAAGAAGAAGAAATGGCCACACAAAGAGAAGAAATGGCCAGAGTTCAAGCCAGACAAAGAGAAGAAATGGCCAAAGCTCAAGCCAGACGAGAGGAGGAAATGGCCAAAGCTCAAGCCAGACGAGAGGAGGAAATAGCTGAAGCTCAAGCCAGACGAGAAGATGAAATGGCCACACAAAGAGAAGAAATGGCCAGAGCGCAAGCCAGACAAGAAAAAGAGGTGGCTGACTTCCGGTTTTGGCTCCGACGACGTCGGAGGCGCTCCTTGTCGGGCGTCCTTTCGGCTCCCTGTAAAAGCCACCAGAACAGCTGTCTGGCGGCTTGAAAATCTCTCCCCAGGCGAAGGGGAGAGATGAGAGCAAGACAGGCTGGGTAGAGCCCCCCTAGTGCCCTAGAAGTCAACTTAGGGCGCGAAAGGGGAGGGCTCCCCAGGGAGCCCGTCTGTCCTCCGGGAAGTCGGAAGCCTCCTCTTAAAGCGGAGGAAGATGTCACGACCACCGCTGCTGCAAGAAAGGAAAGTATAACTACTTTAAATCTAAAGAGAGCAGCCAGAGAAAGGCAGGAGTTTAGAAGGGTATTAATTTTGACTTTAACTCCACTTCTGGATTTTACTTTCGAAGCAACAAAGTAGCCTAATAAGGAAGAGGCAACAATATGGCGATTGGAGATTTGGGCATGGAACAGAAAGAGAAAGTTATTTTTACTTTGCTACCAGTTTTTTCCTATGGAAACCTTTGAGCTGGAGAAATGACCTTTTTTCCGTTTGTCTCCTGATTAACTTTACAGCTGCTTAAAAGATAAAAGACTAACTGGCTTTGGAGTTGGGAATAACTTTGTTGAGTTTGCTCTGGGGGTTTTTTTTTCTCCTCTTCTTTGTTCTTTTTTTTTCTGAGAATACTGAAATGGCTTCCAAACCTGGAAAGACTGTTGTGAATAAAAGAATTGAGTATTTTTCTGATCACACTTTAAAGATGCAATCTATCCCTGATTTAACATCATCAAAGTATTTAACACCTGAAACTTTATTTAATAATTTGAAAATCATGAAAAATGAACTGATTATGGATTTCAATTCAAAAATTAATGAATTAGATAAAAAATGCAGGCTGCTTTGGAGAAAATGGATTTACAATTGAGAGCTGATGTGCTGAAAGTTTGTAAAGGATTAGTAACAAATATGGAGATTTTGGAGAAGGATTTGGAAAAAAATAAGCAAGCTTTGACAACTGCAGAGGAATATATAGCCAAGGTTCAAAATGATACAGTAAATTTGGAAACAGAGGTGTTGATGTCTCAATTCAGAGAGATGAAATTTGCTATAAGAGTTAGGGGCCTGAAAGAGGGAAAATTTGAAAATTTGAAAGAAAGGATGGTAAAGGCCCTGGAGCAGGTGTCTGGAATGTCTAAACAGGAATTGGCTATGCAAATCGATAAGATATATAGAGTCAACTCTTGGTTTGCAAAACAAAACCATTTGCCAAGGGACATTGTAATATATTTTACTACAAGAGCTCTGCGGAATAGAATTACACAGGCGACCTTCAAGAATAATCTTCAGGTAGATGGTCAGGAAATAAGGATATGGAAAGAAATTCCTGCTAAGATGCTTAAAGCCAGGAAAGAATTTACCTTTTTGGTGGAGGAACTAAAAAAACGAAATCTACGATATCAATGGAATGCACCAACAGGAGTGATTGTGAAATTTTTGGGAAAAAGATACGGGCTTAACACAATAAAGAAAGCTACAGAATTCTATATCAACGTTTTAAAGGCTGATATTTCTAAAATTCCAGAGGATAGAAGCACGGAAATGATGGAGGAGGAGAAGAAAAATCCAGATATATTTGTTCAAGAGGAAATTCCAAAGATTCAAAGTGATTGGCAGAGCCAGCTAGATGTTTGCGACGTGGAAAAGGAGATGGAAGATTGGGATCAGATGGGAGGTGAATCGATAGATTTGAAACTGTCAAGTGACAGTCGGTGTTGACACTTATAATTTGTTTGAGATGAAATAATTCCAAAGAATTAAGTGATTCTCAGACAGTTGTTGGCAATGTGGAAAAGGAGACGGAGGATTGCGGCCAGAGGGGAGGTGAATCGACAGATTTGGAATTGTTAAGAGACTGATGGCGTTGAAATTTGTTCCTTTTTAGATTACATTATATTAATTTGATATAGTGTAATATTATGTTATTAATATTTTGTGGGATTTTAGGATTAAGTTTAAGGTTTTTGAGGTATAAGGGGTTAGGTTTTACTTATTTTTATTGTTATTATTATTATATATATGACACATTTTGAAGCTGATATTTTAATATATTGTAATATTGTTATTAATATTGGGTTTGAAATTTTTTTTTTAAACTATGGATAAATAATTTGGTAGAATATTTTAAATATTGAGGTATTGTGACTAGGTATAAATATTACTTTTGTTATTTATATATATATTATATGTTCTGAAATCAATAATTTGATATATCGTAATATTATGTTATTAATAAGTTGTTGGACTTTAGGTTTAAGTTTAAGGTTTTTGAAGTATAAGGGGTTAGTTTTTATTTCTTTTTCTTATTATTATTAATATATATATATATATATATTATATGTTGTGAAGTTAAACTATGGGAATAAATAATTTGGTAGAATATTTTAAATATTGAGGTATTGTGACCAGGTATAAATATTACTTTTGTTATTAATATATATATCATATGTTCTGAAATCAATAATTTGATATATTGTAATATTATGTTATTAATAAGTTGTTGGACTTTAGGTTTAAGTCTAAGGTTTTTGAAGTATAAGGGGTTAGTTTTTATTCCTTTTTCTTATCATTATTAGTATGTATATTATATATTGTGAAGTTAATATTTTGATATATTGTAATATTATGTTATTAACACTGTTTGATTTTATGATTAAGTTTAGTTCTTGAGGTTCACCTTTGTTTCTTTTTTATTTTTGTTTTTTTTGTTTTTTTCCTTTTTCTTTTTTATAATTATTAATATAGATTATGTAAAAGATAGTGGTTTAGAGATATGAATGATAGTATGATATGTTGTATGATGTTTTTTTAATTGTTTACTTTCCTTTTAATTACTTATTTTCTTTAATTTTTATTATTTTTATCCTTCTTCCAATTATGTTTTGAATAGTTTAGAATAACTTGGAGTTAAAGATTTTAAAAATTGGGGAAATCATGCCCTGTACTTTCTCTGGGAAGTCCGGGGGGGAGGGGGGAAGGGAAGGGAGTGGGTTGGGGGTAGGGGGGATGGGGGGGAGAAAAATGAAAAATGTTTGTACTCTGTACTTATAAAACTTTTTGAATTAAAAAAAAAGAAAAAGAAAAAGAGGCTGCTAAACTTCAAGCCAAACTTGACTATTTGCAGAGCAAAAAGGAGGCCAAGCTAAAGATGGCAAGGGCTGCAACTTTACAGGCAGAGGTCCAAGGCGCTATCCCCAAATTCGATCCCACGGAGTTGGAAGAGGAGGAACCGAACAATCGAGTCCAGACGTATGTAAACGAACAAACCTCACTACTGGCTGATCCTTTAACTACTAGAGGGTCCCAGCCGGCACCAGTACTTGCATTCTCTAATCTCAATGTTGACGCCAAGACATTCCTACCAGGCCTCCCAGCAGCCATGGCGACGGCACCCAAACTTCCAGCCATGGCGACGGCGCCCAACCTCCCAGCCATGGCGACGGCGCCCAACCTCCCAGCCATGGCGGCGGCGCCCAACCTTCCAGCCATGGTGACGGTGCCCAACCTTCCGGCCATCTCGACCACGGCAAGCCCTCCAGCCATCTCAACTGCGCCAAACCCTCCGGCCACCACGAGTGCGGTTACACCGCCCAATGGTCAAGATCAGACGACCCGGCAGCAAGAAGATCAACCAGTCTACCCAGAAAATGCTACTTAGCTGTATGAGATGATAGACACGCAAAACAATAAATCGTTACCTAAGTCAGCAGCCTTCGACCTCTTCGACGTCCACACTGAGGACAAGCACTTCAAGATATCAATGTGCACTGGGTACCAGCGCACGGCGGGGAGGAAAGCCACGGGAGTCCGCATAGAATCGTTAATTTAATTTAATTTAATTTAATGGATTTCTATGCCGCCCAACTCCCTGGGGACTCTGGGCGGCTCACAACATGTTAGATTCCATTACAAATATAAAATACAATAATTAAAATATATAACAAATATAAAATACAATAATTAAAAAATACAAAAGTAAAAAAGAGTATCTCATATTACAATCATGGGGGGAGACCCATATTTAATCTAGTTGGTCTCACTTTCACCCCGCCTGCGGAAGAGCCAAGTTTTTATTGCTTTCTGGAAGGCCAGTAGGGTGGGGATGGTCCTGATCTCCGGGGGAAGCTGGTTCCACAGGGAGGAAGCTCCCACAGAGAAGGCCCTCCCCCTCGGCCCCGCCAGCCGACATTGTTTGGTTGACGGGACCTGGAGGAGGCCGACTCTGTGGGCCCTGACCGGTCGTAGGGAGGTATGCGGCAGGATGCGGTCCCGAAGGTAACCTGGCCCTGAGCCATGTAGGGCTTTAAAGGTAACGACCAACACCTTAAATTGGATCCGGAGACTAATGGGCAACCAATGCAGCTGGCGGAGGATCGGTGTTACGTGGGTGCATCTGGGTACACCCATCACAGCTCGCGCAGCTGCATTTTGCACCAATTGCAGTCGCCGGACACTCTTCAAGGGTAGCCCCATGTAGAGCACATTGCAGTAATCCAGCCGTGAGGTGATAAGGGCATGAGTGACTGTGAGAAGTGCCTCCTTCTCCAAGTAGGGTCGCAATTGGTGCACAAGACGTACTTATGCAAAGGTCCCCCTAGCCACAGCTGAAAGATGTTGTTCCAATTTTAGCTGTGGGTCTAGGAGGCCACCCAAATTGCGGACCCGTTCTGAGGGAGCTAATTTCTCCCCCCCCCCAAGAACCAAGGAGGGACAATTGGTCGAGTCCTTAGGAGGCAATATCCACAGCCACTCAGTCTTGTCAGGGTTAAGTTTTAGCCGGTTCTTCCCCATCCAGACCCTAACATCGTCCAGGCAGCGGCCCATTACGTCTATGGCTTCCCCGAATTGAGACGGGGTGGAGATGTACAACTGGGTATCATCAGCATATTGCTGATACCTCACCCCGTGTCGTCGGATGATCTCACCCAGTGGCTTCATGTAGATTTTAAACAGGATGGGCGAGAGGACTGAGCCCTGCGGCACCCCACATAGTAGGGGCCTAGGGCTCGACCTCTGCCCCCCTGTCAACACCGACTGCATCCTGTCAGAGAGGAAGGAGGAGAACCACTGCAAAACAGTGCCGCCCACCCCCACCTCTCCGAGACGATGCAGAAGGATACCATGGTCAATGGTATCGAAGGCCGCTGAGAGGTCAAATAGCACCAGGATAGAGGAGTGACCCCCATCACGGGCTCGCCAGAGATCATCCATCAGGGTGACCAAAGCCGTTTCCGTACTGTAGCCGCGCCTGAAACCAGATTGAAAGGGATCCAGAAAATCAGTGTCATCCAACAGCCGTAGGAGCTGGAGCGCCACCACTTTCTCAACAACCTTCCCCGTGAAGGGAAGGTTGGAGACTGGACGGAAGTTCTTTAAATCCGCCGGGTCCAGGGAAGGCTTCTTGAGGAGGGGTCTCACCACCGCAGCTTTTAAAGGCTGCGGGACGGACCCCTCTCTCAAAGAAGCGTTGACCAATGCCTGGAGCCAGCTGCGTGAAACCTCCCTGGTGGCCGAAACCAAACAGGAAGGGCACGGGTCCAATAAACAAGTGGCGGAGCTCATAGCTCCTATGGCCTTGTCTACATCCTCAGGAGTCACCGGTTCAAACCTATCCCATATAACCGGACTAAGACCTGCCCCAGTCATCTCGGCCTGTACTGCCCAATCGGAGTCCAGGTCTGTCCGAATCTGAGTGACTTTGTCCGCCAGAAACTGAACAAATTCCTCAGCTCTGCCCTGTAAGGGTTCTTCAACTTCCCTCTTAGCAAGAAGGGAGCGAGTCACCCTAAACAGGGCGGCTGGGCGAGAATCGGCGGACGCAATAAGAGCGGAAAAATGCGCACATTTTGCTGCCCGTATCGCCACTAAGTAAGATTTAATAAAAGTTCTTAATAATGTCCAGTCAGATTCAGCTTTACTGGATCTCCATCGTCGCTCTAGGCGTCTCTTGTGGCGCTTCATCTCCCGGAGTTCCTCGGTAAACCAAGGAGCCCTCCTGGATCCACTTCCACGGAGAGGTCGCAAAGGCGCAATCCGATCCAGAGCCCCCGCTGCTGCCTGATTCCAGGCGGCGACCAGAGACTCGGATCAATTGTGTACCAGGGATTCAGGTATTTCCCCAAGTTCCCTCTGGAATCCGTCGGGTTCCATTAGGCGCCTGGGGCGGAACCACTTCATCGGCCCCGCCTCCTTGCGGTGGAGGGGTGGTGCCATGAAATCCAACCTCAGAAGGAAATGATCTGACCACGACAAGGGTACTGTGACTAAACCCCTCAGCCTCAGATCATCTCTCCACTGCCCCGAGAGAAACACAAGGTCAAGCGTGTGACCACCCTCATGAGTTGGACCCTGAACTACTTGGGTCAGGTCCATGGTTGTCATGGAAGCCATGAACTCCTGGACTGCCCCCGAGGCTTCGCCGGGTGATGGCAGATTAAAGTCCCCCAGCACCATCAACCTGGGGAACTCAACCGCCAGCCCTGCAACCGCCTCGAGCAGAACAGGCAGGGCCTTTGCAATGCAGCTAGGAGGCAGGTACGTTAGCAAAAGGCTCACCTGGACCCCTAAGTCCAACTTCAGAAGGAGCGTCTCACACCCAACAATCTCCGGGGCAGGGCTCCTTCGAGGACACAGATTCTGGCGAGCTATAATAGCCACTCCTCCACCCCTTCCCTGGGGTCGCGGCTGATGCTGAACCGAGAACCCGTCCGGGCATATTTCTGAAAGGGGCACCCCCCCTCCTGGCCCAGCCAGGTCTCGGTAATGCACGCCAGGTCCGCCCCCTCTTCTAGGATTAGATCCCGAATAAGGGGGGCCTTGTTGGTAATCGACCTGGCATTTAACAGCAGCAGCTTGAGCCCAGGGCCCTGACATCCCTGGTTACCAGGCACTCGGGTTGAGCTTGGTGGAACCAAACCAGAGGGGCCAGAACAAGGAATCGCTTGCAAACAGCGAATTCTCGTTCCCCAAGAGCGGCCTACCCCTCTGCTCCCGCCATACCTGCCTCTCCCCATTATGACCGTAATGCTCTTACTCCCCGTCCCCCCAGAGATCCCCCCCACTGGTCCCCCATTCTCCCGGCAGACCATACATACCATTCATACTGAGCCTGGGGATGGGCCAAAAACCCCCTCCGCTTCTGTTTCCACACTCAGCAGAGGGGGGCCGGGTCCAACGACCCAGCTCACTCATGTATTCATACAATCAACCACAAAACATTTATTCATACCACTCATAGATGAGAGTGCAAAATTCACACCATCGCCATTGCTAGAATGGGATACTTTACCAAACAATCGCAGTCAAGTCGCAACGCCAGAGGTAGTAAGCAATATACCTCACCTGAAACACATAGCTAATCTCTTTCCTGCCCTAGACCCTGAAGCGGAAATGAATGTCTCTGCGACCACCAGTTTCAGCAACGGCAGAGCATCCCACTTGAAGCCATGCCAAGAACACCTCATGACTCTGAAAGACAATCCTGTCCTAGGAGCGACGGTGTTCCAGCCCAGCAAAGAAGACAATGACTTAGCCATGTCAATAGAGGACAAATGCCAGAAAAGAGTAGTCCTCGACGCAAATGCTCAGCCTCAAAGCCTTTCTTCAAACAAAGTCCGTCTTACAGGACCCGACCTTACCAACAGCCCGTTAGGCGTGCCAAAAGAACACGCCAGATGACAGCGGTAGCCAACGAGCCGAAACAAAAACAAGATACGCACGCAATAGCAGCTATAGCACACACCAGAGTCCACGGTGGGGAGGGCAACTTCCAAGCCCTGTCTCCTGAGGTACCTGTAGCAGTAACAGCCATGGCACACACCAAAGTCTACAGCGGGGAGGGTGACTTCCAAGCCCCGTCTCCCATCCCTGTTCCTGAGGCACCCGTTCCTGTTTTTGTTCCTATTGATCCTGATCCGGTTCCTGTCGATCCAGTTTCTGTTCCAGCTCCTGTCCCAGTTCTTGTTCCAGTTTCTGCTCCAGCTCCTGTTCCACTTTCTGTTTCAGATCCTGCTCCAGTTCCCGTTCCAGTTTCTGTTCCAGCTCCTGTTTCAGTTTCTGTTCCAGTTCCTGCCCCAGTTCTTGTTCCAGTTTCTGCTCCAGCTCCTGCTCCAGCTCCTGCTCCAGTTTCTGTTCCAGCTCCTGCTCCAGTTTCTGTTCCTGTTCTTGTTCCTGTTGAACCTGTTCCGGTTCCCATTGAGCCTGCTCCTGTTCCTGTGGAACCTGATCCTGTTCCGGTGTTACCTGCTCCTGATCCTTGTCCTGTTGCACCTGATCCTTGTCCTGTTGCGGGACAAGGACGCACCTCGAAACTGTGGGCACATGGGACTTGCACTCCAAGCTCTGCCCAGCTCAAAGACTTCCGTCAAGAAGCTTTACACGAGACCAGTCATCATCCTAGTCTTGCTAAGAAGAGAGGCTGAGCTTAAAGATCTGAACCTCAAGCTTTGCATGCCTTGTATCAACCTCAATGTTTGCATTGTTTGATGATATTTGTTTACTTTAGTTACTTAGATAGTTAAGCTACACTGTTTATGCTATATCTTGCTTATTTAGCCAGTTAGATAGTCACATTATATTGCTTATGCCATGCTTTGTTTATCTCAGTCAGATAGTTAAGTTGCATTATTTAGCCTATACATTTGTTTACTTCAATTTATTCGCTAGTTAGTAGTGGAATTTTACAAATTCCAGACGGGGAGTGTGCTGTCATCACTGACAGGGATAGTTAGCTTGATTTAGGAAATGTTTCTTTAAGACATTGCATTAGGGGAGTTGTAGTTAGATTGCACTCTGGGTAATGTAGTTTACATGTGACCACATCTATGTGTCCTTATTGGTTCTCATCTGGGAGGAGGAGTTAAATACAGAAGTAGACTTGTTGTGGAAGATGATATTCCTTGTGCTCTTGCAAAGACTGGCCCGAGAATTTCTGATCTGGCATAATTACATATTGTTTTTGTGATTAATCGCTATGCTTTAATTATGTTCAATTTGTAACAATGAAAATACATCCTGCATATTAGATATTTACATTATGATTCATAACAGTAGCAAAATTACAGTTATGAAGTAGCAACGAAAATAATTTTATGGTTGGGGGTCACCACAACATGAGGAACTATATTAAGGGGTCGCAGCATTAGAAAGGTTGGGAACCACTGCTTTAAGACATTGCATTAGGGGAGTTGTAGTTAGATTGCACTCTGGGTAATATAGTTTACATGTGACCACATCTATGTGTCCTTATTGGTTCTCATCTGGGAGGAGGAGTTAGTTATGTTAGCACTCCAGTTAGCCTTTGTTCTTCACGGGATCGACATCATGTAGAAATCTGGGACAATCAATGTCTTTTTACCTGCACCATGGGAAAGATTAAACTACAGAAGAATTCCTCTACGTAATCGTAAGTTATGATTGGAGATGCCTGTAATAAAATAATCTGTGATACCCATTGTGCTGAGTTATCTTACTGGATGAGTCCATCTTGTACCAGAACATCTTCTTTTCATCTTCTTTAAATGACCCCCATAATCCCTTGCGGGGTGGAGTCTGGGCAACTGAATGGAGCTGAGTGTTTACTGGCTGGATGCCCTTCCAGTCGCCAATGCGGAGTTATATTCAGCAGATATATTCTCATCGTGCCCAGAGAGAGAAATATCTTCCTCTACCTAGGATCGAACTCACAGCCTCCTGATTGTGAGACGAGAGTTCCACCTCTAGGCCACCGCACCACTCAAACTGACACTTCACAACAGGGAAAATATTTAATTTTTAGTAATTTTTAATTTTTTTACAAATTTTTTACAAACAAACAAAGTCATGGAAATAGAGACTGACACTACCTTGCATAATGTGTGATATGTTTGAGCTTATGCCCACAGAAGACCCAAACTATGTATGTATCAAATGTAAACTATGGAGCACTAGAACAGTGGTTCTCAACCTTTCTAATGCCACGACCCCTTAATACAGTTGCTCATGTTGTGGTGACCCCCAACCATAAAATTATTTTTGTTGCTACTTCATAACTGTAATTTTGCTACTATTATGAATCGTAATGTAAATATCTAATATGCAGGATGTATTTTCATTGTTACAAATTGAACATAATTAAAGCATGGCAGATGTGAATGCTGCAAAAAAAAAACCTAGGCAGGGGAGAAGTGAAAGGGGGTAGAGAAAGGGGGGGACTGGCATCAATAGCGATCCTCAAGCTTACAGAATGAGCAGCATGAAGAGGAAGAACGCAGAGAAGGGGGGGAAGCCCGTCTTAGACGGATCCCGAAAAAGAGTCCATCAATACTTCTCTATGCCTTCTCGCCCCCCCCCTTTTGCCAGAAAGGAGCTTGGTTAACATTCCCTCTTCCAAACACAGCGGGCTTGCAGAACTGGGGCACTGAGCGCCCTGCGCCAACCTTTCCAGCAATGCTGAAAGAAGTGGGGCGCTGGAAAGCCGAAGGCTCCCTGGCGAGGCAACCCCAGATGTGGGATAACCACAAAGCTTGCACTTTTTTTTTGCGATCGCCCGGGCACCGGGGCAAGGCGGCTATAGGGGGGAAAGCTCGCCATGACCCCACCAAGCACCTCGCCAGATGTTTACAAGCATGCTGCTCCCCCTCCCCCCTCCAGCTCGTCGGACACACTTGTCTGGATGGGTTGTTTCCTCTGTCATTTTCTCCTTATCAAAAACTCATCCCCCGCCGCGGGCAGCCGGGCAGCACCTCTTCATTTTTTCTTCCCCCCCCCCCCCAGCTTCACATCGAGGGCAGAGAGAGAGAGAGAGAGCCGATTGAGCTCAAAGGATGCGGAGAAAGAGACCGCCTCGGCTTCGCTGGAAAGCAAGCAAGAGGGCGGGCAGAGAGGGGGGAGAGAAAGGGGCAAGGATGGGGAGGGAAAAGGAAGGAAGCCAGGCAGTTTGCTAAGGCCTCATTGGCTGCCAAGCGCAGGGCTGTGAGAGAGACGAAAGCTGCGACGGAAGGGCACTCAGCGTGCGGGAAGGCAGCGGGGTGCTGCGTTGGCCAATGCACCGGGATGGTGCTGTAGCCGGCGGCCCCGTCTCTGTCTCTTTTACTCCATGTTGGATTCTTAGCCGCCACCGCCAACAGGAGGAGGAAGCTGGGCAGAAGCAATGACGTTATCCAAGCAGCCCAGCTGCTTTCGGGGAGGGAGAAAGGCAGGCAGGCAGGCAAGGCGCCAGCTAGTTTCACTCCCTCAAGATAATTGGGAGCGAGCAGCCACCGTCCAGGCGCAGAAGGAAGCGGAGGCCACTCCACCCGGGGATTTGCACAAAACCCCCTCGCGCTCCGTCGCTCCTGCCCCGAGGCCTCACGAATCACCGCTCAGATCTTTTGTGCCAGGGATGCGTTCCTAACACCATGGGAAATTTGTCTTTTCCGATGGTCTTAGGCGACCCCTGTGAAATGGTCGTTCGACCCCCAAAGGGGTCACGACCCCCAGGTTGAGAACCGCTGTACTAGAAGAAAAAGTAAAGGGTCTAGAGCAGTGGTTCTCAACCTTTCTAATGCCGCGACCCCTTAATACTGTTCCTAATGTTGTGGTGACCCCCAACCATAAAATTATTTTCGTTGCTACTTCATAACTGTAATTTTGCTACTGTTATGAATCATAATGTAAATATCTAATATGCAGGATGTATTTTCATTGTTACAAATTGAACATAATTAAAGCATAGTGATTAATCACAAAAATAATATGTAATTATATATTGTAAAATATTTATTTCTAATTACAAATAAATGAAATTTCCTTCCTTCCTTCCTTCCTTTCCATCCATCCTTCCCTTTCCACCCACCCACCCATCCTTCCCTTCCCATCCTTCCTTCCTTCTCCTTCCTTCCTTTCCATCCATCCTTCCCTTTCCACCCACCCACCCACCCATCCTTCCTTCCCTTCCCACCCTTCCTTCCTTCTCTTTCCATCCTTCTCTTTCCTTCCTTCCTTTCCATCCATCCTTCCCTTTCCACCCACCCACCCATCCTTCCTTCCCTTCCCTTCCCACCCTCCCTTCCTTCTCTTTCCATCCATCCATCCTTCCCTTTCCACCCACCCACCCATCCTTCCTTCCTTCCTTTCCATCCATCCTTCCCTTTCCACCCACCCACCCTTCCTTCCCTTCCCATCCTTCATTCCTTCTCTTTCTATCCTTCCTTCCTTTCCATCCATCCTTCCGTTTCCACCCACCCACCCACCCTTCCTTCCCTTCCCACCCTTCCTTCCTTCTCTTTCCAGCCTTCTCTTTCCTTCCTTCCTTCCGTCTTTCCTTTCCATCCTTCCCTTTCCACCCACCCACCTTTCCTTCTCTTTCCATCCTTCTCCTTCCTTCCTTCCTTCCTTCCTTCCTTCCTTCCTTCCTTCCTTCCTTCCTTCCGCCACGGCTTCTCACCCGTCTCCTCCCTCCATTCACACATACGACGCACATTTCCAAGCCCTCCCCCCTGCCCCACCCCTTCCACTTTCCCCACTCGACAATCAAACCTGGGATCGCGCGAGGGACGCGGAGGGAGCTTGGGCTGGCTCTCGCTCTCGCTCGGCGGCTACTTGCCTCGCAAATCTCCTCGCCTCACCTCCACCACACACACATGCCCCCCCGCCCTGCCAGCCGCCCCCCTTTCGAGCCCTTTCAAGAGCAGAGAAGAGAAAGAGGAGATCAGAATTGAAAAGGAGGCATATGGAAGAAACAAAATACATAGCTATTTTCAGAGACATTATATTAGAAATTCTTTATATTTAGTATGGGAAAAAATAAAAACAAAACACTATATGAGTATTCCAAATTGGATATCAATAATAGAGGCATTAATTCATCCAAGCAGAGTGAATTGGCAAAATATACCACGGTATAAAGATATTTTGACAGCAGATGGAAAGTTGAAATCGACTCAAGAATTAGAGTCTCAAGGAATTAAAATGGACTGGTTTATGAGATTGCAAATACAGACAAGATATGAAAAAGATAGTAAAATGGAGGAAATTATGTTAGAGAATACAGAATTAGATGAAATACTTACAGAACCGGATGAAAAATTAATCAAGAAAATTTATAACTACTTATTATATGTTGATTTAGAATTTGAGCAAGTGAAAGAGACAATGATAAAATGGGCACAACATTTTGGCTATACAATAGAACTGGAAAAATGGGAACAACTTTGGGAAAGGAACTATAAATTGACTATGGCAACAGCATATAAAGCTAACTTATATAAAATGTTTTATAGATGGCACATGTCACCAGAAAGAATTGTGAAAATGTTTAAGAATAAGACTATGAAATGTTGGAAATGTCAACAAATATATAAATATATTTATATATAAATAAATATATAAATGTCAACAAACAACTAAATAACCAATCAAATAAGGAGGTTAGGGAATAAAGAGAAAGAAAAAAATCCCAATGAAGTAGAGAGTGATGGAAAGGATGGAAATCCGTTACAAAGTAGGAGATATAAGAAACATACCCAAGACTCATAAAAGACTCAAATGCCTATACACTAATGCTCAAAGTTTAGGGAACAAACAGGGTGAACTTGAAGTATTAGTACATGAAGTCAAATATGATATAGTTGCCATTACTGAAACTTGGTGTGATGAAACTCATGACTGGAATATACTGATGGAAGGATACAAACTATTCAAAAGAAACAGACCTAACAAAAGAGGAGGTGGAGTTGCATTATATATAAAAGATCACTACATCTCTACAGAAATACACAAAACCAAGGATGAAAACCTCCTAGAATCCATATGGGTCAATATAAAAGGGGGGGAAATGACATTGCTATAGGCGTATACTACAGGCCACCCAACCAAGCAGAAGAAATAGATGAACTCTTTGCTAATCAATTAATAAATGTATGTAGGAAACATACCACAGTAGTAATGGGAGACTTTAACTACCCTGATATCAACTGGGAGACAAACTCTACCAAGTGGGAGATCGAATAGATTCCTAACCAACTTAGCTGACAACTTTGTCATCCAAAAGGTAGAGGAGGGAACTAGAGGAAAAGCTATACTGGACTTAATTCTTATTGATAGAGAAAAAGTGATAGGAGTTGAAGTTACCGGAACCTTGGGTGACAGTGACCACGTCATACTGGAATTCAATATAATGCAAACAGAAGCAATAGAATATAATCCAACCAGTGTCTTAAACTTTAAAAGAGCTGATTTTAACAAACTCAGAGAGCCTAAGCAAAATTTCTTGGATAAAAAATCTTAAGGGGAAAACAACTCAAGAAGTGTGGAAAATTTGGAAAAATGTGATAATAAAAGCCCAGTCCAACACAATATCACTAAAAAACAAAAACAAGAAATCCAAGAAGAAACCAGCATGGTTGCACAAAGATCTGTCTGATAAATTGAAAGATAAAAAGGATAAGTAAAAAAAATGGAAAGAGGGACACATACTGTAAGTAAAGCAGAATATCAGCAGATAGCCCGAATATGCAAAGATGAAGTCAGGAAAGCAAAGCTGTTAGAACCCTGTTCAAACGATTGGGTGTGTTAATATATGATTAAGCCACAAATCATTGTTATGTGTATATTGCTTTAAATGCATTGTGGATGATTGCTATATAAGTAAGCAAGAGAGCATGCTCAGTGTGGTTGGTGGTTTATGGTTGGTGGTTTATTGTGGTTTGGTGTGGTGAGTGGTGTTTGACGGTGTGTTCCGGATTGAAGACTCTCTGCTGCTTTACTGATGAGTAGATTAATTTATGGCTGTGTGAAATTGCTGTGAAGAAAAGAGTAACTATCTGTGATAGTATAGAATTAAGTGATAGCTGTAATCTTTGTTTGTGAGTTAAAACAAAGATAGGCAAGAAGAAGAAACTTCGCATTGACTGAATAACTGTGTATGACTTGGACTTCCTATATAACTTTGCTACTATTCAAGTAAAACTATTTTGTACATACTAAAGATATTCTGTTTATTAACTGAATAGCATTCATATCAAACTGCAACACCATTACTACAACACATTTCGCTGTGTATGTGCTTAACAGCACAATAACTCCTTAACATTGGTTATGGGCCCAGTGAGTTTCTAAGGAGTAGAGATAGTGGTTTGTTGCAAGTAAAAAGATATTGAATGTGAAAATTCAGTTTCAATATTAACAGAAAGTTTAAGAAGTATTACAGCAAAAATGGCTCAAGCAAAGTCAACGTATCTATCGATGATAACCCGGCTGGATGGCACTAACTATGCTACTTGGTCTACAAAATGTAGCCTACTTTTGAGAAATGAAGGCTTATGGTCTTTATTTATTTATTTATTTATTTATTTATTTATTTATTATTTGTTCTTATATGCCGCCCTACTCCCGAGGGACTCAGGGCGGCGTACAACAATTGTGTAAGAACATTAATAATAAGCAATAGTTTAAAAACAATGTTAAAAGATATACAAAAATTAAAAAGTATTCACAATCAGTCATACCAAGGGGGGAATTCAGATGGATTTAGTCGTTCCCCCCTGCCTGCAGGAACAGCCATGTCTTGACGGCTTTCCGGAAGGCCAGCAGGGTGGGGATGGTCCGGGTCTCTGGGGGAAGTTGGTTCCAGAGCACGGGGCCCCCCACAGAGAAGGCCTTCCCCCTAGGGCCCGCCAGCCGGCATTGTTTAGCTGACGGGACCTGGAGGAGGCCCACTCTGTGGGCCCTAACCGGTCGAAGGGAAGTATGAGGCAGAATGCGGTCCCGAAGGTATCCTGGTCCTAGGCCATGTAGGGCTTTAAAGATGGTGATCAACACCTTGAATTGTACCCGGAGACCGATGGGCAGCCAATGCAGCTGGCGGAGTATAGGTGTAACGTGGGTGTACCTTGGCACACCCACCACAGCACGCGCAGCTGCATTTTGCACCAACTGAAGTCTCCGAATACTCTTCAAGGGTAGCCCCATGTAGAGCGCATTGCAGTAGTCCAATCGAGAGGTGACAAGGGCATGAGTGACCGTGAGTAGAGCCTCCTTCTCCAAGTATGGCCGCAATTGGTGCACCAGGCGAACCTGTGCATAGGCCCCCCTAGCCACAGCAGTAAGGTGTTGTTCTAATTTTAGCTGTGGATCAAGGAGGACCCCCAAATTGCGGACCTGTTCCAAGGGAGTCAATTTCACTCCCTCCAGAACCAGGGAGGGACCGTTGTCGTGGTCCTTAGGAGGCAATATCCAGAGCCACTCAGTCTTGTCGGGGTTGAGTCTGAGTCTGTTTCTCCCCATCCAGGTCCTAACGTCGTCCAGGCATCGGCACATTACATCGGCTGCCTCACTGAATTGAGACGGGGTGGTGATGTACAGCTGGGTGTCGTCAGCGTACTGATGGAAACTCACCCCATGTCTCCGGATGATCTCCCCCAGCGGCTTCATGTAGATGTTAAACAAGATGGGCGAGAGAACCGAACCCTGAGGCACCCCGCATGACAGGGGCCTAGGGGACGATCTCTGCCCACCTGTTAACACTGACTGCATCCTATCGGTGAGATAAGAGGAGAACCACCGCAAAACGGTGCCTCCCACTCCCAACTCACCGAGACGACGCAGAAGGATACCATGGTCGATGGTATCGAAGGCCGCTGAGAGGTCAAGTAGCACCAGGATGGAGGAATTTCCGCCATCCCGGGCTCGCCAGAGATCATCCATCAGGGCAACCAAGGCAGTCTCAGTACTGAAGCCGTGCCTGAAACCCGACTGATAGGAGTCTAGATGATCCATTTCCTCCAATAGTCGTAGAAGCTGAGTAGCCACCACCTTCTCAACAACTTTCCCTAAAAAAGGTAAGTTGGAGACCGGACGAAAGTTCTTCAAGTCCGCTGGATCCAGGGAAGGCTTCTTCAGGAGGGGGTCTAACCACCGCAACTTTTAATGGCTGCGGTACAGATCCCTCCGTCAAAGAAGCGATGACCACCGCTGGATCCAGCCTCGTGCCACCTCTCTGCTGGCGGTAACCAACCAGGAGGGGCACGGGTCCAATAAACAGGTGGAAGCACCCATCGCTCCCACGGCTCTGTCCACATCTTCCGGAGAAACAGGCCCAAACTCCTCCCACAACGGTGGACTAAGACTTGCCCCTGTCATCTCACTGGACTCTGCCCAGCCGGAGTCCAGGTTTGACCGGATCTGAGCGACTTTATCCGACAGAAACTGCGTGAATTCCTCAGCTCTACCTTGCAAGTGTTCCTCGCTCCCCCCTTTGGCAAGGAGGGAGCGAGTCACCCTAAACAAGGCAGCTGGGCGAGAATCTGCGGACGCAATAAGAGCGGAAAAATGAGATCGTTTTGCCGCCCTTATCGCCACTAAATAAGACTTGATGTAAGTTCTTAGTAGTGTTCAATCAGACTCGGTTTTGCTGGCTCTCCAGCGGCGTTCTAGACGTCTCTTTTGGCGTTTCATTTCCCGGAGCTCCTCGGTAAACCAGGGAGCTCTCCGGGATCCACTGCCGCGGAGAGGTCGCCTAGGCGCAATCCGGTCTAATGCCGCTGATGCTGCGGTGTTCCATGCAGACACCAGGGAATCAGCCGAATTGTGTACCAGGGTTACAGGTATTTCCCCAAGTTCCCTTTGGAATCCTTCTGGCTCCATTAGGCGCCTGGGGCGGAACCACCTAGTCGGTCCCGCCTCCCTCCGGGGGAGGAGTGGGGCTGCAAAATCCAACCTCAGTAGGAAATGATCTGACCATGACAGTGGGGTGATGACTATATCCCCTATCTTCAGATCATCTCTCCACTGCCCCGAAAGAAACACAAGGTCGAGCGTGTGACCTCCCTCATGAGTCGGACCCTGGATTACTTGGGTCAGGTCCATGGTTGTCATGGAATCCATGAACTCCTGAGCTATTCCAGAGGTTTTGCCAGCCGAAGGCAGGTTAAAGTCCCCCAGCACCATAAGCCTGGGGATTTGATAACAAATCCACCGGATACAACAGGTTGGGATCCAACAGAAGATGAAGACGCGAAGAAGCTAGCTGAATTTAAACGAGACAATGATAGAGCATTAAGTATAATTGGACTAACACTAAATGACCAGCAACTTGTCCATATTCGTGGAGAAGAAGAAGCTGCAAAGTGTTGGGACGTATTGAAAAACATTTATGTAAGGGATAGTGTTGGTGCACACATTCATATAACAAGAAAACTTTTTCGAACTCGTTTAATGAAAGGAGGCGATATGCTCACTCATTTGGAGAATATGAAGAAGATTCTTCAGGAACTGCATGAAAAAGAACTGATTTATACAGAGTTACAGCAGGTGTACATAATTCTGTCTTCATTGGACGATAGCTATGATGATTATGTTTCTTCCTTCGAGGTTTTGACTAGGGATGAACTGACTCTACCTGGCATAACTGGAAGACTACTTGAGGAGTCCAGAAGACGAGAAGACAGAAAATTGATGAGAACAAAACATCCACAAGATGAAGAGAAGACATCTTCTAATGTTCCTAATGTTTATTTTGTTAGAAAATGTTTTACTTGTGGGGCTAGAGGACATATAGCCAAGTTTTGTAGAAAGAATAAAAAGCAAAATATCAGAAATGATCAGAGAGAACACAAAAAATGTTAGTTTGACTATGCATAATGTAACAAATAAGATAAACCATGATTTATGGGTTATAGATAGTGGGGCTACTAACTGTATAACAAAGAATAAGGACAAGTTTGTAAAGATGGTGAAAAGTAGTCAATATGTTACGTTAGCAAACGGTTGGAAGATGAAAGCAAATGGTGAAGGAAATGCATATTGTTCAGGAATCAATGACAAACTGCCAATGTTATATATGCCAAGATTGGTTCATAATCTATTATCTGTGCAAGTATTGGTCAAAGCAGGATACAGTGTAACATTTATGAATGATAAATGTACAATTCAGAAAGAAGGTAACAATGTTATAGCTAGATTAGAAAATGGTCTATATATACTGCATGAAAACCCAGTAGAAAAAGCTAATTCAATTTTTGAGAACAAACAACCTCATAACAATTGCATACATTTACTCCACAGAAGAATGGGGCATTTGAATTTTAAATTGTTACAGAAAACTGTAGAATTGGCTAAAGGAATTAAAATAAAACCATGTTCTAAGTATCTGAATTGCAATGCCTGTAATCAAGAAAAAAGCAAGGTTACTCCTGCAAATAGGTATTATGGTTTCAAAACAACAGCACCATTAGATGTAGTGTTTGTTGATCTAATAGGACCTAAGAAACCAAGTTTAGGTGGAGCTAACTATATCAGTGATGGCGAACCTATGGCACGGGTGCCACAGGTGGCACGCGGAGCCATATCTGCCGGCACGCGAGCCATTGCCCTAGCTCAGCTCCAGTGCGCATGTGCGTGCCTGCCAGCTGATTTTTGGCTTGCACGGAGGCTCTGGGAGGGCGATTTCGACCTCTGGAGGGCCTCCGGGGTGGCAGGGAGAGCGTTTTCGCCCTCCCCAAGCTCCAAGAAAGCCTCTGGAGCCTGGGGAGGGCAAAAAATGGGCCTACCGGGCCCACTGGAAGGCGGAAAATGGGTGAGTGGGGGGGATCGCACACGCATGCGCAGCGGGTGGGGTGAGTGGGAGACTTTGAATTATGGGTGTGGGCACGCACGCACGTACGATAGCGCGCGTGTGCACTATTTCGGCACCCGAGGAAAAAAAGGTTCGCCATCACTGAACTATATTCTTAGTATTGTTGATCATTATTCTTGCTATGGTTTTTGCTATTTAATGAAAAGCAAAACAGAAACTTATCAACATTTCTCTAATTGGATAAAGTTTGTAGAGAGGAAAAAGAAGAATACGTTAGTATGTGTAGTAACAGATAACGGCACGGAATTCACTAATATTAGGTTTGTTAATTTGTTAGCAAGAGCAGGGATAGAACACAGACGTTCAGCTCCTTATTGGCCAGAACATAACTCTTATGTAGAAAGATGAGGACAAACGTTGCAGGCAATGATAAGGACAATGATTAATGATTCTGGTTTGCCTGATAATTTATGGGGAGGGGCTCTTATGTGCGCTAACCATATACTTAACAACGCTGTAAATGCTACGGCAGGCAAGATACCTTTTACAAGATGGTTTGGTAGGAAACCGGATTTGGATTATTTGCATGTATTTGGAGCACCGGCTTGGGTGCATATTCCAACACAAGTTAGAAAGAAAGGACAACATAGGGCAAAGCTAATGTATTTTGTAGGTTATGATAAAAATCATAAAAGTTTTAGATTCTGGGATAAAGGCACCAGAAATACTTATAAAAGTGCAAGTGCCAAATTCATGGAACATGTGGGATGGCAGAAATTGGAGCAAGAAGATAGTATTGTGGTAGAAACTTCATTGTTCCAACAAGATATTACTCCTAAGAAGTATTTGGAGAGTAATATAGAAGAGGTAGAATCACCAGAAGAGGAGGATTTATCAGATGAAGAGAGATCTCTGATAGGGGTGGTAAAGTTAGAAGTTAAAGATGAGGATATTGCTACTAATAGTATTCCTTTGCCTAGAAGAGGGACTAGAGTAAGAAGGTCACCTGATAGGTATCAGGCAAATGTTGTTTGTGAAATAAGCCTAGAACCTTCTAGCTATGATGAGATTAAGTTATATTCCGAGAAGGAACAAATTGCTTGGAAAGAAGCAATAAGTAAGGAATTGAGGTCTTTGAAGGATCTTGATGTATATGAGGATGTTAGTTTGCCACAAGGAAATAAAGCTATAGGCTGCAGATGGGTTTTTAAGTTAAAGACAGTCAGTGATGGCACTATAACCCACAAGGCAAGATTGGTTGCTCAAGGATTCAGTCAGAGTACAACAGACTACAATGAAGTTTTCGCTCCTAGTCTGAAGGCGAGCACGTTGAGGGCAGCATTGGTGTAGGCAGCTAGAAATTTATTTATTTATTTATTTATTTATTTATTTATTTTGTTATTCTTATATGCCGCCCAACTCCCGAGGGACTCGGGGCGGCTTACAACAAGGAGAAATACAAGAATAAACAAAGAAATTGCATAAAATTTAAAAACAAGTACAAAAATTTAAAACAATTATTTAAAACAGCAACATCCATTCGACACATACATACTTGGGGGGTAGGCTCAGGTGGAATTAAGTTGTCCCCCCCACCTGCAGGAAAAGCCATGTCTTAATGGCTTTACGGAAAGCCAGCAGAGTGGGGATAGTCCGGGTCTCTGGGGGTAGTTGGTTCCAGAGCACGGGGCCAGCCACAGAGAAGGCTCTCCCCCTGGGGCCCGCCAGCCGACATTGTTTGGCCAACGGGACCTGGAGGAGGCCAACTCTGTGGGCCCTAACCGGTCGGAGGGAAGTATGAGGCAGAATGCGGTCCCGAAGATATCCTGGTCCTAAGCCATGAAGGGCTTTAAAGATGGTGATCAACACCTTGAATTGGACCCGGAGACCGATGGGCAGCCAATGCAGCTGGCGGAGTATCGGTGTCACGTGGGTGTACCTTGGCACACCCACCACAGCACGCGCAGCCGCATTTTGCACCAACTGAAGTCTCCGGATACTCTTCAAGGGTAGCCCCATGTAGAGCGCATTGCAGTAGTCCAACCGCGAGGTGACAAGGGCATGAGTGACCGTGAGTAGCGCCTCCTTCTCCAAATATGGCCGCAACTGGTGCACCAGGCGAACCTGTGCAAAGGCCCCCCTAGCCACAGCAGAAAGATGGTGGTCCAATTTTAGCTGTGGATCTAGGAGGACCCCCAAGTTGCGGACCTGGTCTGAAGGGGTCAGTTTCGCACCCTCAAAGACCAAGGAGGGGTAATTGTCATGAACCTTAGGAGGCAATATCCACAGCCACTCAGTCTTATCGGGGTTTAGTCTGAGCCTGTTCCTCCCCATCCAGATCTTAACGTCGTCCAGGCATCGGCACATTACGTCCACTGCCTCCCTGAAGTCAGACGGGGTGGTGATGTACAGCTGGGTGTCGTCAGCGTACTGATGGAAACACACCCCATGTCTGCGGATGATCTCACCCAACGGTTTCATGTAGATGTTAAACAGGATGGGCGAGAGAACCGACCCCTGGGGCACCCCACATAATAGGGGCCTAGGGGACAATCTCTGCCCACCTGCCAACACCGACTGCATCCAATCGGCGAGATAAGAGGAGAACCACCGTAAAACGGTGCCTCCCACTCCCAACTCGCCGAGCCGATGCAGAAGGATACCATGGTCGATGGTATCGAAAGCCGCTGAGAGGTCAAGTAGCACCAGGATGGAGGAGTTCCCCCCATCCCGGGCCCGCCAGAGATCATCCATCAGGGCGACCAAGGCAGTTTCAGTACTGTAGCCGCGCCTGAAACCCGACTGATAAGGATCTAGATGGTCTGGAAATAATAGTGTGGTACATCATATTGATGTTGAGATGGCATATTTACATGCTAAGTTACAGCATGAGATATATATGAGAAAACCACAAGGATTAAATAGTAATGGTAAAGGTTATTGGAAATTAAATAAAAGCTTGTATGGTTTGAAGCAGACTGGTTTTGAGTGGAACCAATGCATTACCAAAGAATTGGAAAGATTAGGGTTTAATGCAGGTTTGGCTGATCCATGTCTATTTAAGAAAGAACAGGATGGTGATATTACTTTATTATTATTGTTTACTGATGATATTGCAATTATTGCTAAATCAGAAGATATAGTAAAGGATATTGTAGATAAACTGAAAGATAAATTTGGGATCAGATATTTAATTTAATTTAATTAAATTAAAAGTTCTTATAGGCCGCCCAATCCCATAGGACTCAGGGCGGCGTACAATAGGAATAAGAACAATACAATAAAAAAACATTACAATTTAAAAAACATAACATCATTTTAAAAACCATTCATTCAGGGCGAATCCGAACTTCTTCTTCACCCCGCCTGCCGGAAGAGCCATGTTTTTACGGCTTTGCGAAAGGCCAGTAGAGTGGGGATGGTCTGGATCTCTGGTGGGAGTTGGTTCCAGAGAGATGGGGCTCCCACAGAGAAGGCTCTCCCCCGTGGACCCGCCAACCGACATTGTTTGGCTGATGGGACCTGGAAGAGGCCCACTCTGTGGGACCTAACTGGTCGTAGGGAGGAATGTGGTAGGATGCAGTCCCGGAGGTAACCTGGTCCTGAGCCATGTAGGGCTTTAAAGGTCAAAACCAACACCTTAAATTGCGACCGGAGACTAATAGGCAGCCAATGCAGCTGGCGGAGGATAGGTGTTACGTGGGTGTATCTCGGCACATCCACCACAGCTCGCGCAGCTGCATTCTGTTCCAATTGCAGTCTCCGGATGCTCTTTGAGGGTAGCCCCATGTAGAGCGCGTTACAGTAGTCCAGCCATGAGGTGACAAGGGCATGAGTGACTGTGAGCAAAGCCTCCCTCTCCAAGTAGGGTCGCAATTGGTGCACAAGACGGACCTGTGCAAAGGTCCCCCTAGCCACAGCTGAAAGATGTTGCTCCAATTTTAGCTGTGGGTCTAGGACCGTGATGGCGAACCTATGGCACGGGTGCCACAAGTGGCACGCGGAGTCATATCAGTGGGCACGCGAGCTCAGGTCCGGCACGCATGTGCGCACTGGCCGGCTGATTTTCGGGCCTTCTGGGCCCACTGGGAGTCAGGAAACAGGCTGTTTCCAGCCTCCAGAGGGGGTGGGGAAGGCCGTTTTTGCCCTCCCCAGGCTCCTAGAAGCCTGGAGAGAGCAAAAAATGGGCGTGCCATTGCATGCTGGGAGTGGGGGGGTCATACGCGCATGCGCGGGGGTGCATGGATTTATGGGTGTGGGCACGCACACACGTGATCCCACGCATCCCCCCCCTTTTTGGCACGCGAACCAAAAAAGGTTCGCCATCACTGGTCTAGGAGAACACCCAAAGTGCAAACCCGTTCCGAGGGAGTCAATTTCCCCCCCTCCCGAGAACCAAGGAGGGGAAGTCGACATAATCCCTGGGGGGCAATATCCACAGCCACTCAGTCTTGTCAGGGTTGAGTTTGAGCCTATTCATTCCCATCCAGGCCCTAACATCGTCCAGGCAACGGCACATTACATCAACTGCTTCCCTGAACTGAGACGGGGTGGAGATGTACAACTGGGTATCATCAGCGTATTGCTGATACCTCACCCCGTGTCTTCGGATGATCTCACCCAGTGGTTTCATGTAAATGTTAAACAGGATAGGCGAGAGGACCGAACCCTGAGGCACCCTGCAAATCAGGGGCCTAGGGGATGACCTCTGCCCTCCTGTCAACACCGACTGCGTCCTATCAGAGAGATAGGAGGAGAACCACCATAAAACGGTGCCTCCCACTCCCATCTCTCCGAGTCGACGCAGAAGGATACCATGGTCAATGGTATCAAAAGCCACTGAGAGGTCAAGTAACACCAGGATGGAGGAATGACCTCCATCCCGGGCTCGCCAGAGATCATCCATCAGGGTGACCAAAGCAGTTTCCATACTGTAGCCACGCCTGAAACCCGATTGAAAGGGATCTAGATAATCACTGTCCTCCAATAACCGTAGGAGTTGGAGTGACACCACTTTCTCGACAACCTTACCCACAAAGGGAAGGTTGGAGACAGGACGGAAGTTCTTTAAATCCGCTGGGTCCAGGGAAGGCTTCTTGAGGAAGGGCCTCACCACCGCAGCTTTTAAGGGCTGTGGGATGGATCCCTCTCTCAAAGATGCGATCACAACAGCCTGGAGCCAGCCGTGTGACCTCCCTGCTGGCGGAGACCAGCCAGGAGGGGCACGGGTCCAATAAACAAGTGGAGGCACTCATCGCTCCTATGGCCTTGTCAACATCATCAGGAGTGATAGGCTCAAATTCATCCCATACAACAGGACTAAGACTCGCCCCTGTCGTCTCGGCTTGCCCTGTCCAAACGGAGTCCAGGTCTGTCCGAATCTGAGTGACTTTGTCCGCCAGAAACTGAACAAATTCCTCAGCTCTGCCCTGTAAGGGTTCTTCAACTTCCCTCTTAGCAAGAAGGGAGCGAGTCACCCTAAACAGGGCGGCTGGGCGAGAATCGGCGGACGCAATAAGAGCAGAAAAATGCGCACATTTTGCTGCCCGTATCGCCACTAAGTAAGATTTAATAAAAGTTCTTAATAGTGTCCGGTCAGATTCAGCTTTACTGGATCTCCATCGTCGCTCTAGGCGTCTCTTTTGGCGTTTCATCTCCCGGAGCTCCTCGGTAAACCAGGGAGCTCTCCTGGATCCGCTGCCACGGAGAGGCCGCAAAGGTGCAATTCGATCTAAAGCCCCCGCTGCCGCCTGGTTCCAGGCAACCACGAGAGACTCAGATGAGTTGTGCACCAGGGATTCAGGTATTTCCCCAAGTTCCCGCTGGAATCCTTCGGATTCCATTAGGCGCCTGGGGCAGAACCACTTAATCGGTCCCGCCTCCTTGCGGTGGAGGAGTGGTGCCATGAAATCCAACCTCAGAAGGAAAAGATCTGACCACGACAAGGGTAATGTGACTAAACCCCTCAGCCTCAGATCATCTCTCCACTGCCCCGAGAGAAACACAAGGTCAAGCGTGTGACCTCCCTCATGAGTCGGACCCTGAACTACTTGGGTCAGGTCCATCGTTGTCATGGAAGCCATGAACTCCTGGACTGCCTCTGAGGGTTCGCCAGGTGATGGCAGATTGAAGTCCCCCAGCACCATCAACCTGGGGAACTGAATTGCCAGCCCTGCTATCGCCTCGAGCAGAACAGGCAGGGCCTTTGCAACGCAGCTAGGAGGCAAGTACGTTAGCAAAAGGCCCACCTGAACCCCTAAGTCCAACTTCAGAAGGAGCGTCTCACACCCAACAATCTCCGGGGCAGGGCTCTTACGAGGACATAGATTCTGGCGAGCATTAATAGCCACTCCTCCACCCCTTCCCTGGGGTCGCGGCTGATGCTGAACTGAGAACCCGTCCGGGCACATCTCGGAGAGGGGAACCCCCCCTCCTGGCCCAGCCAGGTCTCAGTAATGCATGCCAGGTCAGCCCCTTCTTCCAGGATTAGATCCTGTACAAGGGGGGCCTTGTTCGTAATCGACCTGGCATTCAACAGCAGCAGCTTGAGTCCAGGGTCGACATCCCTGGTTACCAGGTACTCGGGCTGAGCTAGATGGAACAAAATCAGAGGGGCCAGAAGAAGGAATCACTTGAAGACAGCGAGTTCTTGCTCCCCGAGAGCGGCCTACCCCTCTGCTCCCGCCATACCTACCCCTCCCTGTTATGACCCTAATGCTCCCACTCCCCATCCCCCCAGAGATCCCCTCCCCACCCCACTGGTCTCCCTCCCCCCCAGCAGGCCATCCATTCCACTCATTCTAAATCGGGGATCGGACTCCAAACCCCCTCCACTTCTGTTTCCACACTCAGCAGAGGGGGCCAGAGCCCAAGCACCCGACTTCTTCATTTCTACCAACCATTCAATCTACTCATACACCCACAATCATAATCTTATACACCCACACAATGTATTAGAGGTAGATTCACAAGTTTAAAACAAAAGGAGAAACCATGCAAATGAGGGTGTGCTATTTATTTATTTGGCAGTTTTTATATGCCGCCCTACTCCCTCAGGACTCATAGAACAGATCCCCTGCCGTTGTCCCGGCCTCGCAACTGTTCTGTCCTTTTCCTTACAGCGTCTTTGAGGTCTCTTCAAGAGAGACTTCGGGAAGGTTAAAAAGTCTCCAGTTCTTAAAATCTGTATGCATTTGTCATTCTTCATAGCATAGTAATAATCGGCGTCAGGGAGTCGATAATCCGGGGTTGTAAAAGGTCTCCCCTACTCAGATGTCTTTGGGAGTCCAAAGACCCTCTCCCCTTGGTATATGATCGGATTTTACCAGAGGGGGGGGGTCCCCCGCAAAGAACGTAAACGCCAGGAGAAAGTGCTGGTCACCGTAGTAGTCCCAATAGTACACCACATCTTCGTCTCGATCGTAACAGTCATTAAAACGGCCGGACACACCCACGGAGGTAGAGATGGTGATAGATGGGAAAAAAAGCCACAGTGACTATAATCGCCTCAGGGTCTAAAAGCCTCCCTGGGTATAAATGGCGACCATGGAGGGCAATGAAGCATTTGGGAATTATCCCTACGCGCGTTTAACACAAAGTTAACCCCTACCAAGCAGTCACAATGTTGGCAAAACTCAGATGAAGGTGGCGGTAATACTAGCACTCAATAAACTTTCCCCCGAATAACACAGATTGCAGATAAGTCCTGGAACAAGCCACCACTATGCCGCCGCTATGCAATTAATGGCGGCGGCAATCTCCATGGTCGGCCTTGGGGACCTGGCAGTCGCAGCTTTAACTCACGGCCGCAGGGCCAGCTCAAAGTGCTCCACAGTCAGTCCACTCACAGTCAGTCCGGTACAGAAGCATTCATTGGAAAAGGGCTTTCTCACAAAATCGTCATCGATCTTCCTCGCTGAGACTGGAAAGCGGAGCCCAGCCTCACAGCCTCTGAAGAGGCTCAGCAAAGCTCCCAGCCACCAACAGCAGGCATGCCGTCCGAGCTCACCTTCTCCTCCTCAGGCGGTGGGAAATCCGCCCCTCTATCGCTTCAGTCAATGGTTCTCTAAGTCTTCCAAACTTCCATCAGGCCTAAAAGAAACCGGCCCTCACGGCGTCCCTGCCGCTCCAAAATGGGCGGCGGTCTCCACAGTCCAGGACGCGAAGGAGATTAACGGTACTATCCGTATGTGGCTAGTTGTTCCGCCACAACCCACTAGTACCTGATATAATCCGATTCCATCCAGAGAAAAAAGAAACTCTGGGGACAGTCTCCTTCAGACGAACAGCCGGAGAGAACTCAGCTCTTTTGCGGAGTCAGATTTTCTTCCGCCATCTCCGCCGTGGCTCCACCCCTTCCCATTTGGGTGAAATAAAGCATTATTTAGGTTACTAGAACCAGTAAAGGATTTAAAATATCACAGGTTCAGAAAATAAATAGTTTATTGAAGCGCTACAATATGGATAGTTGTAAAGAAGCCAAAACTCCTATGAGTACTCAATTTGAGCATAGTGAGGTAACTGATTCAAAGTTTGATAGTAACATATATCAAGCACTAATTGGTAGTTTATCGTATTTGGCAAACTGGTCAAGGCCAGATATATCGTATAGCGTAAATCAGTTGGCAAGGTACAACTCAGAACCGTGTGAACGACATTGGAATGCAGCAAAATGTGTATTAAGATATTTAAAACACACAATGTATAATGCACTGTATTTAGAACCAAGGTTAGAACTTGATTTAAAGGCCTATGCAGACGCAAGTTTTGCAACTGACAGGATAACACGAAAGTCAACATCAGGGATTGCTATATTATTAGGCAATATGTTGATTAGTTGGAGGTCAATAAGACAACAGCACATAAGGTTGTCTACCATGGAGGCCGAATTTTCGTGTTTATCACTATTATGTACAGAGCTAATTTTCACAATTATGTAAAGATTTGGGAATTGTTGTAAATGAACCAATATGTGTATTTGAAGACAATCAAGCAGCAATTAATATGGCAACAAATATTGGTGTTAGAATGAGATCAAAGCAAAGAGATCTTAGATATCTTAATGTTAGACAATGTGTACAGAGGAAAATGATTAAACTAGAATATTGTACTAGTGAATGTAATTTAGCAGATCATTTTACGAAAGCGCAAAATGCTGATAAACATAAAGAAAGTTGTGAAGGTTATAATCTAAGATTGTAAGATGGTAAGTTATATATTAACAACCCAAAGGGGTGAATGTTAGAACCCTGTTCAAACGATTGGGTGTGTTAATATATGATTAAGCCACAAATCATTGTTATGTGTATATTGCTTTAAATGCATTGTGGATGATTACTATATAAGTAAGCAAGAGAGCATGCTCAGTGTGGTTGGTGGTTTATGGTTGGTGGTTTATTGTGGTTTGGTGTGGTGAGTGGTGTTTGACGGTGTGTTCCAGATTGAAGACTCTCTGCTGCTTTACTGATGAGTAGATTACTTTATGACTGTGTGGAATTGCTGTGAAGAGAAGAGTAACTATCTGTGATAGTATATAATTGAGTGATAGCTGTAATCTTTGTTTGTGAGTTAAAACAAAGATAGGCAAGAAGAAACTTCGCATTGACTGAATAACTGTGTATGACTTGGACTTCCTATTTAACTTTGCTACTATTCAAGTAAAACTATTTTGTACATACTAAAGACATTCTGTTTATTGACTGAATAGCATTCATATCACACTGCAACACCGTTACTACAACACATTTCGCTGTGTATGTGCTTAACAGCACAATAACTCCTTAACAAAAGCCTCAGAATGAACAAAGACTTCCAACAAAAGTAAAAAATAATTTTAAAAATTGCTTTCAACATATAAATAACAAGAAAAATGTCAAGGAAACAGTCTGTCCACTAAAGAGAAAAGATGGCAAGGACGTAACAGGCAGTAGAGAGAAAGCAGAGCTGCTTCACTCATTCTTTGCATCAGTCTTCATGCAAAAAGAAACTATGGCCCAAACTACCAAAACATAACTGTAAAAGACAGACTAGAAATAAAAAATAAAATAAGCAAAAGAATGGTAAGAGAACACCTGTCTGATCTTTTTTTTTAATTTTTAAAAAGTTTTTTATTTATAAAACAGATAAAAAGACAAAACATACAATAAACATAAAAAACAAGTACATGACGAATCGTAATCTAGTATACATATGTACATTCCGCTAATTTATACATCGTTATTTATCTTAAATTGCAAATAATGAGTTATAGTTTTTCTTTTCATCTCCACCATTTTAATTTTTAATCTTGGTTCTCCTTTCTCCCCACCAATGATATAATTTATTCCAGGTTTCAATGTATTCAATTTCATCTTTTCCCTTCATTTCTGACGTTAACTGTGAGAAATGAATTTATTTTTGTTAAAAATGACCATGTAATAGGAACCATAGTGTAACCATTTTGAATGTATCTGTAATGAAGATAAGCATTGTATAATCACATGTAATCATTTTTGTTATGTCAGCGAGGTTACACTGACCTGACAAGTTGTTTGTACTAAAAATTATGCTGAGAAGGTGGGAAAGTAAAAACAGGATATGTTGACAGGATGTATCTGTTGGGAAGCACCTAAAAATCCTGGGAAAGGAACAATGGGAACGTCAGCATGTTTGGGGCCTATCCAAAATGGGAGATACCCAAAGGTATGAGGTATTGTGTTATGTAAGGGGGTGGAACCAAGGTGGGACTTGTGAGACCTGTAACACGGAATATGGTTTCACCTGCTCCTCAGCCTTTGACTCCAGAGCTGTAAGGCACTGAGAGGAGTTGGGCCCTTGGCCAAGGCTTGTGTGTTTGTGTTTATTCATTTTGCTTTATTTTTTAATAAATAGTTTTTATTGCTCATCTGGTTTCCTGGTTCTATTTGATTTTTGGATTTTTCTAACATTAACCTATCCATTTCAGCACATGTTAATATTTTACGTAAAATTTCTTCTTCTGTGGGTATGTTTTGTTTTTTCCAATTTTGAGCGAAAGTTAACCTTGCGGCAGTCAATATATGTAACATTAAGTATATTATATTTTTATCATATTTATCTTGTCGGACTGGCTAGTCAAACCTGTGCGTTAATGACTTCAGGACACTTTCAAAAGTAAGGACTTCAGCTTTTAATCACGCTACAGATAAGAACTCAGACCATTCCGATCCCATTCAGGTCAAAGTCAGCTCTGAGATCATCCTTCTCTCAGTGCTATTTATGCAAAACCTCACCATTCCTTCCCCCAACCCACCATCCGGTGCTGTGAAGCCCTCCCCTCTCAGCTGGACATGGCTTCGATTGCCTCTTCCTGTTGCAGCATTTCTCTGTGCTTGGCTTTCTCGGCGTCTCATGCAACAGACGTTAATCACCGGCGTCAGGCATTTAACTGCTGATAAGAGTTTGTTGTTTTGGCAACCATCAATCCCTCGGTCCAGCGTCTCTCCCTCCCACCAAGGTGCATATGTCGGCCTTGGCACGACAGGCGGCTCCCCTCTACCAGGGGTCCACCTGCAGGGGACAAAGCAAAAGAATAATCCTGCCTGGGACCTGGTTTGTGTGGATATTTTCGATGAAATCGCCTTAATAATCGTTCGGCTTGTATGTCATGCACAGCCACCCAGGTAGCCTCCGTAATCGGATATCCTTTCCAATACACCAGATACTGGAGGTTGCCTCGATATAGTCTGGAGTCAAGGACTTCAGCTACTTCGTAATGGTCCCTATATATGGGACCAGGGGTTGTTGGTAGGTCTCGAGTTACTCCTACAGGTTTAAGGAGACTAACGTGAAAAACGGGATGCACCCTCCCTAATAAGGGTGGTAACTTCAATGCTACCGTTACAGGGTTAATCACCTGAGTGATTGGGAATGGGCCGAGATACTTAGGACCTAGTTTTTTACTAGGTATTCGAAGTTTTAGATATTTAGTTGATAAATACACCCTATCCCCGATCTGGAATGGTTTATGATCCCTTCGGTGTTTATCCTCATACTTTTTGTATTCCTTGGCCGCTTGTCTTAAAGCCACTTTCACTTGTGCCCACCCTTCTCGAATCTTGTCAGCCCATTCCTTTGGGGTTTCGGAGCATTGGGGGTTCATAGCTAACTCTGGAATGGCGGGGAATTCCATTCCATATACTACCTGGAAAGGCGTGAGACCAGTACTACGATGTACAGCATTATTATACGCTACCTCAACAAAAGGTATCAAGCTAGACCAGTCTGTTTGCTGGTACGATACATAACATTTTAAGTAGCGTTCTATCATAGCATTAGCTCTCTCTGCAGCTCCATTAGTGCTAGGATGAAATGCTGAGCTCAATCCCTGCGAGGAGCCTATTAGTTGTACAAATTCTCGCCAAAACTTGGCAGTGAATTGTACTCCTCTATCCGAGACTATTTGTCGTGGTACTCCGTGTAACCGATATATATGTTGTAAAAACATTTTTGCCAACCGTTTGGCTGAAGGTATACCAATACATGGGATGAAATGTGCTTGTTTTGAGAATAAATCTATCACTGTCCATATTACGGTATACCCATTGCTGTCTGGGAGGTCGACTATAAAGTCCATCCCAATCTCCTCCCATGGCCTACTGGGATCAGCTACCGGTTGCAACAATCCTAACGGCCTACCAGGCTGTGGTTTGTTCACTGTACAAACAGGACAACTCTGTACATAGGCCTCAACCTCTGTCCTCATCCGTGGCCACCAAAACTGCCATCCGGTAAGATGTAATGTTTTTAAGAACCCAAAATGGCCGGCCGGCTTAACATCATGGCACCTTCTTAACACTGAGGTACGAAGGGTTGTAGGCACATATAATTTATCTCCCTTCCAGGCTAGGCCATCCCTGTCAGTCAATACACTTGGGTGTTCAGCCAGCCAAGGGTCTGTTGCTAATGCTTTCCTTAAGTTATCGTGCCATGGGTTTAAGAAATTACCTTCTACTCCCCTTCCCACTTGTTGACATGGGGTTATCATGGCTTGTATTACATCTTCCCTTTTACTGTTATATTGGGGAAGGTGAGATAAGGCGTCGGCCATGAAGTTCTTACCAGCTGGGACATATTTCAATTTGAACTTGAATCGTTGGAAATATTGAGCCCATCACACCTGTTTCGGGGACAGTTTTCTGGGTGTTTGGAGGGCTTCCAGGTTTTTGTGGTCCGTCCACACCTCAAATGGTTGCCGTGCACCTTCCAGCAGGTGCCGCCATGTGAGCAGGGCCCAACGGACCGCAAAAGCCTCTTTTTCCCAAATCGCCCAACCACGCTCTGTGGGCGTAAGCTTCCGGGATGTATAAGCACAAGGTTGAAGTTTACCCTGCCTATTCTTCTGCAGCAAAATAGCCCCCACCGCTACATCACTTGCGTCTGCCTGTACTATAAAAGGTGACTCTTGATCAGGATGTTTCAGTATAGGCTCACGCGCAAAGAGTGTTTTCAGGGCCTCAAATGCACACTGACACTCCATTGTCCACTTTAAAGCATGGCCTGGATGGTACCATACGTCCTCGTTGCTGACGCCATCCACTATCACCTTGAGACCTAAATTCCCTTAGGCCTATATCCAGCTCCACCACTGCTCGAAACCAGTCATTCAAACGTGGAGGCAATCCCCGGTAAATACATGCTTGCCTTAGCTCCTTGTCCAACCCCAACTGAAATTGCTGAACCAGCATTCTTTCAGGCCATGTTCGTAGGCGACCCGCTAGCTTACGAAAGTCCCGTACGTAGTCCTGTGCCGACCGACCTCTCTGCCTCAATGCCAATAGTTCCCCCTCCACTACCTCTGCTCTGGATACATCCTCAAACCGCACTCTCAGTGCCTCGAGAAACAGTCCCAGGTTAGCTAGTTCCCTAGCATGCTCACTGTGGAGGTCAGCAACCCAATCAGCAGCCTCCCCTGTCAGTACAGTTGTGACCGCTACCACCATTGCCCACTGAGAGGGGTAAATGTGGCCATACATGTCCATGTGGCTGATTATTTGGCTAATGAACAAGGCCACTCGATCAGCACTTCCATCAAACGTGGCTTGTATAGGAGGTGGGCCCCACATCGCTTGTTGAGGCCACATGCCCATCGGCCATGGTGGCAACTGGCCTGTCACTCCAGCAGCATCTCGACCACCCTGACGAGGGCCCTGGTAGCTCCTGTCACTTCTGTGACCTACTCCAGGCACTGCAGAAGCTTTGCGCTGAGCGTGCGCCTCATCCTGTAGTCCAGTAGAGGATGCCTTCTCCTTCCCTTTAAACCATTCAGAACCAACAGGCACATCAAATCTCGGACTGGCAAGACGGAAGCGCGTAGCTGAGCTAGACCCCGTGCCGCTTGGTTAAGGGGTCCAACCCTGACACCCAAGGTTGCCAAGAGGGTGCGTCTCTAAAGCTACCCTCCCCGAAACGGTCCCGTAAGATATCCAGGGTACTGGCCCCAGGGTCTGTGGAGTAGCTCCACTCACCTTCCTCATCTCCAGTCCACCTTCGCTCCCTCCATCCCTGAAATTGGGCTCCAAGGGGTGGTGTTGGGTCCACCTTGCCTGTTACTGCAGAACTATGCCACCACTCGCCAGTAGATGGCAGACCAGTTCCAGTATCAGGCAGCTCCTGGGCCTCCAAAGAAAAATCCTCTCTCTTCTTCTGCTGCTTTGGACGCACGACCATCTGGGTTTCATCATCAGGTTGTGGGGGCTCCTGCCCCTCCCCCTGCAGCTCTGCAGGGATAGGCGTCGCCTCTGGGACATCCACAGCTTTTCCCTCAGCCATGCCACTCAGAAAAGGAAGATGGGAGAGCTGACTTTCTGTCGGACTGGCTAGTCAAACCTGTGCGTTAATGACTTCAGGACACTTTCAAAAGTAAGGACTTCAGCTTTTAATCACGCTACAGATAAGAACTCAGACCATTCCGATCCCATTCAGGTCAAAGTCAGCTCTGAGATCATCCTTCTCTCAGTGCTATTTATGCAAAACCTCACCATTCCTTCCCCCAACCCACCATCCGGTGCTGTGAAGCCCTCCCCTCTCAGCTGGACATGGCTTCGATTGCCTCTTCCTGTTGCAGCATTTCTCTGTGCTTGGCTTTCTCGGCGTCTCATGCAACAGACGTTAATCACCGGCGTCAGGCATTTAACTGCTGATAAGAGTTTGTTGTTTTGGCAACCATCAATCCCTCGGTCCAGCGTCTCTCCCTCCCACCAAGGTGCATATGTCGGCCTTGGCACGACAATCATATTTATCTAATGTTATCCCTAATAAAAAGAGTTCTGGTTTGAGGTCCAATTTTATTTTCAATATTTCTTCCAGCCATTGTTTGATTGTTGTCCAGAATT
The DNA here is from genome assembly GCA_023053685.1 of Diadophis punctatus similis. Lineage (NCBI taxonomy): Eukaryota > Metazoa > Chordata > Lepidosauria > Squamata > Dipsadidae > Diadophis > Diadophis punctatus. The sequence continues at coordinate 349,536 of JALIGW010000097.1, forward strand.
CTCGTGCTTTATGGCACTCCCACCACATATGATAATATGTGCCGGGTTGGATTTTACATTTCCAACATAATGAAGAAAGATGTGTACCCATTTTGGCTAATCTTGTTGGTGGGAAGTGCCACCTGTAAAACATCTTGTATAAGTTCTCCTTATATGAAGTAGCCAGTGTCAATTTTTGGTTTCTTTGCCATAGGTCTTGCCATTTTTCTAGGTCAATATTAAACCCAAAATCTCTACACCAAGTTATCATGGTTTCTTTGACCTGCTCTTCAAATAAGGCCCGTTCTAAGAAGTATTGGTAAAAATTTTTATTTGTTTTATCTTCTGGTCCTAAAATTATTTTATCTAATTATGTTAGTTCCATTTCAATTCCTGGATTTTTTTTCTCTCTCCCATGTTTTGACTGCAGTTGTAAATATGCCCACCATTCTAAATCTACGCCTTCTTCAATTCTGTCCTCAATTTTAAATCTCCAATTTCATTTGTTATCTGTTTATCTGTTATTACTTTCCCTGGGTTCATAAAGTTTGGATGAGTAATCATTATTATTTGAAGTTCTTCTATGCCGCCCTACTCCCTCGGGACTCAATCATCTCTAAGGTCGAAGTCCAATTAGGGATTTATGTAATTTTGCCGTTTGATTATTATCCATGCGTCTATCAGTGCTCGTCTAACATAATGTCTCAGGAAGTATTGGTGATTTTTATGTTTTTCTTCCAAGAAGGCATGCCAGCCTACTTGTAGATCATGTCCTTCCAGTTTTAATAATCTATGATTTTTCAGTTGTATCCAATCTTTTATCCATATTAATTTAGTGGCCAAATAATATTTTTCCCAATCTGGAAATCCAAATCCTCCTCTTTCCTTTGAATCTTGTAACAATTTTAATTTAATCCTTGCTTTTCTCTTTTGCCATACAAATTTGAGTGTAATTTTGTTTAAATTTTGAAAGAATTCTTTTTCCAATTTAATCAGTATGCATTGGAATATAAATAATAACCTTGGTAGTATATTCATTTTTATTAATGCTATTCTCCCCATAAGGGAGAGTTGAAGGTTTGTCCATTTATCTAAATCCAATTTTATTTGTTCTATCAATTTTTCATGATTATCTTTTTTCAATGTGGCGCACCTTGATGTTATTTGTATCCCCAAGTATCTTATTTTTTTTGCAGTTTGAATATCCAATTTTCTACTAATTCAAGTTCTTGTGTCTTAGTCATATTTTTAACAATCATTTTAGTTTTTTCTCTGTTTATTTTTAAGCCAGCCAATTTTCCATATTCCTCCAATACTTCCATCAGTCTACTTCCTGATTGCAGTGGTTCCTCAATAATGAAAGCTAGATCGTCTGCAAAAGCTTGTATTTTAAAGCTTTCTTTTTTAATCTCTAGGCCTTTTATTTGGTCATCTGCCCTGATATTTCTTGTTAGCACCTCTAAGGACATTATAAACAATAAGGGAGACAGTGGGCAACCTTGTCTTGTTCCTTTTTTATATAAAAACTGTCTGTTGTTTCCCCATTAATAATTATTTTTGCTCTCTGTTCTGAATATATCGTTTTAAACATTTTTATAAAAATTTCCCCAAAATCCATATATTTTAATTGGCAAAGCATAAAATCCCACCTAACATTATCAAACGCTTTTTGCGCGTCTAAAAAAATTAATGCCATTTGCTTTTCATTGTGCGCCTCATAGTATTCTAGAGAGTAGTAATCTCTAGAGAGATTATCCTGATATTATTTCTTATATATCTTTTAGGCAAAAAGCCGTTTTGGTTTACGTGTATAAACTCTGTCATATATTTTTTTAATCTCTCAGCCATTATAGCCATGAATATTTTGTAATCTGAATTTAAGAGGGATATGGGTCTGTAATTCTTTATTTGTGCAGGATCAATATTATCTTTAGGAATCAAAGTTATTGTTGTTTCTTCCCAGGATTTCGGAATTTTCGCATTTTTTAATACTTCATTATATACATCTAATATTCTTGGGCTTAGAGAGTCTTGAAAGGTCTTATATATCTCAACTGGCAGGGCATCAGGGCCTGGTGCTTTATTATTTTTTTGTTTTTTGATTGCATTTAATATTTCTGAAAGTGTTATTTCTTCGTTTAGCATTAGTTGAGTCTCTGGAGGGACTTTTGGCAATTTGGATTTTTGTAAATATTTTAAGATTTTACTATTATCTTTTCTTTCCATATCATTATATAATTGTTAATAAAATTCGAGGGCTACTCCTTTTCCCCCTCTTTATCATATATTATTTCTCCTTTTTCATTATATAATTTCTCTATCCTTCTTTCCTCTCTTTGTTTTTTAATTTTATAAGCGAGCCATCGTCCTGGTTTGTTAGCGTTTTCAAAGAAATTTTGTTTAACGCGTCTTATATGTTGTACCAATTCTGCTTTCTCTATATTATTCATTTTATGTTTAATAAGATCAATCTGTTGTTTAATTTCCTGCCTGTGTGGTTCATTTTGCAGTTTAGTTTCTTCTTCTTTTAATTCTTCTTCTAATTTCTTTTGTAGTTGTTTTTTACAATTGTTCTCTTTAGCCATATATGCAATAGCTACTCCTCTTATAAAAGCTTTGGCCGTGTCCCACCAGATTTGACAATTTGTATCTTCTTTTTTATTTGTTTCAAAAAATAAATCTAATTGTGCTTCCATTTTTATTTTAAACTCTTTTTGATTCAAAATTGCCCTTCTTAATGTCCATCTCTTAATCTTTTTTTGTCCTTTTAACTGTATTCTTATTGGGTGATGATCAGCCCAGGAGTTTGTATCAATTATAATTTTATTTATGTCTAAGTTCAATTCTGCCGTTAGCCATGCCATATCGATTCGAGACCATGAGGTGTGCCGGCCCGAATAATATGTATATTGTTGTGTTCCTATATTCCGTTCTCTCCAGCTATCTTTAATATCGAACTCTTCTGTCATTTTAAAAAATGTAGCGGGCAAAGTTTTTCTGATTCCTTTTCTAATTTTATTACTTTTATAGTCCAGTGTTCTATCTACTATCGCATTAAAGTCTCCAATTATACCAATTTTTTCATATTCAAGTTCACCTATAATGTTATGTAGTTTTTTAAAAAATAGTTTCTGTCCATCATTGGGAGCGTATAATCCTACTAGTGCTATTTTTTCTTTATTCAAAATTATTTCAATTATAAGTATCCTCCCATCATCATCTACGTAGATCTGTTTTGCTATAAGTTCCTTGGTTACATATATTACTACACCAATTTTTTTTTTGTGATAGTGACATAAACACATTTCCCAATTTGGGGTAATAAAATAAATGTTTATTTTGTTTTTTTATATGCGTTTCTTGTAGTATTATTACATCCAAATTCATCTTACTTAATTTATGTATTATTTTTTCCTTTTTTGCGGAGAGTTTAATCCATTTACATTTATAGACAAAATTTATATTCCTTCTTCCAATCCCCTATCTAAATTTTGATCTTGTAACTCTTGTTGATCTTTATGTTCTGTAGACCTATTTTCATCTTGCTTTCCATTATCTATCTCTCCCCTCCTATTATCTTTCTTTTCCATATAAGCTGTTTCTTTTTCTACTGATTTTGTTATCTCTCCTTCTTCTCGTGGTTCTATTATTTCCCTTTCTACTGTTCCATCGTCGTTGCCAAAGTTTTGTATATAAAAATCTTCAGCCTGCTCCACCGATTCTAGCCTATATTTTTTCTCTTGCCAAAATACCATTATTCCTTGTGGAGTCATCCATCTAAAGTTAATATTTTTCCTTATAAGTTTAGAGGTAGTCATTTGAAATGGTCTTCTCATATCTCTAACCCTTTTAGGGATTTGTTTGAGAACTGTCAATTGTTTTCCTCCATACTCTAACGGGTCGTCCCTAGTCCTAAATAGAATTTCATCTCTTATAGATTTTTTCACAAACTTAACATGTACTTATCTAGGGAGGTTGTATCGCCTAGCAAAATTTGTATGGATTCTATAAATCTCATCTATTTCATTAGCCATTTCCTCCTTTCCAATTCCTAACGCTCCTGCCAACAGTTCAGTCATCATGTCAGGTAGGTCTTCCCCCTTCACTTCTTTAATATTTTGAAATCGTAAAAAGAAGGCAGATTTTTCTAATTCCAAGGTAATTACTGTCATTTTGAGCTCCCTATTGGCCTGTGTCAATCTTTCATTAATTTCATCAACTTTTTCCTTCTTTCACCATTTTGTCCTCTATATCACATACTCTTTGTTCAGTTTTTATTATCTGTTGTTGAAATATTTCAAATTTCCCATCCATAGATTGTATCTTTTCTTTAAGTTCTCCCGTATCATTTCTAACCTCTATTTCTTGCTTATTTCCTTTTGATTTTTACATATCGTCTCTTGCATAGCTAGTAATGTTGCTTGCAATTCCCTGAAAGAGCCTGATCTATCTCTGTGTTACCTCTTCCAAAGATCTCTGTCTTACTGGGCTGGGATCCGGAATTACAGTTTGTGTGGTCTGCTTTTTCCCAGCCCCAATCCTTGTTAAATTGGAAACGCTTGTCATTTTGCACCAACTATTCCACTTATCTACAAGGCTTAAACTTCTCTCCAGTGTAACAAAGATTTGTTGTCTAATTTAAATATTTCTCGTAGAAATAACCGCTTATTTATATTTACTTCAATTCTAATATCAATCAAATAGTCCAAAACATATATTAGTTATATATCTGATGGTCCAGTATTTCCAACAAGTATCCAATAGTTATATATACTTTTCTTTAGCTTTTATCAATAGTATCAAAGTTTTTTTCCCCCAAGTCTTAAGTCCAGAACAGTTCTCAATGTCAATCCAGTTCTCACAGTGTCCAAATTGTCACCCAAACTTCAATATCAAAAGTCAAGTTATTAAATTTGATGTCTCTTTTTCTGTTTTTTAGAATTATGTCCCAAATGTCTCTCTATTTCTTCTTTTCCATTCACTCTGCTTACCACTGTTAATCAAGCGTCTTCATCCAAAATGTCCACTCTCTCCAATTAGTCAGCACTTTCCCTTTCTGGCTGTTCATTCAATTGTCTGCCCACAATACTAATTTTCCGATGTTAGAAAGCCGAAAATAACCCCCATAGAGTTTTTAACATTAATCTTCAAGCATATAGGATTGTAACAGTGTCAATGTTTTTTGTTTCTTTTCTGCTGCAACTTTGTATCGCCGCTATTTCAAAGGAGAGGGAAAAAGAGAAAAACTCTTCCACCCCTCCTTCCTTTCGGGCCACTTTTCTTTTCTTTTCTCAGAAACCTCCGGACTGTTCTTCCATCCGAATTACTCACCAGGTCACCAAGATTTATTTTCACTCGATTCGATCCGTCTTTGTACTGCTATTTCACCGCTTTGTTTCAGCCAGCTGTCTGCTGTCACTTTCTCCCGGTCGCCATTACGGGCAGTCTCCTTTCCCTGCTTGACTTCTCTGAGGCTTTCCCGAGTACGCTGATCTCGACCGCCATCATCGATCGCTCCTCCAGACGCCTCTTTTCTTCCAGTCCCCCTCCAAGAGATCTGGGGACCCTGAAGGGTCCGTCAAGCGGTGGAAGGCAGGGGAGAAACAAAAACTCCGGAGAGTCGTTCCTCACACCCGTTCCTCTCAACAGCTGGCCCCGCCTCCCGTCTGATCTTGATGAATATAAATCACTGGGACCTAACGGATTACATCCCAGAGTTCTGAAGCAGCTGAGATGTTATCTCAGAACCATTGTACCATATTTTTCAAAAATCCCGGAGCATTGGGGAACCTACCGGAGGATTAGAAAGAAGCTGATGTCTGTCGTTCCTATCTTCAAAAACGGAAAAAAAACATACCCAGGAAACTAGACCAATTAGCCTGACATCAATACCTGGGAAGATACTGGAAAATATAAAATAAAAAAAACAGATCTGCTAACATCTAGAAACAAAGTTATGACTAGAAACCAGCATGGGTTTGTTAAAAACAGATCATGCCAAACCAATCTTATTTCATTCTTTGATAAAGTGACTAAATTAGACAACCAGCAAAATGCTGTGGACATAGTATACTTAGACTTCAGCAAGGCATTTGACAAAGTAGACCACAACCTACTTTTTGGTAAGTTAGAAAAATGTGGGATAGACAGGATCACCACCAGATGGATTTGTAACTGGCTGACAAGTCGTACTCAATGTGTAGTCCTTAATGGTACTATATCTACATGGAGGGAAGTAAGCAGTGGGGTACCACAAGGTTCCGTCTTAGACCCAGTACTCTTTAATATCTTCATAAATGACTTAAGATGAGGTAATGGAAGGGGAATTCATCAAATTTGCAGATGACAGTAAGCTGGCAGGAATAGCCAACACTCTATAAGACAAGCTCCAAAAAGATCTTGACAGAATTGAACAATTCGCCCTGTTTTGGCCAGGTTGGTGCAGGCAGCCTTCCAGGCCCAAAATGGGGCATGGGGGGAGGGGGTCCTGGAAGGCCGCCTGCAGCAACCTGGAAGCAAAAAATGGGCAAGGGATGGGTGGGCCACATGTGGGGCATCGCGCACGCATACGCGGGGGATAGGGCATGCAGGGGTCATGCGCACGTTGCATTATGGGGGCGGGCGGGCAGGCGTGTGGTTTCGGCATGCGACGACAAAAAGGTTAGCTATCACTGGCCTAACCTGTAATAAAATAAATTTGTATCAACCTTCATTATATCACTTTTGGAATAACTTCAATTTAATTTTTTTAAAAAGGTACTTGCTTACATTGCAAAGCATTTTTTTAAAGTTCAGGTGCTAATTGTTTTCAATCTTTCTCAAAATTTACAATGAAAATAATTCATATAGTTCATATTTTCTGTTGCAGGATCACATCTGGGTCGGTTATTGGAACCAGAGGTTTAGTCTTCTGAGTTTTCGGACTCATGCTGGAGCCCATCTTGAGGGAACTTCTCTCTCACCAGAATTTTGCCCACATCCTGGTGAGAGAGAAGTTCCCTGAGGATGGGCTCCCACACAAGTCCAAAAGCTTGGAAGACAAAACCTCTGGTCCCAGTGACCAACCCAGATTGGATCCTGCAATATTATTCTGGGACACGTATATTTCCCTTCATTCATATTTTCTGTATTTAAGATAAACACAAGTGAGTTACTGATGCATGTACTAGTTTATAGATCAGTGATCAAGTAACAAATTCTGAGAAGTTGCAGTGAAAACCCTTTAATTCAACCACTGTTTATCCCAATTTCAGTTCAATGACAACACAAAGCAATGGAAATGTAGTCTCTAGATAACTTTTTATTGTGAGAAATTTATAAGCAAAAGGATCAGCGATAACGATGAAGCTGCAAAGTGTTGTGTCGTCTCCATGCAGCACGGTGTGAACCACCAATTGTGTGATGGAACTTGTGGCCCTTGCCAAGGCCACGGCTCTTCCTGCCAGCAGAGGTCAGCCCACGCATCTCTCTGTGTTTGTGAACTGGCTTGGTGATCCATTGGGTATCTGGATTGAGCCTGATAGCTTTGTGGAAAGGATCAACCAGAATGACCTCAAAGAACTTGTATGTGGAATCCTCACCCACCCAGTAGGAATTCAGCACTCTCAAGGCTTCACAGTGTCGGCCAGCACGCTCCTAGACAAAAAGATGTAAAACTATTTTAAGTATGTGTTTCTATATCTAGCTATAGAGATATTGAGAGAAATGAGAATTATTCCTGTAAAAACTAAGCAAGAGGACAGCCATATTTTTGAACTCTGTATGGGATATTAGATTGTAAGACACTATCTGTAAGACATTAGTTGTGTAAGAGAGTTGATTAACATTCCAGGTTTGGTCAGGCTAACATTGGCAGGAAAGCAGCTGTCATGCTAAAATTGATAGTATTGTTATGATAATGATGTTGCAAATGTCCGGGAAAACAACTGTTATATAAACTGTTATATAAAACTTATATGAGATAACCAATGAAAATAAGGGGCGTGAGAGGATTGTCTTCTTTGGAATTGTATTTAAATTCGATATTCATATGTATTCTTTGCTCTCCACTGGGAAGCCCTTTTGCAAAAGTACGATAAAGCTCTTTGTTATTGTTCACTGTCTCCTGATTGTTTCAACTGAGAAGTTTAAATCTCACAATTGGTGCCCAACGTGGGGCTCGAAGACATTCATGTGCTGGATTAGGGGAGTTTACTACAGCCGGGGGCGCCACGCTGAGTTCAGCGTCGAGGGGGGGGCACCTTTTCCAGGAGAGGAAAAGCACTTCACTAAACATGAACTGATGGAGACCTGAACAAGGAGCAGTCCAAGCAGAGAGGCACCAGTGCATTGGCCCAGGTGAGTAATTAAGTACTGAGTACTTAAAAGGAGTCTCACTGGGTGGTCTACCACCTTGAATGACTGACGGTGATGTGTGTTGTAAGGCACAGAAAAGACTAGAGATCTCTTTGCATGTGCTATGGTGGGTCTTCTGTGTTTCCAGAGGTTAGACGGTGTTGAGTGGTTTTTTTAAGAGAAAAGGAGTTCAAGGAGGGTATAAGTAAAGTCATGTGTGTACAATGGGGACCCGAATTGAAAAAAAAAATGTTAAGGATCCTAGGAATACTAATGAAATACCCTCTATTCCCCCCTCTTTCCCTTAGGGGACTTGTTAACTCAATGGAGAGAAGAATGGTTAAGTCCGTTTAGGAAGCGGTTAAATATAATGACAATGATTGAATACTAATAATAATACAGAAAGTTGAGGATGGGGCAAAAGGCAGAAAAACCAGATGATAGTGTCTGTCATTAAGGCAGCTAACTAGCCGAAATAAAAAGAAAAAGGATTTGGCAGAGGCAGGGGAATTGGGAAGCTACCAGCCACAAATCAGCCCTGGACAGGGAAGAGGGTTTCCCCTGTGGAGGAAACTTAAGTGGCGACAGTAAGAGGAAGGGCATTTTGCTAGAAACTGCCCAGATAAGGGAGAAAACTCAGGAAAAAGAACGCCTATACATCCTCATGGGAGATGAGGAAGATTAGGGAGGTCAGGGGCTATTGATTTTAGGGTCCCACCAAGAGCCCTTGATAAATTTAAATGTGGGACCCGACGGAAAGGAATATGTGCTTTTAATAGATAATAGATACTGGTGCAACAAGGTCATCGATATGTAAAATACAAAAAGGAATTGAACAGGCTGGGAAAAGCCTGAGAAAAAAGGGAATAAAATGAGGACCATTTGAAGTACCAGTAGTGTTACTAGTACCAGAAGCAGGAAAAAAGATGCTACATCCCTATTGGGATGTGAGCTTAAATTTGCAAACAACATTTACTATAAACCTGTTAACTAAAGAACAAGAGGAAAAGATAGACCCCCAAAAGGCAATGGGGGAGGCTTGGATATTCCTCCTTTAAAAATAACTTTGAATAAAGAAGCAGAAACAGGGGGTTTCAGAGTGTCTGAATTTAGTTGGGTAAATATTGGAACAAGTGCTGGAGAAATTTAGCTTACCAAGGGGCATACAGTTGTTGTAGTATGTAGATAATTTATCAGGAGAAAAGAAAGGAAAGGTAGAGGATGGTACAAATAAGTTGTTGACTTTTTTTAGGTTACCAAGGTTTGAGGGTATCGATGAAGAAATTGTAGTATGTGGAACCTGAAAATAAATCCAGAAAGAATAGAAGGGATAGTAACACAACCCTTAGGAAGTTTTTGGGATTGGTAGGATATTGCAGATTACAGAGAAGGTAAATGGTAAATTGTTGGAAGAAGAGCCACGGGAAGTGAATTGGAAGGAAGGTGATGTAGATGAACTAGGAAAGTTGAAGAAAGCTATGATATAAGCCCCCGTGTTGAGCCTGATTCCAAGAAACCCTTTCACTTGTTTGCAGCAGTGGAGGAAGGAATAGCCAGCGAAGTGCTAGCTCAGACGTGGGCTGGAAAAAGAAACCTGTTGCATTTTTGTCAAATTGATGGATTCTGTGGTGCGGGGCTGGCCTTTGTGTGTACAGGCTGTGGCTGCTACTGCACTACTGGTGGAGAGAGTAGAAAGTTAACCTTTGGTGGGGGCATTGGTGGTGAGCAGTCCTCATCAGGTAGGAACAACCCTGATGCAGAAGGCTCACAGGTACTCACCAATTCTAGGATATTGAAATATGAGGTAATTGTGTTATCTCAAGAGAACCTAGTTCTTTCAACTGATAGGAATTTAAATCTAGCTGAATTCCTGTCAGGGGAGAGAAAGGAATGGGAAAATGTTGAACATAATTTTGTGGAAGCTATTGATTTACAAACAAAAGTACGGGAGGATTTGGAAGACAGCCCTACAGAGGATGGAATAAATTTGTTTATTGATCGGTCTTCCCAAGTGGAGGATGGGAAGAGAAGGAATGGGTATGCAGTAGTTAATGGAGACACTACTGAAGTTCTGGAAGCAGGATGATAACCATCTGAATGGTCGGCATAAACATGTGAAGTGTTTGCATTACAGGCTGTAAACATGTTAACAAATGAAGTTGGTAATATTTATACGGTTTTAAAATATGCTTATGGGGTCTTACAAACTTTTGGTATAATATAGTTGTAACGGGGGTTGATAACAAGTAAAAGGAAAGAAATAAAGCAAGTGGACCTCATAAAAGCTGTATTAGAGGCTGCCGAGAGTCCAGAACGGCTGGCTATAATACAGATAGAGGCACACCAAAAGGGAAATTGAAAACTAGATGTGGAAAATAGATTGGCAGATGAGACTGAAAAGGAAGCTGCATGACTAGGGGAGGAGAAAGTGTTAATGGTTTTAATTCCTACTTTGGAATGTGATGTGAAACCCGAGTTTACAAGTGATGAAGAGAAACAAATGATTGAGGAAGGTGCAGAAAAGATAGCAGGGAAATGGAAAACAAAGGATGGAAATAAATAGTAAACAAACCAGTTATGAGAAATATAATAGAGAGTGCATGAGGGAACTCATTGGGGGACACAAGCCTTAATGGATTTTGTAAAAAGGAAATATATTTGTACAGGCATGTATACGATAGCTATGCAAGTGAGTAGAAAATGTATACACTGTGTAAGAATAACTAAAAAAATTATGTGTAAGCAGATAGCAGGGGGGTAGAGAATTGGATATTTGACCATTCCAGCGAATACAAGTAGATTACACTGAGATGCCAGCAATAGGAACATTGAAGTATTTGCTGGTAACAGTGGATCATTTAACTGGATGGGTGAAAGCATTTTATGTGCAAGGGCAAATGTTTAAATGACAGTAAAAATAATATTGGAACAAATAATACCTAGATATTGATTGGTTGAAACCATTGATTGTGATAAAGGTACACATTTCACTGCCCAGGTAGTGAAACAAGTGATGGAGCAATTGGGAATTAAAGTAATTGGGACTTGATTGGCAATATCATTTGACAAATTCGAGTGGGAAGGTAACACTGAAAATTTATATATGTACAGAAAAAAAAAGTTAATGTTGGAATTCTAGATACCTTGGAAGAAATGTTTGCCTTTAGCTCTTTTACGGATTAGAAAAAGACCTAGAAAGGATGTGGGAATTTGACCATATGAGATGATGTTTGGATTACCTTATACTGGGAGTATGGGAATGCCAAGAATACAGATTAAAGATGTCTTGCTTAGAAAAAATATATACAGGGACTGTCCCAGTGTTTTTCTCGTTTAAGGTCTAAAGGACTATTGGCACAAACTCCACCTCTTGATTTTCGAGTACATGACTACTGGGTCCTGATAAAGTCTTGGAATGATGATGATAATGATGTTGCAAATGTCCGGGAAAACAACTGTTATATAAAGTTATATAAACTGTTATATAAAACTTATATGAGATGACCAATGAAAATAAGGGGCGTGAGAGGAGGATTATCTTCTTTGGAATTGTATTTAAATTCGATATTCTTATGTATTCTTTGCTCTCCACTGGGAAGCCCTTTTGCAAAAGTACGATAAAGCTCTTTGTTATTGTTCACTGTCTCCTGATTGTTTCAACTGAGAAGTTTAAATCTCACAGATATACCGTATTTTTCGGACTATAAGACGCACTTTACCGAGCCGGTTCCGGTCTCGTCGGCGTCGCTGGCGCTCTTCGCAGGGCGTCCTTTCAACTTTCCGTAAAAGCCGCCAGATCAGCTGTCTGGCGGCTTGAAAATCTCTCCCCGGGCGAAGGGGAGAGATGAGAGCGTGACAGGTGGGGTAGAGCCCCCCTAGTGCCCTAAAAGTCAACTTAGGGCGCATAGGGTGAGGGCTCCCCACGTAGCCTGTCTGCAGCTCCGGGAAGCTGGAAGCCTCTGCTAGCAGAAGCGGAGCAAGATGCCGCGGCCACCGCTGCTGATTTAAAGGGATATAACTATTTTGAAAATACAGAGAGCAGCCAGAAAAAGACAGGAGTCCTGGAGGTATTAGCTTATTCTTTAACTCCATTCTTGGGTTTTTATGAAGAAACAAAGTAACTTAATAAGGAGTGGCAACAAGATGGCGATTTGAAACGTTGGGCAGAAGAGAAAGTTATTTTTACTTTGCTATCAGCTCTTTCCTGTGGAAACTTTTGATCTTAAGAATGAAATTTTTTTTTCCTTCTTTCTTTTTTTTCTGGATTAATCTATAGCTTCATGAAAGATAAAATAGTTTTGGATCTGGAAAGGAATTATTTTTTAAAGTAAAGATCTGGATTTCTCTTTCCTCTTTTCTTTTTGAAAACATTGAAATGGCTTCTAAATTGGAAAAGACTGTAATGAAAAAAGGAATTGAGTACTCTTTTGATCATATTGTAAAGAAGCAATCTATGTCTGACTTAACATCATCAAAGTCTTTAACACCTGAGACTATTTTTAATACATTGAAAGTATTGAAAAATGAATTAATTTTGGAATTTAATTCAAAACTTGCGGAAATAGAAAAAAAGATGCAGGCTGCTATGGAGAAGATGAATTTACAATTGAGAGCGGATGTGGTGAAAGTTTGCAAAGGATTAGCAGTAAATATGGAAATTTTGGAGAAGGACTTGGAAAAAAATAAGAAAAATTTAACAATTTCAGAGGAATATATAACCAAGGTTCAAAATGATATATTAAAATTGGAAAAAGAAGCAATGATGTCTCAATTTCAAGAGATGAAATTTGCTATAAGAGTCAGGGGCTTGAAAGAGAAAAAAATTGAAAATCTGAAAGAAAGAATGACAGAGGCACTGGAGCAGGTGTCTGGATTGTCTAAAGATGAATTGGTTACAAAAATCGATAAAATATACAGAATTAATTCTTGGTATGCAAAACAAAACCACCTGCCAAGGGACACTGTAATATATTTCACCACCAGAGCTTTGCGAAACAGAATCATACAGGCGACTTATAATAAAAATCGTCTGGCAAATGGTCAAGAAATAAAGATATGGAAAGAAATCCCTGCCAAGATGCTTAAAGATAGAAGAGAATATTCTTTTCTGGTTCAGGAATTAAAAATACAAAATTTACAATATAAATGGAATGTGCCAACAGGAGTAACCGTAAAATTCTTGGGAAAAAGATATGGACTAAATACAATAAAGAAAGCTACAGAATTCTACATCAATGTTTTAAAGGCTGATATTTCTAAAATTCCAGTGGAAAAAGGCATGGAAATAAGGGAGGAGGAGAAGGGAAATCCGGATATACGTGATCAAGAGGAAATAATTCCGAAGATTCCAAAAGAGTGGCAGAATCAAACAGATGGTTATGATGGGGATAAGAAGGCGGAGGAATGGGATCAGATGACAGCTGAAGCGACAGATTGGAAATGGCCAAAGGACAGATGGTGTTGAAACTTACAGGATGGTTGGAAAGATGAACAAGACTGTAATCATTTTTTTCTCTTTTTTTTTTTCATATGTTGTATTAATATTGTCTATTAATGGTATTATATTTTATCTCTAGATTGTTTTTTAGATATATATTATATATTTGGGAGTTATAAATTTGATATAGTGTATTATTTTGTTATCATTAATTCGGGGATCTGAAATATTAATATTGTTCATTGATGGTATTTTCATATCAAATATTTTGAAGTTATAAATTGGATATAGTGTAATATTTTGGTATTATTATTCTGAGGATATAGGGATTAAGGTTAAAAATTTAGAGGTATAAAGAGTTGGTTTTTATTCTTTTTATTATTATTATTATATATTTTGCTTAGTATTTTTAGTATAGTAGATAATATATATTTTGAGGTGATATTTTAAGGTATAGGAATATTGTTATTAAGGTATATTTTACGGTTTGAGGTTTAGAGGAAATGTTATACATATAATATTATGTTATTAACAAGTGGGTGGATTTTAAGTTTAAAGGTGTTGAAATATAAGGGGTTAACCAATCATTATCAATATATATATATTAAATATTGGGAAGTTAATACTTTGGTATATTGTAAAATTATGCTATCAATAATGCTTGAGATTATGATTAAGTTTAGTGCATGAGGTTCATCTACATTTCTTTTTTATTTTGCTTATTTTTGTTCTTTACTTGTTTATTTTCTCTTTAATTTTTAACATTTTGAATAGTTTTAATCTGGAGTTAAAGATGCCAAAAAAATGAGGGATCTAAGAAGTTATTTTAATCTAATTTAAATTTATGTTATTGAATACTATGCCCTGCACTTTTTCTGGGAAGTCCGGGGGGGGGGGAAGGGAGTGGGTTGTGGGTAGGGGGGGTGGGGGATGGGGGGGAGAAAATTGATAAAAATGCTTGTACTTTGTACTAATAAAACTTTTTGAATAAAAAAAAAAAGACGCACTTTACCCTCAAAAAGAGGGTGAAAACTTGGGTGCGTCTTATACACCGAATGTAGCCCCACCCAGCCACCCCCACCCTTTGGCCTCTGCCTGCCAGCAATTTACCTCTTTACAGCAAACAGGGCACAAGAAGAGATTATCTGCCTCCCGACCTACAGCTGACTGAGGCTTGCAAGCCACGTGGTAAAATGAAACTAACTACGGTGGCTGTAATGAGACAAATTGCTGGGAGATAAACTGCTGGCAATGTTAGACAGCTGAAATTGCAAAGAGGTAAGCTATAGCTGCTATGGCCTAGAGGTAGAGCTCTTGCCTTACAATCAGGAGGTTGTGAGTTCTATCCTAGGTAGAGGCAATAGCAATAGCAATAGCACTTAGACTTATATACCGCTTCATAGTGCTTTACAGCCCTCTCTAAGCGGTTTACAGAGTTCAGCATATTGCCCCCAACAATCTGGGTCCTCATTTTACCGACCTCAGAAGGATGGAAGGAGAGTCAACCTTGAGCCTGGTGAGATTTGAACAGCTGAACTGCTGAACTAGCAATCAACTGAAGGTTGCAGTGCTGCTTTTAACCACTGCACCACCTCGGCTCCTTCTGTTAATATGTTTTTTTGTTAAATGTTTGTAGAGTGTTCAAATTATTACTTATTTTTTAAAGACTGCTTTATTATTGTTCTAGACAACTTAACAAAATGAAGAAGCTTTTTAAAATAAATGCTTGCTCTGAAGAGGCCCAGTGCTATTGTATCTTCTTTTAAATAGCAGAGAATACTTCCAGAAAGCCACATCAATTTTAAAGATCTGTAAAAGTATAATCTGAAATGTCTTGTTTTAGTATTAAGTATTAGTATTAAAATAAGGCAGCTGAGTTAAACCCTGACTTAGTCATGTTTGGAGTAGATCTATTTAAATAATTGGGAGGAGTTAGTGTGATTACATTTAAGAAAACTTTCTGGGATTAATATACTACCATAATGTACATTTCTCCAATTCTTTGCTATTTCTATGGGTCAGGCACACATGCACAGAAATACACAGCAAATAGTGTATATCATCTGTGCTGTTTGCTGTTTGGCAAATTGCTGGGAGGCAGAGGCCTTTTTTCCTTGTTTTCCTCCCCCAAAACTAAGGTGCGTCTTATACTGCCGTGCATCTTATACTCCGAAAAATACGGTAGATATCATACAGATGAAATAAGATTGGGAAGCTTGATGGAAAGGAAATAAAATATTCAGTCTTACAAGGAATTTAATAATTCCTTTTTTTATAGAGAGGAATAAACAAGTATTTCATCTTCCTCAGTGGCCATCTTCTATTTTCCCAGCTCTGAAGTAGTATTTTGACTCCACAAGTACTACACTTTGAACAGTTGCTCTACAGGTAGTCCTCAATTTACAACCATTTGAAGTTACTTATGACCATTTTCATACTTACGACTGTTGCAGCATCCCCATGGTCATATGATCAAAATTCAGGCATGTGGCAGCTGGCATGTCAGTTGCACTGTCCTGTGGTCATGTGATCACTTGTAACCTTTCCAGCTGGCTTCCAACAAGCAAACTTAATGGGGGAAACTGGATTCACTTAACCACCGTGTGATTCACTTAACTGCAGTGATTTGCTTAACTGTGGCAAAAGGTCACTAAAATGGGGCAAAACTCAACTGTCTTGCTTAGTAATGGAAATTTTGGGCTCAATTGTGGTCATAAGACAAGGACTACCTGTATTCAGATATTAGTATTAGCTATTACTTACTTGTAAGCTATGATGCCCAACCAATGCTGCTCAAATGCCAGCCTCCTGCAAACATTCATGTGTTCAATGTGGATTTCTGTACAACCCAAAATATATTGGTTTCCTCATGAACCAGGACCCTTATTAGGACTCCTTCCGGTATAAAAATGTTCATGCATATAACATGCATGGATTCTTATCCAAGGCTGACAGCATTTGAATGGCAAATGGGGAGTTTTCTTGTGAGCTATAACATGGCACTTGAATTAATGTCCTCCTGAAAACAAGGTATACATATAATACTTAAAATCTACTTCAGCCCACCAAGAATAGTTATTACTATTGAGTCATCCAACTTAATTGCAAACATGAAATTGGTTCTCATCTTAATGCTACACAGCATGTTCTTTTAGATTTGTTTCTTTACTGCTCTATAGGTCCACTTATGTTTACACAGAAACAATATCTCCATAAAGTGAAGGTTATGCATAGCTATTTATCACAGCAGCTTTTAAAAATAAAATACATGTTCCCCCCTAAAATGAGAAACAATAAGGCATCACTACTACTCAGTCAGGAATATTTTCATTAAAAATATTAGTTTTTAATACTGCATATGTTATACTACGCTATGTTATAATTTACTATGTTGTACTTTATAACATATGCCACCCATTATGGTTTTGGTCATGGTCTTCTAAAATTTCACAAGGTTCTTCTCAAGATTTACCTACCTCTGCTACAGACTGCAGACTCCGGGCAAATTTCAACTGGTTCACACCATGGTGCACAGGTTTTCCATAAGTAGCACCCTTAGGGACTGGACGTTTACGACCACCACGACAAACTCGGATGCGATAGATGACACAACCTACAACAGAAACAAACAGCATTTTAAAAATATTTTATCCAGCTACCTGACTATTCTGTAATTTTTATCCATATATGGTCTATTGTGTTGATTAGAGATGATCTACAGCAAGAAAAAGATAGGAATTGGATTCACATAATATAGACAAAAGAAAATGTTAAAACTTGCTGCCTTATATAAGCTTCCTTTTCATCAACTTGACTTTTCAGATGTTTCCCTGCAGTTTTATCATCATTGCATGTATAGCTATGTGCTACATAACTTGTACTGCTTACTGTAGGGATTGTTATATTGGATCAGTATTTTTCTCCATATATGTAATAAGCATATGATCAAACACACAGAGCAAGCAAACTTGTCAATGTTCCTGTTACCTTGCTTCGCTTTATATCCCAGCCTGTGGGCTTTGTCTGGTCTGGTTGGGCGAGGAGCTCGATGAAGAGCTGACAACTGGCAATATTGCCAGCAACGGACACGCAGGAGGAAACGCATCACATCAGATTGCTTTTTCCTCCATAATTCTTGGATGTACTTGTAGGCACCCATTTTGACTTACCTACTAAAGGAAATGCAGTGTTATGCTACAACATATTTCTTTTAAAAACAGGCATATACTAAAAGGAACTAAATTAAAAAGAACAAGAACAATGCTTTCTAGTATCTAAAAGTAAACTCTATAAAACCAACCAGTAAGTAAATCCATAATAAATATGCCATTATTCTTTGGATGTCTGTTTTGTTATTGTTTTGCTAATGTGCTGGATAAGGAGGCACATACTCAAAGGCAATTTTAAGTTTAGTCCCAAGCATGTTTTTGCAGGTCAAGGAAAAACAGCATGTCATACCTGCTGGTTTGCTTTGTTCCATAAACCTCCGAACCCAGCATGTCCCTAAGATGTCCAAGATACAATTTCAATCTATTTGCTTGCTATATATACAGTATCATACAAACACACAGACGCATTAATACATCTACATGTATTCACCATATGTAACAGCATGTTTTTCCCAGTACTAGGTAGAAATTCCTCTCAAAATTTCTAGATTTTAGCTTTTGAAGGCAGAAACCTCAGTTGCTGCATTGTACCAATTCAGTGTACCTGAAACACTTTTGACGGCAACTGCCCAAAGGTCATAAGCAGATGTCTTTTACATCATTTAATATATTTTAAAAAGCCTTAAACCAAATCTGCAGAGAAACCAACTATCGGATTTAAATGGAAAATCACGGACTGAAACTGGGGCTTCCTACAGAAAATGTGCTCTACCACTTCCTTAGGGTTTCTTTCTGCATTGAACAAAGATAACATGAGCTGCCATTGTTCGATTTTCACAGCAGTTCTGAGCAGTAAGAAAAGCCCCGATGCCAAATGAAGACAGAATGGCAACGACTCTTTCCATTTCCATTCTCATCCTCCCAGCCCACAAGCCCTTTTTGCTTAAACATCTCTCCTGGTAACATAAGGGTCAAGACGCTATCCTGCGAACCAAACGCTAAACAAACACTTCTCTTTCTTTCACAACAGACAAAACCTGACCATCCTCTGTCCCCGAACCTCGATCCATAAGACGCAGCACCAATGGATCCTAGGAGCCTCAACACTTTATGATGACAATGGATACACTACAGAAACCTCCCGAGAAACCTTACCATAAGGTGCCCGAAGCCGGAAAGAGGCCTCTCTCCCAAAATGCTTTGTAACGGAAGCGAGCAGGAAGGACTCAGTGTTTAGGTGCTTGCTGGGAAATGTAGTTGATGGGGAACACGTATTTTGAGAGGCTGGACTTTCGTGCCCTGGGTTGGGACTGATCCCTGTAACTGTTGGCCAGACCGTTTCTGCAAGTAACTTTGATGCGTTGTTGTAGGCATGAGAGTTATCCTAGAGAAGATTATCCTTAATCATACAGTGGGACTGTTTTAATTACTGTTAATGGGTAAAGATAGGATGCTCTGGAGATAAACTTTTCCCTTTATTATTTAACATGTTATTGGTTTGGGGCTTGATGCTGAAAATCCTTCGGGAGTTGGGCAGCATACAAATGCAAATGCAAATGCAATAAATAAATAAAAAATGGAGGTCAAGCCTAAGATCTCATTTTAAATTAAATTCTAATTTTATTCCAGAATTAGAATCTCATTGTGTGTTAAAGGAATTTGAATGCAGAAATATTTCATATTTAAATTCCTTTTATTGTTCTTTAAGAAAGAAATGGTAGATCTTCCAGTTTCATTAACATTGTGAAAAAGAGTAATAGGCTTTTTTTTCTTTTTATGATCCTAGTCCCTTAATTCGGGGTAGAGTCAGGATGACTGGGTGCAGCTGAGCGTTTACTGTCCGGATGCCCTTCCTGATGCCTACAGAGTAATAGGCTTATGCTTTGTAAATGAAATAATAGTTCTAGAAGCATTTTTGCTCAACACTTGAGAAACGTGGATTAATCTTAAGATCTAAGGAGAGTTGACCTGTAATTTTAAAAGAGATTGCTTCTCACTTCAAAGATATGAAGCAATAGCATACTTTTATTTTGAAAACAACCCATGAAATGAGAAAAATAACTGAGGGGTCCTTGGTGCTCTCTGAGCTTGCTTGTTTTCTTGCACATGTTTCATTACCCAAACTGTTGCAGGAAAAACGCCAGACAACTCAGACCTCAGGAGTAAGATAAACCATGTTAGTTTTATTGCTTGCAAGCAAGGTTCAGTCAGAGAAAACGCAGCTTTGGAAGTTCTGATCTGAACAAATTACTGGCTGACAGATTAGCATCTTTATACTTTTTTTCCACAGTTACAAAAGACACGAAAACTTCAGTGATTGGCTAGAGAGTTACACGTTTCTCTCTTAGTGACATATCTCTCTCTTATTGACACATATGCAAGTCTTGATGTTAACACTTCTATATTTCTTCATGTTTCCTGTGTCTGTTGGTGGTCAGCTAGTGGCCACCTATTCCTGGAAAAGGCCTAGTGACTTCCTCTTTGTGTTTTTCCAGAGCAAAAGATATCTAAAAACCTTTTAGATGTCAAATTGCTCCAAGGGGTTTTTGCAGGTATGTCTTGTTTCATTTAATGACTTTGTTTCATTTCTTATGTCCTGCTTCACCCCCCCCCCCCTTTGAGACTCTAACTTAATCTAATAACAGTTGAGTCTCACAGATAATTATAACGTTACAAAAGCTGATACATTAGCGATAGCGATAGATAACAGAAAGCAAAAAAAGCAAAATTAAAAAGGGTTATTTCCAACTCTGATCTTCTTCAAGAATTTCTTCCATTAGTAACAACTCCTTCTCGGTAGTTATTTCTTTTACTGATTTCATAACCAATTGTTTGACCAGGGGCACTATACAAGGAATGAAGGCCAGGCCTGCTATTCCACATAAGAAAAAGAACAATGGCTGTTCCTGGTAGCCATGAGAACCACACATCATTCCCTTGTATTCTTTGTCCAATTTTGGATGCTTTTTCCTGTAAATCTTTTACTACCTCTCTGACTACTCCTGACTTATTCATGTAAAAACAACATTCTTCTCCCAAGAATATGCATAAGCCACCTTTCTCAGCTGTTAGGAGGTCTATGGCACGCCGATTTTGCAGGACCACTGCTGCTAAGGAGTCTATCTGATCTTGGACTTCAACTAAGGTTCCAGCGATCTGGCTTAGGCTTTGTTGGAATTCTTCTGACAGTTGTTTAAATTGACTGGTTGAATGGACTATTCCACCTACCCCTGTTCCAACTGCAGCACCCATCCCTAAAATGGCTAATAAGGGAATTATGATAGGCACTCTTTTCTGAATGTGTCCCAGGAGAGGAACAGGAAGGTTCTGTTCCCCATCCACTATGCCTATTTTGGGGAAAAGATGTACCAGAGTGCATGTACCAGTCCAGTTGGTAGGTAGACATACATATGCATTTTTCCCACATAAGAAAAACACCCCACCTTCTCCTAAACAGACTGCCATATTCATGGAAAAGGCGTGAACTCGTTTGTTGTTTTCATTATGCCAGACCCCCAAGGTTCCTGCCATATACATACCGATTAATGGCTGTAGTGGAGGTCCTTGTCTCGGGTCTCTTTGCTTGTCTCTGAGATATGGAATTTCAAGGAGATAACGGGAGCTCCTATTCCCAGGAGGGAAAGGAATACACCTTCCCTTCGTAGGTTCTTTGTGGAGCCAGAGTGGGAATGGGGGTGGTTCCAATTGACCTGGGCATTTTGTTATTATCCCATTCCACTTGGAGGTTGACTCATTCCCCCTCTCATCCCCCCCCAATCGTGTAAAGCTCACTTGTGGAGGAGATGAGAAAGTGACTTTGTCTTTGAAGAGCCTGTATGATGAAGGAGCAATGTCCTGAGTTAGTTTCACATTCATAAGCATGCTATGCCTAATGTGTAATTCCCATGGACATTGGCTCCTCTCCATTGACCCCACAAGACTGCCTTTTTGGGATTCCTGACCTCTTTTGACACATAGTGAGGGTTTCCCTTGAAGATCCACATCAACAGCCACAGGGCCTACAATAGGAAGATTGCTAATTCCCAGCTTTTCTAGGGCGTTATAGAGATCACCGTGTAATTTGGCTTCAGGTGTGTTGGTATTCCACCTACCACCTCGTTCAAAAGCTATAGTGGCCCTGGTCTGTTCCCAAAGATCTGGTGGAACTGGGACAGCATGATAGGCCGACGGGGCGGCAGACATACACAACCAACACCTTTGGCCTAGGTCGGGGTCAGATTGGTTAATCAGAGTCTGGGCCAGTACCAGCATCTTTAGTATGTAACCCCCTTCTCTTATTTGTTGTAGTGATCCGTCTTTCCTTTGCTTGATATCAGGGATAACAATCTTAGGCTTTGAGGTTGGCTCGGAGTACTGACCCAACCTGGAACCTGGAAGACGGCGACTACGGGATCTCAAAGCTGGGGCCTCAGTTCTGTTTTGCTCTCTGGGACCTTCGGCATCCTCTGGACCTTCCTTAGGAGTAGGAAGAGTCCAATGGCTATCCCCAGGCTTGATACCCAGCAGGCTACTAGCAATTAATAATCCAAGCCATAGGAAACCCATGCCTGTCATTAAAAGGATCTTCTATAATAGAATCTGCACAGTCTTATCGAGGGGAATCGTTTCAATTAGAAAATTACCACATCAGGAAGATGGACTGGAGTAGGTGAGGCTAAGGGAAGTTCAGAGTTAGTTCTAGATGCTCCACAGAGCCAGGTCTTTTTTGCTAAGTATAATGTCCCTATGCAACAAATTATAAACAGAAAGATAAAACTCAGACATGTAAAAATCACTACACCTATGGCAACATATGATTGAATCACCATTCCTGGAATCAACACACTTTCTCCTTGATGTATTAGAAGTTGCTTGTCTTCATCCAAACCTTCAGCCGTACGAAGAGAAGTCAGCTTCCGGAGTGACCCCAGTAAGGCTTCTTCAAGTGCCCTATATGCCTGCCCGTTGCCGGTAGGACAGTTATAAGGGGCGCTTCTTTAAGTGCAGCACTAGTGGACGGGCATCATCTGGTTTTGCTTCCCAACACTCGTCAGCTGCAGGCTTAACTCGAGTCCAGTGGATCCAGGACTTGGATTCCAACACTTTTACTGCAAGGGGAGAACACATAACCACAGAATACGGTCCTTTCCATCTAGGTTTAAGATTTTCTCCTTTCCAGTGTTTTACCCAAACTTTATCTCCCACTTTGATATTATGACTAGGAGTATTCAGGAAAGGTGGAGTTAAGGACACACAATATTGTTGGATTTCTTGTATTTGCTTGTTCAATTCTCCCACCATCTGACTCACCCAAGTAACCCCTATCTGACCCAAATCCCCTATGTGATCTTTCAAGTTATTACTGATAATTGGGGGTCTTCCAAACATCATTTCAAAAGGAGATAGCCTAATTCCCCTGCATGGAGTGCATCGCACAGACCAAAGGGCTAATGGCAACGCATCTACCCATTTAAGGTGGGTTTCAAGGCATACCTTTGTCACCTTTTCTTTGATACTTCTGTTCATTCTCTCTACGCGACCCCCAGATTGGGGCCGATGAGAACAATGAAGTCTCCAGCGTGTCAATTTGTTTAGCCAGAGGTCTGGAAATTCCTTTCATTCTTGCTACACAAGCACGCATTGACTCTAGTCTGCATTTGCGTAGCCAGTCCGGATTTTCTTGGACTATTATTTGCCACTGATCAATATACTGAAATTGGTCTGGGTGCCCAGTTTCTGGGTCAGTAACAATTTGGTGGACTTTTGAAATGATGTTTAGATCAAGAGAGCCTTCTGGTTTCCACCCCACTTTAAAAATGGGCCAGTCATTTTCACAGAATTTCTTTAAACAGTCTGGATTAGGTTTTGTACCATAGTCTCCACTAAAACCCTTCTTAAAATGTTTTAACATACATTGAAGTGGTGTCCGAGGGACACTTTCTGACCCACCCATTCCTAAAACACTGGCCTTTGGCCTGTTAGCCCTGGAATTCACAGCCACTAACAGGAATCGCAAAGGTCTTACCCAGCCCACACAGTTCTAAAGCCCGTTTTTGAATACACAGATCTTTTTGGGCTTTTTATGGGGGAGATCAGGCCCCCTCTTTCACCCCTAAATGGGTGAGTCCTAAAAAATGTTACAAGTACTTGCCTGCAGGCGTATTTCTCCTGGCCGGCGTTTGGTCAGTGGCTTATCTTGACTCCTGATTTTAGGTTCTTGGATCAGTCGATGCCCACCGTGCCTTGTGCAATGTCATCAGGTTCCTTCCAGATAAAATCATCTGTTTGGCACCGTTGAAGGCTCGTGATAACCTCACCTAGGGCTCCGCTGGTTCTTCTGATCCTCAGGGAAATGTCCCTCTAAGCCGTCCCAGACTGGGGTGCCAGATTCTGTTGCAGGAAAAACACCAGACAACTCAGACCTCAGGAGTAAGATAAACCATGTTAGTTTTATTGCTTGCAAGCAAGGTTCAGTCAGAGAAAACGCAGCTTTGGAAGTTCTGATCTGAACAAATTACTGGCTGACAGATTAGCATCTTTATACTTTTTTTCCACAGTTACAAAAGACACGAAAACTTCAGTGATTGGCTAGAGAGTTACACGTTTCTCTCTTAGTGACATATCTCTCTCTTATTGACACATATGCAAGTCTTGATGTTAACACTTCTATATTTGTTCATGTTTCCTGTGTCTGTTGGTGGTCAGCTAGTGGCCACCTATTCCTGGAAAAGGCCTAGTGACTTCCTCTTTGTGTTTTTCCAGAGCAAAAGATATCTAAAAACCTTTTAGATGTCAAATTGCTCCAAGGGGTTTTTGCAGGTATGTCTTGTTTCATTTAATGACTTTGTTTCATTTCTTATGTCCTGCTTCAAAACTAGGTAACATCATCAGTGCTAAGGAGTGTAGTTTGCTGTCAGTTTCTATTCTAGTGGCTTGCCCTGTGAATGTTGGTGGAGGTGGTCTTAGAGATTCTTTGGTTGGGCTGTTTACTGCTGGCTTCTTTGGCAGTTTCTTGATTGGGGTATTGCTTACTTGATTTTTGGTCTGATGTTAATCTTCGAGTTAATCCATGCTGATCTGTGTGCTGATTGCTGGTGGAGAGGTGCTTGGGTCTTCTGGTTCACTTTTTGGCTGGTTGATTGTCTTTGCATAGTCCAGGGGTCTGCAACCTTAAACACTCAAAGAGCCATTTGGACCCGTTTCCCACAGAAAAGAAAACACTGGGAGCCACAAAACCTGGGTGGGCGTGGCCAACTCAACATCACGCCCACCCAGTCACATGACCCCCCAGCCACGCCTACCCAGGTTTTGTGGTTCTGGGTGTTTTCTGTGGGAAATGGGTCTCTCTCTCTCTCCCTCCCTCTCTCTTGTTTTTCTCTTTTTCCTCTCCCTCCCTCCCTCCCTCTCTTTCTTTCCTTTCTTTCTCTCCCCTTCTCTCTGTCCTTTCCCTATTTTCCCTCTCTCATTCTCTCCCTCCAGCTCTCTCATTTCTGTCTCCCTCTCTCTCTCCCTCTCGCCCTTCTCTCTCATTTGTTTCTTTTTCCTCTCTCTCATTCTCTTCCTCCATCATTTTCTCATTTCTATCTTTTTCTCCCCTTTTCTCTCTCTCATCTCTCTCTTTTCCTTTCCCTCCCTCTCTCCCCCTCTCTTTCCTTCCCTCTCTCTCTCCCCCCTCTCTTTCTCTCTCTCTTGTGTGTGTGTGTGTGTTCCCTCTTGAACCATTTCCAAAAATAGGCGAGGGTTGGGTCTTTTTTTTTGCTGATGTTCTTTCTTCTTCTTTGGGTGCTTTTTATCATATGATTTAAATCAAGTGTCATTTCAGGTTCCCAGATAAATGAAGGTCTTTCATCCCCCTGCTTTGGCTCCCTGTCGGCTGGCTGGCCCCGCCCCGCCCCTCTCCCTCCCATCCCAGTCACTCCTTGCATGGCCTGAGAAGGTAAGGGCGGCCTCCCCCATTGTGAAGCGCGCTAAATTTAAGCGCACAGTTAAATTTAGTGCGCTTCACAATGGGGGAGACGGCGTCCCCTCCTCCTCCTGGAGCCCATTATGACACGGAGAATCAGCCGCAGCCAGGCCGGGCCAGTGTCTGGTTTTGCCTTGGTGAGTTATTTTTAGTCTGATTCCCCTTATCTTAATGGCTCTACTTAATTTTTTCTGTTGTCAGCTCTATTACTTTTGTAACAGCCATTAGCAGGGCTGCTCTGAGTTTTCCTTTCAGCTGCTGCTTCTTGGTTTTCTTAAAGGGGGAAGGGCTGGCTTGAGTCTCTTGGCACTGTTTTCTGAGGTTTCTGGTGCTGTGAGGTTTCTGGCACTGTCCTTTTGGGGTGTACGTCCCACAGCGGTTTGTCAGCCAGTTACAAATCCATCTGGTGGTGATGCTGTCTGTCCCACATTTTTCTAGCTTACCAAGAAGTAGGTTGTGGTCTAGTTTGTCAAATGCCTTACTGAAGTCCAAGTATACTATGTCCATGCTATGTTTCTTGTAACAGATGATTTGGTGGTTTTGCTAAATATATGTTCAAAATTATGGTTGAGGAGCCATAGTATCGGGATCAGGGCAATTTTCTGTATTAAATCACTAAAGGTTATCAGAATGTGAAAAGAAAAAAGGCAACAGATTCTTATTACAGCATAGCAACTGTACTGTTACTAAATTTGTTTCTTAACCTATATAATATAACCTTATTATATACTGTAAGTGGTTGTCATAGTAGCCAGTGATGATATAGCATGTTAGATTGTGTAAATACTGCCAATTGGATTCAAATGTAGAGTTGTAATGCCACGTTTAAGAAGATCCATTAAAATAAAAACATCCAGTAAAGAGTCTAAATCTAATAGCAATAGCAATAAGACTTAGATACTGCTTCACAGTGCTTTAAAGCCCTCTCTAAGTGGTTTACAGAGTCAGCATATTGCCCCCAACAATCTGGGTCCTCATTTTACCAACCTCAGAAGGATGGAAGGCTGAGTCACTGAGTCAACCTTGAGCTGGTGAGACCCGAACTGCTGGCAGTCTGCAATCAGCAGAATTAGCCTGCAATACTGCATTCTAACCACTCTGCCACCACGGAATACCCTTGCAAAATTCAACCAGAAGAAGAAACAGAAGGGGGATTCTCACTACAAGGAAGTGAATTGTAAAAAGTAACCTGCTGTTACCCTCAACATATTCTGATACTTTCTCAAAATCCTGTAAACCCCCTCCCCCCATCTGATATCTTCTAGTTGTTATGTGCTCCTGGCTACTTTACTTCACAGCCAGTGGCAAGCTTGCCTGACCAATAACCATCCAAGACACAGTGAAGACCTTTTGTTTCGTTTATTGCAATAAGCAGGGAGAAGCTATCAAAGCTTGGTTCTCTCCAAGGTCATAAACTCAAATCAACATCTTTATACATTCCCTACACTAGCCACCCATCCCTCTTCGTTCCCCACTGTCTGAGGTACTATGAGGTTACATTCTCTCTGACCGCCTTCTACATATTTCCTGCTACCCTCCCTAAACATACTAAATCATACATTGCATGTGCATTTAATAATAATAATAATAATAATAATAATAATAATAATAATAATAATAATAATAATAATAATAATAATAATAATAATAATAATAATAAATAATAACAACAACAACAACAACAGAGTTGGAAGGGACCTTGGAGGTCTTCTAGTCCAACCCCCTGCCTAGGCAGGAAACCCTACACTACTTCAGACAAATGGTTATCCAACATCTTCTTAAAAACTTGTTGGAGCATTCACAACTTCTGGAGGCAAGCTGTTCCACGGATTAATTGTTCTAACTGTCAGGAAATTTCTCCTTAGTTCTAAGTTACTTCTCTCCTTGTTTAGTTTCCACCCATTATGTTAAATTGTGGGCAAAGATCGCAGGAGACAGACTTCAGAACAGCTCTTTTATTAGCTCACTCAAGTAACCAGCAAACTTGCAGTCTGACAGATAGCCCTTTTATAGGGAGCTGTCAGACACAACAACCAATAGCGTATGAGCATTCAAACACATGACCAGGGTGGCAACAACAGTTCAGGTAGAGTTCAATTATAAACATAACAACAACAGTTCAGTCAGAGGTCGTCTAGTCAAAACAAGTTTATGGTTCAGTAATAGGTCAGTCAGAACACAACACCCCTCCCCTTCTAGATGGAACAGTCCGACAGACATAGTCGCGCAGGTAGGCGGGGCGTTCGGGAACCCTCCCTGACCTGCGCAGCTCAGACTCTGGTGAGGCAGCAGCCTGTTCGGACAGGTCTGCTGTTGCTCTTGGGGTGGAGCATGGAAGCTCCTGGAATGTATCGGGCATGGCCTCTGCGACTGGTGGAACCGGTTCTAATTGAAAATGCTGCTGGACTTCCACTTCCTCAGGTCGACCTTCCGAGACACTCGGGCTTGAGGTAGCTAGGGGAAGAACACAGGGCGTTACCTTTTGAGGTTCGTTAGGTTCCCCTTTTACTCGGTTGCGTAGCTGATCTATGTGCCTCTTCCAGAGGCGTCTGTCCTGGAGGCGGACTTCGTATGTTAGTGGACCCAAGATTGCTTCTATGACCCCAGGTAGCCACAGGGGGCCCTTGGCATAATTTCGGGCGAATACTGAATCTTCCAGGGAGAAGGCCCTGGTTTTTTGTGTGACCTCTGGTTTTGCCTTAGTGGCGTAGTTTGGGTGTAAACGGTCTAGGACGGATCTCACCCTGCGACCCATAAGGAGCTCGACCGGACTGCGGCCAGTGGTCGCACTTGGGGTTATGTGCTGAGTACTCAGAAATTTATCGATGCGGGCCTGCCAGTCCCCTGGGCCCAGTCTACCTAATGCTTCCTTGGCTGACCTTACGAATCGTTCAGCCAGTCCATTGGTCGCCGGTTGGAATGGCGAGGACAGGGCATGGCGAATTCCCAGGTCAGCAAGGTACCCCTCGAAATTGGTGGCCGTAAATTGGGGACCATTGTCCGTTACAAGGATGTCTGGGAGGCCGTGTGTGGCAAAAAGGTGTCTGAGCACCTTAATTACCGCCTCAGCAGTGGTAGAACCCATTGGAAATATTTCGAGCCACTTGAGTAGGCATCGACAATTATTAAAAACATTTGGCCGTGGCAGGGGCCTGCAAAATCGGCATGTAGCCGCGACCAGGGGCTTTTTGGTTGTTCCCAGTCATGGACTGGTGCCTTGGCCGTGTGTTTAGCCACCTCAGCAGAAGTGACCAGTCCGGAATCAGCCAAGTCGATCAAGAGGATTGGAGCTTCCGGGACAGTGTCTGTAAGGAGGTCGGGCAATGGGCACCTGCTCAAAGCGTCCGCATTGCCCATGTCTTTTCCTGGCCGATGTACCAGGCGATAGGAGTAGGCTGAGAGAAAGATGGCCCACTGGCCGAAACGGGGGGATAGGGCAGCCGGAGTGGGGCGGTCCCCCGCAAGAAGCCCCAGAAGCGGCTTGTGGTCCGTAACCAAAACAAAATCCCTCCCAAACAAATTTTCGTGGAATTTTTTGACACCAGCAACTAAAGCCAAGGCCTCCCTGTCCAGCTGGCTGTAGTTCCGCTCTGCACTGGACAGAGTCCTTGAGTAATAGGCCACAGGGGCCTCTGACCCATTTGGAAGCTTGTGGCTGAGCACAGCGCCGACTCCCACAGGGGAAGCGTCGCACGCCAGGACCAATGGCAGGGTATTGTTGTATTGTATTAAGAAACTGTCATTGGTTAGTAGTCGTTTGACAGCTGTGAAAGCTGACGCCTCCCTGGACCCCCATTTCCAAGGAATGTTTTTGGCCAGCAGCTTGTGGAGAGGCTCGGCTACGGTGGCTTTGTCTTTTAGGAAAAGGCTGTAAAAATTTAGGAGCCCCAGGAAAGCTTGGAGTTCTGTTTGGTTTTTTGGGGCAGGAGCCTCATGGATTGCCCTTAGCTTATTTTCTGTGGGGTGGATACCTTGGCCATTGACTCAGTACCCTAAAATTTCGACCTCAGGCACCCCCAACAAGCATTTGCTGCATTTGGCTTTAAGCCCAGCAGCACGCATTTTTGACAGGACCATTCTAACTCAACAGCGGAGCTGGTCCTGGTCACAGGCAGAGATCAGGACATCATCAAAATATGGTACGACCCCCAGGGATGTTTTGCAACAGACGTTCCATTACACTCTGGAACAACCCCGAGGCTACGCTGACTCCAAACTGCAGCCTGTGACATTTAAAAGCTCCCCTGTGAGTTACAATGGTCTGTGCTTCTGCAGTAGCTCTATCTACCGGCAGCTGCTGGTACGCCTGCGCAAGGTCTAGTTTAGCAAACAGGCGTCCAGGACCTAGGGAGTGGAGTAGATGATGCACAATCGGCACCAGATAGGCGCTCTGTTGCAAAGCCTTATTGATTGTGCATTTGTAGTCGGCTCAAATTCGAATATTTCCGTCCCCTTTAACGGGGGTCACTATGGGGGTCTCCCATTTAGCATGGTTGACCGGCTCCAAAATGCCCTGTTTGATGAGCTTGTCCAGCTCTTTGTCAATTTTATCCCGTAGTGAGAGAGGGACCCGTCGAGGCTTAAGGCGAATGGGGGCGACATTAGGATCAAGGCTAAATGAGATAGGATTTCCCACATACTTGCCCAAACTGTCACTGAAAACGTCCTGGAACTCGTCAAAAAGGTCGTCCAGGTTCGCGGCTCCGATGGCGTGGATGCCTGTCACCCCTAGGCCGAGCGATTCAAACCAATCGAGTCCTAGGAGGCTCAGAAGGCTGCCGTTGACTATGGTGAGCTGGAGAGGTCCGTCAAAATTGTTGAATCTGAAGTGGACCCGGGCTTTTCCAAGGACAGAGATCCGGTTTCCCTGGTAGTCAGAGAGGCGGATTGAGGATTCCTGCAGGCGGGTAGACCGGAAACTCGGAAGGGCGAGCTTGAGCGTCTCCCAGGCGACGATAGACACTGCAGACCCGGTGTCGACCTCCATTTGGACTGGTGCTCCGTCGATGGAGACGGTGACCATGATCTTCCTTTTGAAGGGGCAGCTGGCCCTGGCAACCCGCGTTTGGTTGGTTTCTGGCTGCCTGGCGAAGGCTCTCTGGCGCGGTCTATGGTTTTCACGCCCGAATCTATTTGACGATTCGCTTCTAGGGTTTTCCTGCGTGTCTTTCGGTGGCAGAATGGCACGGCAAACTTGCGCCAAATGTCCTCTCCTTTCACACCGTTGGCAGATAACGTGCCTAAATCTGCATGATATCCTCGGGTGTCGCCCCCCACAGCTGGCACAAGCAGTCAGGAAGTCTTTGGGAGGCGGACGGCACTTCTGGTCGGTGCAGCAGACCTCGTCGTCGCTGCTTACAGGCTCCTCGACAGAGCCCATGTGGACCGCAGAAGGAGGCTTAGTGTCATTTGTAGAGGAGGCGAAACGGTGCAGAGATTTGGCCGCTTTGGATGAGGACTCAGCAGCTCTGGCTTCATCCAGGGCAGCGGCCAGCGTGAGGTTGGGCCGAGCCAGGAGCTGGCGTTGCAGGCGAATGTCCTGCACGCCACAGATGAGCTGGTCAAGCAGGATGTCATCCAGGTCGCGGAACTCGCAGTGGCCGGAGGCTTTAGGGAGGGCAGCGATGTATTGGTTGATGGTCTCGCCCTTCTGCTGCAGCCGCTGGCGGAACTCGTAGCGCTGGACAACCTTGGATGGGGTGGGCGCGTAGTGTGTCTTCAGCGTTGCCTGGAGTACCTGCCAGGTCACAGTGTGAACTGGGGTTGGGGCAGACAACGATTCTGCGGTGTCAAACACCTCTGGCCCGCAGTGACTCAGAAACAAAGCTCTTTTTCTGTTGTCAGCCAGCCCCAGCAGATCATTGGCTTCGAGGAAGCACTCGAAACGCCGCATGTAGGAGTCCCATTTTTCCCGGGCAGGGTCGAAAGGCGCCAGCGGGTGGAAGGTGGACATCCTGATGAAAGAAGGCAGACGTGGCTAGTGCTGCCTGGCTGGTTGTAGCGCTTGAGGGCTGGTCTTCGTTCTCCTGGTCCCAAACCCTCGTCGCCACTGTTAAATTGTGGGCAAAGATCGCAGGAGACAGACTTCAGAACAGCTCTTTTATTAGCTCACTCAAGTAACCAGCAAACTTGCAGTCTGACAGATAGCCCTTTTATAGGGAGCTGTCAGACACAACAACCAATAGCGTATGAGCATTCAAACACATGACCAGGGTGGCAACAACAGTTCAGGTAGAGTTCAATTATAAACATAACAACAACAGTTCAGTCAGAGGTCGTCTAGTCAAAACAAGTTCATGGTTCAGTTATAGGTCAGTCAGAACACAACACATTACTTCTTGTTCTACCTTCAGGTGCTTTGGAGAATAGTTTGACTCCCTCTTCTTTGTGGCAACCCCTGAGATGTTGGAACACTGCTATCATGTCTCCCCTGATCCTTCTTTTCATTAAACTAGACATACCCAGTTCCTGCAACCGTTCATATGTTTTAGCCTCCAGTCCCCTAATCATCTTTGTTGCTCTTCTCTGCACTCTTTCTAGAGTCTCAACATCCTTTTTACATCGTGGCGACCAAAACTGAATGCAGTATTCCAAGTGTGGCCTTACCAAGGCATTATTAAGTGGTATTAACACTTCGCGTGATCTTGAGTCTATCCCTCTGTTAATGCAGCCTAGAAGTGTGTTGGCTTTTTTGGCAGCTGCTGCACACTGCTGGCTCATATTTAAATGGTTGTCCACTAGGACTCCGAGATCCCTCTCAGTTACTACTGCTGAGCAAGGTACCGCATATACTGTACCTGTGCATTTTGTTTTTCTTGCCTAAATGTAGAACCTTACTTTTTTCACCATTGAATTTCATTTTGTTTGATAGCGCCCAATGTTCAAGTCTGTCAAGATCCTTCTGTATCTTGAGCCTATCTTCTGGAGAGTTGGCTATTCCTGCCAGTTTGGTGTCATCTGCAAATTTGATGAGTTCCCCATCTATCCCCTCGTCCAAGTCATTGATAAAGATGTTGAAGAGTACTGGGCCTAAAACAGAGCCTTGGGGTACTCCACTGCATACTTCACTCCATGTAGATGCAGTTCCATTGAGCACTAGACGTTGAGTGCGGTTGGTTAAATTTAAATGAGCAATGTATGCAAGGTGTGTCAGATAATATTCAATAGCATATTGAGCATGCTCTTTTAGCTTGTTTTCGAGTTCCTGGTTATTTTATGGATTCTTGAAACAATCGGTTCTTTCCTTTTATTCAGTTCATTTAGTTTTCCTGTTATTCAGTTCATTTTAGTTTTGTCTTTCCTGTTTCTCAATTTGTTTTGTTTTACCTTTAAGCTAGCTATTTCCTCTTGCAGCTACTTCCTCTTACAATTTTAAGATTTGAAGACCTTTTCATTTACTCCTATCGTAGTTGTGTTGGGATTACAATTTCCACCAGTCTTTCTGGTGATGCAGATATTGTTCATTATTTCAAGAATTTTTCTAAAAAGTGAAAAGTCTAATGAGTAACTTTAAGTTCAGTATGACACATTATCCAAAAAAGATACAACATTTTAGAAAAGGCCTGCCAACATTGGTTTACATTAGAAACAATCTAGTGCTTTCCAGTTTGGGACTTCATTCTCATTAGTTCCAGGTAGCAGGCCTAGCAGGCAAGGAATGTGACAACTGTAGCCCTCAAATTTGGAGTTTATTAAGATATAAGATGTTTGGGAGACAAACTTCAACTAGCAGTTATTGGAGAGTTAAAATGATTTGATGTATCAATAAGTAGGGAAAAAATCTAGGATTAAACTAAAGCTCTTGCAGGATACCAAAGATAAAGGAGGATTGGCATTACCGGAGTGGGAAATATATTACAATGCAGCTACTTTAATTTGGCTAAAAGATTGGATCGAACTAAAAAATAAAAATTTTAGTTACATAGAGGGCCATGATCTGCAAACGGGATGGCACGCATTTTTATGGGATGAGAACTATAAAACACATAGTTATTTCCAAAGACATATAATACGAAACGCTCTTTTACAGATTTGGAAAAAAATAAAAAAGAATCACTATATAAAAATCCCAATGTGGATATCACCAATAGAAGCAGTGACACATCCAAATTTAATAGCCATTGACAAAATAATTAGATATAAGGATTTGTTAAATGAACAGTTAAATTTGAAAACAAAACAACAATTGGAACACGATATAGGCAGAGGAGTAGATTGGTGGACATATACCCAAATACAGTCCAAATTTAAAGAGGACAAAAGATTACATGAAATCCAGAAAGATCAGCAAGAATTGGATACAATTATACAAGGAACAGAGGAAAAATTAATTAGTAAAATATATAAATTTCTACTGAGATATAAAATGGAAGAGGAGATTGTTAAAGAAACAATGATCAAATGGGCAATTTTTTTAGACACAATATAGAATTGGAGAAATGGGAAAAAATGTGGGAAACAAATATAGAATTGACAATGTTGGCGGCAATCAAGGAAAACCAGTTGAAGATGTTCTACAGATGGCACCTCCCCCCAGCATGATTGGCAAAGATTTTTCCGAATACTTCACCAATATGTTGGAAATGTAAAAAATCGTATGGTACATATTATCATTTATGGTGGACATGTCCTGAAGCTAAAAAATTTGGATTAAAATCAGGAAATGGTTGGAAGAGATTTATTTATTTATTTATTTATTATTTGTTCTTCTATGCCGCCCTACTCCCGAGGGACTCAGGGCGGCGTACATCAGTTTTAGGAGAACACTAATAATAAACAGTAATTTAAAAACAACAGTTAAAAATATACAAAAAAGTTAAAAAATGTTCACAATCAGCCATACCAAGGGCGGAATTCAGATGGATTTAATCGTTCCCCCCTGCCTGCAGGAAGAGCCATGTCTTGATAACCATCTGAGATAACAGAACAACACATAGATCTGAGGCCGGAGATATTTTTATTGGGACTATTAAACAGAAAATATACCAAGGAAATACAATATCTACTTCTACATATAATTACAGCCGCAAGAATAGTATATGCCCCAAAATGGAAAAATGATAAAACACCATCTGAGGAAGAATTGATAGGGAAAATTCTTGACTGTGCTGATATGGACAAATTAACAAAAGAAATAAAAGAAAAAGAAGAGACAGAGTATTATTTGGTCTGGGACAAATTATATAACTGGTTAGAGATTAGAAATAGAGAATAAGGCTCAATGATGAAAGGTGAAATAAGAAACTGTGTGTAAAACATAATGGTGTTATAAGTAACCAATGTAAAGAAATAAAGATAGAAATGTGTAAATAGGTCAATAAATATAAAGATAATCAGAGAAGTTTAAAAGGGGGAAAGGTAAATAATAAAATAAATACCGTGACGAAACTGCTGTAAAAAGTGAATATATGTTGATGTGTTGATGTGTGTTGATGTATTTATGTATTGTTTTGTAGTTTTAAAAAATAAAATTTATTAAAAAAAATTAAAATAAGTAGATTTTTTTTTAAATAACTCAAGGTGGTGAACATACCTAATAATCCTTCCTCCCCCTATTTTCCCAACAACAACAACATTGTGGGGGGACTTCAGCTGAAAGAGCCTGGCCCAAAGTCAATCAACCAGCTTTCATGCCTAAGGCGGGACAAGAACTTACAGTGGTTTCTAGCCTGTTGCTGTAACCACTAGAACACACTGGTCTTTTTGTCTACAGTTTTATACTGACATGTTTGTAAAGGGAAACAAAGGAGAGACTTATGTTTAAATGTTGGTAGCATATGTTCTGCAAAAGTATAACTTTAGAGTCATACTCTAAAATAGAGCTGAATGTACAGTATATACCGTATTTTTCGGAGTATAAGACGCACCGAAGTATAAGACGCACCTTAGTTTTGGGGGAGGAAAACAAGGAAAAAAGGCCTCTGCCTCCAAGCAATTTGCCAAACAGCAAACAGCAAACAGTACATATGATATACACTGTTTGCTGTGTATTTCTGTGCATGTGTGCCTGACCCATAGAAATAGCAAAGAATTGGAGAAATGTACATTATGCCAGAAAGTTTTCTTAAATGTAATCACACTAACTCCTCCCAATTATTTAAATAGATCTACTCCAAGGTAAGTCAGGATTTAACTCTAATACTAAACAGGACACTGTTACATTTCAGACTATGCATGTACAGAGCTGTTAAAATTAATTAAAATTTCTGGAAGTATACATTATTCTCTATTCTTTAAAAGAAGATACAATAGCACTGGACCTCTTCAGAGCAAGCATTTATTTTAAAAAGCTTCTTTATTTTGTTAAGTTGTCTAGAGGTCTCCAACCTTGGTAACTTTAAGACTTGTGGACTTCAACTCCCAGAATTCCACAGCCAGCAAAGCTAACAAAGCTGGCTGTGGAATTCTGGGAGTTGAAGTCCACAAGTCTTAAAATTGCCAGGTTGGAGACACCTGGCTAGAACAATAATAAAGCAGTCTTTAAAAAATAAGTCTAATAATTTGAACATTCTACAGACATTTATAGTTATTCACTTACCCCCTTGCATCCAGCAGAAAATAAAAACCTGCGTGTCTCTCCCAGCTATTTGCCTCTTTGCAGCTAGTTTCACTTTCATTTTCCTACGTGGCAAACCTAATCAGCTGTAGATCGGGAAACTGCTACTGACTTGCTTGGCTTTACAGGCTCTTCCCTGTTTGCTGCAAGCAGGTAAATTGCTGGAAGACAGAGGCATTCGGTGTATAAGACGCACCCAAGTTTTCACCCTATTTTGGGGGGTAAAAGGGTGCGTCTTATACTCTGAAAAATACAGTAATCCCTTTCACTCACCTACAAAAATGTGTGCTCAATTTTGACTTGTCCGTTTGAATAATCCTGTACTGACTTTTTGTTTATTTATTTATTTGTCAAACATGTATAGGATAGTAGTAGTTTGTATAAACATAAGTAAAAAGTAACGATAAAAGAGGACAATAGGACAGTAGGACAGGGACAGTAGGCACAGTGGTGCGCTTATGCATGCCCCTTATAGACCTCTTAGAAACGGGGAGAGGTGAACTGTAGACAGTCTAAGGTTAAAGTTTTTGGGGTTTGGGGAAGAAACCACAGTCAGGTAGTGCATTCCAGGCACTGATTACTCTGTTGCTGAAGTCGTATTTTCTGCAGTTGAGTTTGGAGCGGTTTACATTTAGTTTGAATCTATTACGTGCTCGTGTATTGCTGCGGTTGAAGCTGAAGAAGGACATTTTGGTATATGATTTTATGAACTACATTTAGATGTAAATTGTCTAATCCCAGTATTTCAAGTCTGGTGGAATAAGGTATTTTGTTGTGAGCGGAGGAGTGAAGGACTCTTCTTGTGAAATATTTCTGGACTCTCTCGATTGTCTTTATGTCTGAGATGCAGTGCGGGTTCCAGACAGGTGAGCTGTATTCCAGAATTGGTCTAACAAATGTTTTGTATGCTCTGGTTAGCAATGTAATGTTGCCAGAGAAGAAGCTACGCAAGATTAGATTAACAACTCTTAGTGCCTTTTTGGCAAATTTTGACTTGTAGCAACTGTCTTTTGGAGGGAAGAAAAAAAAGAGTGTGTCATATATAGTATTTATCTGATGATAACTGATTGCTGTTTATTGATTGCTGCACACTTGCAGGTGCTTGTGGTTTTTCTCAAATTACCCGTATAATGGAAGTACTAGTTTTGCATAGACATTACTCTGAAGCTTAGCAATGAGGGCTACTTCACTTTCCATTAAATCAGGGATGGGGAAACGATGCCCCTTTTATGACTTGTGGACTTCAACTCTCAGAATTCCTGCTGGCTCAGGAATTCTGGGAATTGAAGTCCACAAGTCATAAAGGGGCCATCATTCCCCAGCCCTGCATTAAATCAAGCGGGGGGGGGGGGGGACACCTATGGCTGTAGCTCCTAGCACCTTTTCTCATTGGCAATACTGGATATTGTAGCTCAACACATCTAAAGAGCCATAGGTTCCATAATGATGCCAAGTTATTAATTTGAAACCTCTTGAATCCAATGGGATTGCTCCATGCTTAATTAAGTCTGGCTCTGTCCCTGTTTTTAAAACCAGTGTTTTTCAAGTATTTATTTATTTATTTAATAGATTTGTATGCCGCCCAACTCCCAGAGGGACTTTGGGCGGCTCACAGCATATTAAATACAAAATCTAAAAAACAGTTAAAGAAATATTTAAGAACAAGATTAAAAGAATGTAAACAATTAGAACATTTAAAAGCATTTTAAAAAAACCCACAATTTAAAAACCCAATGATGCACTCACGGGGCCAAGAATAATAGGTGTTATATTAAAATCATTGGCCCCAGGCCTGTCGACAAAGCCATGTTTTTAATGCTTTTCTGAAGGCTGGCAGGGTGGGAATTATGCGGATCTCGGGGGGTAGTGTATTCCAGAGAGCCGGTGCTGCCACAGAGAAGGCCCTCGTTCGTGGGCCCGCCAGCCGACATTGTTTGGCTGACGGGACCACCAGCAGACCAACTCTGTGGGCTCTAATCGGTCTTAGGGAGGTATGTTGGAGAAGGCGGTCTCGGAGGTAAACTGGTCCTAAGCCATGTAGGGCTTTAAAGGTAATCACCAACACCTTGAATTGCGCCTGGAGCCATATGGGCAGCCAGTGCAGTTCGCGAA
This sequence comes from Diadophis punctatus similis, assembly GCA_023053685.1. Lineage (NCBI taxonomy): Eukaryota > Metazoa > Chordata > Lepidosauria > Squamata > Dipsadidae > Diadophis > Diadophis punctatus. The sequence continues at coordinate 388,025 of JALIGW010000097.1, forward strand.
GGATGGGTGTCACATGGGTGTATCTAGGGACACCCATCACCACACGTGCTGCCGCATTCTGCACTAGCTGCAGTCTCCGAACGTTCTTCGAGGGTAGCCGCATGTAGAGTGCGTTGCAATAGTCAAGGCGTGAGGTAACAAGGGCGTGAGTGACTGTCAGTAGTGCCTCCCGATCCAAAAAGGGACGCAACTGGTGCACAAGACGGACTTGTGCAAAGGTCCCTCTGGCCACAGCTGTTAGATGTTGGTCCAATTTTAGCTGTGGATCGAGAAGGACCCCCAAGTTGCGAGCCCGTTCTGAGGGGATCAAATTTTTCCCCCCCAGAGCCAAGGAGGGACAGATGTCAAAGTCCTTGGGAGGCAACATCCAAAGCCACTCGGTCTTATCCGGGTTGAGTTTGAGCCTGTTAACCCCCATCCAGACCCTTACAGCATCCAGACACCGGCACATCACATCAACTGCCTCACTGAATTGGCATGGGGTGGATATGTACAGCTGGGTGTCATCAGCGTACTGTTGGAACCTCACCCCATGCCTACGGATGATCTCACCCAACGGTTTCATGTAGATATTGAAAAGCATAGGGGAAAGAATCGACCCCTGAGGAACCCCACATATGAGGGGTCTCGGGGGTCGACCTCTGTCCCCCAGCCAATACCGACTGTGACCGGTCAGAGAGATAGGAGGAGAACCACCGCAAAATGGTGCCTCCCACTCCCATCTCCCCGAGCTGTCGCAGAAGGATACCATGGTCAATGGTATCGAAAGCCGCTGAGAGGTCAAGTAGCACCAAGATGGAGGAGCAACCTCCATCTCGGGCTCGCCAGAGGTCATCCATCAGCGTGACCAAGGCAGTTTCTGTGCTGTGACCGGGCCTGAAACCCGACTGAGAAGGGTCAAGATACTCCGTTTCATCCAAGAGCCATTGGAGTTGCAGCACCACCACTTTCTCCACCACCTTCCCCATGAAGGGGAGGTTGGAGACTGGTCGATAGTTTTTAAGGTCAGTTGGGTCGAGGGATGGCTTCTTAAGGAGGGGCCTCACCACCACAACCTTTAAAGGCTGGGGGAAGAACCCCTCTCTTAAAGAAGCGTTGATTAACTCCTGGAACCAACCTCGTGTCACCTCCCTACTTGCCGAGACAAGCCAGGAGGGGCACGGATCCAGCATACAAGTGGCGGAGCTTACCGCTCCAATGGCCTTGTCCACTTCCTCAGGGGTCACCAGGTCAAACTCTTCCCATAAAATGGGATTAAGATCTGCCCTTGTCATCTCGGCTTGCTTTGCGCAATTGGAGTCCAGGTCTATCCGAATCTGAGTGATTTTATCCGCCAGAAACTGTACGAATTCCTCAGCGCTCCCTTGAAGTGGTTCCTCCGCCCCCATCCCATTGAGAAGGGAGCAGGTCACCCTAAAAAGGGAGGCTGGGCGAGAATCTGCGGATGCGATAAGAGCGGAAAAATGCAAACATTTTGCCGCCCTTATCGCCACTAGGTAAGTCCTAATAAAGGCTCTTAGTTGTGTTCGGTCGGATTCAGATTTACTGGCCCTACATCGTCGCTCTAGGCGTCTCTTCTGGCGTTTCATCTCCCGGAGTTCCTCAGTGAACCAAGGTGCTCTCCGAGATCCACTGCCACGGAGAGGCCGCAAAGACGCAATTCTATCCAAAGCCCCCGCTGCCGCCCTATGCCAGGCGGCTACTATGGCTTCGGAGGAATTGTGTACCAGGGATTCAGGTAAATCCCCAAGCTCCTTCTGAAACCCTTCCGGGTCCATTAGGCGCCTGGGGCGGAACCACCTAGTCGGTTCCGCCTCCCTGCGGCGAGGGAGTGGCGTGGAAAAGTCCAACCTTAATAGAGAATGATCTGACCATGACAAGGGAGAGATGACTAAACCCCTTAATTCCAGATCATTGATCCATTGCCCGGAGAGAAATACTAAGTCGAGTGTATGACCCCCCCCCCCTGTGAGTTGGACCTTGAATTACCTGGGACAGGTCCATGGTTGTCATGGAAGCCATGAACTCCCGCTCCGCATCGGAGGAATCGCCCAGCGATGGCAGATTAAAGTCCCCCAGCACCATGAGTCTGGGGAACTCCACTGCCAGGCCGGCTACTGCCTCGAGCAGAGCGGGCAGGGCCATTGACACGCAACTGGGAGCCAGGTACGTGAGCAATAGGCCCACCTGAACCCCTAGGTCCAACTTCATAAGGAGAGCCTCACACCCGACAATCTCCGGCGCAGGGATCCTACAAGGTAACAGACCCTTCCAGATGATAACTGCCACTCCGCCACCCCTTCCCTGGGGTCGAGGCTGATGCTGCACCTGAAACCCGTCTGGGCATATTTCCGAGAGGGGAACACCTCCCTCAGGGCCCAGCCAGGTCTCGGTTATACATGCCAGGTCGGCTCCCTCTTCTAGGATAAGATCCCGAACAAGGGGAGCCTTGTTGACAATTGACCTGGCATTCAGCAGCAGCATCTTGAGCCCAGGGCCCTGACAACCCTGGTCCCCAGGCCTTCGAGTTGACTCCAAGGGGTTAGAACATGGAATCGCTTGCAAGTAGCGAGTCCTAGTTCTCCGAGTGCGGCCCACCCCTTGGCTCCCGCCATATCTCCCCCTCCCCATAATGACCGATATGTTCCGGCTCTCCTATCTTGAAGTTGGGCCCACTTCTAAATTTCGTTCTATAGTAATAGTGGCTATAATTTTAGAATATATTTTATTTATATTTCATTGCTTGTATAATCTTCTCTACCGTAGTTTTATTGTAGTTAGTGGAGACAAAATAGGTGTTACGTTTTTTATAGCAACAAATGGTTTAAAAAGGAGAGGTAAATACTTTAAATAAAAAAAATCCTCCATTTTTAACGACCCTGTAATCCCTTAATTCAGGGTAGAGTTGGGGCAACTGGATGGAGCTGAGCATTTACTGACTGAATGCCCTTTGTGACGCCTATGTGGAGTTTGCAGCAGATTTTTTGTATTTGGATACAAAGTAAGTGTTACAGCGCTGAGTTTATTTCCTATTTTGATTGTTTCATTCCTTCTTTCCAGGGGTCAATTATTGTTTTAGGTAATAAAACTGATCTTTTGGAGGAAAGACAAGTACTGAGTGAAGTTGCACAGCAGTGGGCTAGGTTTGAGAATATGAAGTTATGGGAAGTAATGGTAACTGACGGAACGACACTGATGGAGCCCTTTATGGTGTTAGCAGGCAGACTCTGCCAATCACAGAACAAGTAGAAGTTTCCTTTAAGGAAGGAAACTTTCCTTTATAAGCATATTTTTCAAATTTAAGTGCAACTTATTGAGAATGTTTGTATAACAAAAATTGCATGGTTGAAACCCTCTCTAGGTGTTAAAATTACATTGAAATATGCCAGATTCTGACTCCATTAGGATTGCATTTCACTTACTGTAAATGACTCCCATCTGTTTATATATGGCACTCATAAGCTGCTCTTCACTATGTTTTGCAGAATGGCAATGATATTTAATTGTAGCATAACAACAAATGCAGTTAACATGTGAGTTTTACAGAACTATTCATTCTGGGCCACTAATTAACAGTCCTGTTTCAATTGCCATTAACTGAAATCTCATTTGAATTATGTTAACTTCAGATAATATTTTGAGGGCTATTAAAGAGAGAAAAGGAATTCTTTTTGATAAAGATATTAAATATATTAGCAATATATTTAGTATAGATGGATAGTAGGAAAAAAATGGAAAAGCTAACAGTGCCACCACCCCCAAAAAATGTCAAGCAGCAATGGCATGAATCCATAAATAAGTAGCTCTAATGTTAAACTGCTACAGAAACTCTAGGTTTAATCACTTCAAGTACTGGATGATCTAATCCTTTGATAAAAGTCAGCTGCAAAAGACACAACAGACATTTGGATATGTACAGTATGTAAGTGCCTTCTGGCCCGGGATTTAATTACACAACCATTAAAGCTTTTCATCTTTTTGTTCTGTAGCCTGGAAACTACTTTTTGTTTTCTACATGATACACTTATCAGGAATGGATTATATTGTCTGTTACACACAACCAACATAGATGTATTTCAGAAAGAAGTGGTAGCAGGGGGTGGGGGTTGTACATATTTTTATTAGCACAGTAACAAATGCAGACTTACAGTCCACAACATACAACCAATCCACTGAGTGACTCCTATTCCACACCTTACAGTTAAACAGCTTAAGGTATTTTGCTACAGGATGCTCCAAGTTCAGTTAAAACCTTCATTTTCACAACGGTAACCTGGTATAGAAAAATGAATCCCCTATTTTGAAATTAATGAAATGGTAGTCTTATAAAAAGATGTGTTAAATATGAAACTTTAGCACCTCCCCTAGGGAAAATATATTCCCAATAAAACCAAGCTAAAAGAAAAGCAAGTTGCAAGCCCTCTTGCAAGAACTTTTACATAAATGCTAAATATACAGTATATACCAATAAATTAGGATGTTTTCTTTTTATCTATCACAAGGAACCAAACACCCTTTCCTATCATCCACTTGTTAGATTAGTTTACAGCAGCGGTTCCCAACCTGGGGGTCGGGACCCCTTTGGGGGTCGAACAACCATTTCCCAGGGGTCGCCCGGCATCCTCAGCTCCCCCCCCACTGCCACAAGCCTGGCCATATCGGCTAAACTTGCCCGAGCCCTCCGATTGGTCGGGAGAGGTACCATTCGGCGAGAGGCGTTTGTGACGCCTGGCGGCCGAGCTTTGAAGACATCAGCTAAGGGGCGGGGCATCGCAAGATTGCGCGCTGGAGAGTGCAAGGCGGTGCTTAAGACATCTGTGGCCGCCCCTGTCTCCTGCTTGCAGAGGCAGTTTCTTCCCGCTGGTGTCGAAGGGAAAGGGAGTCACGGGAGGGAACGACCAGCCAACAACCACTTAAGTTTAACAGCACATGACGGCGGGAAGGAGGACAGCTGGGTCGGGCTCGTCTGTCTGCCCTCTCGCCCTCGGCTGGCGCGGAGACCCAGCGAACAAAGGGGCAAACAGGGAGGGAGGGAAGAGAGAGACTGAGAGATATTAGTGCAGGGCTCGCCTGATCATACAGCCTCGGTGCTGAGGGCGCCACCGCCAGGGGCAGGAGGAGCTAAGCCGGAGGGAACTGGAGAAGGAGGTGGTGCTGGAGCATGGTCCATCGCCACCCCCCTGCTCCATATGATCAGGCTAGCCCTGTGCTAATATCTCTGAGTCTCTCTCTTCCCTCCCTCCCTGTTTGCCTCTTTGTTTGCTGGGTCTCCGCGCCAGCCGAGGGCGAGAGGGTAGACAGACGAGCCTGACCCGGCTGTCCTCCTTCCCGCCGTCGTACACTGTCAAACTTAAGTGGGCGTTGGCTGGCCGTTCCCCCCCGTGACTCCCTTTCCCTTCGACACCAGCGGGAAGAAATTGCCACTGCGAGTCCGCGCCGGCCAGGTTTGCGAGTCCTGGCTGTAGTCGGAGATGTGGGACGTGGCAAGCGAGAAGACAGGGATGCCGGAGGGGGTAGCAGGGAATGTCTGGGTGGGAGGATTTAATAAAATACAAAATATAGTTCTTAAAGCAGAAGACATATAAACCCAAGAGGACAAACGGGTGTAAGGAAGGAGAGAGTTTGACCCTTCTCATGAATCAAATTTGCAAAGAATGAAGGAGGAACAGAAGAGTTTGAAGGAATTGTCCTCCGGCCGCAAAGGGGAATCTTTGAAAAGGCGGCTGGGCGAGGGGATCATAAGCGCCTTGCGGGACATCTAGCTGCAGGACCCACGGCTGCACTACGAGCTCATCCAGCACATTGGCTCTGGCACTTACGGTGACATTTACAAGGTGCTCAACGGCGTGCCCGGGGCACACGGCCGGCTTTGGAGAGGGTTCCCCCTGGGCATGCTTGGGGAGGGAAAGGCGCCGCCACCTGGGCGGAGAGGAGTCGCAGAGGCGGCCGAGCAAGCAGGAAGGAAGGCAGGAGGATCCCGAGCCGCCCAAGCCCCGCCTTGCAAGCCCGCTTGGGCTCTTCCTCCGCCGCAGAAAAGGACGGCCGGCAACGTGATGGAGAGGCGGGCTCTGCAGCTGGCAGTCTCCAGGAGGGAAGAGAGAGAGCAGGGGGAGGGGGTTTCTAATCGGGGGTCCCTATGACTGGCAGCCCCCCTTTTTCTTCCAGCTCTACCCTCCTCCTGTTGGGCAACTTCTCCAAAGCGTGCTTTTGGAGACGCACAATGGGGAGCAAGGAGTCGTGGATGGGATCACTGCGCGGTGGTGGGGATTTGCAGCCCCCCATCTCCCAGGTGGGGTATGGATCGGACTGGGGAAGGGGTGCAGAGGGGTGGGGGAGAAGCAGGAAATTATGGCCGGGTTTCCAGGGCTGCTTTCTCCGGGGCGTGTCCGGGTCTCTTGGGGCCAGCCTTTTTTTTTGCACCGGGAGCTTTCTCCAAAGGGTTGCCACCAAGCGGAGGGCGCCTTTTGGAGAAGGCGAGGCGAGGGTGGGGTGGGCTGGCTGGCTGGCTGGTTCCCCAGACAAGGTCAGCTCTGTGTGGCAGACTGGCTTTGCTACAAGTGTAGGCAGGGTGGGCAGGATCCCCTCCCTGCTCGCTCCGCTTTCCTGGAGTGACTGAATAACCACAATGCGCTTATTTGTCCGGGTTGCCAGAGAGTTTGGCACACGCGGATCTTGCGGTGCTGAGGGCTAGGAGAGGGAAGAAGAGAAAAGAGAAGGAAGGAAGGAAGGAAGGAGAGGAAGAAGAGGAAGAAGAGGAAGAAGAGGAAGAAAAGGAAGAAGAAGAATGTTAGGTGGGAGGGTGGGAGGAAGGAAGCAAGGAAGATTAAAAGTGAGAGAGGAAAAGAAAGAAAGAAAGAAAGAAGAGGAAGGTTGGGAGGGAGGAAGGAAGGAAGAGAAAAAAGTGAGAGGGAAAGAAAAAAAGAAAGAAAGAAAGAAGAGGAAGGTTGGGAGGAAGGAAGGAGGAAGAGAAAAAAGTGAGAGGGAAAGAAAGAAAGAAAGAAACTGTTGAAAGAAGAGACTTGCAAATTAAAATTGTTGTCTTTGCAGGGGTTTTGGAAAGGGTGGGTGAGCAGGCCCCATGGGGGAGGAAGGAATATGGGTCTGTTTTAAGAAGAAAGAGCTTAAAAGAGGAAATTGGCTTTGGGGACCCTGGCAATATATTTGGACCAATCATGGTTTTTTTTGCCCCCTGTTTGCCTCCTGAAACTTTGGAGTCCTGGGAGAAAGCTACTAAACAGGGATTACCTTGCTGGAAGCTTATCTGATTTCTAGTTTTTCGACACTGCAGGCCACAATTTCTCAACCTCAACAACTTGAATATACCTGGACTTCAACTCCCCAAATTCCCTAGCCAGCTTTGCTTTGAATTCTGGGAGTTGAAGTCCAGGCACCTTAAAAGTTGCTGAGATTGAGAAATATTGCTGTACACTTGTTGGTTATCAAGTCTAAATACAGAAGTAGACTTGTTGTGGAAGATGATATTCCTTGTGCTCTTGCAAAGACTGGCCCGAGAATTTCTGATCTGGCATAATTACATATTGTTTTTGTGATTAATCGCTATGCTTTAATTATGTTCAATTTGTAACAATGAAAATACATCCTGCATATTAGATATTTACATTACGATTCATAACAGTAGCAAAATTACAGTTATGAAGTAGCAACGAAAATAATTGTATGGTTGGAGGTCACCACAACATGAGGAACTATATTAAGGGGTCGTGGCATTAGAAAGGTTGGGAACCACTGGTTTACAGTATTCTTCTTGGTGCTATATCAGAGCTGATATTGCTGAACTAATGACAGTCTTAAAACATGCTATTCCCATTCTAGCTGTTTACTGTAGCAAGATACCTTAAGTAACAACAACAAGATCTGAGGAAATAAAAGACTGAATAAAATCTGTTATAGAAATGCCCTACTCTTTTTCAGTTTCTCCCCTTCCCTACCCCTTCAAAATCATAAGCAGCTCTTTCCATCACAGATGATTTAACACAAAGGTCTGACAAAAATCCAGTTTATGTCACATATCTCTTGGTCTACTGTCTGGCCATTCTGTCGTGCTCTGCTCTGTTAGTCATATATTGAGTAGCAATACTTCCAACAAGGGGATCAGCTGCAAAATAAAACAATTTCCACCTAATTATCATTTTTTAAATTTTATTTTAATACAAACATTTCATCTTCCATTAAACAGTGTGTCGTCTGTGTTACAAATATCTAGTGCAATAGCAAATAAGAATTTACAATCATATTCATTACATTGGTATTAATTCTCTATTTCTTATCTTAATACTAATATGCTTAATATAACTAATCATAACAATAATCATCTTAACATTTTTAATTCTATCCTCTCTTATGTTTTACTAATCTTCTTTTATTTTTGACTTTCATATTTATTCTCTAGCCATCGATAAAATAAATCCCATATCATATAATATTCAGTTTGTTCCTTCTCTTTGATTGCAAGTGTTAATCTATTCATTTCTGCACATTCTAATATTTTTCTGATCACATTCTCATCCGTCGGAATTTCTTTACTTTCCCAATTTTGTGCAAATACAATTCTAGCTGCAGTTAATACATGAATAATTAAATATACATTCTCTTTACTGTAGATTCCAGGTAAAATCCCCAATAGAAATATTTCAGGTTTTAAATCGATGTGCTGTTGTATCATCTTTTCCAACCATGTATGTATTCTTGTACAATAGTTTTTGGCATCTACGCATGTCCACCACATATGGTAGTATGATCCAGGTATCTGATGACACTTCCAACGTTTAGCTGATTTATCTTTAAACATCCTTGCCAACCTCGCTGGTGCAAAATGCCATCTATAAAAAATCTTATACAAATTTTCTTTATATGCTGTTGACATTGTCAATTTATAGTTTCTATCCCACAATTTCTGCCATTTATCTAATTCTATTGTATAACCAAAATTTTTCGCCCATGCTAACATCGTCTCCTTCACTTTTTCCTCTTCTGTTCCTGTTAATATCTTATCCAATTCTGTCAATTCTTTATAAAAGCCATATAATTTAGCATCTTTTTCATATCTAGACTGTATTTGCACTTGTGAATACCAAGCCATATCGATCCCTTGTTCACTTAATTCTTGCTTAGTTTTGAGCTTATCCTTTTCATTCAAAGGACTTTTAGTAAATTAGAAAAACTAAAGTTGGATATAATCTGTCTACAAGAAGTTCACATTAAAAAACAACACAATAAAGTATTGGAATATCCTAAAATCGGGAAGTTATATGCCTCTCTTTCACAACAAAGGAAGAGAGGAGTAGCGTTTTATATAAAAGAGACAATAAAGGCTAAACAAATTTTTATGGATGAGGAAGGGAGGATCTTGATGGTGGAGATAATGATGAATTTTAAACAGATGCTCTTAGTAGCAATATACGCACCAAATAGTAACCAAGAGGACTTTTATGGAAAATTGCATAAGAAAATAATAGAACTGGAGTACGATAATATATGTATAGTAGGAGATTTTAATGCTATTGTGGATGTGGAACTGGACTATAAAACTAGAAAAGCAAACAAAAAAGCTAGAAAAACACTCCCAAAGACTTTATTTAAAATGGTGGAAGAATTAGGTATCCAAGATGTATGGCGAGAGACTCATTCCGAGAAAAGACAATATTCATTTTATTCAAATAGACATATGTCTTGGTCCAGAATATATATGATGTGGATGTCAGCAGAGTTAATATCTAATATACAAGAAATAAATATTGAGACAAGTACTTGGGCAGATCATAATCCGATAAAAGTTATATGGAAGGGACAAAAGAAGTCAAGATGGACACTGAACCAATCAATATTAAAAGAAAAGGAATTTACTCAATTTATGGAAAGAGAATTGGACTTTTTCTTTAAAGAGAATAGAAAAGAAGATACTTCACTACAAAATGTTTGGGATACTGCAAAGGCATATATCAGAGGACTAACTATAATGTATTTGGGAAAAAGGAATAAAAAGAAGAGACAAACTCAAAAGAAATTAGAAGAAGAATATAAGAGATTAGAGATGGAATTACAAAAAGAGCCACAAAAACAGAATATAAAAAATCAAATGGAACTAAAAAAACATGTTGAATCTACTAGATAAAGAAGAATTAGCTCAAAAACTTAAAAGTTCTAAACAAAACTTTTTCAAAAATGCAAATAAGACAGGTAGATGGTTGGCATACCAATTGAAAAAGGAGAAAGAAATGAAATTGATTCATCAATTATTAGATGATGAAGGAACTCTTTACTATAGAAATGAAGATAAAAAGAAAATAATCCAAAACTACTACGAAAAACTATATGATCAAGAGATAATTCCAGAAGATAAAATACAACAATATTTGGAAAAAGCGGAATTACCTACAGTACCAGAAACAGTTAAAGCAACACTAGAAGAAAGAATAACAGTGATGGAATTAATGGAAGCAATCAAAAGACAAAAAAATGGCAAAACACCATGTCCGGATGGACTACCAGCAGAACTATATAAAAATTTACAAAACTCTTTAAGTATTCCAATGCTGTATTAAGTATTTAATGATTTATTGTTAGAGGCGAGGGTACCAAATTCTTGGATGGAAGCATACATTACTTTCATACCAAAAGAAGACTCAGACCTGCAACGGATAAAAAATTATAGACCGATATCTTTATTGAATGCGGATTATTTATTTATTTATTAAAAATTTATTTATTTATTAAAATTTCTATGCCGCCCAACTCCCGGGGGACTCTGGGCGGCTAACAACAGGTATAGAAACATATAATCAATAAAAGCGATTTAAAAAAAAACATGTTAAAATGCTATCAATATTTTAAAAAGAACTTTCACTCATACCCCGCCTGCCGGAAGAGCCAAGTTTTTATATATTTTATTTTATAAAATATTTGCTTCAATAATCACAGATTCTTTACATATAATTTACAGATAATCACATATATATATTTTATTTTATAAAATATTTGCTTCAATAATCACAGAAAGATTAAAGAGATTCTTAAATCAATTTATACATCCAGACCAAAATGGTTTTTTACCTAAGAGACAAATTAAAGACAATATGAGAATAATTCTGAATACATTAGAGTATTATGAAGCACATTCAGAGAAACAAATGGTGTTGATTTTCCTAGATGTGCAGAAGGTGTTTGATAATGTGAACTGGCAATTTATGCTAGCACAATTAAAAAGCATGGACTTTGGGGAGAGGTTTATTAAGATGATCAAAGCAATATATTATAAACAAACTGCAAAAGTGATGGTAAATGGTGATTTGACTGAAAAGGTTAATATTAAGAAGGGAACAAGACAAGGATGCCCCTTGTCGCCATAATTATTTGTATTGACACTGGAAGTATTAAATAGAAATATTAGACAAGATTTGGAGATAAAAAGTATGGAAATAAAAAAGGAAAAGTACAAATTACAGGCATTTGCAGATGACCTAGTTTTTATCTTAGAAGATCCACATGAAACAGGGCCTAAGCTAATAAAAAAATAGAAGAGTATGGTGAAGTGGCAGGATTGAAAATAAACAGGGGAAAAACTAAGATCCTAGTGAAAAATATAACAGATAAACAGAAAAGAGAGTTAACAAAGAGATTAGATATTCAGATTACTAAGAAGGTAAAATATTTAGGGATTGAATTAACAGCAAGATGTGCAACGATTAAGGAAAATAATTATTGTAAACTGATGCAACAAATTAAGATAGATTTGGAAAAATGGAAAAACTTACAACTACCGGTATCATTAATGGGAAGAATAGCAACAATTAAAATGAATATACTGCCGAGACTGTTACATCTGTTTCAAACAATTCCGATAAAATTGGGCAAAAAATATTTTGAGGATCTTAATAAATTAATATTAAAATATATTTGGCAAGGAAAAAAAGCAAGAATTAACTTTAAAATGTTACAAGATACAAGAACTAGAGGCAGTTTTGGATTACCAAATTGGGAGTTATATTATCAGGCTACGGTGTTAACATGGATGAAAGAATGGATTGTATTAAGGAATACAAGGTTATTGACTTTGGAGTGACATGATTTGCAATTGGGTTGGCACGCCTTCTTATGGTATGGGAAAAGTAAAATACACAGTTACTTTCAGAGACATTATATAAGAAATGCTTTATTGTTAGGATGGGAGAAAATTAGAGAACAGCATTATTTGAAAATACCAGTTTGGCTTTCCACGTTGGAAGCACTTATACATCCGAATATTATTAACATGGGAAATATTGTAAGATACAAAGACATTTTGAATGAAAAGGCTAATTATCAATTTTAGGGGAAGAGAAAAGACACATAAGAGAAAGATCAGATGTGATGAGGACTCCTACAGCATTCCTTTACTGAAAAAAACTGACATTTTACTTTCAATTTTAGAATGTAAGTACATTTTCCACCTAGGCCAAGGATGGGGAGGAGAACCTGTGGCCCTCTAGATGTTGCTAAAGTGCAAGTCCCAACCTTTATACTTTTCCACTAGACTTCACAGTGCTTTTTCAACAATAGCCATGCTTGCTGAAATTGCTGGCAATCATAGTTAACACTGTATCTCTGTTAGGCACATGCACATTAAAGACCTACTGTAATAATACCACTTGCTGGACAACTCCTATCTCCATAGGTACAGTATGTTTCTATCAATCCTTTAAAACAGGGCTGTCAAACTCGCGGCCCGCGGGCCAGATGCGTCACGCGCTGGCCACGCCCACGCCCGGTTTAGCGAAGGGCAAAAAAGTCCTGATATGTCACGTGACGACGCTGTGATGATGTGAGTTTGATACCCCTGCTTTAAAATGTCTCACAACAGCCAACTCTTCTGAAGAGATATTGGCTTTCACAACGCATTCAAAAACTGCAATCCTTCAATCACTGAACACCATCAATGGGGACATTAAATTTCTTATTTAAAAAAAATAATCTTTATTAATTATGTTAAATTTTAACATAAATTTAAATTTTATTAAATTTCTTCTTAATTTTGTGGATATTATAGATTCATTTTTTCACCCGATTAAAAAAAAACCTTTATTATGTAGGGTTTTTTAATTTATTTATTTCTTTATTGGTAGTTTTTCTATGCCGCCCTACTCCCTGAGGACTCAGGGCGGCGTACAACATTTTATAAAAACTCCAAATCATTAAAAAACAGCTTAAAAACAGTTAGGAAATATATAAATACACACCATGCATACATGGGGGAGACATCAGATAAAGAATCGTCTCAAAACTCACCCCGCCTGCAGGAAGAGCCATGTCTTAATGGCTTTTCTGAAGGCCAGCAAGGTGGGGATAATTCGGATCTCTGGGGGAAGTTGGTTCCAAAGAGCGGGGGGCCCTACAGAGAAGGCCCTCCCCCTAGGCCCCGCCAGTCGGCATTGTTTGGCTGACGGGACCTGGAGGAGACCCACTCTGTGGGACCTGACCGGTCGGAGGGAGGAATGCGGCAGAATGCGGTCCTGGAGATAGCCTGGTCAATTGTTTGCAATCTGTCAGTGTGATGCAATATACAGTATATGGCATTCCAACCAATAAAAATTCTTTATTTTGAATTTGCTGTTCTCCATTTAGATAGCACAAGTAGTCTTTGTTCAGTGACCAAAGTTATGACATAGGTCAGGGGTGTCAAATGTTGCGTGATGTATTGCAACTTTTCCCCCCTTCGCTAAACTGGGTGTGGGCATGGCCAGCGTGTGACACATCTGGCTCGCGGGCCGTGAGTTTGATAGCCCTGACATAGGTGAATAAATAAATGACCTATGATTGTCCCTCATAGTTGTGGCTGTCATTGCATCCCTGTGGGTCGTGTGATTGTGATTCAGGTGCTTGGCAACTGGCTCCCAATTCCAAAAGTCACAGCATCCTGCAGTCACATGATTGCCATTTGCAACCTTCACTGCAAGGTTCTGACAAGCAAAGTCAATTGGGAAGTTGGCAGGAGGTTACAAATGGCATTCAGATGATCACAGGATGCTGCAACTGTGAAAGATTCACCTAATGATGGCAACCGGACCTGTTGTAACTGCTGTTGTAAGTGCTGTTGTACAGTGAATATAAAATGTCTACACACTGCTGTTAAAATGCCAGGTTTTTTGGGATGTTAAAAAATCAGACCAAGATAAATCACTTCAGATTTTTCCCCACCTTTAATATAACATATAAGCTGTACAGTTCAATTGAAAAACAAACTGAAATCTTTTAGGGGGGGGAATAAAAATCTTACAATAAAGTGGTTGCATACAGTAAGTGTGCACACCCTCTTATAAGTAGGGATGTGGCTATGTTCAGAATTAACCAATCACATTAAAACTGATGGTAAATATTAGTCAGTACACACCTGCCATCAATTAAAGTGATCAAGCCCATATAAAGTTCAGCTGTTGGCATAGGATTTTTCTGACATTTACTCAGTTGTCTCTTACAACAAAAGCCATGGTCTGCAAAGAGCTTACAAAGCATCAAAGGGGGATCTCATTGTTGGAAGGTATCAGTCAGGAGAAGGGTACAAAGCATCCAGATCAGCACTTCGTACCTGAAAACCCCAGCTAGGCAAACGAAGGCAGGGAGGAAAAGGATAAGTAATAATAATAACAGAGTTGGAAGGGACCTTGGAGGTCTTCTAGTCCAACCCCCTGCCTAGGCAGGAAACCCTACACTACTTCAGACAAATGGTTATCCAACATCTTAAAAACTTCCAGTGTTGGAGCATTCACAACTTCTGGAAGCAAGTTGTTCCATTGATTAATTGTTCTAACTGTCAGGAAATTTCTCCTTAGTTCTAAGTTACTACTCTCCTTGATTAGTTTCCACCCATTGCTTCTTGTTCTACCCTCAGGTATTTTGGAGAATAGTTTGACTTCCTCTTCTTTGTGGCAACCCCTGAGATATTGGAACACTGCTATCATGTCTCCCCTGGTCCTTCTTTTCATTAAACTAGACATACCCAGTTCCTGCAACTGTTCTTCATATGTTTTAGCCTCCAGTCCCCTAATCATTTTTGTTGCTCTTCTCTGCACTCTTTCTAGAGTCTCAACATCCTTTTTACATTGTGGCGACCAAAATTGAATGCAGTATTCCAAGTGTGGCCTTACCAAGGTATTATAAAGTGGTATTAACACTTCGCGTGATCTTGATTCTATCCCTCTGTTAATGCAGCCTAGAAGTGTGTTGGCTTTTTTGGCAGCTGCTGCACATTGCTGGCTCATGTTTAAATGGTTGTCCACTAGGACTCCATGATCCCTCTCACAGTTACTACTGTTGAGCAAGGTACCGCATATACTGTACCTGTGCATTTTGTTTTTCTTGCCTAAATGTAGAACCTTACTTTTTTCACCATTGATTTTCATTTTGTTTGATAGCGCCCAATGTTCAAGTCTGTCAAGATCTTTCTGTATCTTGAGCCTATCTTCTGGAGAGTTGGCTATTCCTGCCAGTTTGGTGTCATCTGCAAATCTGATGAGTTCCCCATCTATCCCCTCGTCCAAGTCATTGATGAAGATGTTGAAGAGTACTGGGCCTAAAACAGAGCCTTGGGGTACTCCACTGCATACTTCACTCCATGTAGATGTAGTTCCATTGAGCACTAGACGTTGAGTGCAGTTGGTTAACCAGTTTTGAATCCATCTGGTGGTGTTGCTGTCCATCCCACATTTTTCTACTTTATCTAGTAGTAGGTTATGGTCTACTTTGTCAAATGCCTTACTGAAGTCCAAGTAAATTATATCGACAGCATTCCTCTGGTCCACTAATTTTGTCACTTTATCAAAGAATGCAATAAGATTAGTTTGGCATGATCTGTTTTTGACAAACCCATGTTGGCTTTTGGTTATTACTTTGTTTGCTTCTAGGTGTTCGTTGATTCGTTGCTTGATTATCTTTTCCAAAATCTTCCCTGGTATTGAGGTCAGGCTGATAGGTCTGTAGTTTCCTGGATCTGTTTTTTTCCCTTTTTTGAAGATGGGAACTACATCAGCTCTTTTCCAGTCCTCTGGCAGTTCCCCGGTGCTCCAGGATCTTTGAAAGATATAGTTCAGTGGTTCTGAGATCTCGTCTGCCAGTTCCTTCAGAACCTTGGGGTGTAATCCATCTGGTCCTGGTGATTTGAATTTGTCTAGGGTAGACAGGTGTTCACTTACCATTTTCTTCCCTATTTTAACTTGTGTTCCTAATATGTTTTTTGTGATGCTGTTTTTGATAGGTTGGACTGTTTCCTTTGTGTAAAGACAGATGCAAAAAGCGTGTTAAGTAGCTCTGCTTTCTCCCTGTTGCTTGTCACCTTCTTGCCACTTTCTCCCTGCAGTGGACCAACTGTTTCCTTGACTTTTTTCTTGTTTTTAATATGTTGGAAGAAGCTTTTTTTGTTACTTTTTACTTTTGTCGCAAGCCTTTGTTCATTGTGAGCCTTAGCTTTCCTCACTTCATCTTTACAGGCTCCGGCTATTTGCTGGTATTCTGCCTTAGTTATTTCCCCTTCTTTCCACTTTTTATACTTGTCCTTTTTGTCTTTCAATTTGTCAGAGAGTTCTTTATGCAGCCATGCTGGTTTCTTTTGAGACCTATTATTTTTCTTCTTCATTGGTATTGTGCTAGTCTGGGCTTTTATAATCTCACTTTTCAAAATTTCCCACGCTTCTTGAGTTGTTTTCCCCTTGAGGATTCTCATCCATGGAATCTTTCCCAAGTTCTCTCTAAGTTTATTGAAATTAGCTCTCTTAAAGTCCAAGACTCTAGTTTGACTTTGTTCTACTGTTTGTGTTTGCATAATGTTGAATTCCAATATTGCATGATCACTCGCCCCCAAGGTTCCTGTAGCTTCAACACCTTCTATCATTTCATCTCTGTTAGTGAGAATTAAGTCCAATATGGCTGATCCCCTTGTTCCCTTCTCTACTTTTTGGGTAACAAAGTTGTCAGCTAGGTTTGTTAGGAACCTGTTGGATCTTCCACTTGGTGCAGAGTTTGTCTCCCAGTTGATGTCAGGGTAGTTAAAATCCCCCATTACTATTGTGATGTGCTTCCTACATACCTTAGTTAGCTGACTAGCAAAAAGTTCATCTACTTCCACTGTTTGGTTGGGTGGCCTATAGTATAGACCTATGGCAATGTCATTTCGCCCCCCTTCAATATTGACCCAAGTACATAACACTTGTGGTCAGGGAGGAAAGGGATAAACTTTCAAGGCAGGGTATAGAGGGTTAAGAGCTAAGCATCTCCTAGAAAAAAGTCTGAGATTTCTAACATAAGAGCCTCGGTGGCACAGTGGTTAGAGTGCAATACTGCAGGCTACTTCTGCTGACTGCCGGCTGACTGCAATTTGGCAGTTTGAATCTCACCAGGCTCAAGGTTGACTCAGCCTTCCATTCTTCCGAGGTGGGTAAAATGAGGACCCAAATTGTTGGGGGCAATATGCTGACTCTGTAAACTGCTTAGAGAGGGCTGTAAAGCACTGTGAAGCAGTATATAAGTCTAAGTGCGATTGCTATTGCTATAAAAAAGTGCATAACAGTTCATAAAGGGCCAAGAACTTTTGTAAATTTTTAAAATTTCTGAAGTTTTAATTCCCTTTTTCAACTTTTCAAATTTCTTTTTTCAATTTTTAATCTTTTTCAACTTTTAAATTTATTTTAAATTCCATTTTCAATTTTTAAATCTTTCAATTTTAAAATTCTTTTTTCAATTTTTCAATTATTTTCAACTAAACATTTGAAAAAAAAGAGTTTACTTATTATAATTGTTTAGAAGTTTTTAAATTCTTAATGATCTAAGAGGAAAAAATAAAAAATCACGGAAGAAGAGACACACTTAAAACAGGGAAGATAGTGATGAATTTTTCAAGACAGAACAAAGGGTCAAGAACTTTTGTAAACTATTGTAAACTGGCACTTTGCAACAGGGAAAATAGAAGAGGAGGAGCCACGGCTGAGATGGCGGCGAAAAGATCGCACTCCGCAGGAGAACTGAGCTTTTCTGGCTGCCGCACCTGAAGGGGACCACCCCCCGGAGTTTTCCTCTCCCTGGGTGAGACCGAACTTCAGCAGGCACCCGAAGACGGTGGTGGAAACACCTACCACCTGCAGATAGCACTGCAAATTTCTCCTATTGGTTTCCATCTGCCGAGACGGCCGTCCATCTTAGAGCTCATTTTGGAGCAGTAAGACGCCGTGAGGGCCGTACTATTTCTGCGAGGCCTGAATACAAAAAACTTTTAAACTGAAAATCGCGGATACTGAGTATATACTCAGAAGGCTTTTTCGGAGGTTTCGGAGGATTACTCGAGACTGAGGTGAGGGATTTAATATTGCTGGGGAGAGACGGCGAGCTCGGTCAGCTTGCCCAGTCATCGGCAGCGGAGAGCTTTCGCCGTTTAGTATTCCTCTGAGAGAGACCAGCTGGGAGGTAGATTTAGACCTTCACTCGCTAACCGCTAATTTACCAACCGCCGCCAAGAAGATCGTGGGCGAAGCGGCGTGGAGTCCCTTTCTGGAGTGGATGGATCAGGACTGTTTGGGGTGTGCTCTGTGGCCGTCTGGCGGCTTAGAAATTTTTAGTCCTGAGACTCCCGCCGCCATTACTAGGAGAGGGGGGACACGTTTCCGGGCACCAGTGTCATTCGGAGAAGCCCGAAGAAACAGAAAAGATCAGGAGAAGCCCTTTATTACCATCTGTTCGGTGAGCCTGTGAAAGAACTCTGGAACTGGTGCTGATTGAGGACAACCAGCGCCAAAATTGCCCCTGAGTGCTTCAACCCCCCCCCCTTGTTGTTCCTAGCTTATATCCAGAGACTTTTTACATCTATGGAGATTTTATTTTCCTGGACGCTGTGCTTAATTTTACCCCTGTTCCCACGGATGTCCCTGCTCATTTTGAAGACCATTACACGCAGGGAGAAGATGCTGAATCCCCCCTTGGACAGAAATCGATCACATACCGAGGGGGGTAGGACTATATACTCCCAATGTCATCGGAGTAAGGGAGGCTCTCCGTCATCCCGGGATTATAGAACAATAGGGAGGCTAAGCGGAACCAGGGAACCTGCCTCCCCAGCACACCCTTACCTGGACGAACTTGCCTTCATTTTAAAACTTTTTAACTTATTCTCCTCCTCTGAGACGTGGTATGGGTGCGATTGAGTATGGGGACTAGTGAGATGAGTGAGATGAGTGTCTGATTGTTAACGAATGTGTGTACAAAAAAGAAATGGAAAAGCCAGGGGCTGCGATCCCGACCCCCATCGCTGAGTGTAGAAACAGAAGCGGGGGGGGGGGGCGGGGGCGCAGTGACCCCAGCCTGTGAGAATGGTATGTATGACCTGCAGGAAATGAGGAGGACCAGCGGGGAGGGGGAGGGGGTCTCTGGTGGGGATGACAGCCGGAACATCTCGGTCATAATGGGAAGAGGCAGATATGGCGGGAGCAGAGGGGAGGGCCGCTCTCGGGGAATAAGACCTTGCTGTTTACAAGCGATCCCTTGTTCCGGCCCCTCTGATCTGGTTCCATCTTGCTCAACCCGGATACCTGGCAACCAGGGTTTTCAGGGCCCTGGGCTCAGGATGCTGCTGCTTAATGCCAGGTCAATTATCAACAAAGCCCCCCTGATACGTGATTTAATCACAGAGGAGGGGGCAGACCTGGTATCTGTTACCGAGACCTGGCTAGGGCAGGAGGGGGGAGTAGCCCTCTCCGAGATATGCCCAGCCGGTTTCTCAGTGCAGCACCATTCTCGACCCCAGGGAAGGGGGGGAGGAGTGGCAATTATAACGCGTGGAAATCTGCATCCTCGTAGGATCCCTGCCCCGGAGATTGTTGGGTGTGAGGCGCTCCTTTTGAAGTTGGACTTAGGGGTTCAGGTGGGCCTTTTCTTAACGTACCTGCCTCCCAGCTGCGTAAGTAAGGCCCTGCCTGAGCTGCTCGAGGCAGTAGCCGGCTTGGCGGTTGAGTTCCCTAGGCTTATGGTTCTGGGGGACTTCAACTTGCCATCTGCTGACGAAACCTCTGGGATAGCTCAGGAGTTCATGGATTCCATGACAACCATGGACCTGACCCAAGTAATTCAGGGTCCGACTCATGAGGGTGGTCACACGCTTGACCTAGTGTTTCTTTCGGGGCAGTGGAGAGATGATCTGAAGATAAGGGATATAGTCATCACCCCACTGTCATGGTCAGATCATTTCCTACTGAGGCTGGATTTCACAACCCCATTCCTCCCCCGCAGGGAGGCGGGACCGACTAGGTGGTTCCGCCCCAGGCACCTAATGGAGCCGGATGGATTCCAGAGGGAACTTGGGGAAATACCTGAAACCCTGGTACACAATTCGGCTGACTCCCTGGTGGCTGCTTGGAACACCGCAGCATCAGGGGCTCTAGACCAAATTGCGCCTAAGCGACCTCTCCGTGGCAGTGGATCCCAGAAAGCTCCCTGGTTTACCGAGGAGCTCCGGGAGATGAAACGTCAAAAGAGACGTCTGGAGCGCCGCTGGAGGACCAAGAGGGCCGAATCTGACCGAACACTATTAAGAATTTACATCAGATCTTATTTAGTGGCGATAAGGGCGGCAAGACGATCCTATCTTTCAGCTCTTATTGCGTCCGCAGATTCTCGTCCAGCCGCCTTGTTTAGGGTGACTCACTCCCTCCTTGGAAAAGGGGGGAGCGAGGAACACTTACAAGGCAGAGCTGAGGAATTCGCTGAGTTTCTGTCGGATAAAGTCGCTCAGATTCGGTCAAACTTGGACTCTGGCAGGGCAGAGTCCATAGAGTTGACGGGGGCAAGTCCTAGTCCATCATTATGGGAAGAGTTTGGGCCTGTTTCTCCCGAGGATGTGGACAGGGCTATGGGAGCGATGGGTACCTCCACCTGTTTATTGGACCCATGCCCCTCCTGGCTGGTCTCGGCCAGCAGGTCGGTGGCACGCGGCTGGATCCAGGCGGTGATCACCGCTTCTTTGAGGGAGGGATCCGTACCGCAGTCGTTAAAAGCTGCGGTGGTGTGACCCCTCCTGAAGAAGCCTTCCCTGGATCCAGCTGATTTGAAGAACTATCGTCCAGTCTCCAACTTACCTTTCTTAGGGAAAGTTGTGGAGAAGGTGGTGGTGACTCAGCTTCTGCAGCTCCTGGATGAAACAGACCATCTAGATCCTTACCAGTCGGACTTCAGGCGCGGCTACAGTACAGAAACTGCCTTGGTCGCCCTGATGGATGATCTCTGGCGGGCCCGGGATGGAGGAAACTCCTCCATCCTGGTGCTACTTGACCTCTCAGCGGCTTTCGATACCATCGACCATGGTATCCTTCTGCATCGGCTCGGCGAGTTGGGAGTGGGAGGCACCGTTTTACGGTGGTTCTCCTCTTATCTCGCCGATCGGATGCAGTCGGTGTTGGCAGGAGGGCAGAGATCGTCCCCTAGGCCCCTATCATGTGGGGTGCCTCAGGGGTCGGTTCTCTCGCCCATCCTGTTTAATATCTACATGAAACCGTTGGGTGAGATCATTCGCAGACATGGGGTGTGTTTCCAGCAGTACGCTGACGACACCCAGCTGTACATCACCACCCCGTCTGACTTCAGGGAGGCAGTTGATGTAATGTGCCGTTGCCTGGACGACGTTAAGATCTGGATGGGGAGGAACAGACTCAGACTCAATCCCGACAAGACTGAGTGGCTGTGGATATTGCCTCCTAAGGACCATGACAACTACCCCTCCTTGGTCTTTGAGGGTGTGAAACTGACTCCCTCAGACCAGGTCCGCAACTTGGGGGTCCTCCTAGATCCACAGCTAAAATTGGACCACCATCTTTCTGCTGTGGCTAGGGGGGCCTTTGCACAGGTCCGCCTAGTGCACCAGTTGCGGCCATACTTGGAGAAGGAGGTTCTACTCACGGTCACTCATGCCCTTGTCACCTCGCGTTTGGACTACTGCAATGCGCTCTACATGGGGCTACCCTTGAAGAGTATCCGGAGACTTCAGCTGGTGCAAAATGCGGCTGCGCGTGCTGTGGTGGGTGTGCCAAGGTACACCCACGTGACACCAATACTCCGCCAGCTGCATTGGTTGCCCATCGGTCTCCGGGTCCAATTCAAGGTGTTGATCACCATCTTTAAAGCCCTTCATGGCTTAGGACCAGGATATCTTCGGGACCGCATTCTGCCTCATACTTCCCTCCGACCGGTTAGGGCCCACAGAGTTGGCCTCCTCCAGGTCCCGTCGGCCAAGCAATGCCGGCTGGCGGGCCCTAGGGGGAGAGCCTTCTCTGTGGCCAGCCCCGTGCTCTGGAACCAACTACCCCCAGAGACCCGGACCATCCCCACTCTGCTGGCCTTCCGAAAAGCCGTTAAAACATGGCTTTTCCTGCAGGTGGGGGGGATAGCTTAATCCATCCGAGATCACCCCCCAAGTATATATGATGTTGAATGGATGTTGTTGTTTTAATACCGTTTTTAAAAATTTGTACTCGTTTTTTAATTATATGTATTTTGATTATTCTTGTATTTTTCCCTGTTGTACGCCGCCCTGAGTCCTTCGGGAGTTGGGCGGCATATAAGAATAACAAAATAAATAAATAAATAAATAAATAAATAAAATAATTTTTTACAAATTTTTAATGTCTGGTGTCCCCTCTCAGCAAAGCAGGAGGCAGAGGACGATGCTGCTGTGTGTGGAAGCGTGGAGGAGAAAGTTTGCAGGAAGCAGTTTCTGTTCTGACCCAGCTTCCTGATAAAAGACCACAGCACAAACAGCATCCTTACAAACCTCTTTTTAATAGTAACGGCTGCTAATTGTCTTACTTAGCAGTCATCCTAAGTTCAAAATAAAGGATAAACAAGTCTTTTCTGTGCAAAGGCTGTTAATTAGTCTCCTTAACAGTTGGCAATAGTCCAAGCAAAAGAACACAATTCTGATGAAAAGTCTTTCAGATAACAGCAGATAACCCACACGAACCTTGCTCTTCTTTGGCAAACGGCCCAGGAACAATTTGCAGGCAAATTTGACGATTTCAAACGGGAGCAAAACAGAGGCTTGAATTCAAAGACAAGGACTAGAAATGAACAAAGTTGCTTCCTGCAAATTCCTCATTCGTTTTCATCACTTAAATAGGCTATCGGAGTGGCCAATTATACCCAAGCCTTACTCCCAAGTAGTCCTCCTCTGGAACCATTCCTGCCTTTTGGCAGCTCTGCGCATGCACGCATTGAGAACAGGCTCCTCTTGTTCTTCTTCACTCATGTCAGCCTCTGGAGGTTCTGAAGGCCCTGGCTGAATCCCTGCCTCTGGCACCAAGCCTTCTCCAGACTCCAGGCCTGGCCCAGGTGCCTCCCCAGCCTCCTCGCTGTCCGACTCTGTTGCCAGCTGCACAGGCCGCTGGCGGACCACAACAGTTTCCTCCGAGTCCAACTTCTGCCTTGACAGATCTCTAGAGCGCAAGAGGAGGAGGCAGGGGAGCAGCACTCCCCTGTCCTGCACCAGGGAGGTTGGTCCTTCTCGAAAGGGAATCCTTGTTTCCAATTGTGTGTGGTAAGGATGCTGGCTTTTTGGGCAGACTTCCCTCACACAGCACTCCCGCCACCCCCTCCTCCTCTCCAGAGATTTGTCGAGGCAGAAGTTGAACTCGGAGGAAACTGCTTCATGCAAACTCTCTTGTCTGCGCTTCCACACGCAACAGCGTCATCCTCCACCGCCTGTGGGGGGCCAGGCAAGGCTGGAAGGGGGAATCCGGAGGTCTCCAGTGGAGGAAGGTGAGACCAGGGCGAGTGCCAAACCTCGTCCACCAGAGGAGCCTCGCGGTCGCTCTGAGGCCATGTGGAGGACCGCCAGATGGTAGCGCGGTCTGCCCGGAGCCCTGGACAGTGGAGGGCAAGCACCCAACCCTGCCCTCGAGCTCCCAGGGCACCAGAACCCCACAGCCCAGCCCAGCTTCCTGAAGGGGGCACCTGGCCGCACTTACCTCCTCCTCAAGGCTGCTACTGTGCTTGCTCTCCTTGGCCAGGTTGCTCATGGTGGGTGCGGGAGGGCAAAGTGCATGGGTCAGAGGGAGGCCCATTCCCTCTCCATGCTTTGTAAGTAAAGCATCCTCAGCAATAGGATGGGAGACCACCAGGAGAGGCCAGGAGGAGGGGGCAAGGGGATGGAAAGGGCAGCAGGGCTGCTGGTGGCCAAGTGCTATGGCAGGACTTCCCTCAGAGCCTCCCTACATCTCATTCCGATCTTCCTTCCCTCCCTTCCTTCCTTCCTTCCCTTCCCTTCCCTTCCTTCCTTCTCATTCCCATCTCCTTCCGGCCTTCCTTCCTTCCTTCCTCCCTCTCTCCCTCCTTCCCTGCCTCCCTCCTTCTCATTCCCATCTCCTTCCTTCCTCGCTCCCCCTCCTTCCTTTCCTGCCTCCCTCCTTCTCATTCCCATCTCCTTCCTTCCTTCCTGTTGTGACTTGCCCGTGTCCCGCGCAGATGATGGAGGACCCGGAGGACGTGGAGCCACTCATGTCGCAGCAGTACCACCCCATGTACCTGGCACCTGAGTCTGCCAGCGATGAAGACTCAGTGCCAGAGGAGGGAGACCAGCCAGGACCTTCTGCACCTGCTCAGCAAAGTGAGTCGTCAGAGGAAGAGGAGCCTCTGCTGGATGCTAGGGCTCGTAGAGCAGCCAGCAGACAGGATTGGCTTAGCAAACGGAGGTCTCCTCGGAGGTAGCATTGAGGGCTAATTGGGCCACGCCCTCAGTGCCTATTTAAGTCCGGTGCAGTCAGAGAGCCGTGCTGAAAACAACACCAGTGTTTCTCGAGCACCATCGGAGATTCTTGTAATCAAAGTTCTTGTGTTTGGAAGCTAACATCATCTGTCTGGGACGCCAGCCAGCTCAAGTAAGACATTGAGATAAGGAAAGCTAATTGCTTCTGTATTTGAACTTAACCCACGAAGAGCCCCAAGAACATTTGAGACTCTGCTCTTTGCATCTGTTCTGGACATTATATCTTTGTGCCTTTACTAAGAAGCTTTATTAGTAAAGAGATACTTTTATTTGTTTATTACAAACGGTTGTGTGTGTGTTTCTGGTTGGGTTGCGGTGCTGGGACACAACACTTCCTTCCTTCCCATCTCCTTCCTTCCTTGCTCCCTCCCTCCGCACCCAGGAAGGGACGAGGGGAGGGGGAGAGGGTGGCAGCGCTGATGGTGGCTGTCGCTTTCCCACGCGGGGGCCGGAGGCAAGGCGGGGGGCCATCCTGGTGAAAGGGAAGCGCTCTTGGGCTGCAGGGCCATGGAGTCGACGGAGGCATTGGTGGTGGGCACAGAGCTGCTGCTGGGGCTCTAGGCACTGATCTACAACAACTTTGTGGTGGCCACCCAGGCCGGAACGTGCAGGCTGAACGTGTTCTGGCACAGGTGGCCACCACAAAGTTTTTGTTTGTTTATTTATTTATTTATTTATTTAGTGAGATTTATATACTGCCTCACAGTGCAAGCACTCTCTAAGCGGTTTACACCAGTAAGCAATGTATTTTTATATTGCCCCCAACAATCTGGGTCCTCATTTTACCTACCTCGGAAGGATGGAAGGCTGAGTCAACCTTGAGCCGGTGAGATTTGAACCGCTGACCTGCGGATCAGTGTCAGCTAAAGTGGCCTGCAGTACCTGCCTCTAACCGCTGCGCCACCTTGGCTCATTGTTGCCACAGCAACAGCGCTGCGCCCGCCACCAGCTTTTTGCCACCTCCCAAGAGTGCTTCCCTTTCACCGGGACGCCAGACCCTGTGTGCTCGCAGCGCGCTTGCTGTCTCCTCTGTGCGCACCCAGGGGGAGCACCCTGCGGGGGTGGGCCAGGCCCAAGGCGGCATTGGCCAGCCCCTCGCTTTCTCCAGGGAGGCCCCATGGGCCAGCTCTAACCACATCATGGGCCAGATGTGAACCACGGGCCTTGAGTTTGACATGTCTGGTCTAGAGGCAACTCTAGCCACTCTGAAACTCAATGAACAAAGCGAGAATCCCCAACCTAAACAAGAAGACTACACCAAAATAAAACACAATAGGGAGCAAACAGCTTCTAAAAAAAATGACCCCATATATGAACAAAAAGAAGAAAACCAATACACCCAAATTGAATACAATAGGGAACAAACAGCTTCTGAAAAAAATGACCCTATATATGTACCTAAAGAGGAAAACTAATGGAAACACCTCACTTTTACAAGAAAAAAGCAATCAAGAGCAAAGCCCCTACTATCTACCCTAGCCCACTCCAGTGAAGCCCCTCTGGAACTGAACAATCGCTTTCATAGCCTCCCCCTGGAAGAAAATATGCAGACACTCATAAAAGAGCATTCATCAATAGTTTCTAAAAAGGAGAAACAACCTAGCATTCCTGTGACAGAAAGAATAGTATCCCAGACTTCCCTAGGGAAAAAAAGGTGAATATTGGTGATAGGAGATTCAATTCTTAGGGGAACAGAATCTATAGTCTGCAGACCAGGTAGTATGCCTAGGTTGGTATATTGTTGCCCTGGAGCAAAAATCAAAGATGTAACTGAGAATCTTACTAAAATATTCAATCCCACAGATTACTACCCCTTTCTTTTCCTACACATGGGGACCAATGACATAACAATGAATCTGAAAGCAATAACGAGATTACGAACAGCTAGGGAAGAAAGTTAAAGAATTAGGAGCTCAAGTGGTGTTTTCATCTATACTTCCAACAAAAGGCCAACATCCAATGACGGAGCAACGAATTTTAGAAACGAACCACTGGCTTAAAATCTAGTGTCCTCAAGACAACGTCAGTTTCCTAGACAATGGTCTGCATTACCTACATGAAGGGCTACTGGCAAGGGATGGGCTGCACCTCACAAGAACTGGAAACAATATATTCGGAAAACAACTGGCTCATCTTATCAGAAGGGCTTTAAAGTAAAATTGAAGGGGGAGGGGGCCAATCTTCAAGACCTTTAGAACCTAATTCCGAGAAAAAACCACTAGATAACCAATCATATAAGGAGGTAGGGAGTAAAGGAAAAAAGAAAAAACACAATGAAGTAGAGAGTGAGAGAAAGGATGGAAAACCCAGTTACAAAGTAGAAGATGTAAGGAACATACCCAAGACCCATAAAGGACTCAAATGCCTATACACGAACGCTCAAAGTTTAGGCAACAAACAGGGTGAAGTTGAAGTATTAGTACATGAAGGCAGATATGATATAGGTGCCATTACTGAAACTTGGTGTGATTAAACTCATGACTGGAATATACTGATGGAAGTGAAGCAGGACGTAAAATAAAGCAAAGTCATTATCTGAAACAATAGGCTATAAACGGGGTTGGACTAGATGATCTGTAAGGGACCCTTTCTAGCACTAACATTAAAGAAGTAAAAAGGTCCTTTGCTCTGGAAAAACACAAAGAGGAAGTTGTTAGGCTTTCCTAAGATTCGGCCGGCCACAGGCTGACCACAAACAGACACAGGAAACATGGAGAAACTTAAAGGTGTTAACATAAAACTTATGGAGAAACAAGCATACGTGTCAAAATGAAAGAGGTGTAACTCCTTATTACGGTAAAAGGCTGATCTATAATGTAAAGCCAACCCCTTATGTCTTTTGTAACTGTGGAAAAAGAGTTTAAATATCTTGCTTTTCTGATAGAAAATCGTTCAGTTCAGAATTTCAAAATGTCTGAACGTTATCTGTACAGATAATAAAAGGCTTATCTTACTCCTCACTGGCTGGTATCACTTCCTGTTCTGCAACAGAAGGATACAAACTATTCAAAAGAAACAGACCTAACGAAAGAGGAGGTGGAGTTGCATTGCATATAAAAGATCACTACATCTCTACAGAAATACACAAAACCAAGGACTAAAACCTCCTAGAATCCATATGGGTCAATATAAAAGGGGGGAAATGACATTGCTATAGGCGTATACTACAGGCCACCCAACCAAGCAGAAGAAATAGATGAACTCTTTGCTAATTGTTAGCGGAGAAATCACTTCTCCGGAGGTCGATGGATCGTCGCTTCCCTTTTGAAAACATACTTACTTATAAAATAAAACCCGAGATTCAAATCTAATTAACAAAATATTTATTTCAGTAGAAAAGTAATAAAAGATCCTTATTAGACTACATCTTATCGGCTAAGGAAATAAATCAGTTCTACCTTGGTAGAAATGGCGGAGAGAAAGGAAGGAGTTGACCTCTGGAATGCAGACATGCGTAATAGAATATATCATACGTCTGCTTGACCATAAATATAAGAAAACAGTAGAAAACATAGAGATGCACAACTGGCAATATTTCACATCGTGACACCTCTTCTTTGTCAGTTGGGCTAATATAATGTGTCACTCAACACACAGTAAATATCTGAGGTAATCATGCTGAGCAATAGGTAATGGTTTGTTCAGAATGTCAGCTATCTGATATTTTGTTGGCACATATTCTAACTTTATGAGACCTTGTCTTACTGACTCTCTAACATTCTTGTAACGTATGTCAATGTGTCTGGACCTTGAACCTGTGAAGTGAGTCCTGGAAATGTAAACTACTGATTGATTGTCTTCCATCACAGTGATCGGTTTTTCCGGCTTTGTCCAGATATCTGTAACTAAGGCATCGAACCAGGTTAAAAAGTTACACGCATCGGACACACATGCATACTCTGCTTCAGTTGATGAGCAGGAAATAAAACTTTGTTTTCTTACGTTCCAGTAAACTGGACATCCATTCAGGAACACTATGTAACCTGATGTGCTTTTTCTTGACTCCTTATCACTTGCCCAATCTGCATCTGTATAACAATACATGTCAGCAAAATCTGTATGTTCTGGTTCTAGCTTCAATTTGAAGTGTTTTGTGTGTATCAAGTATCTCAGTAACTTCTTAATACATGACCAGTGAAACTCTGTTGCTTTGCCTACATGTCTTGAAAGTAAATTAACACTAAGTGCTATGTCTGGTCTAGTCCATCCACTAATGTAAAGTAGTGAACCAATTACTGAGCGATAAAGTGTTTGATCCTTGAACTCAGGACTATGTGTATCTTTCAAATTGTGAAAATCAGTTTGCATAGGTGTTTGTGTAGGTGTTGCATCTGTCATGTTGCATTGATGCAAAAGTTGATCTATCTTAGCTTCTTGTGAAAGGCTAAACCCCTTCTGTGTCTTTTCAATGTGAACTCCTAAATATTCATTGATGTGTCCTAATGATTTCAATGTGAAGTATTTCTGCAAACCTTTAACAAAATTCTCACTCATGTGTTTGTTTGGACCAATGTAAACAATGTCATCAACATAAACAAGAACAATTTCATTAATATTTCCATACCTTTCTGTGAACACGCATTCATCAGTGTCAGACTTAATAAAGCCCATTAAATTTAGTTTGTCTTTTAGTCATGTGTACCACATCAGACCTGATTGTTTCAGACCATAGATACTTTTGTTTAGGAACCAGGTGTCCCCTTCTCGGTCCCAGAAGCCGGGAGCGGACCTGACGTAGATTTCTTCATCTAGAGCAGCATGTAGATAAGCTGTTTCAACATCAAATTGGAAAACTTCAAGTCCAAGGATAGAAGCAGTGGTTAGAGCAATTTTCACACTTTCAGTTCGCACTGTAGGTGAGTAAGTGTTTGTGTAATCTTCAGGATAGCTTTGTGCGAAACCTTGTGCGACAAGTCTTGCTTTGTATAATAATTCACCATCTGGTTTTTGTTTGATTCTGTAGACCCATCTTGTGCCAATGACTTTTTTGTGTGTTGGAGGTGTTGCAGGTGTGTATACTTTGAGTTTCTGCAAACTATCCATCTCAACTTGCATGGCTTCATACCATTTTTGTTGTTCATCTTCAGAAAGATATTTAATTTGTGAAAAGTTCTCCGGTGGGAGTGTAACATTACAGATCAATGGCGATGTTGTGTTTGTCAATTGCATTGTGTATCTCTTTGGTGGAATACCTTTTGTAGTTCTCTTGGAACGTCTCGGGACGATTGTCCAGTTGTCTTTCTTGTTGTCCACATCTCCATCAGCGTCGCTAGCTTCAGCATCCACGGCGTTGTAGGATGGGATATCAGGTGATGAACGTTGGTCATCTGGTTGCACTGTATCAACAATTTCAGTTCTAGGGAAATAAACTCCAGGGTCATTAGAATGTATCCTGGACCAATCTGTATCTTCTTCAAAATTAGCTGAATTAGAAATTGTTATCGTATTGTGAGAGTCAATGAATCTTCCCCATTTAGAATTGCTATCAACACCCATATATCTCAGTCTTTTTGCTACTGGGCCACCTTTTCTTCTTTGGGCCAATGGAATGTTGACCATGGCATATGAACCAAAAATGTGTAAGTGTCTAAGATCTGGCTGGCGGCCATATAACATGTAGAAGGGTGTTTGGTCAATGACACTGCTCCATGTGCAATTGACAATGTAATTTGCATACTGAACTGCTTCACCCCAAAATGAGTGTTTGAGATTGGCATCTTCTAGGAGGCAGCGCATCATGGTTTGGAGGACCCCCTGTCTTCTCTCTGCCACTCCGTTGTGAGCCGGCGTAAATGGGGCAGATGTTTGGTGTAGTATACCGTTTCATCGCATCCAATCCTGGAAACGCTGAGACGTGAACTCGGCACCACGATCACTCTGGATTCTCCGGATCCTCACTCCGTGTTGATTGTAGATTTGAACTGCAAAATCTCTAAAGGTCTGAAAGGCTTCAGATTTTTCTTTCATAAGAAAGACATAACCATATCTAGAATGATTATCAACAATAGTTAAGAAATACTTTTTACCGCCAATAGTTGGACCATAAGGTCCCACAATATCAGTATGAACCAAACCAAAAATGTGTGTTGACTTACGTGTAGCATGTTTTGGAACGGCTGCTGCCCTCGATTTTGCCTTTTTGCAAACAGCACAATCTAGATGTACCTTACATCCTTTGAAATTCAAACCTTGTGTGAAAAATGGCATTTTTTTAAGGACCTCAAAACTGGGATGGCCTAATCTTCTGTGCCATCTCTGAATACACCTGTCATGTAAACGAAAACCTGTAAGTGGGGTTGCAGCATTAACATTAACATGAGGAACCTTAGGTTTGATTACCTGTTGCTTTGTGGCTTTAGGAGCCTTTGGAGTATTCACAGGATCTCTCTCTGGGGTGTCTCTCTCTGGGCCTGTGATATTCTCTATTGAGATTTTTATACTTGCCTGAATTTGAGGTTCTGTCTTTGGCCTCAAATAGTAGACCTGACCAATCACAATTGTGTCAGCAACAATATGACCATCTTTAAAAATATAACTGGCGTTACCTAAATGAAGGACATAAAAATGCAAAACAGCAGATAAATGATTCTGACTAAGCAAATTACAATTAGCTGTAGGAATATAATAAACATCAGGTACGAGGGTACCTAACTCTTCAATAAAAACAGTCCCTTTTCCTTCAACTTTGAAAGGGTGGCCACCAAATGCATACAGTTCACGATATTCTGGTTCAGGCTCATGTAGCTCTTTGAAAAGTTCTTTTCTGTAAGTAATGTGAACAGCCACTCCACTATCAAGAGTCCACAAAAGAGAGCGGTCATATTTCTTTGGCTGTGTATCATTGGTGATTGCTAGCATGGTGTATGGAGGTGGGAAATCATGCCTCGGACCGGGTCGGCGCTGTCCTCTGCCTCTGCTGCCTCTCGGTGCTTTTCCTCTGGGCTGCTACTGGTCCCTATAATCTTTTCCTCTGGACTGGACAGGAACTTGAGTGTGTTGCAATTGAAGACAATCTCTGCTTGTATGACCCACATGGTCGCAATATTGGCATCTTAGTACCTTTTGTGGAGGATTCTGGATTATGTCAAAAGTGCCCTCATGACGAAGCAAAGTAGTTATATCAGTGACCCAGGCTTTGTAGTTCTGTCCCGATTGCTTTAATTTTGCGTTGCCAACCAATGGAACAATTTGTGACTGTTGGGCGACTATTGGAGCCTGCACTGGTGCGGCCTGTGAAATCACTTGTGGCAAGGCTTGGGCCTGAGCAGGCGGAGCTGCCTGGATTGGCTGTTGCTGAGGGGCAGCAATAGGTGGTGGCGCTGGAGCAGGCAAAAGTTGGGCTGCCACAGCTGGTGGTGGCCCTGGAGTAGGCACAGGTTGGGCCCCTGGTGCTGGAGTAGGAGGTGGTCCAGCTTGTGGTGGATGCACAATTTGTGCTTGCATATGTTGGGCAGGCAGGACAATTTGTGCCTGTAAAGGTTGTGCAGCTAATGAAGGATGCTGCATTAATGCATCTAGTCTCATTTGATTCATTCTGTTCTGGGCTTGTAAAATTTCTAATTGTTTATTCAAATTTTCATTTTGTTTATACAAGAATCCACTCTGTTTATGCAAAATTTCATTTTGTTCCTGAAGTACTTGGAGAAATGCAAAGTCCTTTTCATCAAAAAATTTCTGCCCATGTGATTGTGGCCAGGGCATCTGGCCATAAGTTAAATTTATTTCTCTTTCAGCACTTGTCTGCCCTATGGAAGACGTTCGTGGGCTGGCAATTTGCTGCCTATAAAAGGATGCCACCTCATCTTGTGGGGCATTAGAGATTTTTGGAATAGCTCCCAAACATGTAGAATTTCCCCCAGGGAGAAAAGGGGTGCCTTTAACATAGTGGACTGACCTTTGAAAAAGTTCTTCTCCAGCTTTTATTTCTGCTTGGGCTTCTAAAATCATTTTTTTCGGTCTCTGTCTGTTTTCCAGCAGCGGCAGCATGTGTAGGAGTCATTTGCACAAGTAACTTGGAAATTCCTTATCTCCGTTCGACATGGCTGGTCATAAATCTCTCTAATTAGCTAACTATCCTAAAACGCAATAAAACTTCAAAGGAAGCCATAAAGAACCAACTCTGATACCATATTAGCGGAGAAATCACTTCTCCGGAGGTCGATGGATCGTCGCTTCGTTTTTGAAAACATACTTACTTATAAAATAAAACCCGAGATTCAAATCTAATTAACAAAATATTTATTTCAGTAGAAAAGTAATAAAAGATCCTTATTAGACTACATCTTATCGGCTAAGGAAATAAATCAGTTCTACCTTGGTAGAAATGGCAGAGAGAAAGGAAGGAGTTGACCTCTGGAATGCAGACATGCGTAATAGAATATATCATATGTCTGCTTGACCATAAATATAAGAAAACAGTAGAAAACATCGAGATGCACAACTGGCAATATTTCACATCGTGACACTAATCAATTAATAAATGTATGTAGGAAACATACCACAGTAGTAATGGGAGACTTTAAGTACCCTGATATCAACTGGGAGACAAACTCGGCAGCAAGTGGGAGATCGAACAGATTCCTAAACAATTTAGCTGACAACTTTGTCATCCAAAAGATAGAAGAGGGAACTAGAGGAAAAACTATACTGGACCTAATTCTTACTGATAGAGAAGAAGTGATAGAAGGAGTTGAAGTTGCCGGAACCTTGGGTGAGAGTGACCACGTCATACTGGAATTCAATATAATGCAAACAGAAGCAATAGAATATAATCCAACCAGTGTCTTAACTCAAGAAGCATGGGAAACACTGAAAAATATGATAATAAAAGCCCAGTCCAACACAATATCACTAAAAAAGAAAAATTCCAAGAAGAAACCAGCATGGTAGCACAAAGATCTCTTTGATAAACTGAAAGACAAAAAGGGTAAGTACAAAAAATGGAAAGAGGGACACATAAGTAAGGGACAATATCAGCAGATAGCCCGAATCTGCAAAGATGAAGTCAGGAAAGCAAAGCCTCAGAATGAACAAAGACTTGCAACAAAAGTCAAAGATAATTTAAAAAGTTCCTTTCAACATATAAATAGATAGAAAATCGTTCAGTTCAGAATTTCAAAATGTCTGAACCTTATCTGTACAGATAATAAAAGGCTTATCTTACTCCTCTCTGGCTGATATCACTTCCTGTTCTGCAACAATTATGGCAACCACGAAGGGACAGGAAATAGATCCCAGTGGGATTTTTCCTTGAGGATCGGAACGGGCCGACGGACCTAGGCGAGGTCATCACGTTGACCCTTCAAGGTGCCAACAGATGTATTATCTGGAAGGAAACTGATGACATCGCAAAGGTGCTGTGGACAACCGACCGAATCCAAGAACCTGACCAGGAGTTAAGATAAGATTCTTATAAGATAAGATTCTTCCCCCAGCCTTTAAAGGTTGCGGTGTTGAGGCCCCTCCTTAAGAAGCCATCCCTGGACCCAACTGACCTTAAAAACTATCGACCAGTCTCCAACCTCCCCTTCATGGGAAAGGTGGTGGAGAAAGTGGTGGCGCTGCAACTCCAACGGCTCTTGGATGAAACGGAGTATCTTGACCCTTTTCAGTCAGGTTTCAGGCCCGGTCACAGCACAGAAACTGCCTTGGTCATGCTGATGGATGATCTCTGGCGAGTCTGAGATGGAGGTTGCTCCTCCATCTTGGTGCTACTTGACCTCTCAGCGGCTTTCGATACCATTGACCATGGTATCCTTCTGCGACAGCTCAGGGAGATGGGAGTGGGAGGCACCGTTCTACGGTGGTTCTCCTCTTATCTCTCTGACCGGTCGCAGTCGGTTTTGGCTGGGGGACAGAGGTCGACCCTGAGACCCCTCATATGTGGGGTTCCTCAGGGGTCGATTCTTTTCCCTATGCTCTTTAATATCTACATGAAACCGTTGGGTGAGATCATCCGTAGGCATGGGGTGAGGTTCCAACAGTACGCTGACGATACTCAGCTGTACATGTCCACCCCATGCCAATTCAGTGAGGCAGTTGATGTGATGTGCCAGTGTCTGGACGCTGTAAGGGTCTGGATGGGGGTTAACAGGCTCAAACTCAATCCGGAGAAGACCGAGTGGCTTTGGATGCTTCATCCCAAGGACTTTGACATCTGTCCCTCCTTGGTTCTGGGGGGGGGGGATTTGATCCCCTCAGAACGAGCTCGCACCTTGGGGGTCCTTCTGGATCCACAGCTAAAATTGGACCAACATCTAACAGCTGTGGCCAGAGGGACCTTTGCACAAGTTCGTCTTGTGCACCAGTTGCGTCCTTTCTTGGACCAGGAGGCACTACTTACAGTCACTCATGCCCTTGTTACCTCACATCTTGACTATTGCAACGCACTCTACATGGGGCTACCCTTGAAGAACGTTCGGAGACTGCAGCTAGTGCAGAATGTGGCGGCGCATGTGGTGATGGGTGTCCCTAGATACAGCCATGTGACACCCATCCTTCACGAACTGCACTGGTTGCCTATAGGTCTCCAAGCGCAATTCAAGGTGTTGGTGATTACCTTTAAAGCCCTACATGGCTTAGGACCAGTTTACCTCCGAGACCGCCTTCTCTAACATACCTCCCTAAGACTGATTAGAGCCCACAGAGTTGGTCTGCTGGTGGTCCCATCAGCCAATGTCGGCTGGCGGGCCCACGAACGAGG
Organism: Diadophis punctatus similis; assembly: GCA_023053685.1. Taxonomy (NCBI): domain Eukaryota; kingdom Metazoa; phylum Chordata; class Lepidosauria; order Squamata; family Dipsadidae; genus Diadophis; species Diadophis punctatus. Next base: position 423,505 of record JALIGW010000097.1, read on the forward strand.
GCCTTCTCTGTGGCAGCACCGGCTCTCTGGAATACACTACCCCCCGAGATCCGCATTATTCCCACCCTGCCAGCCTTCAGAAAAGCAGTAAAAACATGGCTTTGTCGACAGGCCTGGGGCCAATGATTTTAATACAACACCGATCACTCTTGGCCCCATGAATGATTTATTGTATGGGTTTTTAAATTGTGGTTTTTAATGTTTTTAAATGTTTTAATATCTATTGTTTTTAATGCTTTTTATATTTGTTGTTGCATGTGAATTTTTACTGTTGTGAGCCGCCCACAGTCTTTGTGGAGTGGGCGGCATACAAATGCAACTAATAAATAAATAAATAAATAAATAAGTGGGAGAGGGCATGGCCAAAGTCGCGACGCTATGGAGTTTCCCCGCGCTCTGCGGGGAAGCCCCGAATCCGCCCTGTCCGGGAACCTGGTCTGGACAGGACCAGGTCAGAAACCACCCTGAAGGGGTGGTGAAGAAGAGGGCACTTGCTGGCGGACTGGGAGGGGGCTGCAAAGCCCCCAGGGAGCCAGTTTTTCTCTCGACGGGCGGCGACCGGAAGACTGCTCTTAAATGCCGTCCTAGTCGCAGCGGTCACATCGAAATGATTCTTTTGAAGCTGATTGGAGTCATCTGGGAGGAGAAATTTAAAGCAATGTACTGGAGAGTATGGAGAAGAAAAGAAGTTGGTGAGTGATTTTGCCTGAAAAGACCTTAAGGAAGCAATTTAAATACATTAAGGGAACAAAAGGACCGGAAATTAAGCAGCGGCTGCTTAGCTAATGGAGACTATGGAGTGGGGAAGTTTCTTTTTTTGAATGGAATATAACTAAAGCCCAATATTGAAGACAGGATTGTTTTTCAAGATTTGGGAATTTGAAGGAGGATAATCTATATACTGGAAATGATTTATAATTATTTATAAAACGGAAGAATGGAATAACAATTTTTAAAAAAAGGCAGAGCTGAGAACTGAGATGGGAAGAGCCATCTACTGGATGGATAAAATTACTGCAATGTTGGAATATTACCAGGGATGTTTTTAACAGCTGTGGACTTTGAATAGAGCAGCTGTTATTGTATAAAAGATAACATTTGGATTGAGACGGAGAACAAAAAACTGGACTGAAATTTTTAACAACAAATAAAGGAGTGGAAAGACTGTTTGGATTACTTGGATAAGACTGAACTTGAACAAAGATTGATAATAAAGGAGCAGAAGGACTTGGCTTTTTAACTACAAAATGGAAATTTACAATTGAAAAAGGCTGTGGATTACATTTCTTTTAGCAGCTGGATGGACTGTAAAATTAATAATTTGTGACTCTGAAATATGAAGATAAATGATGATGAAAAGGGAAATAACATTGAAAATGCAATGCTGACTAATGATTATGTTAATGATAAATATTCCACTGGGTTTAACAGTGAAAATAGAGATAAAGATAACAGTTACAATGATAATAGAGATGATGATATTAAGAATAACTATGTCCATATTGATGATAAGGATTTTGAGATACATAAAATGGAAAAAAGAATGGAGAAAAGTAGATATATGCAGAAATTAAATTTAAGAGGGAGTAAAAGAGCGTGGGGAAAGAGAACTTATTGGTATAAAATCAAAAGACAGAGGGAAGAGAATTTAATCAGATGGGGTGGAGGAAATATATATTGTCACGATGTGAATATTGTCAGTTTGTGCATCTCTATGTTTTCTACTGTTTCTTGTATTTATGGTCAAGCAGACATGTGATATGTTCTACTACGCATGCCTGCATTCCAGGAGTCAACTCCCTCCTTCTCTTCCTCCATTTCTGCCGAAGGCAGACATGCCTTTTTTCATTAGCCGATAAGATGTAGTTTATTAAGGAATTCTTTTTATTACTTTTCTACTGAAATAAATATTTTGTTAATTAGATTTGAATCTCGGTTTTATTTTCTAATGAGAATGACTTCAAAAAGAAGCAAAGATCCATCGACCTCCACGGGGGATTGCCCCCTCTTAACATGGTAGCAGAGGATGGTTGTAAAATGTATAGCTTCTTTTGAAGGTCTCCTTGCGTTTTAGGATAGTTAGCTAATTAGAGTGATTTATGACCAGCCATGTCCTCCACGAACGGAGATAAAGCATTACAGCTGGAAGCAACTAAAAAGTGCACTGCAGAAAGTTTTTCTCTGCATGAAGAAGCCTCACCAACTCTTTTTGGAACGCAAACGGAAGATATTGCTGGGGCATCTTCACAAGCAGAACAGGATTTATCTACAGAGGTTAGTAAAAGTTACCCAACCACATCATTTGCCCCTGGGGGAGATTCAACACACTTAGGAGCTATTCCAAAAATCTCTCAAGCTAATGCCCCCCAAGATGAGGAGGCATCCTTCTATAGGCAGCAAATTGCCAGCCCACAAACGTCTTCCATAGGGCAGACAAGTGCTGAAAGAGAAATAAATTTAACTTATGGCCAGACGCTGCAGAGGCAGCAGGAGCAGATAAATCTTTTGCAAAGAGAATTACACGAGACTAGATTGCATGCATTCTTTCGTGCTGAAAAGCAAGATGTCCGCCCGCCTTCAGGCATTCCAGAGAGGGGCCATGATCCCTCCACCTTCCCTTCTTTAAACAACTTAGAACAACACCCTTGGATGGGCGCGTCACAATTACGTGGGCAGAATTTTTTTGATGAAAGAGACTATGAATATGCTTATGCTGCACTGCCATCTAGTGGCAGGGATTCTTTTCTCCATGTACTTCAGGAACAAAATGAAACTTTGCATAAACACAACGAATCCTTGTATAAACAGAATGAAAGTTTGAATGAACAATTAAAAATATTGCAGGCTCAGAACAGAATGACTCAAATGAGATTAGATACATTAATGCAGCGTCCTTCATTAGCTGCACAACCTTTACAGGCACAAATTGTCCTGCCTGCCCACCCAACCTATGCAAGCACAAATTGTGCATCCACCACAAGCTGGACCACCTCCTACTCCAGCACCAGGGGCCCAACCTGTGCCTGCTCCAGGGCCACCACCAGCTGTGGCAGCCCAACTTTTGCCTGCTCCAGCGCCATCACCTATTGCTGCCCCTCAGCAACAGCCAGTCCAGGCACCTCAAGCAGCACCTCAACCTGCTCAGGCCCAAGCCTTGCCACAAGCGATTCCACAGGCCGCACCACTGCAGGCCCAAGCAATTCCACCTATTTAGACACAACAATCACAAATCGTCCCATTAGTTAGCAACGCAAAATTAAAGCAATCGGGACAAAATTACAAAGCCTGGGTCTCTGAGATAACTATTTTGCTTCGTCGTGAGGGGACATATGACATAATACAGAACCCCCCCACAAAGGCCATGGGACAAAGTTACAAGGCTCCTAGATATTAAAGCGTCCACGAGTTTACTGATGTCGATGGACACCGAAATGCAGCAAACCTTTGTTCCTGATGCAACTGCCGAAGAAATATGGACTCAATTAGAACGTTGTTTTCACCCAGTTTCAGCTGAGTCCACAAACTTACTTTTGTCACAATTTCATGGAACAAAACTTAAACCTACTGAAAATATGGGGGCACACTTAACAAAAATGAAGCGCATGAGGAAAGATCTCGCAGAACGTGGTTACCCAATGGACGATAACCAAGTGGTCAGTATTATTACCAATTCCTTGAATTACACATGGAGGGAGACCATCACACAAATTAACCAAGTTCCTCTTGCTCAAAGAACTGTTGATCATGTTTGCAGAATTTTAACAGAATATGAAGCTTATATGCAGGCCACGCCCCACTTACAACTACCACCTAGACGATCCTACGAACGAACCTACGCACCAAGAGTAATAAGATGCCAATATTGCGACCGTGTGGGCCATACAAGCAGAAATTGTATTCAATTGCAACGCACTGAAGTTCCTGTCCAGCCCAGAGGAACAGATTACAGACGCCAGTACCAGCCCAGAGGAACAGATTACAGGGACCAGTACCAGCCCAGAGGAACAGCAACCAGAGGCAGCAGAGGCAGAGGACAGCGCCGACCCGGTCCCAGGCGTGATTTCCCACCTCCATACACCATGCTAGCAATCACCAATGATACACAGCCAAAGCAATACGACCGGTCTCTTTTGTGGACTCTCGATAGTGGAGCGGCTGTTCACATTACCTACAGAAAAGAACTTTTCAAAGAGCTATATGAGCCTGAACCAGAATATCGTGAACTGTACGCATTTGGTGGCCACCCTTTCAAAGTTGAAGGAAAAGGGACTGTTTTTATTGAAGAGTTAGGTACCCTGGTACCTGATGTTTATTATATTCCTACAGCTAATTGTAATTTGCTTAGTCAGAATCATTTATCTGCTGTTTTACATTTTTATGTCCTTCATTTAGGTAACGCCAGTTATATTTTTAAAGATGGTCATATTGTTGCTGACACAATTGTGATTGGTCAGGTCTACTATTTGAGGCCAAAGGCAGAACCTCAAATTCAGGCAAGTATAAAAATCTCAATAGAGAATATCACAGGCCCAGAGAGAGATACCCCAGAGAGAGAGCCTGTGAATACTCCAAAGGCTCCAAAAGCCACAAAGCAACAGGTAATCAAACCTAAGGTTCCTCATGTTAATGTTAATGCTGCAACCTCACTTACAGGTTTTCGTTTACATGACAGGTGTATACATAGATGGCACAGAAGACTAGGGCATCCAAGCTTTGAGGTCCTTAAAAAAATGCCATTTTTCACACATTTGGATTGTGCTGTTTGCAAAAAGGCAAAATCGAGGGCAGCAGCCGTTCCAAAACATGCTACACGTAAGTCAACACGCATTTTTGATTTGGTTCATACTGATATTGTGGGCCCTTATGGTCCAACTATTGGCGGTAAAAAGTATTTCTTAACTATTGTTGATAATCATTCTAGATATGGTTATGTCTTTCTTATGAAAGAAAAATCTGAGACCTTTCAGACCTTTAGAGATTTTGCAGTTCAAATCTACAATCAACATGGAGTGAGGATCCGGAGAATTCCAGGAGTCAACTCCCTCCTTCTCTTCCTCCATTTCTGCCGAAGGCAGACGTGCCTTTTTTCATTAGCCGATAAGATGTAGTTTATTAAGGAATTCTTTTTATTACTTTTCTACTGAAATTAATATTTTGTTAATTAGATTTGAATCTCGGTTTTATTTTCTAATGAGAATGACTTCAAAAAGAAGCAAAGATCCATCGACCTCCACGGGGGATTGCCCCCCTCTTAACATATATATATATATAAATGAATTAGTTGAGAAATTAAAAGGGAATGGATGATGACATTGAAATATTATGGAAATGTTTTTTTTCTTCTTATTTAGAGCTATTATTTTATTAAGAGTTGGAATTTTTTTTCTGTCCTTTTATATATAGATTAATATTGTTCAATGAATTAAAAGATTTGATATTTTAGACAAAAATGTTAATCAATATGAGAAATATGAATGATAAATATAAATACTAGAGCTTAAAAGATATATTATGATTGTGTACTCTTTTTTTTACATATGAATTTGTTCAAATGAGAAACTTTAAAAGGGAAAATGTATTATTTTAAGAGTTGAATACTTAATTGAATAATTAAGAAAGATTTTTGATGATTAGTAAGCGAAAAAGCATATTATGATTGTGTATCATTTTTTCTTTTTTTAGGTGGAGGTAAGATGAAGTTAGCAGCATATACCTAGAAACAAAGTATTATATATAAAGACTTAGGCTACCTATTCTTCTACCTCAGTGGTTCCCAACCTTTCTAATGCCGCGACCCCTTAATATAGTTCCTCATGTTGTCGTGACCCCCAACCATAAAATTATTTTCGTTGCTACTTCTTTTCCTTCCTCCCCCCCCCCAAAAAACCTAGCTTTCTCTGGTGCTCTCTCCTTCCTTCCTTCCTTCCTTCCCTTCCCTTCCCTTCCTTTCCTTCCTCCCCTCCCCTACCCCCTCCTTCCTCCCTCCCTCCCTCCCTCCCTCCCTCCCCTCCTTTCTTCCCTGCTTCCCTCCTTCTCATTCCTATCTTGTTCCTTCCTCCGCACTCAGGAAGGGAGGAGGCGCAGGGGTGAAATTCAGCCGGTTCTATCCTGATCCTGTGAACCAGTAGGGCTGACTGCGCGAAGCCCCACCCACCCGCGCAGACGTCATGAAGTCCCTATTTTGCGATGATTTTCATGCTCTGTGCATTCACGGAAGGCTTTGCACATGTGCAGACAACGGCGCGCACACATTTGCGAACCGGTAGGGAAGGTAAGTGCATTTCACCCCTGGACGAGGGGAGAGGGAGAGATTGGCAGCGCTGCTGGTGGCCGTGCTTATTGTGGCTGTGGCTTTCCCACACGGGGCGGGGGCAGTCCCAGTGAAAGGGAAGCCACGCAGGCTGCAAGGCTGGGCCAGCGACCAGGCCATGGAGGCGCTGGTGGTGGGCGCAGCGTTGATCTATAAGTGGATGGCAGCCATTTGGCCCGGAACACGGTGAGCCTTAGATCCGCAGGGCCACCCCCTCACCCCCACCCCCTGGGCATGTGCACAGGAGGAGGCGAGTGCCCAGAGGGTTGGGGCGAGGTGGCGGGGCGGTTCCTTGCCAGCTCCAGGGTGGCCCCGCGGATCTAAGGCTGACCATGTTCCGGCCCGGATGGTTATAGATCAGGTTATAGATCAGCACCTGGCTAGCCTGGACCAGGGCTGAGGTGCTGGTCCTTCCCTGTCTCCAGGGCAGCCCTGCGGACCAGATCTAGCCACATTGCGGGCCAGATCTGGCCCGCGGGCTTTGAGTTTGACACTCCTGGTCTCCTGAACAGGGATTGGACTAGAAGACCCCCAAGGTCCCTTCTAGCTCTATTATGATTGAAAACAATTTCCAAGACATTGGATATACCATGGAACACAGTGAAGGCAGTCATCAACAGTGCTGTTACCAAGAACTGGATGTCCCTCCAAAATTGATGAAAAAACAAGTGGTCCCAGAAGCCTTTAGCAACATTAAAGGAGCTGCAGGAATTTCTAGCAAGTACTGGCTGTGTATTATATGTGACAACAATCTCCTGTATTCTTTATATGTCTGGGCTGAGGGGTAGGGTGGCAAGATGGAAGCCCTTTCTTCCAAAGAGAAACATCCAAGCCCAGCTACATTTTGTGAAAACCTACATCAAGTCTGATAAAAGCATGTGGGGAAAATGTGTTATGGTCTGATGAGACCAAGGTTGAACTTTTTGGTCATAATTCCAAAAACTGTTTGGCATAAAAACAACACTGTGCATCACCAAAAGTACACCAAACCCACGGTGATGCATGGTGGTGGCAGCATTATACTTTGGGGCTGCTTTTCTTCAGCTGGAACTGGGGCTTTAGTCAAGGTGGAGGGAATTAGGAACAGTTCGAAATATCAGTCAATTTTGGCACAAAACCTTCAGGCCTCTACTAAAATGCTGAAGATGAAGAGGAATTTCATCATTCAACATGACAATGACCCAAAGCATACCTCCAAATCACCAGAAGAAGATCAAAGTTTTGGAATGGCCCAGCCAGAGCCAGGACCTGAACCCAATTGAAAATCTGTGGGGTGACCTGAAGAGGGCTGTACACAGGAGATGCCCTTGCAATCTAACAGAAGTGGAGCTCTCTTGCAAGGAAGAGTGGGCAAAGATTCCCAAGGCAAAGTACGCCATGCTGAGAGGCTCCTACCCCAAAAGACTGAATGCTGTCATAAAATCGAAAGGTGCTTCAACAAAGTATTAGTTTAAGGGTGTGTATCTTTGTGTAGCCACATTCTATGTTTTTCCCCCTTTGAAGATCTGTTTTTTTCAATTGTACAACTTGTATGTTACATTAAAGGTGGAAAAAATTCTGAAGTGATTTATCTTGGTCTGATTTTTTAACATCTCAAAAATGTAGCATTTGAACAGGGGCATGTAGTCTTTTTATATCCACTGTAATTTGGCATGGTCATATGATGTCATGCTTTACAAGCATGTCACTTAGTAATGGAATTGCTGGTCCCAATTACCATCATTAAGTGAGGACTGCTTACATACAGTAGCTTTGAGACATGCTTGCTTGTGTTTTCCTTGTGTACTGTGTTTTAGAAATGCAAGAAGCAGCCAGGACAGTGCAGTAAAGCCTATGGGTTGACAGAATAGCCTAAAATAAGGCTGGACAAGGAAAAGGTAGCCTAGCCAGCGAATGTGTTCTGCAGTGATGGTAGACCTATTGTCAGATCCACCATCATGTCCTGCCATTCTGTTGGAAGTGGGGAGGGAAGGAGGCCTGTTGGCATTTTAGCTTGCTTGTTGCTTTTGCTGTAACTGCTTGGGATTTAGGGAGAAGGAGCATCTCCGGAGACAGAGCGAACTCTCTCCCAGCAGGTTTCAGCCTGACTCCAAGGCCGTCATGCCCTGAGGGTGAACTGTTATCTTTTCCCACCTCAGAGATTCTCAAAACAACCTTCCGCATGACATTGGCTACCGGTGGATTGATGGGGGTTGGTGGGGGTTGGGGTTGGGGAAACAAAAGAATGCTGTTTGCTTTGTGCAGGCTTTTCCAGACTTTGCCTTGTTCTCCTGCAATCACTTCTCTCTCAGTAAAAGTTCTTTTGATTCAACTGAATGGATTAAGAGTCTTACTTTCCTGAGGGACTAGCTGAGGCAGTTCCTTACACCTATAGAAAAACAGCTATAATGCAGAAATGTTTGAAAATAGTTTTGCTGCAACACTTCTAATTAAAAGAAGATATTTCAAATTCTGCACAAAAACATGAGGTTGCTTGGTGCTAAAAAGCTCTGTTGCCCCCTTCTCCTCAACATGTCCTTAAAAAGCTAAAAGAGTAATGTCTATGGAGATTCTCAGTCATCCAGGTCTAGAGATGTGAAGGCCTGGAAAAAACCCGGAAAAATTTGGGGAAAAACCGGGTTTTTCCCTTTTTTTTCCTGAAGGCTTTTTTGTTTTTTTCCAAAAAATTGGAAAAATTGAAAAATTGTGGAATATTTTATTTTAACATGATGAATAAAATATTTTAAGACAGGGTGTTCAAATATTTTCCAAATCATTTCTAAAAAATGTATGATATCAGATTATTCTAATTTCTGTGCACTGAGTGAGGACAAGCAAGTCCTAGGTAACAAACTGAACCCTCCAATGCAAGAACAGTATGCATTTCTTCCTTTAGGAGGTGCTGCTATTGTAACAAGAAAAAGGTTTCAGTTTTGCTTTTGCATGTTAGTGGGTGTCTTTGGTTTGTTCTGTCCTCTTCACTAGGCCTCAAAAGCATTGGAAGAAAATACAGAGCAACAAAAAGGACCTGAAAGTATATACTTAATTTAAAAAGGTAAGAGTTTACATTTATCTGAATCCAGAAAACTGAATCATTTAGCTACATTAGTTTATCTTTATAAACTTTTGTGTAAATAATAATTTAATTACCAGTAATCTGGTTCTTCCCCCAGTGACCCCCACACACAACCATAGATTAGTGTCTTCTTGCAAAGTAGTCATTTTTTCTTGTTTTTATTTCCTACTCCCCTCAGAAAAATGGTGAGACCAACATCTAGCATATGGAGGCATTTTCACATTACAAGTTCTTCTGAAAAGAAAAATGTGATTTGCAAATATTGTCAGATGAAATATGCATTTCCAAATGGTACCAGGATGACAAAACACATTCTTGTATGTAACAAGTGTCCTGTTGATATTAAAAAATCCTTCATGGATCGAAGTGAAGAGGACAACAATGATGACAATGCACATAGTTTTTCTCAATGTTCTCGTTCAAGAAGTCCTCTTTCTACTCCATCTATAACGTCAGGAGCAACACAAAGTGTTGTCCCATCAGCAGCATCTTCAAGTAAACAGATACTGAAGACAGCTGCATCCAAAAATTATTCACTAACTTCATTTATAGACAAGATGACACCTGAAGATCAGGAAAAAATTGATCAAGCTCTTGCAAGAGCAATATATTCTTCTGGAACGCCATTTTCAATAACTGAAAATACATACTGGCAGGAAGCTTTGAAATTATTAAGACCATCATACCAATTGCCCAGCAGACATTCTTTGAGTAAGCCTCTTTTGGAGTCAGAATATGAACGTGTAATGGAATCGGTGCAAGGAAAAATTAATGAAGCACTGTGTCTTGCACTACTTACAGATGGATGGACAAATGTGAGAGGAGAAGGAATTATAAATTTTGTTATAACACCACCTCAGCCAGTTTTTTACAAAAGCATTGAAACAGGAGAGAACAGACATACTGCAGAGTATATCAGCTGTAAAATCTGTGATGTCCTACAGAAAATTGGGAGTGGTAAAGTATTTGCTTTGCTTACTGACAATGCCAGCAATATGAAAGCAGCATGGGAAATCATAATGGAGAAGTATCCACATATTACTGCAATAGGATGTGCAGCCCATGGGCTAAACTTGCTTTCTAATGATATTATGAAGTTGGACACCCTTTAAATGGTCTATAGACGAGCAAAAGAAGTTATTAAACATGTAAAAGGTACTCATATTGTAGCTGCAGTTTTCAAGAAGAAGCAAGTTGAAAAAAATGCAAAGAATAGCATAGTTACGCTGAAGCTCTCTAGTAAAACTGGGTGGGCTGGAGTGGTGATCTCCTTTGAAAGTTTACTAAAAAAAACAAAGAAGCTCTTCAAGAAACAGTAATAGTTGAAGATCTTAAAGTACCCAGGAGTGTAAGAAACACTGTTCTTGATCAGGATGTCTTCTGGGTTCAGCTGCAAAATTCCCTGAAGATTCTAAAGCCAATTGCTGCAGCAATCACTGCATCTGAATCAGATAGTGCACTTTTGTCAGAAATTCCTTATCTAATGACCAAGATAAAAACAACTGTTTTTGAAAATCTCAGTAAATCTCCACTTACAACTATAGAAGAAAGTAAAGTGAAAGATTTTATTAAAAAAAGGGAAGAATTTTGTTGTCATCCAATTCATGCTGCTGCAAATCTGTTGGATCCAAGATTCAAAGGTGCAAACACAAGTGATGATGATAACACTGCTACTGCATTTGACTGGATCACAAAACAAGCATCACATTTAGGACTTGATGTTGGGAAGGTACTTTCAAATGTTGCAGAATATAGAACATCTTCAGGGATTTGGTCCAGGAATGCAATCTGGGATTCTGCCAAACATATTCCTCCTGCAACATGGTGGCAAGGTCTTTGCACAACACAGCCACTGACTCCTATTGCTTCTCGCCTTCTCCAGATACCTCCATCTTCTGCAGCATGTGAAAGAATCTGGTCTGTTTGGAAACACTCACACTAAGTCAAGAAATAAACTAACATGTGAAAGGGTAGAGAAGCTTGTTTCGATCCGGGCAAACCTTCAGTTTTTAGAAGTTCCTAATTGTGATGACGGACAAAAAAGAGTAGCTGCAGAAGCAGAGACGGATACTGACAATTTCAGCTCAGAAAATGATTCTGATTAAATGTCCATTGAAACTTAGTCCCACTCTCTTCTTAACACTTCCCCCATCTTCAATTCTTTTTATGAGAATAGGGTTATTTTTATTTTTATTTAATACTGTGGAGAGGAAATATGAAAAATTGTTACTTTTGGTTTTGAAAATTGTTTTGTGGAGGCTTTTTGGCTGTTCCACATAAACTAGTAAGCAGTTCAGGAAATTGTTGCTCCCTTTGTTACAATTACAAATAAATATTATAAAAAAATAAATTCTGTTTGTGATAATTGTTTGGCTACACTATATTTTTAATATGCTAGTTGTGATAATTTTATGCCAAGTCAAATTGTCCATAGTCATATTTTATGTTCCTAAAGTAACAGAATGACTTTCAATCTTAAAAAGACAAAAAAGTGCTAATGTAGCATTTTTTTCAATTTTTCCAAAAATTTCCGTTTCCCCCCCGAAAAAAAACGGAAAAAACCCGGGGTTTTTTCCGAGCTTCAAAATTTCCAGAAATTTTACATCTCTATCCAGGTCATGGTTGTCCCAAAGGTGCTTTTTCCCCCAAAGGCAACTGGACTTTGTTTTTCCTTGAAGATGTTTCACTTTCAAACCAATGGTCCTCTCTGTCTATAATGTGGACTTTGCTGTCTTCAAAAGAGTGATCTTTGTCTTTCAAATGAAGATGGACTGCTGAATCTTGTCCTGATGGCTTTGTTCTCCTATGTTGTGCCATGCATTTGTAAAGTGGTTGTTTTGTTTCACCAATGTACAGATCTGCAAGTCTCACTGCATTGTACTGCATATATCACATTGCTCAGTTTGTGTCTGGGTATTTTATCCTTGGGATGGACAAGCTTCTGCCTTAGTGTATTCTTGAAAGAGGGGTCAAATCTACATTAAGATTGAACAGCCCTCTCTCAACAGAGGGGGAGGGATACAACAACACCTGTCTCCTGTTTACAACACAGTCCTTTCAGTAGTTCCAAGAAGGTTCCACACCCATTTGCACTATTCAGGTGACCATGAAGGCACAGATAAACCTCCAAGTGGCCTCAATGACTCTCAGAGAGAGTGCTAATGACCAGATGACTGCAAGGAATATGAATCCTTCCATTCTCCACCAGTCAGACTGAAGAGAAGCTTCTTGGATGAGAAGTGAAACATCTTCAAGCAAAAACAAAGTCCATTTGCCTTTTGAAAAAAGCACCTTTGGGACCCAAAGAGTACGGTGTGAGAGGGCAGCCACTCTTCTTGCAAGAAATGTTCCTGTATTAGTTACTAGAAATCAATGTGAAAACTCCCTATGGCTTTACTGTAATTAACCCTGTATCAAATATATCAAAAGTAGACTTTAAGAGAAACCCTCCCATACTTCCACCTCTTACAATACTAGACAACACAGTATCAACAGTAGAGACCTTCAAATTTCTAGGTTCTACCATATTGCAAGATCTAAAATGGACACCTAACATCAAAAACGTCATCAAAAAAAACACAACAATGTTCTTTCTGCGCCAACTCAGAAAGCTCAAACTTCCCAAGGAGCTGCTGATACAGTTCTACAGAGGAATTATTGAGTCTGTCATCTGCACCTCTATAACTGTCTGCTTTGGTTCTGCAACCCAACAAGACAGACACAGACTTCAGAGGATAATTAGAACTGCAGAAAAAACAATTGCTACCAACCTGCCTTCCATTGAGGACCTGTATACTGCACGAGTCAAAAAGAGGGCTGTGAAAATATTTACAGACCACTCACATCCTGGACATAAACCGTTTCAACTCCTACCCTCAAAATGATGCTATAGAGCACTGCACACCAGAACAACTAGACACCAGAACAGTTTTTCCCCGAACATCATCACTCTGCTAAAGAAATAATTCCCTCAACACTGTCAAACTATTTACTAAGTCTGCACTACTATTAATCTTCTCATCGTTCCCATCACCCATCTCCTCCCACTAATGACTGTATGACTGTAACTTTGTTGCTTGTATCCTTACAATTTATATTGACTGGTTCCTAATATGATTTGATTGCTTATTTGTACCTGGACTATCATTAAGTGTTGTACCTTATGATTCTTGACAAACATATCTTTTCTTTTATGTACACTGAGAGCATATGCACCAAGACAAATTCCTTGTGTGTCCAATCACACTTGGCCAATAAAATTCTATCCTATCCTATCCTATCCTATCCTATCCTATCCTATCCTATCCTATCCTATCCTATCCTATCCTATCCTATCCTATCCTATTCTTCTTCTCTTCTCTTCTCTTCTCTTCTCTTCTATTCTATATGGGCAAACAAGGAAATTGGACTACCATTCAATCTCTGTGATAGATCCGGTTTCTCTCTCCCCCATCCCTCCTTTTGGCCCAACTTACCAGGATTGCAATCTGTGAGAAGTGAGCAAATTGAAAGAAGAACTTTAGAAATAGTTAATGCTGGACTCCAATTGTCCTTTAATATGTCCAGACAGATCACTCCTTGGCTGTTAATGTTGCAGTGATAAATTCTTGTTCGAAAGGTAACCTATATGAGAAAAGACAGAAACACATAAGGAATTTGTGTTTATCCTTGGCTCTGATGGCCTCCAGCATTTACCTACAACAGAAATTAAATACTGAATTTGTCTAAGCATATTTACAAACAACTTCCAATTTCTGATAAAGTACTAATCTGCCACGAGACAACTTTCTATTATTTCTTGTTCTGCCATAGCTTTTGACCAAACACTGTTCTCCCTTAATTCCAAAATACCAACCCTTGCTTATTAATTACATAATTTGAAGGCTTTTCTAGTTTACAATAATTTTAAAAATTCTTAAATGTCAGTGAATATTGTTAAAATTTTGCTACATTTGATTTTCACTCAAAGGGATTAACATTAGTTTTACTAATGATTTCTACTACATTAATACATGTTTTCTGATCTCATAGAAAAGAACTAAAATTTCACTTTCTAATGGTCAGAAGGCTTCACGTATCCCACCTTTTGTAGCTCCCAGTTCTCAACTGAATGATGGGGTCAAGCCGTTCTCCCATTATTGTACTGTTGTACTGCTAGATTAGGGGGCAAGATGCTTGTTTTAAACATCGCACTGGCTTAAAGCACCCATTTCAGTTATTATAATCATTGAAAAAATGGATTCCGCATTGCCTACTTTTGCAGTGTGATCCTTGACATGTTGTACAATGGCTAACATTGCCCTTGAGCTGACAGAATATATGTGTATCTGCCACAGATAATAAGAAAATTCTCATGAATTCATCTTGTATTTGATTATATTCCTCAGTTGGTTCTCAGTGGAATACAAGTGGTTGGATTTCACATGTCGCAATAATTTATTAAGACACTGGTTCTACAGGCTAAGAATTCCTGCTTTCTCCAGATCGGTTGCGGGAGAGTACAAGCATGGGTTGACTTGTCCTTCCTGCCAGTGACTGAGTCATCAGATTTGTAGCCACGCCCTTCCGCTTCCTCCTTATCCCCTCCTTATTCCTCCTTAGCCCCTCCTTATTCCTCCTTAGCCCCTCCTTATTCGACTCAGTCTCTGCCGATCAGACGTGTTTTCGGTCGTCAGGAAAGGATTCTTGGACTCTCTTGAGCGATTTGGGCTCCTACAACAAACAAAGGTTTTTCTGCCCTTGGGGGGGGGGAGTGGCGATCACGCTGTGAAAAATTCACTTGGCCATTGGTTTTTCCTATCGGCCAGCGGCCCCCAGGGGCTCGGCTGTCCTGAACTGCCCAGAACAGCATGCTGGCTACCCCAGTGCTGCTGGGAAGGCCGCTGCCACTACAGAGGCTCGCAGCCCTCATACCTTGGCTGGCTAATCCGGGTTTGTCCCGGCACAACCGCCTTGAGCCACAGTCTTCGGAGGAAGCTGCTAGCAAGTGCGCTGGCTAACCTGGGTTGCCCGGCACTGCTGCCACCGCTCTGAGAAGCCCTTATTATTCTCTCGGCCTCCAGCAGTATTACAGTCACTGTCTAGATTTCTAGGCATACTCAGAGAGGGGCTTTAATCTAGCCATTGGGTGGCAGCAGTATCTGCCTGAGCTAGATTGTCTTATCATGGCCGACAGGGCATCCCCAAGGGAAGGAGGACGCTCTCCTGCCCAGCCTCGGACATCTGCAGGGCTGCACACAGCCAACAAAGTCCCAACAGAAAAAAAGGGCAAACGCTCCTCTTCTAAAAAATCTTCTAAGGCAGCAGAGAAGGACGCAGAGAGAAGGCAGAGAGCCCTGGAGAAACAAATCTCCATTGCTGAGAAAAAACAGGAGGAGATAGAAGGGGGATTAGATTCCTCCCCCGCACTTCCTGCAGCTTCACGCCCTTTTTCCCCTGAACCATTGGTTGCATCCAACATTGCAGTTCAGCAGACCTGGCCTCCAGAGGGTGTAGGAGAGCTGTCTCCACAGTTGTCCTTGCAAGACAACAGAGAGCAGAATTATGATCCCTTTGCATGCATAGCTCCCAGTAGCTGGCAACAGGATCCTATTGTCAGAAGCCAGACCCCTGAGGCCACATTCATGCCCACTGCGGCTGAATTGTGCCCACAGGACTTCCAAGGAAGTGAAATACCTGACAATATCAAGGAAATAATTTCAAGGGCTATATCACAGGGAATTGCTGCAGGACTGCAACAGAGACATCAGTCCGGGTTTCTAGCTTCTGAAGGCCCTTCGGGCTTGCTCCATCAGGCTCAGGGCCAGACAGGATTCCCAATCGCCCAGCCCCTCCAATCTCCCAGCCACTCCTTGGGGAGCAAGGACTCCTTTATGAGGGAGGACAGCCAAGGAGACTTGGACTTATCGGAGGACGAGGGATTAATTCCTGACCCTCCAGCATTCACTGGCTTATTCCCGCCTGCCGGCATCCCAGTGGAACAGGTCCACAGATTTCAATATCTAGGTATCCTCTTTCAATCCAACACCAAGTGGCCTGCGCAGGTTAAATCTCTCTGTAATAAGGCTAAGATTTCCACCCATGCCCTCTTGCACTTTTTTTACACTGAGGGAGCTCATCATATCCCCTCAGCAATAAAAGTCTATAGGGCAAAGGTGATAGCTGCTATCATCTATGGTGCCCCCCTCTGGGTCCAATCCAACATCTCCTCTCTTGAGCCTGTCAACAGTAAATTCTTACACCGTCTGATGGGAGTTCCTCCCTGTGTAAGTAATGCCGCAATCCGTTTGGAACTGGGCATGTCCTCAATTGCTACAATCATGTGGAAATGTGCAATTGGCTATTGGTTGTCCCTCTGGACTAGACTCCCAGGCTATTACCTAGGCCAATGCCTATGGCGGGACCCTTTTCATAGTCCCTGGGCCCATAATATTCATACTAAACTTTTGAAGATCGGGATTTCCCCCAGTGAAGTTTTTATCTTAGGCCCTGATGCTGCCAAATTGTTGATTTTTCAACGGCTGGACGACATTGATAGACAACTCAATCTGGCAAACGGATCAGGAACTTGCTCACCGTTTTCCCATGGTATTGTTCCCTTGCTTTACCCCCCACCTTACCTTTCCGTGTTACAGTCTATCAAACATAGGCTTGCATTTATGAAGGCACGATTTAATGTGATCCCCTCGAATGTCCTCAACAGTAGGCTCTCGGGGGGAGTAAAATCCACCTATTGTACATGTGATGGCCGATCCCCAGAATCTCTGCTCCACATTACATTCGTATGCCCCCACTATCGAGACATAAGATCAAGACTCATCTCCCCTATTTCCCAGAGATTACCTGGTTCACTGGATCTGTTCAGCCTTTATTTCCTACTCCAAGATATAGATCCTAATATAACCTCAAAGGTGGCAAAAAAAATTGCTGCAGTCGTGGCTGGAAAAAAACGGAGGAAAAGACGGGTAACTCCTACGGCAGAGGATCACTAGTATTGACGGTATAGATTGTAGTAGATGGTGTACTGTCACATGATCTATCTATATTTGTAAAATTTACCCCCCACTTTATGTGTATTTTAAATTGGTCTCTGACCGCAATAAAAGCTATCTATCTATCTTCCCGCCTGCCATGTTCAAGTCACTCTTACATAAAGCTAGCGCGACTATTCACTTAGGAACAGATCAAGCTCTGTCAGAGGTGCCTTTGGGTACTCAAGACCAGAGTGATAAGTATTTTTCGGAACCTAAGGTAGAACAGGAAGAGATCCCGGTTCTACAGTTGTTTATAGATGTGATCCAAAAACAATGGCCTCAGCCTGGATCCTTTCCCACTCCTAGTGGGAATGATAGGAGGTTCTATCACATGGGCCCAGGCCTTTCGGAGGCGCTCCTCTTACCTGAGGTAGATGCTCCAGTAGCGGCCCTGAATTCTCCGTCTGCTAACCTATCTGGGGATATTGCAGACAACTTGAAGGCTGAGGACAAGAAGGCAGAATTGAATCTGCATAGGACACATCAAGCGGCTGCCTGGGCGATCAGAGAGGTCATGGTCGCCTCCTTTTTTAATCGGACCTCCTTAATCTGGCTCCGTCAGATGCAGGCGAGGGTGCCCCAGCAGCAGGCCAGGCTCCACCAGGATATTAACAAGTTGGTGGCTGCCACTCAATTTTCTGCAGATGGCACTTTAAACGTGGCTAAATATGCCTCCAGAGCTCTTTTGTCTTCAGTAACATCCAGGAGGATGCTGTAGCTTCATCACTGGCAAGCCAACATGAAAGCAAAGTGGAGATTGGCCTCTGCCCCATATACAGGTCATAACTTGTTTGGGGAGCCCCTAGAGCCAATACTGATAGAGAACAAGGACAGACGGAAGGTATTACCTTCCATGTCCAGGAGAATGGACCGGCGGTCTTCTCCTTATTTTCGCAGACCGACATTTATTATTATTATTATTATTATTATTATTATTATTATTATTATTATTATTATTATTATTATTATTATTATTATTATTATTATTATTATTATTATTATTATTATTATTATTATTATTATTATTATTATTATTATTATTAAAATTTCTATGCCGCCCAACTCCCAGAGGGAGCTATGAGCAGGGTTTCCAGCAACAACAAAGACCTTTTCCTCAGGGCTTCCGGTTTGGCTCCGCGAGTATCGAGGACGCTCCTTGATGAGCGCCTCTTCCCAGGTTCCGTAAAGCCGCCAAAACAGCTGTCTGGCGGCTTGAAAATCTTCTCCCCGGGCGTAGGGGAGAGATGAGAGCCGGCAGGCGAGGGTAGAGCCCCCCCTAGTGCCCCAGGAGAAAATCTGGGGCGCGAAGGGTGAGGGCTCCCCAGGAAGCCTGTCATCTGCTCCGGGACCTGGGATGCCTCCGCTTATGCGGAGCAAGTTGCTGCGACCAACTCTGCTGTCAATATGGGATTTATAACACTTGGATTTATAGCAGACAGGAAAAGCCAGGAGACTTGGATGGCAAGTACTTTAACTTAACTCCAATGCTGATTTTCATTTCGGAAGTTACAAATTAACTGAGCTAATGAGTAACAAAATGGCGATTGAAGCTTCAAAGGGCGTGGAAAGTGAAAGCTAAAATGAAAGTTTCGTTTCGCTAGTAGCCCTCTGCTTGAAAATGCTTGACTTTGATGAACTTTCTCTTCTCTTTCTGATTTTGGATTAAAACAAAAAGTCTAATTTTAAATCTTAAATGGCTTTAAAATCTGGAAAGACTGTTTTTAACAAAGGATTTGAGTACCCCCCTGCTTACACTTCAAGAATGCAACCCATTGTCTATTCAACACCCCCACAGACTTTAACGCCTGAAAAGTTATTTGAAGCTTTAAAAGTTATGAAGAATGAACTTGTTACGGAATTTAATCTAAAAATTAATGAAATTAATGAAAAAATACAGGCTGTTTCAGAGGAGATTGCTACTCGACACCAGCAATTAAGGGAAGATATGTTATTTGCATTTAAAGGACTGGTAGGAAATATGGAAATTTTGGAGGAGGAGGTGGAAGAAATCAAACTGTCTGTGATAACTTTGGGTGAAGATATAGGAAAGACTCAAAATAATATTGAAAATTATGAAGCTGAGGTGTTAATGATTCAATATAGAAATATGGAGTTTGCTTTAAGAGTAAGAGGTGTTAAAGAGAAAAAACAAGAAGATTTAAAAGGAAGGATGTTGGAGGCATTTGTGCACACGTTAGGAGTGACAAAAGAGGAATTGGGTATGCAAATTGATAAGATATATCGTGTTAATTCTTGGATTGCCAAACAGAAACATCTGCCAAGAGATATTGTAATATATTTTACCACAAGGACATTACGTAATGAAATTCTACAGGCGACTTTCAAGAACAAGCTCCAGGTAGATGGACAGGAGGTAATGACATTGAAAGAAATTCCTCCTAAAATGTTGAGAGCCAGAAAGGATTATGCCTTTCTGGTGGATGAATTGAAAAAACAGCAAATACAGTATAGATGGGAGGCTCCAACTGGGATAGCGGTGATACATCTGGGAAAGAGATTTCGGCTCAATACGATATGGAAAGCAAGTGATTTTTATGTAAAAGTGTTAAAGGCCGACATATCCAAAATACCAGAAGGAAGAAGAATGAAGGAAGCAATGGAGGATGAGAGAGGAGAGTCGTCGACAGTTGTCCAAATGGGAGGAGTTTTGATGAGTCAAGGTGATTTACAGAACCAGAGTGATGTTCATAATGTGGAAGAAGAGACAAAGGATCAGAGTCAGACCAGAGCAGCGGCTATATGCAAGGAAGTATCAAGACAACAACAATCTAAGCTGACAACTCAAGAAATTACTAAACCACAAGTGGGTGCAAGAGTTAGATCTAAAGCTCGAATGAGAAGAAGGAATGATTAGAACTTGGTTTCAGTATGGGTAGTCATAGGCCAGATGGAGAGAAGATTAAAAATTGGTATTTTGCAGTAAGATGTTAATTTGACAATACAAATAAAAGGAAGATTCATTTATTATCGAGGAAATGACGCTGATGGTTGTGCATCTGGCCGAGATGGTGAAAGAAAGATTTCCTTTTTTTTCTCTTCTTTTTTTCTTTTTTTTCTTTTTTTTTCTTTTTTCTTCTTCTTTTTCTTATTATATTTTAAAAATTATATAAATGAAAGACACATAGAGGAATGGACTAAATTTTTTTCTTTTTGACTACTTTTAAAAGGTTCTGAGTTATATGGAATTAAAGATTTAGAATAATTGTGAAATTAATAATTGGCTATATCGGAATGTTAGTTTATTAATAATATGCCTAATTTTTAGACTATGCTTAAAAGGTTTTGAGTAACAAGTAGTTAAAGATCTAGAGAAATTTTGAAATTAATAATTTGTTAGTATATTTTAATTTTATCTTTATTGAATATTATACCCTGTGCTTTTTCTGGGAAGTCGGGGGTGGGTGGTTGGGGGAGGGGGGAGGGGGGGAGGATGGGGGGGAGGGGAAGGGCTTGGGGGGAAGGGGGGAGAAAAAGAGAAAAATGTTTGTACTTTGTACTAATAAAACTTTTTGAATTAAAAAAAGACCTTTTCCTCAGAGATCCGACTGTCAGTCGGACAGGTCAGGGTTTCGTGACAGGCCAAGACAGCAATTTCCAGCCAAGCAGCCATTTCGAGGGGAAGGAGAGCGCCCCTTCCGCAGGTCAAAGTGACGATCAAGGCAACCCTCCCATAGGCGGCCGGTTGGCTCTATTTGCAGACCAGTGGGAGGTGACCACCTTAGACTCTTGGGTCCTCAACACAGTGAGGTCCGGCCTGACTCCAGAATTCTTCTCCCTCCCCCCGGACCGCTTTATTCATTGCCAGGAACCAAGTAAAGAGAGGCCTCATGGAGACAGCCATCCAGCATCTCCTAGATATTCAGGCCATCGAGACGGTCCCTCAGGACTAAAGAAGACAGAGGTTCTACTCTACCCTGTTCATGGTTCCAAAGAGTTTGGGGGGGGATGGAGGGCTATTTTAGATCTAAAAAAGCTGAATGCCTATTTGATTTACAAGAGATTCAAAATGAGTTCCCTCCAGTCCATCTTGGAGGGCATACAGGAAGGTGAATTCCTCGCCTCCATCGATTTGACGGAAGCATATTTACACATACTGATCCTGCCGGCCCATTGTCAGTTCCTGCGGTTTTGCTACGCAGGAACTCACTTCCAGTACAGGGCGTTGCCCTTCGGTCTGGCATCCGCACCCAGATCATTTACAAAGGTACTGGCGGTGCTGGCAGCGCATCTCAGCTCCATTCCAATCCGACTCCAGTGTTATTTGGACGATAGTCTCATTCAAGCCAGCTCCCCCGGATGGGTGGAGAGGGACCTTCAGACCACAATTCGGGCCCTCCAGGACCACGGCTTCTCAGTGAATGTCAAAAAGAGCCACCTGGACCCCACCACTCGCCTGCTACACCTGGGAGCGGTGATCAACACCAATCTGTGCCAGGTGTTTCTGTCCCAGGAACATCGGGACAATCTAGTGTCTTTTGTGAACCGAATCAGGGGGGAACAGGCCACATCTATCGCCCTTCTGTCCCAGCTACTGGGGAAAATGATCTGCATATCAATCGTCCCCTGGGCTCGGTTTCATGCAAGAGCTCTTCAGTGGTTCCTGTTGCCTGTTGGTTTGGTTTGGTTCCTGTTGGGCACCAGCAATTCAGTGGTCAGAGTTCGAGTCACCCCAGCCGTGCTAAGTTCCTTCCAATGGTGGACGTCGTCGGCCCTGACCAGGGGCTGCACATTCAAAGAGGTCAGTCATCTCACAATTACATCAGATGCCAGCCTTTTCGGCTGAGGTGCCCATTTCCAATCTCACATGATCCAGGGGCATTGGTCTCCGAAGGACTTACTCAACAATATAAATTGGCTGGAGCTCACAGCAGTACATCTGGCTCTCAGATGTTTCCAACCTCTAATCCAGGGACAGCATGTCCTGGTTCTCATGGACAATGTGGCCACCAAGGCTCACATAAATCGACAAGGGGGCACTCACTCCAGAGCCCTCATGAACGAGGCACACCAATTGGGTCTTTATTTATTTATTATTTATTTATTATTTATTATTTGCATTTCTCTGCTGCCCAACTCCGCAGGGACTCTGGGTGGCTCACAGCAAATACAACATAATTAATATAAAAACGTCTTAAAAACAAAATTAAAAACACAATTTCATTTAAAAACATTTCAACCAACCATTCGTTCATGGGCCAACCTCACTAGTTCTTACAATAAGGTCATTGGCCCCAGGCCTGTCGAAAGAGCCAGGTCTTTACGGCTTTCCTGAAGGCCGGTAAGGTGGGGGTAGTGCAGATCTCAGGGGGTAGTTGATTCCAGAGAGCCGGGGCAGCCACAGAGAAGGCTCTCGCCCGTGGGCCCACCAGCCGACACTGTTTAGCTGACGGGACCCGAAGCAGACCAACCCTGTGGGATCTGCAACCCTGCTGGGAGGTATGTGGTAGAAGGCGGTCCCGAAAATACTCTGGCCCTGAGCCATATAGGGCTTTAAAGGTAATCACCAACACCTTGAATTGCGTCCGGAGACCAATGGGAAGCCAATGCATCTCACGCAGAATAGATGTAATGTGGGTGTATCTAGGCACACCCACAACAGCGTGCGCAGCTGCATTTTGGACCAGCTGTAGTCTCTGAACACTCTTCAGGGGTAGCCCCATGTAGAGCGCATTGCAATAATCAAGCCGTGAGGTGACAAGAGTATGAGTGACTGTAAGAAGAGCCTCCCGATCCAAGTAGGGTTGCAATTGGTGCACCAGGCGAACCTGTGCAAAGGTCCCCCTAGCCACAGCAGTCAGATGTTGGTCTAATCTTAGCTGTGAGTCTAGGAGGACACCCAAATTGCGAACCCGTTCTGAGGGGGTCAATTTCTCTCCCCCCAGAACCAAGGAAGAACAGACGACATAGTCCTTCAGAGGCAGTATCCACAGCCACTCGGTCTTGTCAGGGTTAAGTTTGAGCCTGTTGACTCCCATCCAGATCCTCACATCGTCCAGGCACGGGCACATCACATCCACTGCTTCACTGAACTGACACGGGGTGGAGATATACAGCTGGGTATCATCAGCATATTGCTGAAACCTCACCCCATGCCGTCGGATGATCTCACCCAGTGGTTTCATGTAGATGTTAATAATATAATAATTTTTATTTACAGTCACAGACCAAAATACAAATGCAACAAAAACAAAACAAAAAGAGAAAAATACAATCGCAAACAATTAACACCAGAAGCCTTGGCTAAAGGGAATTACAACGTTCTCTAATTGTTACAGCTCTTAAAAATTTTTTTTGAAACCTGAGAAGTAATATAGGAGGAGTCATCCCCTAGACCAGGGGTGGCCAAACTATGGTTCTTTGAGGATCTGTGGACTTCAACTCCCAGAATTCCTGAGCTAGCCATGCATGCATGGCTAGCTCAGGAATTCTGGGAGTTGAAGTCCACGAGTCATAGAAGAACCAACTTTGCCTACCCCTGCCCTAGACAATATAAGGCCAAATTACTAGCATTAGAACCAGAGGGATCAATTCCAAGAAGAGACAATAATTTAATTCTGACTGTGTTATACATAGGGCAGTATGACAAGACATGCTCCACAGTTTCGACCTCAGCCCTATCACAGGGGCATAGTCGCTCGCTAATCGGGATCCTCTTGAATCGCCCATCGAGTAGTGCTGAGGGCAAAACATTAAAACGGGCTAGGGAAAAGACTCTTCTATACTTGGGGATCGTTAAAGTATAGAAATATGAAGCCATCCTCAATCCATAATTATTAGAATGGCTGAAAATCAAAGGGGAGCAGGTTTTGTTGGTTCTGGATCTTAATTATTGCAGATCTATGTCCACAAGCGGTTGGACTACCCTAAACTGGGCGTCCTTGAGACCATAATCTCCCAGAGCATCCCCCGTAAAACCTAGCAAGTGGAGTTTCTTCATCAGCTCCCTCTCCCAACTAGAAATATGAGAGTCAGCAAACACCAGGGAAAGGTAGCTACCGGGGACTGCCAAAAAGAGCACCTGAAACCACCATTTAAAGGTGTTAATCCACGCCATGCATTCGACTGAACGAATGCCGAGTTCCAGGTACATCAAAGCAAATCCAACACAAGGAGGAAGACCCAAAAGTTTCCTAAGAAAAACAGCCTGGGTTCTTTCAATACAATCCTTGAAGCCTCGTATCCATATGGGAATTCCATAAAGAGTTTGGGCCAAGGTTTTGGCTTTAAATATACGCAGAGCAGAAGGAATAAACTGCCCCCCTTGGGTAAAAAAGAATCTTATAATCTGCTGGTGGCTACAGGAGGCCGAATTCAGCACCTGGGTTCGATGTTTAGTCCAAGCACCAGTATTCTGAAATTGAATACATGTAGATGTTAAATAGGAGGGGAGAGAGGACCGAGCCCTGAGGCACCCTGCAAACGAGGGGCCTAGCGGTCGACCTCTGCCCTCCTGCCAACACCGACTGCGATCGATCAGCAAGATAGGAGGAGAACCACCGTAATACGGTGCCTGCCACTCCCAACTCCCTTAATCGACACAGAAGGATACCATGGTCAATGGTATCAAAAGCAGCTGAGAGGTCAAGGAGCACCAAGATTGAGGAATGACCCCTATCTCGGGCTCGCCAGAGATCATCCATCAGAGTGCCAAAGCAGTTTCCGTGCTGTAGCCAGGCCTGAAACCCGACTGAAAAGGGTCTAGATAATCCGTTTAATCCAACAGCCGTAGGAGTTGGAGCGCCACCACTTTCTCAACAACCTTTCCCACAAAGGGTAGGTTGGAGACTGGACGAAAGTTCTTTAATTCTGCTGGATCCAGGGAATGCTTTTTGAGGAGAAGCCTCACAACCGCCACCTTCAATGGCAGTGGAACATGCCCCTCCCTCAAATAAGCGTTGACCAAAACCTGGAGCCAGCCTCGTGTCACCTCCCTGCTGGACGAAACCAGCCAAGAGGGGCACAGGTCCAACAAACAAGTGGAGGAGCTCATTTCTCCCATAGCCTTGTCCACTTCCTCAGGAGTCGTGGGCTCAAACTCATCCCACACAATAGGACTAAGATCTGCCCCTGTCATCTTGGTCTGATTTGCCCAATCAGAGTCCAGGTCCGACCGAATCTGAGCGACTTTATCCGACAGAAGCTGTACAAATTCCTCAGCTCTACCCTGTAAGGGCTCCTCCGCCCCTTCAACATTGAGGAGGGAACGAGTCACCCTAAAAAGGGTGGCTGGGCGAGAATCCGCGGATGCAATAAGTGCGGAAAAATGCCAACATTTTGCCATCCGTATCGCCACTAAATAAGTCCTAATAAAGGCTCTTAGTAGTGCTCGGTCAGATTCGGAGTTACTGGATCTCCAGCGTCGCTCTAGACATCTCTTTTGGCATTTCATCTCCCGGATCTCCTCGGTAAACCAGGGAGCTCTCCTGGATCCACTGCCGCGGAGAGGTCGCAAAGGCACATTCCGATCCAGTGCCCCAGATGCAGCCCTATTCCAGGCAGCTACTAGGGACTCAGATGGATTGTGTACAAGGGATTCAGGTATCTCCCCAAGCTCCTTCTGGAACCCTTCCGGGTCCATTAGGCGTCTGGGGCGAAACCACTTAATCGGTTCCGCCTCCCTGCGATGAAGGAGTGGTGCCTTAAAGTCTAACCTCAGCAGGAAATGATTTGACCATGACAAGGGAGAAACAACTATACCCCTTAATTTCAGATAATCTCTCCACTGACCCGAGAGGAACACTAGGTCAAGCGTGTGACCCCCCCCTATGAGTCGGATCCTGAACTACTTGGGTCAGGTCCATGGTTGTCATGGAAGCCATGAACTCCTGAGCTGCTTCTGAGGATTCGCCGAGTGATGGCAGGTTAAAGTCCCCCAGTACCATAAGCCTGGGGAACTCCACCGCCAGTCCGGCTACCGCCTCAAGCAGCGCAGGCAGGGCCATTGTAATGCAGCTGTGAGGCAGGTACGTCAACAATAGGCCCACATTTACCCCTAGGTCACACCCAACAATCTCCGGGGCAGGGATCCCGCGAGGATAAAGACTCTTGCGCACTATAATTGCCACTCCTCCACCCCTTCCCTGGGGTGGCGGCTGATGCAATACTTGAAACCCGTCTGGGCACATCTCTGAGAGGGGAACACCCCCCTCCTGTCCCAGCCAGGTCTCCATTATGCATGCCAGGTCAGCTCCCTCCTCTAAGATAAGATCACGGACGAGGGGAGCCTTGTTGACAATGGACCTGGCATTCAACAGCAGCAGCTTGAGCCCAGGGTCCTGACAACCCAAGTTACCAGGTATACAAGCTGAACCCAAGGGGCCGGAACGTGTAATCACTTTGAGACACGGAGTCCTAGTTCCCCATGAGCGGCCTACCCCACGGTTCCCGCCATATCTACCTCTCCCAGTTACGACCGTGATACTCCGGCTCTCCCACCCCCCCAGAGATCCCCTCCCCCACCCCACTGGCCCCCATCTTCTCCGACAGGCCACCCATCTCATTCATGTGAAGCCGGGGGTCGTGACCGAGCCCCCACCTGCTTCTGTTTACACACTCAGCAGGAAGGGGGCTCTCTCTCTCCCCCGGCTCTCTTATTCCTCCAATTCAGTTGCACCAGCCACTCACAATCTCTGCATCATCCACATCCTCATACATCCACCCAGACACTCCCCCTGAGGTAGAAAATAGGTATAACACAGGAAAGGATTAATACAGGGACAAGCAGATAAAGTGAGCATGGCAGCCTCCAGACCCGCCAGAGTCAGTCCTTTTTCTTTGGCCACTTTGCCACCGCAGATGGTAGCGCTCAGGGGAGGCAATGTCTACTGTTCCCCTAGGGCTCACCACAGCCGACCATCTCTCGCCCTTGTAATAATGATGGGTCTGTAACTCTCCTTGATGCAATAACAGGCCTCGGGAGAGCCAATGATGCAGAGGCCGATAATGCATCCCCCTGCGAAGATGTTCCCTTTGGGTGGAGAAACACCTCAAATCCATTACAGCGGAACACATTTGGGGGGTTTCAAACGTACAAGCGGACCGGCTCAGCTGGGCCACGATAGACAATGCCAAATGGCAGCTTCACCCAGTTCTCTTCCAGGAGCTGTTTGAGAGATTTGGTTGCCCAGCAGTGGACCTGTTCACCACCCCGAGAAACACCCAACTACTGAGGTATTTCACAAGGTTTGCAATGCTCGGAGCGGAGGGAACCAACGCTCTCTGCAGCCCGTGGCCCAGCGGACTGCTGTACGCCTTTCCTCCTCTCCCCCTCATTCCGGGGGTGATTCAGAAGGTGTTGTCAGAGGGGGTGGAAGTCCTCCTTCTCACCCCTCACTGGCTGAGGTGTCCCTGGTTCGCGGACCTGATAAATCTTTCAGTATCCCGGCCCTGGAGGATCCCTCAGGAGAGGATCTCCCTCAGCCAGGGGGGTTTGGACCACCAGGAGCCTCAGTGGCTTCACTTGACCGTCTGGCATTTGAGAGGAGACTCCTGAGGAGAGACAACTATTCCTCCAGGGTGATACAGATGATCCAGGCCTCCAGATGGCCATCAACGAATAGAATATACAACTCTACTTGGACTACTTTCACAGCTTGATGTTCCAGAGGAAAGACTGCACCCCTTACGGCATCCATACCTCAAGTCCTGGAGTTTCTCCAGGAGGGACTGGAGAGGGGTCTCTCCCACAACACCCTTCGCAGGCAGGTAGCTGCTCTCCACCATGATCACATGTGGAGAGCGAGAGTCCCTCACTCATCATCCGGTAGTCTGGAGATTCATCAAGGGTACAGCCAATCTACCTCCACCCGTAGTACACAGATATCCAACTTGGAACTTACACAGGGTTCTGATGGCCCTCACCTCCCTGCCCTTTGAACCGCTGAGATCTGCCAACCTGCGTTTTTTGATGTTTAAGTTTGCATTTTAGTGGCCATAACTTGGGCCCGGCGCATTTCGGAGCTGGTGGCTCTTTCTGTCTGGGAGGATCTGTGCATTTTCCACACAGATAGAGTAGTCCTCAGGCTGGATCCCTCCGTCATACCTAAAGTAAATTCCTGGTTTCACAGAGCCCAGGAGCTCATGTTGCCTAACTTCTGCCCAGGGCCATCGCATGACCTGGAGAGGAAATGGCATACTTTAGATGTTAGGAGGGCTCTCAGAATTTACATCAAAAGGACATTACCGACTCGCAAGACAGAGTCATTGTTTGTATCCTTCCAACCATCTTCTTTGGGCTCTAGAGTTACTCCATCTACCATTGGCAGGTGGCTGAGAGCATGCATAGCTACGGCATATGAGAGCCAGGCCACGCAGGTGCCGAGGGGTATAACGGCGCACTCAACCAGAAGTGCTGCCACGACAGCGGCATGGGCTACCCAGGCCTCCATCGAGGATATTTGCAGGGCGACCACTTGGTCTTCCCCTTCGCCCTTTGTTAGACACTATAAGTTAGACACCTTCGCATCTTTTGGTAGACGGGTGTTACAGAGGGTTCACAGGGTTGGGGAAACTTTGGACCAAGTGGATACCCTCCCTTGAGTCAAGTAGCTTTGGTATGTCCCACGCTTGGACTCTCCCGCAACCGATCTGGAGAAGGGGCATTGGTCTTACCTGACACGCTCCTTCTCTGATGGTTGCGGGAGAGTCCAATCCCACCCTTGAGTCCACTTGGTCCGGTTTTTAGGGAGGTTAGGATCATATTGGAGAGATATTTCCTTTCTCAGCTACGCCTTCATCGAATAACGGGCTAAGGAGGAAGTGGAAGGGCGTGGCTACAAATCTGACGACTCAGTCACTGGCAGGAAAGACAAGTCAACCCACACTTGGACTCTCCCGCAACCATCAGAGAAGGAGTGTGTCAGGTAAGACCAATGCCCCATTTCTACATTAGGAATGATAAACTCAACAGCAAGCAATATTTCATGAAGGAAAATCTTGCTCAAATTTTATTTTTGCAATACTTTTAATGACAGTAGATTGGTTACAGAGGCTGATTTAACCTTGTACAAACTTACTTTGTCTATCTCAATTTTCCCAATTCATGAAAGTAGTATGTAGTACATAACGTTTTAGTGAGCGTTTTAGCCCCTCCCCTTTGTGACATCACTTCTGCCCACCCCCCAGAGGACTCTGATGTCACAACCCTCTGCCCTTCCTGTCCCACAACCCCTTTTACTGGAAGTAGTGTAACTGTCAGGGTTCCAAGTAACACCCCCCAACGAAAGAAAACTCCGAGGCTTGAGTTTCCTCAAAGTTCCATTTTATTAGAGATGTCATATTGGCACATCTGGGAAAACCCGAATCTGAAAGCTTCTGGGTTTTCCCCACCCAAAAGAAAGTCCAAGTCCCTGCCCAAGCACTCACATGTCCATCACATTGTCCAATCAATGCACTGTCCGAACTGGAGATGCCTTCCAGTCACACCCCTCCAGGTGCAGGGCAGAGTGGCCTTGACTCTCAGAGAAAGGAATGTTATTTTGACTACATATCTCCCCAGCACCATCCAATCCCCCCTCCCAATTTCCCACAGCACCAAATATGGCAGGCCTGAAGATCCAAGGCCCAGAATGGTTTCCAGGCCTGACAGTAACACCATTCCAGTTTGCCCCGGCCCGCCTTGCCCATAATCCTTTCCCCTTGTGCCTATAACTCCTGTAAACTCACTGACACAGAAAGACGATGGGCAGTGTGGGAAAAGGAGGCTTTTGCAGTAAGATGGGCACTACTAACCTGGTGCCACCTTTTGGAATGGTGGGAGAAACCGTTTGAAGTCTGGACTGACCATAAGAATCTGGAGGCCCTTAGGACCCCGCAGAAACTATCGCCCAAACAAGTCAGCTGGGCTCAATACTTCAACCGATTCAACTTTGTGCTAAAACACATCCCGGGGGGAGGAATTTCCTAGCTGATGCCCTCTCCTGCATGCCCCAATACAAATGTGGGCTGGAGGAGGTAGTAGACGCCATCATTCCCCTTACCCAAGCCGTGGCCCAAGTGACCTCCCGCCAACAATGCCGCAACTGGCAAGGCCAACTCGCAAGCAATTTAACCGCGAAACTCAAAACCAAACTGGAAGCAGATCCCTGGTTCCGTGACAACCAACACATCTTGACAAAAAGGGAGGACCTAGCATGGAAGGGGGCGAAACTCTACGTCCCCGAGTCCCTACGCATCTAAATCCTCTGGAGAAGCCATGATGTCAAATCGGCTGGCCACTTTGGATTCCTAAAAACTTTACACAGTTCACAGTAGCACGGGATTAATCCCTTTCAAAGTAGTAAGCGGTATGGACTTCGTCCCAATGCTGGAATACCCAAGGGAACCCCCCTCCTCAGTCAGTTTGACTGGTTGGCTGTCAACGCTAAAAGCGGCATGGGAAAATGTCAAGAAAGCCCTAGCTAAAATGGCACAGACCTATAAGCAACAGGCAGACTGTTGTGTCCCAGCACCGCAACCCACAGAAAAACACACACATAACTGTTTGTTACTAAAGCAAAAAGGGTCCTTTTACTAATGAAGGTTCTTAGTAAAAGCGCAGGAGTTTTAAAAGTCCACAAACAAACATAAGGAGAGTCTCAGGGAATACAGTTCCTTTGGTTCTTTGTGAGTTAATAACCAAACGTTCAAATGTTTAAAAACAAATACCAATTAAGTCTCTTCTTATCTCACAAGTTGGCTGGCTTCCCGGAATAAGCCTTCCAGAAGCTGCTCTTTACAAACACGATATCCAAAGCAGGACTCTGATGCAAACAGAACTCTGATGTGCTCGCAGATCATAGACGTTGTTCTCAGCACTGATCGCTGACTGCGCCGGCCTTAAATAGGCACTGAAGGGCGTGGCCCAATTAGCCCTCAGTGTTACCTCCGAGGAGACCTCCGCTTGCTAAGCCAGTCCTGTCTGCTGGCTGCTTTACGAGCCCTAGCATCCAGCAGAGGCTCTTCGTCCCCTGATGATTCACTCTGCTGCGCAGGTGCAAAAGGTCCTGGCTGATCGTCCTCCTCTGGCACCGAGTCTTCATCACTGGCCGACTCAGGTGCCAGGCACATGGGCTGGTACTGCTGCACCATGAGCAGCTCCACGTCCTCCGGGTCCTCCATCATCTGCGCGGGACGCGGGCAAGTCACAACACTGACAAACACCAAGCCCCACAACGGCCGTTCCAGTTGGGGGAGAATGTCATGCCCCTGTCGGAGTCTGACTCTGAGATGGAAGAGGAACAGCTGACAGAGAGCGAGAGAGTGGCTCCGTTGGCTGTGGAGGAAACTGGGGAAGGGCAAAGTCAGGCTGGGCAGAGCAGGGGAGAGGTGGAACAAGGGAGAGGGGGTTCTGACGAAGACCAAGGCCCACCCCCTCCTCATCCTAGGGCACGCAGGGAAGAACGGAGAAGAGAGCAACGTGGGTTGCGTGGCTTACGAGGGAGGAAAGGGCCCTGATTCCCTTCACAAGGCACACCTGGAGATGGAGTTTAAAAGGAGAAGCAAATGGGAGGGGCGGTTGTCAGGAACAAACACTGAGTTCATGTTCGTGTTCACTGCTTTATCTGAGTTCCTGGCATCCTCCCAACTGGTTTGATTTACAGCCGTGCTACTTTAATTCTGGAACTCCATATCTTGCTTGCCCTGCTGGATTAATTACCTTACCTTATTTTGCCTTGTTGGATTTATCGTTGGAAGTTTTTTGGCTTACAGGTTTGTGGGAGAGTTTTTCTCCAGACCGAAGAGTAAAAGGGACATTGGGGGCAAGTTTGGAGCTAATAAAGGGACTACTACTTATTCTCTGGCTGTGTTGTCTTTGTGCCACACCCCGGGTCATCACATTTTGTTCCTGACCCCTCCAACTTGCTCCTCTGTCCTACGTGGGGTGACCATGGATCAGCTCAGAGCAGACAATGATCAGTTAACCCAACAAGTGGCTCTCCTGACTGCGCAGGTTCTGCAGATGCAAACAGCCAGGCCATGCCACAAATGCCCAGTAGCTGTGCTGGATAAGTTTAATGGCTCGCTGGCCCAATTTCCAGCATTTTTTGGGCAGTGCCAGCTTTATAAATTTTTTAAATAATTTTTTTATTTTATTTTATAATACAAAAACTTCATTTTCAATTTAAACAATGTGTTGTCAGAGTGCTTATACATACATACATCAATATTATGCTTTCAAATTTAATTATATTCATTTAATAATATTTTAACCTTTTTAACATCTTCCATTTTAATATTAATCATACAGCCGTCAAATCAACCAAAAAAGAATTATTTTTCTGTTTACTTTCTCATATTTATCTTATTTCCCCCAGTTTTACAATCAAAACCATCCTTCCTTCTTTCCTCTTTCCTCTCCTCCTCTCCCTTCCTACTTCCCTCCTCTTCTCCTCTCCTTCTCCTTTCTCTCCTTCGCCATTTCCATCTCTTCCCTTTCTTTCCCTCTCTTCTTTTCCCTCTCTACCTCCTTCTTCATCCTCTCTTCTTTTTTCGGCCTTTCTCCTCTCCTCTCCTCTCCCCTACTTCCCTCCAATCCCCTTCACTCCTCCGTTCTTCCCACTGTTACTTTCAGTTATTTACCATCTACAATTTATTTCTCGATATATTACTAAAAACAAACAGATTTAATATTATAAGTTACATTGACGATATTAATCATCCTCAATTCTTTCAGTTTTATTTAATTTAATTTTACTTCTTTTTTCCAATGTTCATCTTCTTTCGCCTCTTCTTCATAACTTTATTGTGAACAAGATGTTGCCCCGGTCTCTTCTTTTAATTTCAACCAAAATTTTTCTTTTCCTTATTTTTTATCTTTACTCATTTTATTTTTATACAAACAATATCACTACAAGCCCTTAAATTCTCATCTCTTACTATGTTAACCCCTGGTAGAAACTTTATACATCTGTATTTCTAATTTAGTATACACTATATAGTTTATATAAAAACCATATAAGATAATTATTTAAACATAATTAATAAAATTAATACATTTAGTTTTTCTAATATCTATGTTCTTCATCACATCTTAAATCATCATTAAAAAGTAAGCCATATTACTAGTTTTCATCTTTCACATTTATATCTTTTTCTTCTTAATTTGAGTATCTACCGTATTTTTCGGAGTATAAGACGCACCTTAGTTTTGGGGGAGGAAAACAAGGAAAAAAGGCCTCTGCCTCCAAGCAATTTGCCAAACAGCAAACAGCACAGATGATATACACTGTTTGCTGTGTATTTCTGTGCATGTGTGCTTGACCCATAGAAATAGCAAAGAATTGGAGAAATGTACATTATGCCAGAAAGTTTTCTTAAATGTAGTCACACTAACTCCTCCCAATTATTTAAATAGATCTACTCCAAGGTAACTAAACTCTAATACTAAACAGGACACTGTTACATTTCAGACTATTCTTGTACAGAGCTGTTAAAATTAATTAAATTTTCTGGAAGTATACATTATTCTCTATTATTTAAAAGAAGATACAATAGCACCGGGCCTCTTCAGAGCAAGCATTTATTTTAAAAAGCTTCTTTATTTTGTTAAGTTGTCTAGATTTACAGGGATCTCCAACCTTGGCAACTTTAAGACTTGTGGACTTCAACTCCCAGAATTCCACAGCCAGCAAAGCTAACAAAGCTGGCTGTGGAATTCTGGAAGTTGAAGTCCACAAGTATTAAAATTGCCAAGGTTGGAGACCCCTGGCTCTAGAACAATAATAAAGCAGTCTTTAAAAAATAAGTCTAATAATTTGAACATTCTACAGACATTTATAGTTATTCACTTACCCCCTTCCATCCAGTTCAGCAAAAAATAAAAATCTACGTGTCTCTCCCAGCTATTTGCCTCTTTGCAGTTTCAGTTTCAGTTTCATTTTAGCACGTGGCAAGTCAGCTGTAGGTTGGGAAGCTGCTAGTGACTTGCTTGGCTTTACAGGCTCTTCCCTCTTTGCTGCAAACAGGTAAATTGCTGGAAGACAGAGGCCAAAGGGTGGGGGTGGCTGGCTGGCTGGGGCTACATTCGGTGTATAAGACGCACCCAAGTTTTCACCCTCTTTTGGGGGGTAAAAAGGTGCGTCTTATACTCCGAAAAATACGGTATATTTCATTTTATTTCTAAACATTATGACCTTATATGCCAATCTTATTTGAAAACCACTTAAAATAATCAAACACAATTAATCACATTAATACAATTCAGTCAACTAGAATGTCTCTTCAACCTTTTTCTTTTGGTCTCTACAAAAATTCCATCTCTCATAACTTCCTCTTTTCCCCCCCACTTCTGTTGGTTTGCTTCTTTTTTTTCTTTCTGTTATTTTTGTATCTATACTTTATTTTCTTTTTAATTCTTTTGTTACCTTTTAAGTATATTATTTGATTAAGTTTCCTCCAACCTCTTAAGATCTTCCCACTATTACACCCTTTACTTCTTAGTTGGTTTTTTTGCAGTATGTATTTTCCCCTGTCTATTTTTTCTATGCCACTGTAAATCCCAATGAAATCATTTATCTTTTTTTTTTGCTTTCTATTTTTTGTCCTATGTTTTTTTCTTGGTTCTCCAACACTATATTTTCTACATATTTTGTATCATCCAACATCACTTCTAGTTTCTCATCACCTTTTACCAGTTTTAAAACTTCACGTATAGTTTTTGAGATCTCCATCAATTCTTCATATATCCACAGTTCCATTTTATCCATCTTACTGTCTTTAGGGTTTTACTATTATAACTTTCTTGATTCAAACTTAATGTCCATATAGTCTCTTTAAATTTTCATTTTCTAGTATCCAAATGTCCAGTTTTATTCTGCTCCTTTCCAAGTCGAAGCTTTGTTATCTTCCACTAACGTTAAAGTCAAGACCAAATTATATAGTTAAAAGCAATCACTCCTTGAAGATTTTCAGTTTCCAAAATATCTTTCTGTAAGCAAGGTCAAACCACAGCTGCACATCATTTTCCTTTTTTTTTCTTTTTCCTCCTTTGTCTTCCACCAAATTATTATAATGTTCTCTTTCCACCAGCAGATGGCATCCTCAAATTTCCCATAGACATAGATCAGCTTTCTGTTAAAACTTCTCAAAATACTTTAAATCCAAATATAAAATGTTTTCTTCTTACTCTTTATTCTCTTTTTTAATTATTCTCTTTATTTTCACCAAATCCAATTGTAACAATCACAATCCTTTTGGGCTTTAAATGTTATAATCTCCATTTTCTGCCCCCCCCCTTTCTTTGTAGTACTCCTGGTTGCCAATTAGCTAATTTCCACTCCAGGCTCTCTTACAGTCTCATTTTAAAGTTTCCTTTTATCTGTAAATTGGTCAATCACTCACCCGGTGTCATCACCTTGTTTCCTCGCCACTCCTGCACAGTACTTAGTTCAAAGCAATCTTCACAACCCGACAATCCACATTTTCTTCTTCCTGCTTCTTTCAGTGTGGCCGCCCTGGCTTCATAGCAGCTCGCAATGGCTGCTTTCCTCAGCTGCCGGTTTCTGAGGCTTCAGTCGACTCTCCAGGGAAATTGCCTTTTCCCTGTTCATGTCGGCTCATGTCTCTTTATCCACTGGTCCTCCAGAACAGTTTAGGTCAATAAAGACCCCGAATCAGCTGGGATTCGATGTTTCTTCGGGAGCCGAAGAATCTGTCGTGTTGCCATGGTGTTGGCCACGCCCCCTTTTCCCAGTGCCAGCTTTATATGAGCCTTCAGCTGGAGGACTTCCCCACTGACTGGGATAAGATGGGGTTTCTGATAAGCCTTTTGTCGGGGTCTGCGGCGCGGTGGGTGACACCCCTGCTGACCCAGCCCAACCAGCTGTTGGATAATTATGCCGAGTTTTGCCGTCAGCTAAGGGCCATGTTTGAGGACCCTGTTCGGACCCAAACGGCTAATAGACGGTTGAGAGAGTTGCGGCAGGGGTGTGGCTCGCTCGCAGATTATATCGCTGACTTCCAGGTGGTCGCCCAGGACCTGCAATGGAACAAGACGGCACTTATGGACCAGTTCCAGGAAGGTCTTTCATCAGAGCTCCTGGATGAGCTGGCGCGCACTGACTGCCCTTGCACCCTGAAGGAGCTCATGCACCTGTGCCTCTGCATCGACACAAGGCTTCAGCAGCGACGGGCACGACGATGGATGGAAGCTGTGCCTGCACCCATTAAGGCAGTGTTGCTGGCGGTACTGCCGCCTGATGAGCCAATGCAATTGGGGGTTGCACGACCTCGCCTGACCCAAGCCGAGAAGGATCGCTGCCACCGTGAAGGCCTTTGCTTGTATTGTGGCAGCCAAGGACATATGGCGGCCAAGTGTCCCCCTAAGGCACCCAAAGCAGTGATGTCATCAGTGGCGGGAAATGGGCAGGGCCCGGCCTAGAGGGTTCCGTAGGACAGGCTCAAGGAACAACGGGCCAGCCATCTCCCCCACAGTCGTCTTTTGGGAAGCATCTTGTACTGACAGCGAGTGTGTTCGTGCCTGGTCAGGGAGCAGTGGAGATTCAGGCCCTGGTGGACTCAGGGGCCACAGCCAATTTCATGGAAACAAATTTTGCCGCACAGTGGTCCATCCCCCAGCGGCAGGTGTCACCGCCGGTATTGGTGGAGATGACTGATGGTCGGCCCCTTCGTTTGGGACCTGTGGTTGCTGCGACCAAACACCTTCACATGTGCATTGGGCAACATGTGGAGGAAGCCGTGTTCTACGTTGCCGCATTACCTCATTTTCCAGTGGTGCTGGGTTTGGAGTGGTTAAGGGCTCATGATCCGCAGATCCTATGGTCATCTGGAGCAGTGCAGTTCCCCGGCAAGAAGTATGCCACCCATTGCCTACACACCTGTGCAGGGGGCGTGGCTACGCTCGTGAACCTGGATCTACTCGCGGAATTGGTGGACTATGCTGACATCTTTGGGGAAAAGGAGGCAGATCAGTTGTCCCCGCATCGGTCGTATGACTGCCCGATCAACTTGGTGCCCGATGCCAAATTGCCGGTGGGCCGGATATACTCCCTGTCGGAACCAGAGCTGCCCACGTTGCAGGACTTTATCGAAAAGAATCTCCGGAAAGGGTTTATCTGGCCTTCTACCTCCCCGTTGGCTGCGCCGGTGCTCTTCATCAAGAAGAAGTCGGGGGAGCTGTGCCTGTGCTGTGATTACTGCAAGTTGAATGAGATCACAGTACGGAACCGGTACCTGCTTCTCCTCATTCCTGAACTGATCGAGCGGTTTTGTCAAGATCTTCATGAAGCTGGACCTGCGGGGGGCCTACAACTTGTTCTGAGTTGGTGCCGGCGATGAGTGGAAGACGGCCTTCTGGATGCATTACGGTCACTTTGAATACACCGTAATGCCTTTCGGCTTGACCAATGCACCCACCGTGTTCATGCATTTTATGCACATCTTCCATGACTTGTTAGATCAGTTTGTGGTCATTTACCTGGACAACATTTTGATCGACTCGGCATCCCTGTAGGGACACTGGCAACAGGTGCGGCTGGTGTTGCAAAGCTTGCGGGACAACCACCTATTTGCTAAGCGTGAGAAGTGCCAGTTCGCACAAACCACTATCAACTTCCTGGGTCATCGTATTTCACCTGCCGGTGTGGAAATGGACCCCAAAAAAGTCGAATCGTTGCAGGCATGGGAACCTCCACAGCGGGTCAAAGATGTTCAGTGACTGTTGGGGTTCACAAACTATTATCGCACATTTATTCCCCACTTCACTGCCTTGACTGCTCCCCTTTCTACTCTGCTCAAGAAAGGGGAGAAGTTCCATTGAGGTGCTGAGGAGCAGGGAGCTTTTGATGCCCTGAAGGCCGCCTTCACCTCCGAGCCCATCCTCAAACACCCTGATCCATTCCAACAGTTCGAGGTGGAAATGGATGCCTCAGATGTGGCTGTTGGGGCGGTGCTCCTACAGGCCTATGCCCCCACAGGCACCTTGTTTCTTTTTTTTTTATTCAAAAAGTTTTATAAGTGCAAAGTACAAACATTTTTCTCTTTTCTCCCCCCTTCCCCCTGACCCCAACCCACCCCCTTACCCTCCCCCCTCCCCCCTCCCCCCTCCCCCCACCCCCACCCCCGGCTTCCCAGAGAAAGTACAGGGCATAATATTCAATAAAATAAGTTTAAATTAAGTTAAAAAGAAATTCTTAACTTCCACATTTCTGTGAGTCTTTAACTCCTAATTATTCAAAACTTTTTAAAACATAATCAAAAGAAAAAAAAAGCAAGCGTATTACTAATCCAACACCGTTCAATATCTCGGGCTGGTAATTTACACCACTAAACATCTATCCTTTATATAATCTATATGTAATCTAGTAAAAATAAAAAACAATAAAAATAAGAAAAAGAGAAAAATAAAAATAAGAAAAAGAGAGAATCTTTCCTCCCCATTTCAATCAATCACAACACACTACATTCCCTCAAAATTAAATAAAACTTAAGTAAATATTACGTAGTTAATGAATAAACATTAAGTATTTATGCCTATTCAAAATACCTAAATATTTAAAATATCTATCAGGTTATTAATTCCCGTGTTTTAAAATTTCTAACCCCTTATACCTCAAAAACCATAAACTTGATCATAAAATCAGACACAGTATTAATAACATAATGTTACACTATATCAAATCATTAAAAATATTAATAATAAAAAAATAGAAAAAAGGAAAAACAAACATATTAGTCTCTCCATCCATCGTATAAATTTCAACACTAACACCAAACTTTAACCAGTCCTTCCTCTCGATCAAATTTTTAATTCTAATTATTGCAGCCTTTTGAAGCTTGATGATTTTAAATTTGTCAGCTCGCCTCCCTTCTAATTTTGATCCTTTGTCTCCTTTTCCATGTTGTACACATCTGTTTGGCTCTGCAAATCACCTTGAATCTTCAAAGCACTTTCGGTTTGGACAAATATAGATGGCTTTTCCTTCTCCTCCTCTGTTACTTTCCTGCTTCTTTCCTCTGGAATTTTAGATGTATCAGCCTTTAAAACGTTGACATAAAAATCAGTAGCTTTCTTTGTCGTATTAAGCCGGTATCTTTTTCCCAAAAATTTGACCACTATTCCTGTTGGTGCATCCCATTTATACTGTAGGTTTCGTCTTTTAAACTCTTCTACCAAAAAAGTGTAATCTTTTCTGGCTTTAATCATTTTAGAAGGAATTTCTTTCAGTATCATTATTTCCTGGCCATTTACCTGAAGATTATTCTTAAACGTTGCCTGTGTGATTCTATTCCGTAAAGTCCTTGTGGTAAAATATATTACAATGTCCCTTGGCAGGCGTTTTTGTTTTGCAAACCAAGAGTTGACTCTGTATATCTTATCAATTTGCATAGCCAGTTCCTCTTTAAGCATTCCAGACACCTGCTCCAAAGCCTCCACCATCCTTCCTTTCAGATCTTCATATTTTCCCTCTTTCAGGCCCCTCACCCTTATGGCAAATTCCATGCTTCTAAATTGAGCCATTAACACCTCTGTTTCAAGATTTGCAATGTCATTTTGAGTTTTATCTATGTTTTCCCCCGAGGTTATAAAAGCTTGTTTAGTTATTTCCAAATCATTCGCCAAAACTTCCGTATTTACTGCTAATCCTTTGCAAACCTCCAACACATCTTCCCTCATTTGTTGATCCATCCTCTTTAAAGCAGCCTGCATTTTTTAATCTATTTCGTTGATTTTTAAATTAAACTCCATAACCAGTTCATCTTTCATAACTTTTAAAGTGTTAAATAACTTTTCAGGTGTTAAAAATTGTGGAGGTGTTAAATCAGAAGTAAGTTGCATTCTTGAAATATGACCAGAGGGATATTTAGACCGGGGGGTGCAATTTACGGTACACTTTTGGCACAGAACTGCAAGTACAGGCGTGTCTGTCATCCACCCATCACCCCGAGACTGACGGGGGTACAGAGAGAATGAACGCCATCTTGGAACAGTACCTCCGCTGTTCCAGCAACACCCAACAGGACAATTGGGCGGAGGTGTTGGCTGTGGTGGAGTTCGCCTACAACAATGCTCAGCATGCATCCACCCGCGTGTCCCCATTCTTCATCAGTTACGGCTTCCATCCACGGCTCTTTCTGTTGGCTCCCAGTTCCAGCCGTGGACACGTTTCTTCAAGAGCTAAAAGCAGTGCGCCAAATGGTCTGACACCAGCTGGAAAAAGCCAAGGAGGACTATAAACGCTTTGCAGACTGGCATCGTCGTGACGTCCCGCCATTAGCTGTAGGCGATCGAGTTTGGCTCTCCACCCGGTACCTGCCGATGATGCGGCCGTTGAAAAAGCTCTATCACCGCTACCTGGGACCGTTTCTGGTCGAGGCGGTGATCAATTCTGTGGCATTTCACCTATCTCTGCCATGGACCATGCGGATTCACCCAGTCTTTCATTGGTCCTTGTTTGTCCCGGTATCGGCCAACGGTATGCATAGGCCGGCGCCACCACCGCTGGGGCCAGTAGCCCCTCCGGGAGAGGTGGAGTACAAAGTGGACAGTATCTGAGATTCATGCCAATTGCAGGACCAGTTCCAGTATCTGGTGGCATGGAAAGGTTATGGACCGGAGGATTTCACCTGGGTCGATGCCACAGACGTCAACGCCCCTCGTTTGATCTGCGACTTTCACGCCTGGATTCTGCACATGGTCCCGGGGGAGGGGGCCCTGCAGGGGGGATAATGTCATGCCCCTGTCGGAGTCTGACTCTGAGATGGAAGAGGAACAACTGACAGAGAGTGAGAGAGTGGCTCCGTTGGCTGTGGAGGAAACTGGGGAAGGGCAAAGTCAGGCTGGGCAGAGCAGGGGAGAGGTGGAACAAGGGAGAGGGGTTCTAATGAAGACCAAGGCCCATCCCCTCCTCATCCTAGGGCACACACAGAAGAACGGAGAAGAGAGCAACGTGGGTTGCGTGGCTTACGAGGGAGGAAAGGGCTCCGATTCCCTTCACAAGGCACACCTGGAGATGGAGTTTAAAAGGAGAAGCAAATGGGAGGGGCGGTTGTCGGGAACGCTGAGTTCATGTTCGTGTTCACTGCTTTATCTGAGTTCCTGGCATCCTCCCAACTGGTTTGATTTACAGCCGTGCTACTTTAATTCTGGAACTCCTTATCTTGTTTGCCTTGCCGGATTAGTTACCTTACCTTATCTTGCCTTGTTGGATTTATCGTTGGAAGTTTTTTGGCTTACAGGTTTGTGGGAGAGTTTTTCTCCAGACCGAAGAGTAAAAGGGACATTGGGGGCAAGTTTGGAGCTAATAAAGGGACTACTACTTATTCTCTGGCTGTGTCTTTGTGCCACGCCCTGGGTAATCACAGATAAGGTCTACCTCTTCACAAAATACTTAAGGTTAAAGCTCCCCAGAAAGAAGCTGGGACCTAAATTCATGGGGCCATTTTCCATAGTAAAGATTATCAAACCGGTCACGGTGCAATTGAAACTGCCCCGACTGCTGGGGAAAATACACCTGGTATTCCACAGCAGCCTCTTGAAACCAGTGGTCGGGTCGACCCTGAGACGACCACCCCGTGAGCCCCCGGACCCAGTGGTCATAGGAGGCCAAACCCATTATGAGGTGAAATGCATCCTCGACTCTAGGTGGCACAGGGGGCAACTCCAATACTTAAT
Source organism: Diadophis punctatus similis (assembly GCA_023053685.1). Lineage (NCBI taxonomy): Eukaryota > Metazoa > Chordata > Lepidosauria > Squamata > Dipsadidae > Diadophis > Diadophis punctatus. The sequence goes on from JALIGW010000097.1 coordinate 465,534, forward strand.
CCAGTGGAGGGGCTACCCTCTATCGGAGGTGTCCTGGGTAAAGAGCAGAAACATCCAAGCTGATCGCCTGATAGCCAGGTTCCATGAAAAGAACCCAGGACACAGTGCAAGGTACATTATGGGAGCAGAGTTCATCACTGGCCGACATGGTAGGACGACCAGAATGGCACGTAGACGGGACAACCACAGCTGGGGATCGGGGGCCCCAGAGTCAGAGGTGGCACTCGGAGTCCCAGCAGCAGGAGCCGCATGCACCAGCAGGCATCGACCCACGCCAGGCAGATCGGGGTCCCCATGGGGCTGGGTGGCCACCAGGGTACTGGGCCCCGCAGGTGGCGTGCCCCCCATTACAGGCAACATTTGATGGGAATCCCGACCGAGTGGCCCTGTTCCTGAGCCAAGCCATCAGCCATTTGGACCGGTATGCTCAGTTGTATGCTTCGCAGTAGGCAATGGTGGTCGCTGTCACTGCGGTGCTGGAAGGTGAGGCTGCTGTGTGGGTGGCGGACTTACATAGCGAGCACGCCAGGGAGCTGGCGAACGTGGGCCTTTTCCTGGATGCGCTACGGATCCGGTTTGAGGATGGGTCCCGCGCACAGCGGGCGGAAGGAGACCTCCTAGCGCTGACTTTCTCTCAAATTGTCCAGGCCCGGACCAGGGAGAAGCCAAGCAAACACTCACGCAGGAAACACAGCAGCTCAAGAATCCAGGTTTTACTTCCCACTCAGAGGCCAGAGCCTTTGTACACGTTGAGTATAAAACACAGAGCCGTGCAAAGTCAGCGCTGGGAGCTCTCACCTCCCAGTTTGTTTTATGGCTCAGGGCCATGCACGTTGCCCACCCAATCACACCTGCTGTCCACCTAGCATCCAGCTGGCTGTGACTGACATCTGGGCACGGGCCTCATGCCACCTGCAGAGTCCTGGATGCTTGGAGACATGTGGGCAGCCGCGGGGCGAACAGCTGATGGGCGGCGACGTTGATCCAGGCCTGCAGGCCCGGTCACCGTCGCAGTCGTGCTGGTGCTGTCATGTTCATCCTCGCCATCTGCTGCCTCTGATGCTGCCCGTGGCCGGAACTGCCCAGGAGTCCGGCCTGCTACCGGACAGCTGGCCAGGTCTGTTTCCATGCGCTCTGGCCCCGCGGCCACTGGTACCGAGGAACGCCCAGCTGACGGGCGGCCGGTCGGTGCTGTCCTGGCATGTTCCGCTGCTGCAGCCTCTGCAGCTCCTCTCACTCTCTGCTCACCCGCCGGCAAAGAAAACAGTTCAGCCCCCCCCCCCCGGTATGGCGAGCTATGTGAACTACCAACAGTCCTATTGGGCGGACCTCCTGCCATTTGCAGAGGTTGCTTACAATAATGCTGTTCACAGTAGCACGGGATTAACCCCTTTCAAAGTAGTAAGCGGTATGGACTTTGTCCCAATGCTGGAATACCCAAGGGAACCCCCCTCCTCAGTCAGTTTGACTGATTGGCTGTCAACGCTAAAAGCGGCATGGGAAAATGTCAAGAAAGCGCTAGCTAAAGCGGCACAGACCTATAAGAAATAGGCAACAAACACTGAGCCCCACAACGGCCGTTCCAGTTGGGGGAGAAGGTCTTCTTCTTCACAAAATACTTAAGGTTAAACCTCCCCAGAAAGAAGCTGGGACCTAAATTCATGGGGCCATTTCCCATAGTAAAGACTATCAACCCGGTCACGGTGCAATTGAAACTGCTCTGACTGCTGGGGAAAATACACCCAGTATTCCACAGCAGCCTCTTGAAACCAGTGGTCGGGTCGACCCTGAGACGACAACCCCGTGAGCCCCCGGACCCAGTGGTCATAGGGGCCCAAACCCATTATGAGGTGCAATGCATCCTCAACTCTAGGTGGCGCAGGGGGCAACTCCAATACTTAATCCAGTGGAGGGGCTACCCTTTATCGGAGGTGTCCTGGGTAAAGAGCAGAAACATCCAAGCTGATCGCCTGATAGCCAGGTTCCATGAAAAGAACCCAACCAAGCCGGGGTGGGGGGAGATTATATCCTTAAAAGATATACCTGTACTCAAATTATTTTTGGTCTGCACAAGTTGCCTTCAGGAAGTGAGGGAAGCCGAATGTCAACTCGCGAAGCTTTCCTGACCTGCTCCCGAGTTGCCATAGGCAGGGGGATGGGAAATCTTGCCTCGCAGCTGCACCAAGGAATTCACACCTCAGTCAAAACAAAAACATCCCATCTGGCCGAAGCCAAGGCCATCTCCATGGAGACCCGCAATGGCCGGAGGGAGTGACTTCTACGACGTGCGAAATTGTTTTGTTGGGAAATGTGACTGGTGACACACCTTGGGGGGAGGGGGCAACAGGGTCAGAGGCAACACGTGAACTGGGTGAAGTCAGAGCTGGCTTCACTTAGGTCGTGCCGACATGGCGCTCCTAATAAACAACTGGATTTTTCTTGCAAAATGGCTTGAGGCTCCTGATTTTATTAGGGCATTGGTTGGAACCCTGACAGTTGCTTTTCTGGAAGGACTTGAAGAATAAAGGAGAATATTTGTAGCAAGAAAACAACCAAGTTCAGAAAGCACCAAGGACCCCTCACTTGAAGACATGGTTTTGTCAGCAAGCTTGGGGATCCCATTTGGAGCTGATCAAATGTCTTGTCTGATTGTGTTGTCTCTGCCACAGAGTGGGTTGGGGGATTAAATTTGAAAAGTGAGATTATAAAAGTCCAGTCTAGCACAATACCAATGAAGAAGAAAAATAACAGCTCTCAAAAGAAACCAGCATGGCTGCATAAAGAACTCTGATGAATTGAAAGACAAAAAGGACAAGTATAAAAAGTGGAAAGAGGGGCACATAACGAAGGCAGAATATCTGCAAATAGCCCGAGCCTGCAAAGATGAAGTGAGGAAAGCTAAGGCTCATAATGAACTAAGGCGACAAAAGTCAAAAATAACAAAAAAAGCTTATTTCAACATGTTAAAAACAAAAAAAAAGTCAAGGAAACAATTGGTCCATTGGTGGGAGAAAGTGGCAAGAAGGTGACAAGCAACAGGGAGAAAGCAGAACTACTTAACTTGTTTTTTGCATCCGTCTTTACACAAAGGGAAAAAACAGTCCAACCTATGAAAAACAGCACCACAAAAAAACAGATTAGGAACACAAGTTAAAATAGGGAAGAAAATGGTAAGTGAGCACCTGTCTACCCTAGACGAGTTCAAATCACCAGGACCGGATGGATTACACCCCAAGGTTCTGAAGGAACTGGCAGACGAGATCTCAGAACCACTGAACTATATCTTTCAAAGATCCTGGAGCATGGGGAACTGCCAGAGGACTGGAAAAGAGCTGATGTAATTCCCATCTTCAAAAAAGGTATTATCCCCTCCCCTTTGTGACATCACTTCCTCCACCACACCCCCAGAGGACTCTGACGTCACAACCCTCCGCCCTTCCTGTCCCACAACCCCTTTTACTGGAAGTAGTGAGACATCATTTCCCTCTGCCCTTTATGTCCCACAACCCCTTTCACCGGAAGTAGTGTAACACCATTCCGGTTCACCGTAACACGATAAAACAATAAAAAACGACAGCGGCCTGAGGGGTGACCGAGGGGGGTGACATTTGGTAAATGTTAAAAAATGTGGGACTTATATGCATGCTTCTTGTTTATGACAACTGGGCACAGGATGTGTTGGGACATGTCCCAGAGGGTTAGCATTCTGGGCATGCGCTGTAGTGTCATGTTAGAGCGCATGCGTGTGACGCGTGTGACGCATGTGACCGCGTGTGTGACAGGCGTGCTCAGGGTATGTTTGGCCCTGTCTCAGACGTGGCCTGCTTTTCACGGTCTGATAAAAAGGGTCTCTGCAGACGGTTGCCAATTTCAGCCGCTTAAAGCATAGCACACATTTAATAATAACATGTCCCCTTATGAAAGAAATAATAAAAAGGTTGTAGACCTTTCTACATCATGGCCTGAGTCAAGACCTATTTTGACAGATTGTCATAAAATATGTTGTACTGTGTTTGATGAAGACTTACGTTACTTCAGACCTATTTTGTTTGGATGTCGTCTACCGTGTTGTAATGTACGTGATGCGGTACAATGGGAAGATGTGTCTGACCACGACGGGACTTACCGGGCATCCTGGGAAATGACAAAGAGATGTTCTTTATCTCCGATCCATGGAACTGGGCTGAGTAAGTAAACCCTTGTTATATATTCATATGGGTAAATACAGGATGACTCTGTTATCACCATGATAGGTAATGAATTAATACATTTTCCAGGTTCTGTTCCGGGTTATAGCCATAACACCAGTCCCTCCTTAATAACAAACTTCTCAACTGATGAAGAGTATGCAGACGGCAGTGGAGGTAAATGATGCTAAATTGTCTTTTTTAACTATACCTATTGTTGATAATTTTATATAATAAATGATGAAATACTTGTTGATAACTTTAGTACTGTAACAGGGTTATGTTTTTATATTTAAGCAGAAACTGTTCCTGGATATAACCATGACATAAGCCTGTCATTTTTAAGAGACATCTCAAGCGAGGATGAATCTACAGTTGACTGCAGAGGTGTTGAGTGTCATACTAAGTCTATTTGCAGCATACTTACTGACGGTGTTAATGATGATGTTAATGGTGTTTTGAAGCTTTTTGAGAACCCCTTTTGTCTACGTTGTGAATTTAAAAGATACGTTTCAAATGAAGACAACTTTGCTAAAGGTTGTGCATGTGGTAGTGTTGATTGTATTTGTGTGATAACTACAGATGATGAAGATGAGGACGATGACGATAATGATACTGATGATGGTTATTATTCCAATGGTGAAGTTCGTGTTAACATAGTCTAAATTACAAATAAAAGGAGTATGCTAAAGAGTAAAGTGTGATTATTTTACGGGGTGACCGGTGAAGAATGAGGTATGAAAATTTTTTAAAGGAACTTTATTATACTCCTGAATGTGTGGGTAGTTATGGGGGTGCAAATGCCCTATTTAAGGCTGGTCGGAAACACACTAAAAACTTAACCTTGAAGCAGGTCAAGACATGGCTTTCTGGGCAAGATGCTTATACCCTTCATAAACCCGCAAGAATTAATTTTCCTAGGAATGCAACAATAGTTTCTTGCATAGACTGTCAATGGCAAGCTGACCTCGTGGATTTATCAGGATTTGCCTTTGAAAACAATGGCATGAAATTTATTTTAACAGTAATTGATGTACTATCCAAATATGCCTGGGCTGTCTGTTTATCTGACAAGTCAGGATGGGTGGTGGCCGATGCCTTCCAGAGCATCTTCCAAACAGGAAGGGCCCCCAGAAAGTTACAGACAGATGCTGGAAAAGAATTCTTAAATAGCCCTCTGAAGAAGCTTTTGGCACGTTATGGCATACACCATTTTGTCACACATAGTGAAACTAAAGCAGCAGTTATAGAGAGGTTTAATTGCACTCTGAAAAATAAACTCTGGAGATATTTTACAGCTAAAAATACACACCGTTATGCAGTGGTGGGTTCCTACCAGTGCGGTCCACTCTATAGCACCGGTAGCGGCCCGCTGGTGACATCACAGTACCGGTGCGGTCAGTTGCCGGTGCCTGGGCGCCGCCATTTTTTTAAAAAGTTTTTTTAAATTTTTTTTAAAAATTTCTTCTGCGTATGCCCAGAAACCTGACAATTAAGTCTTTCCCCGTCCCTTCACTTGAAAATAATAAGAAGCTCGCATGTGACACTTTTCCTTCGCTTTTGCCTAAAGCTTCCCAAAGTGGGCGTTTTCCTAAAGCTTAACCTTTTATACCAGTGGTTCCCAACCTGGGGGTCGGGACCCGTTTGGGGGTCGAACGACCATTTCCCAGGGGTCGCCCTGGCATCCTCAGCTCCCCCCCCACTGCCACAAGCCTGGCCATATCGGCTCAACTCGCCCGAGCCCTCCGATTGGTCGGGAGAGGTGCCATTCGGTGAGAGGCGTTTGTGATGCCTGGCGGCCAAGCTAAGGAGCGGGGCATCGCAAGATTGCGCGCTGGAGAGTACAAAGCGGTGCTTAAGACATCTGTGGCCGCCCCTGTCTCCTGCTCACAGCGGCAGTTTCTTCCCGCTGGTGTCGAAGGGAAAGGGAGTCACAGGAGGGAACGGCCAGCCAACGACCACTTAACTTTCACAGCGCACGACGGCGGGAAGGAGGACAGCTGGGTCGGAATTGTCTGTCTGCCCTCTCGCCCTCGGCTGGCGCGGAGACCCAGCGAACAAAGAAGCAAACAGGGAGGGAGGGAAGAGAGAGACTAAGAGATATTAGCGCAGGGCTAGCCTGATCATACAGCCTCGGTGCTGAGGGCGCCACCGCCGGGGGCAGGAGGAGCTAAGCCGGAGGGAACTGGAGAAGGAGGTGGTGCCAGAGCATGGTCCATCACTGCCGCCCTGCTCCATATGATCAGGCTAGCCCTGTGCTAATATCTCTCAGTCTCTCTCTTCCCTCCCTGTTTGCCTCTTTCTTCTCTGGGTGTCCGCACCAGCCGAGGGCGAGAGGGCAGACAGACGAGCCTGACCCGGCTGTCCTCCTTCCCGCCGTCATGCACTGTTAAACTTAAGTGGTTGTTGGCTGGCTGTTCCCCCCGTGACTCCCTTTCCCTTCGACACCAGCAGGAAGAAATTGCCGCTGTGAGCCCCGGCCGGCCCGGTTTGCAAGTTCTGGCTGTAGTCTGAGATGTGGGACGTGGCAAGCGAGGAGACGGGGATGCCGGAGGGGGTAGCAGGGAGTGTCTGGGCGTGAGGATTTAATAAAATATAAAATATAGTTCTTAAAGCAGAAGACATATAAACCCAAGAGGACAAACAGGTGTAAGGAAGGAGTGAGTTTGACACTTCTCATGAATCAAATTTGCAAAGAATGAAGGAGGAACAGAAGAGTTTGAAGGAATTGTCCTCCAGCCACAAAGGGGAATCTTTGAAAAGGCGGCTGGGCGAGGGGACCATAAGCGCGTTGCGGGACGTCTCACTGCAGGACCCGCGGCTGCGCTACAAGCTCATCCAGCGCATCGGCTCTGGCACTTACGGCGTCGTTTACAAGGTCAAACGGTGCGCCCGGGGCGCATCGCCGGCTTTGGAGAGGGTCCCCCCGGGTGCGCTTGGGGAGGGAAAGGCGCCACCACCGGGGCAGAGAGGAGCCGCAGAGGCGGCTGAGTGAGCAGGAAGGAAGGCAGGAGGATCCCGAGCCGCCCAAGCCCTGCCTTGCAAGCCCACCCGGGCTCTTCCTCCGCCGCAGATAAGGACGGCCGGCAACACGATGCAGCTGCCAGTCTCCAGGAGGGAGGAGAGAGAGCAGAGGGAGGGGATTTCTAATCGGGGGTCCCTAAGACTGGCAGCAGAGGGCGCCTTTTGGAGAAGGTGAGGTGAGGGTGGGGTGGGCTGGCTGGCTGGCTGGTTCCCCGGACAAGGTCGGCTCTGTGGGGCAGGCAGGCTTTGCTACAAGTGTAGGCAGGGTGGGCAGGATCCCCTCCCTGCTCGCTCTGCTTTCCTGGAGTGACTGAATAACCACAATGCGCTTATTTGTCTGGGTTGCCAGAGAGTTTGGCACGCACGGATCTTGCGGTGCTGAGGGCTAGGAGAGGGAAGAAGAGAAAAGAGAAGGAAGGAAGGAAGGAAGGAAGACCAGAGATGGAAGGAAGGAAGGAAGGAGAGGAAGGAAGGGAAGAAGAGGAAGAAGAGGAAGAAGAGGAATGTTAGGTGGGAGGGTGGGAGGAAGGAAGCAAGAAAGAGAAAAAAGTGAGAGAGGGAAAGAAAGAAAAAGAAAAGAAAGAAAAAAAGAAAGAAGAAGGTTGGGAGGGAGGGAGGGAGGGAGGAAGAGAAAAAAGCGAGAGAGAGGGAAAGAAAGAAAAAGAAAGAGAAAGAAAGAAAGAAGAGGAAGATTGGGAGGAAGGAAGGAAGAGAAAAAAGTGAGAGGGAAAGCAAGTGAGCGAAAGAAAGAAAGAAGAAAGAAAGAAAGAAAGAAAGAAAGAAAGAAAGAAAGAAAGAAAGAAAGAAAGAAAGAAAGAAAGAAAGAAAGAAAGAAAGAAAGAAGGAAAGAAACTGTTGAAAGAAGAACCTTGCAAATTAAAATTGTTGTCTTTGCAGGGGGTTTGGAAAGGGTGGGTGAGCAGGCCCCATGGGGGAGGAAGGAATATGGGTCTGTTTTAAGAAGAAAGAGCTTAAAAGAGGAAATTGGCTTTGGGGACCCTGGCAATGTTTTTGGACCAATCATGGTTTTTTTTGCCCCCTGTTTGCCTCCTGAAACTTTGGAGTCGTGGGAGAAAGCAACTAAACAGGGATTACCTTGCTGGAAGCTTATCTGATTTCTAGTTTTTCGACACTGCAGGCCACAATTTCTCAACCTCAACAACTTGAATATACCTGGACTTCAACTCCCAAAATTCCCTAGCCAGCTTTGCTTTGAATTCTGGGAGTTGAAGTCCAGGCACCTTAAAAGTTGCTGAGATTGAGAAATATTGCTGTACACTTGTTGGTTATCAAGTCTAAATACAGAAGTAGACTTGTTGTGGAAGATGATATTCCTTGTGCTCTTGCAAAGACTGGCCCGAGAATTTCTGATCTGGCATAATTACATATTGTTTTTGTGATTAATCGCTATGCTTTAATTATGTTCAATTTGTAACAATGAAAATACATCCTGCATATTAGATATTTACATTATGATTCATAACAGTAGCAAAATTACAGTTATGTAGTAGCAACAAAAATAATTTTATGGTTGGGGGTCACCACAACATGAGGAACTATATTAAGGGGTCGCGGCATTAGAAAGGTTGGGAACCACTGTTTTATACTGTTAATTTTATAGAGTTTTATACTGTTATTCTTTAGATGAAAACATTGAGGACTGTTAAAAGATACTGTTCTTTTAACAGTCCTCAATATTGTCTAAGGAATCCATGACTGAAACCAAAAATGCTGTATGAGACTTGCTTGTGAATATAGCATTTTCTGCATATAAAGGTTGCTGTGTTGCCATGGTGTAACACGCACTTTGTATGCAAAGCTTTTCATGTAAGCTATAAAATAGCAAAAATAGTAGTAACATCTCTCTGAAATAACTAATATATGACCGGCAAGCCGGTCACATGGCTGGCAAGCCACGCCCACCCAGTCACATGGCTAGCAAGCCACACCCACAAAATAAGCCATGCCCACAGAGTGGTAGTAAAAAAATTAGGAACCCGCCCCTGCCGTTATGTAGATGTTTTACCAGCCCTCATTCAGGGCTACAATAGTGCTTACCATCGCAGTATCTGGACAGCTCCCAATATGGTAAAACTAACTAACGAAAAGGAAAAAATCTAGATGGGAAAAATCTAAAAACAGCCAGAAAGTTAAAAAGGATTTCTTTCATAATTACCACTAAAGGTGGCATTGTCCACGAAACCAATCACTAATTGATTAGGTAACTGCCCTAGAAATAGGTTTTCCTGATTACACACAAGACTGCCTGCATCTAGTCTAGTCGGCGCAGTGGCTGAAAATGAAAATGGTTGTCCCAGGCAGCAGAGGTTGGATGCCATGAATGGCTCTTAGTTCCCTCCGTGGAGCTGGTTCAAGGACAGGGGCTGTCCCTCTGCGTGACCTCTCTGATTTCTTCTTAGCCCATAGAAGATAAGGAAAGATGCATGCACCAGCAGAACTGAGAACAACTGTAGGAAGTCTCTGATCAACTCGGTTACTGCTCCTTTGAACTGGGAAACAAATCTTAAGGCTGTTCCTCCCCCTGTCCAGGGAGATCCCTCTGTTCCAAGCAGCTCTTACGACCAGGTGTACCAAGGGGTGGAGTGTGTAAGAACACAACAGGATTTACTTCTGCTATAACTGAAGCAACAAGGAGATGGGAGATTCAAATCATATCTCTGCTTTCTCTTCTAAATATCTCCTGTGGCTTCACTGATTTTGAAAACAGCAGGGACAGATTAGACAAAACCGGCGTTTTGGCTTCTTTTACAAGCTGGAAAAAAGAGCCCTCCCCCCTCTCTTGCTGGGAAGACAACACCGGAGCCACAAGAATTTAGTTTTAGAACTGGGAGGAAGCTGGGAGTAAGCTCTCTGCCGATACCACCTAAACTGGCGTCTTGGCTTCTTTTACAAGCTGAAAATAAGAGCCCCCCCCCTCTTGCTGGGAAGACAACACTGGAGCCACAAGAACTTGGTTTTAGAACTGGGAGGAAGCTCTCCGCTGACACCACCTAAACCTGGCTTTCTTTACAAGCTGGGGGCCTGTGGGGAGCAGCGGCTGAGCGGAGAAGCCCTGTCCCCCGCGTTACCAGCGGCATCTCCGTGACCCCCCCTCCACGAGTAACTTCGGAGTAGCCCAGGGGCAGCTTGGGGATTTTGGCAGACTCCAGGTAACCCATAAGGAGGCTTGTGGAAGAATTAAAGAAGAAACACAGACAGAATTGTTTGCCTGCTGCGGAGCCTGTTTGTTTCCCCGTCTGAGCCTGCCTGTTCTCCCGCTACTGGAGGAAACTAGTTCAGTATTCTGCAGGCCCTGTTGGAAAGGACATGTTTCATTGGCAAGCCACAATTATGGGTCCTAACGACAGTCCATATCTAGGTGGTGTTTTCTTTCTGATAATTCAATTCCCTATAGACTACCCTCTCAAACCACCTAGGATTGCAGTTACAATGCGAAATTTATCATCCTGTTTTAATTATCCTGTTTCATCATCCTGTTTTAATTTACAGATTGGTTCTATCTTGGGGGGGGTGCGTGTGTATGTGTGTGTGGGTAAGGATGTTGGGATAGCAATAGCACTTAGACTTATATACCGCTTCATAGTGCTTTACAGCCCTCTCTAAGCGGTTTACAGAGTTCAGCATATTGCCCCCAACAATCTGGGTCCTCATTTTACCCACCTCGGAAGGATGGAAGGCTGAGTAAACCTTGAGCCTGGTGAGATTTGAACAGCTGAACTGCTGAACTAGCAATCAGCTGAAGGTCGCAGTGCTGCTTTTAACCACTGTGCCACTGCGCCACTTCGGCTCACCTCGGATGGATTGGGAGTGACTGAGTCTCGGGGAGAATGAGTGAGCCGGAGGCAAAGAATGGAACCCCCTCTGCTGAGTGTGTAAACAGAAGCAGATGGGGACTCAGATATAACCCTCGGCTTGGTATGAGTGGGGAGCCTTGCCTGCCGGGAAGGAGGAGGGCCGTAGATGTGGGGGAGGGGATCTCTAGGGTGTTTGAGACCAATCAGACTATATTTGGGTCTCCCCCCTTGGTTATGAATGTCTGATATTTTTTAATTTTTTTTAATTTTTAATTATATGTTTTTATATGTAATAATGATTTGAAATGCTGTCAGCCGCCCAGAGTCCCTTGGGAGTTGGGCGGCATACAAATCTATTAAATTAAATTAAATTAAATTAAATTTGAGAGCCGGAGTATTACGGTCGTAACTGGAAGAGGTAGATATGGCGAGAAAGGGGTAGGCCGCTCTCGGGGAACTAGGACTCGCTGTTTCAAAGTGATTACTTGTTCTGGCCCCTCTCGTATACCTGGTGACTTGGGATGTCAGAGCCCTGGCCTCAGGCTGCTGCTGCTTAATGCCAGGTCTGTTGTTAACAAAGCCCCCCTCGTTCAGGATTTAATTCTGGAAGAGGGGGCTGACCTAGCATGCATAACCGAGACCTGGCTGGGCAAAGAGGGGGGTGTTCCCCTCTCAGAGATCTGTCCGGACGGGTTTCAGGTTTTACATCAACCGCGACTCCAGGGAAGGGGTGGTGGAGTGGCAGTCATTGTCCGGAAAAGTCTTTGTCCTCGTAGGATCCCTGCCCCGGAGATTGTTGGGTGTGAGTCTCTCCTCTCGAGGTTGGACTCAGGGGTTCAGTTGGGCTTGTTGTTAACATACCTGCCTCCCAGCTGTGTTACAACAGCCCTGCCTGCGCTGCTAGAGGCGGTAGCCGGGTTGGCGGTGGAGTTCCCCAGGCTTATGGTGCTGGGGGACTTCAATTTGTCGTCACTTGGCGATCCCTCGGATGCGGCTCAGGAGTTCATGGCTTCAATGACAACCATGGACCTGACCCAAGTAGTTCAGGGTCCGACTCATAGGGTGGGCACACACACTTGACCTGGTGTTCCTCTCAGGGCAGTGGAGAGATGATCTGGAATTAAGGGGTATAGATTCTTTTCCCTTGTCATGGTCAGATCATTTCCTGCTGAGGTTAGACTTTAGGACGCTACTCCCCCATCGCAGGGAGGTGGAGCCGATTAAGTGGTTCCTCCCCAGACGCCTAATGGACCCTGAAAGGTTCCAGAAGGAGCTTGGGGTGATACCGGACTCCCTTGTCCACAATCCGGCTGAGTCCCTGATGGCTGCCTGGAATAGGGCGGCATCGGGGGCACTGGACCGGATTGCGCCTTTGCAACCTCTCCACGGCGATGGATCCAGGAAAGCTCCCTGGTTTACCGAGGAGCTCCAGGAGATGAAGTGCCAGAAGAGACGTCTAGAGCGATGCTGGAGGACCAGTAACTCAGAGTCTGACCGAACACTTTTAAGAGCCTTTATTAGGACTTATTTAGTGGCGATACGGGCGGCATTCGCGCCCAGCCGCCCTATTTAGGGTGACTCGTTCCCTCCTTAATGTAGGGGGAACGGAGGAGCCCCTGCAGGGTAGAGTTTGTGCAGTTTCTATCGGATAAAGTCGCTCAGATTCGGACGGACCTGGACTCTGATTGGGCAATTCCGACCGAGATGACAGGGGCAGGTCTTAGTCCTATTATATGGGATGAATTTGAGCCTGTGACTCCTGAGGAAGTAGACAAGGCTCTGGGAGTGATGAGTTCCTCCACTTGTTTGTTGGACCCGTGCCCCTCCTGGCTGGTTTCGGCCAGCAGGGAGGTGACACAAGACTGGCTTCAGGCTTTAGTTAACGCGTCCTTGAGTGAGGGGTCCTTCCCGCAACCATTAAAGGAGGCAGTGGTGAGACCCCTCCTCAAGAAGCCTTCCCTGGATCCAGCAGAATTAAAGAACTTTCGTCCAGTCTCCAACCTTCCCTTTGTGGGAAAGGTTGTAGAGAAAGTGGTGGCACTTCAACTCCTACGGTCATTGGATGAAACGGATTATCTGGACCCTTGTCAATCTGGCTTCAGACCTGGCTATAGCACGGAAACTGCTTTGGTCACGCTGATGGATGATCTCTGGCGAGCCCGAGATAGGGGTCATTCCTCTATCTTGGTGCTACTTGACCTCTCAGCGGCTTTCAATACCATTGACCATGGTATCCTTCAGGGAAGACTAAGGGAGCTAGGGTTGGGAGGCACCGTGCTGCGGTGGTTTTCCTCCTATCTCTCTGGTCGTTCACAATCGGTGTTCGCAAGAGGACAGAGGTCGACCCATAGACCCCTTGTTTGCGGGGTGCCTCAGGGCTCGGTCCTCTCTCCCCTCCTATTTAATATCTACATGAAACCACTGGGTGAGATCATCCGATGGCATAGGGTGAGGTTTCAGCAATATGCTGATGATACCCAGTTGTATATCTCCACCCCACGTCAGTTCAGTGAAGCAGTGGATGTGATGTGCCGGTGCCTGGAAGCTGTGAGGATCTGGATGGGTGTCAACAAGCTCAGACTTAACCCAGACAAGACCGAGTGGCTGTGGGTACTGCCTCCTAAAGACTGTATCGACTGTCCATCCTTGGCTCAAGGGGGGAGAAATTGTCCCCCTCAGAACAGGTTCGCAATTTTGGTGTCCTCCTACACCCACAGCTAAGATGAGACCAACATCTAACAGCTGTGGCTAGGGGGACCTTTGCACTGGTTCTCTTGGTGCACCAATTGCGACCCTACTTGGATCAGGAGGCTCTCCTCACAGTCACTCATGCCCTTATCACCTCACTGTTGGATTATTGCAACGCACTCTACATTGGGCTACCCCTGAAGAGTGTTCGGAGACTACAATTGGTCTAGAATGCAGCCGCGCAAGTGGTTGTGAGTGCACCTAGGTACACCCACATTACACCAATCCTCCGCGAGCTGCACTGGCTTCCTATTGGTCTCTGGGCTCAATTCAAGGTGTTGGTTATTACCTTTAAAGCCCTACATGGCTCAGGGCCAGGTTATCTTCAAGACCGCCTTCTACCTCATAGTTCCCAGCAACCAGTAAGATCCCACAGAGTTGGTCTCCTCCAGGTCCCGTCAGCTAAACAGTGTCGGCTGGTGGGCCCGTGGGGAAGGGCCTTCTCTGTGGCTGCCCCGGCTCTCTGGAACCAACTACTCCCTGAGATCCGGACTGCCCCCACTCTATTGGCCTTCCGGAAAGCATTGAAGACCTGGCTTTTCCGGCAGGCTTGGGGCCGTTGATCTCGCAATTTGCCGGGGGGCCATGCAGCCCAAAAGGCATTACTTTGAATTGAAAGCTTCCTAGGAGGCAGTTGAATGCTGTTTTCCATTCATCTCCCTCCCTGATTTGGACTCGGTACAGGGGTGGGTTCCTCCCGGTTCGGACTGGTTCACCCGAACCGGTAGAGACCCGCTGGTGATGTCACGATGATGTCACCGAACCGGATCAGTCAGTGCTGGTCCATGGGCGCCGCCATCTTTTTTGGGAATTTTTTTTTATTTTTTTAAAAAAAATTTTCTTCTGAGCATGTGCAGAAGCCAAGTTTCCGGCACTGTGCATGCGGTTGCCATCTTGTTTTCGGCTTTCTTTTATTTATTTTTATTTTTATTTTTAATTTAATTTATTTTTAATTTTTTAAATTTTTCTTCTGAGCATGTGCAGAAGCCGAGTTTCCGGCACTGTTGAGGAAGCGAACTGGCAGCAAGGTAAGTTAGAACAACCCCTGCTTGGGTCCCCTAAACTTTTCAGTCCCAGAAAGCAGCTAAAAATGCCCTTCTCCTGTTTTGCAGCCATGCACCATTTTCTGTCCTTGCCTCCTTCCCGTTTCTATTTGGTTTTCCCTCCCACCCTGAAAGCAAAAGGAAGCAAGGGGGGGGAGGGGGAAGAAGGATCCGGGAGTGGGAAGGGATTGGGAAGAATGAGAACGAGGAGGGCTTCCCGGCTCAGGCAAGGCTTGGAGAATCCAGAGCGTGCCTTTCCCCATTCTCTCTTGCAGTGCTTTTATTTCCAAAGCCCCCCCTCCACTCTCTTTCCCTAAAAATGGAGCTCTTGGTCCGAAGCAATTGGTGTGAAACAAAAGCAAGATTTAAAGGAAACAAAGTTGAGGTAGTTTGTAAGGAAAACAAGTACTGTCAAGGTTCAGTGCAAACCATACTAATACTCCAAACTAATGAGTCTTAATGTCTGGTTAAAATGGGTAGTACTTCCATTTAAAGAAGAAAAGCATAGCTCAGACTATTGCTATGATTTTTTGCTCCTATATTCTGTTGTTTAGGTATAAATTTGGTTAATGTAGAAATTTTACTTAGAGCCTATTAAACAACAGAGCTAGCTGCCTGCCTGCAATCATGTGTCTCTATTAGGAGTAAATCCCACTGAAAGAGAGTAGCCTTACTGCCAAGTAAATATGCATAGGCTTTACGTAGTTGAGAGATAGGGTATTGATTAGTATCAGGGGTATTATAGAGAGAAATGAAAAAGTCTGTAACAACAGATACTTTGTGCCCAGACCAGGTAGGTAGGTAGGAAAGGGACAAAGAAAGAAAGAGGAAGGGAGAAAGAAAGAGAAAGAGAAAGAAAGAAAGAAAGAAAGAAAGAAAGAAAGAAAGAAAGAAAGAAAGAAAGAAAGAAAGAAAGAAGAAAGAGAGGGAGGGAGGGAGGGAGGGAGGGAGGGACAAGGGAGGGAGGGACAAGAAAGAAAAAAAGAAAGAGAGAAAGGGAGAGAGAGAGAGAGAGAGAGAAAGAAAGAGAGAGAGAAAGAAAAAGAAAAAGAAAAAGAAAAAGAAAAAGAAAAAGAAAAAGAAAAAGAAAAAGAAAAAGAAAAAGAAAAAGAAAAAGAAAAAGAAAGAAAGAAAGAGGAAGAGAGAGAGAGAGAGAGAGAGAGAGAGAGAGAGAGAGAGAGAGAGTTTTCCTCCCGCTCACTCTAGGAAACCCACGCAAGTCCAAGCGCGTTCTCGGCTAGGCTGGGGGGGGGTAAGGCAGATCGGTTGCCCCCCCCCCTTTCTGGTAACTCCTCGCCTTCCTCCAGCTCCTTGCCAGCCTTCCAAAGAAAGAATTCTTTGATATTCAAATCTGGCTGAAGGTTTCCTCCCTTTCAGAATGTTGCGGAAATGAGTGGGTCGTGTGCAGCCGGCCGTTCCTCGTATCTCAAATGTTGCTCGTATTTCAAAGCAAAACTTCGCTCGCTCGACAGCTCGTATCTCAAATATCTCATATGTTAGGGCACTCGTATCTCGAGGTACCACTGTATTTTACTGCTTTGGTTATATCAAATAAATTTGGATAGGCCATGGCTTCTATAGTTGAGAGCCATTTGGGAATTTTCATATAATTCTTCTTTTTAATTTCGTGCCACATTTTTAACAAAGATTTTCTAATTAGATGTTGGTTGAAATTGAATTTTGGCTTAGTTCCGTCTCTCCATATATAGGCATGCCATCCCATTTGAAGATCGTGCCCCTCTAATATTAATGTTCGTTTGTTAGTTAAATTTATCCATTCCTTTAGCCACGTCAGGGATGCTGCCTTATAATAAAGTTTCCAGTCGGGAAGTCCGAGGCCACCTCTGCTCTTGTTATCCTGTAAGTTCATTAGTTTAACTCTTGGCTTTTTATTTTGCCATATAAATTTAGATATGATTTTATTCAAATTGGTGAAAAATTTCATCTCTAATTCAATCGGAACCGTTTGAAATAGATATAAGAATTTTGGCAATATACTCATTTTAATCGCGGCTATGCGTCCTAATAATGATAACTGTAATTTCTTCCATTTGTCTAGTTCTAATCTCGTTTGGTTTACTAATTTGTCATAATTATCCTTTTTAATGGATGAACATATATTTGTTAATATTATCCCTAAATGTTTAATTGTTTTGGTTGTTTGCAGACCTAATTTTCCTTCCAATTCTTCTTTTTGTTTTGTTGTCATGTTTTTTGTTAATAATTTAGTTTTTTGTTTGTTAATTTTCAATCCTGCTGACTTTCCGTATTCTTCAATCTCTTTAATCAATTTTTGTCCTGTTTCAATTGGTTCTTCTATAAAGAATACGAGATCATCTGCGAATGCCTGTAATTTATATTCCTGATTTCTAATTTTTGTTCCCTTGATTTCCTGATTATTTCGAATTTTATTCAGTAATGTTTCCAATGTTAAAATAAAGAGCAGAGGTGACATCGGACATCCCTGATGTACTCCTTTAGAAATCTGAAATGATTGTGTCATGTCCCCATTTATAATAATCTTGGCTGACTGGGAGGTATAGATTGTTTCTATAATCTTCTCAAATTTATCACCGAATTTCATTTCTTTGATCAAACCTATCATATATTGCCAATTTACGTTGTCGAACGCTTTTTGCGCATCCAGAAAAGCTAGGGCTACCTGCTTTTCTGGATGCACTTCATAATATTCCAATATATCTAGAACGATTCTTGTATTATTTTTTAGCTGCCGCATTGGTAAAAATCCATTTTGATCCGAATAAATAATTTTATTTAGTATTTTTTTAGTTCTTTCTGCCATAATTGTCATTAAAATTTTATAATCTGTGTTCAACAATGAAATTGGCCTATAGTTTTGTATATGATTTTTCTCGGTACCTTCCTTCATAATCGTGGTGATATATGTCTCCCTCCACGTGTTTGGTATCCTAGCTCCTGTTAATGCATCATTATATAGTTCTAATAAAATATCCTCTAGTACAATACTCAATTTTTTGTAATATTCCCCTGAAAAACCATCCGGTCCTGGTGTTTCATTATTGTTTTGTTTTTTAATTGCATTTTGAATTTCTTGTGTTATAATATCCCTGTTTAGCATTTCCTTGTCTATTTCCTCTATTTGCGGCATTCTAATTTCCTTTAAATATTCTGTTATTTTATTTAATTCCACTGAGTCCTGTCTGTATAAATCTCTATAATATTCTGTGGCGATTTCTTTTATTTTTTCATCTGAATGTTGTATTTCCCCATTTGTATCTATCAATTGATGTATAATTCTATTGCTTTTTTCCTTTTTAATTTTATAAGACAGCCATCTACCGGGTTTCTTTGCTGTTTCAAAAAATGTTTGTTTTATAAGCCTAATGTCCTTCAAATATTCCTGTTGTTCTATTAAGTTCAGTTTATGTCT
The DNA here is from genome assembly GCA_023053685.1 of Diadophis punctatus similis. NCBI lineage: Eukaryota > Metazoa > Chordata > Lepidosauria > Squamata > Dipsadidae > Diadophis > Diadophis punctatus. The sequence goes on from JALIGW010000097.1 coordinate 483,763, forward strand.
AGTTTCCATTAATAATTTATGTGTGTTGTCTTCCTTTGGATCTTTTTGAAGCCTATTTTCTAACTGTTTAATATCCTTTATTTTTTCATTGTATTCCTGCCATTTTTCTTTATTTTTCTTTGCCGTATAGGCAATTGTAATTCCCCTTATATATGCTTTTAACGTGTCCCATAAGTTTTGTATGGTAGTAGGCTGTTTCTTATTCTCTCTCATAAATAGTTTTATTTCTTTGGTAATTGTTTGTATATATTCGTCTTCTTGTAGTATTTTTGTATTCAGAGTCCATCTCCTTATTCCTTTCTTTTTCCCTTTCCATGTTACTATTAAGGGATTATGGTCTGCCCATATATTTGGGGCTATCTCCACTGATGCTATGTTCTTACACATTTCTTTATTTATCCAGACCATATCTATTCTTGAAAAGGATTGATGTGGTATTGAGTAAAATGTATATTGTTTGTCTTTAGGGTGTAATAATCGCCATGTATCTGTCAAATTTAGTTCCTCTATCATATCATTGAATGTAGTTGGTAATGTATTTTTATTAATTTTCTTATTTTTCCCTGTTATATAATCTTTTTTGGCTCAATTATACCCTTGAAGTCCCCTATTAGGCATATATTTTTATATTTAATTGTCATTAACTTCTCATGTATCTGTTGATAAAAAAAATTTTGTTTTTGATTGGGTGCATATATGTTCACTAACAATATTTTTTCTCCTCCTATTTCAATTTCTACCATTATGTATCTTCCTTTGGGATCTGCTTTTATTTCTTTAGATTCAATCTCTTTTTGTACGTATATTACTACTCCTTTCTTTTTTTTCTCCCAGTGATGCATATAATTTTCCTAATTTTGAATATTCCAAATATTTTTATGCATTTGTTTGATATGAACCTCTTGTAAACATATTACTTCCGCTTTTTGTTTAACTAGTTTTGAAAATACTTTCCTTCTTTTTTGTGCATTATTTAATCCTTTAATGTTTAATGATATAAGTTTAGTTTCCTTTAACATTTCCTGTTTTATTTATAAAGTCTTTTTCTGACTATTTACTTTTTTGCTTCTGCTGCTGTTTGTGTCCTTGTTTTGATTCTCTCTACTTTTTGATTTAAGTTTTCAGTCTCTTCAATTCCCTCACTCTTTTCCTCTTCTTCAGTCTCCTGTTCTTCTTCTCCACTTGCCCCATCCACTTTTCCTTCACTTTCCATTCCTTTCTCTGTACCAGCAAGTTGTTCATATACCTTCTGTGCTCTTTCTATGGTATCCACCCTTACTTTTTGTCCTTCTAAGGTTATTATCATCCCCTCCAGGATGAGCCATCTAAATGTAATATTCTTTTTATTTAACAATGTTGCCAGTGACCTATAGTCCCTTCTATGTTCCCTAACCCTTCTTGGGACTTGTTTCAAGATCTTTATTTCTCTCCCTTTGTATGTTAATGTCCCCCCTCGCATGGCTAAATAAACGTTATCTCTTGTTTTCCTTCTGGCAAACCTTATATGTATTTCTCTCGGCAGGCGGTGGCGTCTAGCATAATTAGTTTGTATCCTGTATGCTTCATCTATTTCATTTATGGTGTCATTTTTATTTTGTTGTAGAATTTCTGCTACCACCCCTGCCATCACATCTCCCAGGTCTTCCTCCTTACTCTCTGGAATATTTTGTATTCTTAAAAAGTAAGATGATCTATCCATTTCGAGATGGATCAGTGAGATCTCTAGTTCTCTACTTATTTCTGTCACTCTCTGGTCTACCTTCTCAATTTTATTTTCGTTTTGTTCCGTTTTTTTTCCACACCACTGATACGTTGTTCATTTTTTTCTATCACCTCCTGTATCATCTCCATTCTAGTATCCAATCTTGAAGTATCTGATTTTAGCTCTGTATGATTTTGCATAATCAATTCTTGTAGTTTAAGCATTGTTTCCTGAACCACATTTAATGTGCTGTTCATATTCTGCATAAGAGATGTGCCCCCTTTCTCTGCTGGTAACATGTCATCTATCTGCCTTTGGGTGACTGGTGATGCTGCACTTGCAGCTCCAGCCAGTGCTGGTCTCTTTCCCCCCTTCATGGACATGTTTGTTGTATTACTTGTCATTTCCTTTAAGATTAGTTTTTGTTGTTCTACGATTTTATAGATCTTATCCCAGATTACCATATAACAGCCTTTTACTCTGTTGTGTTATTTTAGTTCTCTATCAATCCTGTATATTCTATCAATTCTTGATATAATTCTCTATGTTATTAATACAGATAAAGGAATAAAAGAAGGAATAGAGATAATGTCGGTGAATGTAAATGGCCTAAATTCTCCACAGAAAAGGAAAAGATATTTACATAAAATGAGTAAAATGGGATTGGATATTATAATAATACAAGAAACACATATTAAAAAACAACATGAATATTTACTAAATTGTCCCAAATTGGGAAATGTATTTACATCTTTATCAAATAAAAAACAAGGAGGAGTTGCTGTATATGTTAATACAAATATTGAAGATAAACAAATTTATGAAGACAAAGAGGGCAGGATAATTATATTAGAAATAATTTTGAATAAGTTAAAAATTGCGATTGTTGGACTATATGCCCCAAATGAAGGTCAGAAAATATTCTATCAACAACTGCATAAGATTATTGGTGAACTTGATTATGAAAATATTGGGAAAATAGGGGATTTTAATGCGATAGTTGATAGACAATTAGACTACAAAAGTAACACAATTAGGAAAGGAATTAGGAAAATTTTGCCAAATACATTTACAAAAATGATAGAAGAGACAAATATTAAAGATAGTTGGCGTGAATGTAGCATAGGGAAAAAGCAATACACATTTTATTCAAATCGGCATGCATCATGGTCACACATCGATATGGCATGGTTTACACCTGAACTAAATTTAGAAATTGAGGAAATTTCAATAGATATAAATTCATGGGCTGACCACAATCCTATAAGAATCAAACTAAAAGGTAAAAAGAAAATTGGAAGGTGGACACTCAAAAGGTCAATTTTGAATCAAAAAGAATTTAAAATAAAAATGGAAACACAATTGGATTTATACTTTAAAACAAATAAGAAACAAGATACTAGTTGCCAAAATTGGTGGGATACTGCCAAAGGTTATATGAGAGGGGTGGCAATTTCTTATATGGCCTGAGAAAATAAGCTTAAAATACAACAGCAAAAGAAATTAGAGGAGGAATTAAGAGAAATTGAGAATAAATTGCAAAGTGAACCAAATAGACAAGAAACAAAACAACAAATGAATTTTGTTAAACATAAATTGAATAACATTGGAAAGGCAGAGTTGGCGCAACATATAAAACGTACTAAACAAAACTTCTTTGAAAATGCCAACAACCCTGGGAGATGGTTGGCTTATAGAATTAAAAAACAGAGGGAACAAAGGAGGATTGGAAAATTATATGATGAGAAGGGAGAAATATTTCACGATAACGAAGGGAAAAAAAGAATAGCATTGGAATTCTATAAAAATTTATATGATGATAGCGAAAGGAACAATAATAGTGAGATCTTGAAATATTTATAAAAGGCGAAACTTCCGAAATTACCATTAGAAACTCAAACAATGCTGAATAAAGAAATAACACACCTAGAGCTAACTAAAGGATTACAGAAACAAAAAAACAATAAAGCGCCAGGCCCTGATGGCATACCGGTGGAATTATATAAAAATATACAGGAAAAAATTGGCCCAAAGCTATTAGACGTATACAATGAGGTCCTAACGAAAGCGAGGATGCCAACATCTTGGGAGGAAGCAACTATAACTTTAGTTCCAAAGGAAAACACAGATTTGACTCATATAAAAATTATAGACCGATATCTCTCTTATTTATTTATTTATTTATTTATTTATTTATTTATTTATTTATTTATTTATTTATTTATTTATTTATTTATTTATTTATTTATTTATTTATTTATTTATTTATTTATTTATTTATTTAGTGCTCTTATATGCCACCCTACTCCCTGGGGACTCAGGGCGGTGTACAACATTTAAAGAACAGCTAAACAAAATACTTTTTTTCAAAGTACAAACATTTTTTATTATTTTCTCCCCCCTCCCCCCATCCCTCCCCCCCCAACTCCCCCTCCCACCTCCCTAGACTTCCCAGAACATACACAGGGTATAATATAGTTTACACAAATATAAAACTAATATATACTAACAAATTATTAACTTCCAAATATCATAAAATCTTAACTCCTTATACTGTAAATTAAACAAAAAAATTGAATTAAAATATATCCTTCACAGTCTATTTTAATCTTCTTAATCTAATACTTAATTCAAATATGATCCGTCCATCTTCTCCATTATCAAATACATCATTTAAATAGCCTTTAAAATGTTCTAAAATTTCCACTTCCAATTTTGTACCACCAGCAACCTAGCCACAATTATTAAGTTCAAAAGCAGATTAAACCATATCTAAAAAAATACTTAGCAACTTCACATTCTTTTAGTTACATTAGATTGCATTCTATACTTATTCCCACCCTATAATATAATTTAATCCTATTCTCTACCAATTTAGTCTCTATTAGTTACATTACCTTCTATACTTATTCCCCAAACTATATTATTGATTTAATCTTGTTATTTAAAACCAATTTAATCTCTATTACATCACTTTGCCTTCTATAGTTAAACCCCATAGATAATCTTGTAATTTAATTCCTCTAACCTTATACATCCTCATATATACATTTAAAGTTTATTCTTATTTATTTTACTTTATCCTACTATCACTAAAACATCAATTTTTAATTCCTCTCGCTTTCAAATCTGTGAGAGGAATTAAATATTTCTTTAAGTTGACATCTGAAAATATGTTGATTTAATCTTGCTTCACTTCGAGGAGTTGAGGACTGGAATGAATGATTTGATTCTTCTTCACTTTCAACACTTTCACTTTCAACAAATACTTCTCTAATCTGTCTTAAATGGTTTGTTTGTTCTTGTCTATTCAGAGTTCCTTTCTGTTGTGGAATATACAAATCTTCCTTTCCCTCTCTTTTAACATTCTCATTTCCTTTATCTTCTGGTGGTTTTGGTCTCCCCACCTTTAACACGTTGGCCAAAAAATCCTTTGCTTTAGAAATCGTGTTAAGTCTGTATCTTTCTGCTCTGTAAATAACTGATAGTCCAGTCGGGATACCCCATGTGTATCTTATCTGTTGCTTTTTCAACTCTGCCACCAGGAAGGTATATTCCTTACGTGCTTTCAGTATTTTTGGAGGAATTTCCTTAAATATCAAAACCTCATGTTCTTCCACCTTCAGCTTATTTTTATAAGTCGCCTGTAAGATTCGATTTTGCAATGTTTTTGTAGTAAAATATATTACAATGTCTCTTGGCAAATGATTTTGTCTTGCAAACCAAGAATTAACACGATATATTTTTTCAATCTGCCCTCCCAATTCCGCTTTTGTTTCCCCCAAAATCTGCACCAGTGCGTCCACAATCTTATCCTTTAAATCCTCTTGTCCGTTTTCTTTTACCCCCCTTAGGCGTAGAGCAAATTGCATATCTTTATATTGAACCATCGTTAGTTCTGCCTCAGTTCCTTCAATTTTTTTCTGCATCTCAGTTACTTTTTCACCCAAAGTCACCGTAGTCTGTTTAATTTCAGCCACATCTTGTTCCAATAATTCCATGTTGGATACCACAGTTTTAAGTGCAGATTCCACATTATCTCTGGTTTGTTGTGTCTGAGATGAAAACTCCTCTGAGACAGCTTGTATTTTTCCATTAATTTCAGTAATTTTTCCATTGATTTCTTTAATTTTTTTATTAACTGCTGAAGCAATTTCCTTCTGCATTTCTTTCATGGCTTGCTGCCACTTTTCAAATGTAAAAGTCTGTGTTGGGGGGGCAAAATCTTGCAGATTGACAATATGAGTGGAGAGATTTTCAACTCTTTCTATTCCTTTAACAGGAACAGTCTTTGCCAGTTTTAAAGACATCTTCAATTTGTATTGATTCTTATATATTTATTAGAAAACCAAAAACAAAGTTCATCAAGGTAAAGAGTAAGAAATAAGAGAGATTTCTTACAAGCGTCTGTTAGGAAACAGAACTCTCACTAGCTTTCAGTAGCTTTCACTTTCTCCACGCCCTTTCAAATTCCAAGCGCCATCTTTAGCTACTTTGTTACTTCCAGAAAATCCAAAAAACAACACCAGAGTTAAGTTAAAATACTTGCTGTTAGATTCTCCTGGTATGTTCCATCTGCTACATTGTTTAGAATATTAAAATCCATTTGTTACCAGCAGAGATGGTCGCGGCTTCTTGCTCCGCTAAAAATAAGCGGAGGCATTCCAGGTCCGGAGCTGTTGACAGGCTTCTAGGGAGCCCTCACCCTTCGCACCCCAGAACTTCTTCTGGGGTGCTAGGGGGGCTCTACCTCTGCCCATCTGCTCTTCTCCCCTCCCTTTGCCCGGGACGGGAGTTTCCAAGCTGCCAGACAGCTGATGTGGCTTATCTGGCGGCTTTTATGGAGCCTGGGATCGGGCGCCCATAAAGAGCGTCCAGCGAAGCTCGCGGCGCCACCGGAAGCCCTAAACAAAATACTTTAATAAAAATTTAAAAACATTTAAAAAGAAACATACAAAGCATACATACATGGGGGAGACCAAGGTGAACATCGTCTCATGTGGTGGTCTCCCATGAGAAATGAGACACGCAGGCAGGTATCTCGGGACGGGAGCACAGAATCTTCTGTGTAACCCTCTTTTATTACATTTCAGTTCATATCCAGTTACATTCTTATGACAATGTTAGTAAGGGGTGGGTATATACCATATATGGTCATATTGTTAATCTATTCCTGAGTACACACCCTTTAGGTATCTTGTGGATTGTTAATTATTCCTGAATACACATCCTTTAGGTAACTTATGCATTCGGGTCACGTATCTATGCATTCAGGTCACGTAGGCACTGGGGTCAGGAGATTTCAGATGAGATGAGTCACATCATGCTTTCCTGTCCTGCTTAGTGCCATTGTCCTAATAGTTAACCATTACACCAGCTGAAGTAAAGTACTTTGTTCCCAAATTAATCCCACAGTCTCAGAACCCCGCCTGCAGGAAGAGCCATGTCTTTACGGCTTTTTGGAAGGCCAGCAAGGTGGGGACAATTTGTATCTCTGGGAGGAGCTGGTTCCAGAGAGCAGGGGCCCCTACAGAGAAGGCTCTCCCCCTAGGACCCGCCAGCCGACATTGTTTGGTTGACGGGACCTGGAGGAGGCCCACTCTGTGGGACCTGACCGGTCGAAGGGAAGTATGAGGTAGGATGCGGTCCCAGAGGTAACCTGATCCTAAGCCATGTAGGGCTTTAAAGATGATGATCAACACCTTGAATTGTACCCGGAGACCAATGGGCAACCAATGCAGCTGGCATTGGCATATGGGTGTTATGTGGGTGTATCTTGAAACACCCACCACAGCACGCGCAGCCGCATTTTGCACCAGTTGTAGTCTCCGAATACTCTTCAAGGGTAGCCCCATGTAGAGCACATTGCAGTAGTCCAATCGAGAGGTGACAAGGGCATGAGTGACCGTGAGTAGAGCCTCCTTCTCCAAGTATGGTCACAATTGGTGCACCAGGCGAACCTGTGCAAAAGCTCCCCTAGCCACAGCCGTAAGATGTTGATCTAATTTTAGCTGTGGATCTAGGAGAACTCCCAAATTGCGAACTCGTTCCGAGGGAGTTAATTTTTCTCCCTCAAGAACCAAGGAGGGACAGTCGACATGGTCCTTAGGAGGCAATAGCCAAAGCCACTCAGTCTTGTCGGGGTTGAGCTTGAGTCTGTTTCTCCCCATCCAGATCCTAACATCATCCAGGCACTGGCACATTACATCGACTGCCTCCCTGAATTGAGACAGGGTGGTGATGTACAGCTGGGTGTCATCAGCGTACTGTTGAAAACTCACCCCGTGTCTACGGATGATCTCCCCCAGCGGTTTCATGTAAATGTTAAACAGGATGGGCGAGAGGACCGAACCCTGAGGCACCCCACAAGTCAGGGGCCTAGGGGGCGACCTCTGTCCTCCTGCCAACACTGACTGCATCCTGTCGGCGAGATAAGAGAACCACCGTAAAACGGTGCCTCCCACTCCCAACTCGCCGAGACGATGCAGAAGGATACCATGGTCGATGGTATCGAAAGCTGCTGAGAGGTCAAGTAGCACCAGGATGGAAGATTCACCCCCATCCCGGCTCGCCAGAGATCATCCATCAGGGCAACCAAGGCAGTTTCTGTACTGTAGCCACGCCTGAAACCCGACTGATAGGAGTCTAGATGATCAGTTTCCTCCAATAGCCGAAGAAGCTGAAAAGCCACCACCTTCTCAACAACTTTACCTATAAAAGGCAAGTTGGAGACCGGACAAAAGTTCTTCAAATCCGCTGGATCCAGGGAAGGCTTCTTAAGGAGGGGTCTCACCACCGCAAACTTTAAAGGCTGTGGTACAGATCCCTCCCTAAAAGAAGCGTTGACCACCGCCTGGATCCAGCCGCGTGCCACCTCTCTGCTGGCCGAGACCAGCCAGGAGGGGCAAGGGTCCAATAAACAGAGTGGAAGAGCTCATCGCACCCATGGCCTTGTCCACGTCATCAGGAGAGACAGGCTCAAACTCCTCCTACAACGCTGGACTAAGACTTGCCCCTGTCAACTCACTGGACTCTGTCCAGCCGGAGTCCAGATTTGACCGGATCTGAGCGACTTTATCCGTCAGAAACTGCGCGAATTCCTCAGCTCTACCTTGCAAGTGTTCCTCGCTCCCCCCTTTGGCAAGGAGGGCGCGAGTCACCCTAAACAAGGCGGCTGGGCGAGAATCTGCGGATGCAATAGGAGCGGAAAAATGAAATCGTTTTGCCGCCCCTATCGCCACTAAATAAGACTTAATAAAAGTTCTTAGAAGTGTTCAGTCGGATTCGGTTTTACTGGCTCTCCAGCATCGCTCCAGACGTCTCTTGTGGCGTTTCATCTCCCGGAGCTCCTCGGTGAACCAGGGAGCTTTCCGGGATCCACTGCCACGGAGAGGTCGCAAAGGTGCAATCCGATCTAATGCCCCTGATGCTGCGGTGTTCCAGGCAGCCACCAGGGACTCAGACGAATTGTGTACCAGGGTTTCAGGTATTTCCCCAAGTTCCCTCTGGAATCCTTCCGGCTCCATTAGGTGCCTGGGGCGGAACCACCTAGTCGGTCCCGCCTCCCTGTGGGGGAGGAGTGGGGCTGTGAAATCCAACCTCAATAGGAAATGATCTGACCATGACAACGGGGTGGTGACTATATCCCCTAAATTCAGATCATCTCTCCACTGCCCCGAAAGAAACACTAGGTCAAGCGTGTGGCCTCCCTCATGAGTCGGACCCTGGATTACTTGGGTCAGGTCCATGGTTGTCATGGAATCCATGAACTCCTGAGCTGCACCAGAGGTTTCGCCCGCCAAAGGCAGGTTAAAGTCCCCCAGCACCACAAGCCTGGGGAACTCAACTGCCAGGCTAGCTATCGCCTCAAGCAACTCTTAAATTCTGATTATAAAATATTTGCAACTATAATGGCAGAGAGATTAAAAGAGTATATGGTAGAATTTATACACACAGATCAGAATGGCTTTCTGCCAAAAAGACACATAAAAAATAATATTAGGATAATACTTGACATATTAGAATATTATGAATTACATAATGAGAAACAAATGGGACTAATCTTCCTAGATGCACAGAAGGCGTTTGATAACGTTAAATGGGACTTTCTATACAATCAATTAGTCTATATGGATTTTGGGGACAACTTTACAAAAATGTTTAAAACAATATATTCAAAGCAAAGAGCTAAAGTAATTATTAATGAAGAAACGACAGAAAGCTTTCAAATTAAGAAAGGTACAAGACAGGGCTGCCCTTTATCACCATTGTTATTTATATTGTCACTGGAAGTATTAACAAGGATAATTCGGATAGAAGATCAGATCAAAGGATTGGAAATTAAGAAAGAAATTTTTAAAACTCAAGCTTTTGCGGACGATTTAGTTTTTATTATTGAAGAAACATTGGATTCAGGAAGTAGGCTGATGGAAGTACTGGTGGAATATGGAGAATTGGCTGGACTAAAAAATAACAAAGAAAAAACAAAGGTGATTGTTAAGAACATGACTAAATTTCAAGAATTAGAATTAGTAGAAAAATTGGGTATACAAACGACAAAAAAAAAATATTTAGGAATACAGATAACATCAAGGTGTGCCACACTTTAAAAAGATAACTATGAGAAATTGGTCATGAAAATTAAAAAAGATTTGGAAGGATGGACAAATTTGCAACTCTCCTTCATGGGGAGAATAGCACTCATTAAAATGAATGTATTACCAAGAATATTATTTTTATTTCAATGTGTACCAACAAATTTGGATAATTTTTTTTTCAAAATTTAAATAACATTATTTCTGAATTCGTATGGCAAAAGAAAAAAGCAAGGATAAAAATGAAATTATTACAAGATTCGAAGGAGAGGGGCGGATTTGGACTTCCAAATTGGGAAAACTATTACCAAGCTTCAATTTTAATTTGGATAAAAGACTGGATAAAATTAAAAAATGAAAGATTACTAAGACTGGAAGGACATGATTTACATATTGGATGGCACGCCTTCTTATGGGAAGAGAAGCATAAAACACACCGGTACTTCCAGAGGCACTATGTTAGGCGAGCTCTGTTAAAGGTATGGGAAAAAATTAGGAGACAAAATTACATACAAATACCAACTATCAACATTGGAAATGCAAGTACACCCAATTTTTATACATTTGGGAAAGGTTATAACATACAAACAACTATTGGATGAGAGGGGAGAATTAAAATCAAGGTTAGAATTATATGAAAAAGGTATGAAAGATAAAATATATATGAAATATATGAAATATATATATTTATCAAAATATATGAAAGATAAAAGAGAACCAGGTATAAAAATGGAAGAAACGGAATTGGATAAAATAATATTAGGATCAGAAGAAAAAATGATAAGAAAAATATATCACCATCTTTTAGAACAGACACTATGGGAAGAACAGGTCAAGGAAATGATGATTAGGTGGTGTAAGGATTTTGGATTTAATATTGACCTTAATACCTGGCAAGCTCTATGGCATAGAAATAGAAAGCACACGTTGGCTACCTCATACAAAGAGAACCTTTACAAAATGTTCTATAGGTGGCATCTCCCACCCACAAGAATAGCAAAAATGAGCTGGAATGCATCAGCACTATGCTGGAAATGTAAAAGTGTACCTGGAACATATTATCATATGTGGTGGGAGTGCCAAAAAACACAAGAATATTGGGGAAAAATAAGGCAATGGTTGGAAGAAATTTTGGAAATAAAATTAGAGTTAAAACCTGAATTATTTTTGTTGGGAATAACTATGGATAAATTTGGAAAAATATATTATACCTTATGCTACATATTTTGACTGCTGCGAGGATAATATTTGCTCAAAAATGGAAAAATAAAGACATACCCAAGGAGGAAGAAATTTTAGACAAAATATTAATATGTGCAGAAATGGATAGATTAACACTAGAGTTGAAGGATAAATTGGATACGGAATATTATGAAACCTGGAACAAACTATTATGAATGGTGGGAAAAAAGGAAAGCCAAGATTATGTGATATTGGAAGATTGGAAAGATTTAAAAATTGTATTAAAATTTGATCTTATTGGATAAGAAAAATATAGAAAAAGAAATGATCATATGTAAATAGTTTAACTGGATAATCCGTCATGTACATAATTTTATGTATTTTGGTCTTTGTTTTGTCTTGTTTGTACGTTTGTTTTTAATTGTTTTATAAATAAAAAACTTTTTAAATTAAAAAAAAGAAAAGAAAACTGCCTCTCCCAAAGGTGCTGTTCAAAAAAACAACTGGACTTTCTTGGTTTTTTCCTTGAAAATATTTTGCTTCTCATCCAAGAAGCTTCTTCAGTTCTGACTGAATGGTGGAGAATGGAAGGATTTATATTCCTTGCAGTCATCTGGTCGTTAGCACTCTAAGTGTCATTGAGGCCACTTGGAGGTTTATCTGTGCCCTCAGGGGGTCACCTGAATAGTGCAAATGGGTGTGGAACCTTCTTGGAACTACTGAAAGGACTGTGTTGTAAACAGGAGATAGGTGGTGTCGTATCCCTCCCCCTCTGTTGAGAGTTGGCTGTTCAATCTTAATGTAGATGGCCTCTTTAACACCTCTTTCAAACCAGCGGTCCTCTCTGTTCAGAATGTGGACTTTGCTGTCTTCAAAATAGTGACCTTTGTCTTTCAAATGCAGATGGACTGCTGAATCTTGTCCTGATTAGTTTGTTCTCCTATGTTGTGCCATGCGTTTGTGAAGTGGTTGTTTTGTTTCTCCAATGTACATGTCTCACTGCATTGTACTGCATATATCACAATTCTCAGTTTGTGTCTGGGTGTTTTATCCTTGGGGTGGACCAGCTTCTGCTTTAGTGTATTTTGGGGTTTAAAGTGTGTATGTATATTGTGTTGGTTGAAAATCCTCCATGAGGAGGAGCCAACGTCGGGACGGGACAGTCACTCTCCCGCATCGCTCTGTGGGAAGCGCTGAACCGTTGCAGATTGGAGACCCGATAACGGGTCAGAATCACTCAGGTGGAGCGACGAAGATGGAAGCACACTGAGGCGAGCCACAGGGGTTGTGGCAGACCCCCTAGGTAGCCGCTTTTTAGCTTCCTGGCCATCGGCAGTTTGGAGGAGACCGTATGTGTCGCCATTAGTCCTGACGGCGTTTGCTACAAGCAAGGAAAGTGAAGATTGGAGTCATCTGGGTGAGATATTTTTTTTTAAGTTAATTAATGATCTGGACTCAAGTAAAAGAATGAAAATAGCCATATTCTAATTTTTAAAAGTAAATGGATTATACTTTGAAAGTGTCGTGGAAAAGGGAAGCGGTGACTGAAGCCACTTCCGGATTTTAAGCGGTGGAAAAAGCTTCAATGGAGAAAGTTTTTTATTTGGATTATTTTGGACAAGTGAAATTTTGAGTGCCTTTTGTACTTTTTGAACTATAGAAAGATACGAATTTGTTTTTAAAGTGGATTGTGACATTATATTACTGTATCCTTTCTTTTTCTATTTCAATACTGTGTTGGAACATTGTATCTTAATTAAACACAGTGCCACCTAATGTTTAATTTGGATACAAATTTGGACACATTTTAACTTTAAAACACAGCTGCAGAAAGTTTTTACTGTATTTTATCTCACCCTTGAGAAGTGCTTATGCTGTTTGAAAATGAGAAATTGTTTTGCCTAGAACTAATTTTGTTTGTGGCTTAGGAACTTTTTATCTTTTTGAACTTTTGAGTTTTGCCTTCAAGTTTTTGTTTGCAGTTTCTTTTGGTGGATAAGTGGATTAAGGCAAGAAAAGCCTGAAGAGACAGTTTGTGAATCATCAAATTTACTTTTTGTGATTTATTACACCAATCTTTTCTCTTTTCTTTTTTTTTTAGATTTGGATCTTAATTTTAATTTTTTGGAATCATTTTTGGATTATTGAAAGGATTTTATTTTGCATAAAAAATTTTAATATATCTTTTTTCTGCTTTTTCTTTTCTTTAAGAGTGGCTTACGTTGGAACTCAAACAACATTTCTCTTTTCTCTTTCTCACAATTTTTATTGTGGATTTGATCTTGTTGGATTGTTTCTTTTTCTCTTTTTGGATTTTTTTGGATTCAGTCTTTTATTTTTATTCTTTGTTCTAATTGTTTATTCTTTGGATATTATTATTATTATTATTATTATTATTATTATTATTATTATTATTATTATTATTATTATTATTATTATTATTATTATTATTATTATTATTATTATTATTATTATTATTATTATTATTATTATTATTATTCATCTTTTTCCCTCTACACTCATTCTATTGGATTATTGTACTATTTTTGTATTGGATTAAAATATCACAAATTGGATTACAATTTTTTGTTAAGATGATGACAAGAAAGATTCCATCATATCTCACATCATCATCTACTTAATCACAAAGTCCAGGGCAGAAAACGACCAATACCACAACACAAGGAGAAAAAGCTAATATGGAATTAAAAAATATGATGCAAGCACTATTTGAGGATTTTAAAATGGATATTGCCAGCAAGATGGAAGAGAGCATGGGTAAAGTAGAAGGAGAATTAAAAGAAATGAGAGGCCTAATGGAAAAAAATGAACAACATTTGCAGAAAGCAGAAGAAGAAATTCAAGACAATAAAAAGAAGATACAAGAAGTGGATGTGTGTCAGACAGAATCTGACAAAAAGCAGGAAAAGATAAATATAATTTCAGAAATGGACCGTTCAGAATATTATTTACGATTTCAGAATGTAATAGAAGGAAAAGATGAGAATTTGGCAGAAATAATGGTGGAAATGTTAGCAGAGGCAATGGAAGAAAACAAAGAAAAACTATTGAATGATGTTAATGAAATTTATAGAGTTAATACTAGATATGCGATGAGAAATAAATTACCGAGAGAGGTCCACATAAGATTCACAAAAAAGACACGAAGAACAGAAATTCTACAGAAATTGAGAAATGCGACTCTTAAATACAAAAAAAAGAGATTGTAGTTCTGAAGCAAGTTCCTAGAAGAGTTAGAGACTTAAGAAGAGATTATCAATTTTTGACCAAAAAACTGATTGAGAGGACTTACCTTTAGATGGCTGATACCGGAAGGAATAATGATGACATGGCATGGACAGAGAATAAGATTGGACACAATTGATAAAGCTGAAACCGTTTACAGACAACACTTTGTTTATGACGAAGAAGAAAGAAGAGAGAGAGAAGCAAGAGAAAAAAGAATACAAAAAGAGGGGACAGAGGCAAAGACTAAACTACAAGCAACTCAACAAGAAGAAGAGGTACAAGAGAAAGAATTGGAAGGTGCAACTGCTATGGAGATGAAGGATCAAAGGGAAATGAGAATGACAAGATCGACCAAGGCATTAAAATAAAAAAAAAGAATTATGGAAGATGAAATTAAGATGATTTCAATGAACATAAAAGGAAAAGAATATTCAATAGATTGAAAAAACTGAAAATGGATATTATTTGTTTACAAGAAGTACATATTAAAAAGCAACACGAGAAACTATTAGAATGTGCGAGATTGGGAGAATCATATTCGACACTTGCAGATCAAAGTAAAAAAGGAGTAGTACTATATATACAGAAAAAATAACCTCTTTGTATGTATATATACTGATGAAGATGGACGGATTTTAATGGTAGAAATAACCATGAATAACAAAAAAATATTGTTAGTTGCAATTTATGCACCGAATGAATACCAAGATAAGTTTTATGTAAAGTTACATCAGAAAATAATTGAATTAGATTATGAAAATATATGTATGCTGGAAGATTTCAATGCTATTGTAAAGGCAGATTTGGATTATAAAGCATCAAAAAAGAATTAGATACAAAGGAAAAAATTACCACGATCTTTTTTTACCATGGCAGATGAACTGAATATATTTGATTTCCAGATTTCCAGAAGAAAAACAATATACTTTTTATTCTTCTAGACCAGTGGTTCCCAACCTGTGGTACGTGTACCACTAGTGGTACGCGAGGGCCTTCCAGGTGGTAAGCGAACACTTTCGGGGTCATGAACGATTTTTAGTTAGTTATTTTTTACTTCACAAAAATGTTTACTGCCTAACACAAGATAATCTGGCAACGATTTGCAACTGTTGCCACACGCCACCCACCTGGTCCCAGCGGCCCGAGAATCCAGTTGCTGGATGCGCGGGGCCAAAAAAGGAATGGTACAATTATGGAAATAAAGTGATATCTGATCGAATTTAGTTTCTCTGGAACCAGGTGGTACGCGGCGACTGTACGGGACCTCCAAGTGGTACTCGATCACAAAAAGGTTGGGAACCACTGTTCTAGACATATGTCATGGTCAAGGATAGATATGTTGTGGATGTCTTTGGAAATGATGAATAATGTAAAACATATAAATACTGAATCTAGCACTTGGGCTGACCACAACCCAATAACAATAAGTTTGAAAGGGAAAAGGAAAAGAAATAGATGGACTTTGAATCAAGAAATATTAAATGAAAAAGAATTTTAACAATTTATATAAAAAGAAATGAAATTTTTCTTTAAAGAGAATAAGAAGAATGATGTATGTTTACAAATTGTATGGGATACAGCTAAAGCATATTTTAGAGGATTGGCGATGACTTACATGACTAAAAGAAATAAACAAAGACGAGAAACTCAAAAAAAATAGAAGAAAAATATAAGGATGTAGAAAAGAAATTTCAAAAAGATCCACAAAATAAAAAGATTAAAATAATGATGGATTTGGAAAACATAAATTAAATATGATTGAAAATGAAGATGTAGCAAGGAAACTAAAAAGTGCTAAACAAAAATTTTTTGAACACGCCAATAAACCGGGAAGATGGTTAGCCTATAAAATGAAAAAAGAAAAAGAAAAAAATGGATAAAACAACTGGAAGACATTGATGGAAATATTAGACATAGTGACGAGGGGGGGAAAAAGATAGCATGGACATATTATAAAGATCTATATGAACAGGAAAAAATAGAAAATAGAAAAATAGAACAATACCTGGAAGAGATGGACTTACCAAAAATACCAGAAAACTATAAGAAATTATTAGAAGAAAAAATTACAATGATGGAATTGACAGCTGCAATTAAAAAACAGAAAAGTGGTAAGGCACCGGGACCAGATGGATTACCAGCAGAAATATATAAAACTTTTGAAGAAACATTTGGAATTGTGATGTTAGAACTTTATAATGAATTAATAATGGAAGCCAAAGTACCGGATTCTTGGACAGAAGCATATATAACTTTGATTCCGAAAGAAGAGACTGAGCTACAAAAAATTAAGAATTACAGACCGATCTCGCTGTTAAATGTGGACTATAAAATATTTGCTTCAATAATAGCAAACAGACTTAAGAAATTTCTTAACGATTTTATACATTCTGATCAAAATGGATTTTTACCAAAAAGACAGATAAAAGACAATATACGCATGATTTTAAATACTTTAGAGTACTACGAACAACACCCTGGAAAACAAGCGGCTTTAATGTTTTTAGATGCACAGAAAGCCTTTGATAATGTTAATTGGCAATTTATGACACAACAACTTCAAATTATGGGTTTTGGGGAAAGATTTATAGGGGTAATTAAAACAATTTATACTAAGCAATCGGCTAAAATAATATTGAATGGAGATATGACTGAAAAAGTTGATATTATGAAAGGAACCAGACAAGGATGTCCACTATCACTGTTATTATTTATTTTGACCTTGGATGTCCTAACTTGACATCTAAGACAAAATAAAGACATAAAGGGAATAAAAATTAAAAATGAAGAATATAAGTTGCAAGCTTTCGCTGATGATTTAGTGTTCATATTGGAAGAACCATTGGAGAAGGGTCCAAAATTATTACAACAGATTGAACGATATGGTGAAGTGGCGGGATTAAAAATTAATAAAGATTAAAAAAAACTTTTAGTTAAAAACATGACAGAAAAACAAAAAAAGGAATTGACTGAAACATTAAATATACAAGTTGTAAAGAAAGTAAGATATTTGGGGATCCATTTATCAGCAAGATGTTTAACAATTAAAGAATTTGAATTTGAATTTGAATTTATTAAAATTTCTATGCCGCCCAATTCCCAGTGGGACTCTGGGTGGCTCACAACAGGGTATAGAAACAACAATCAGTAAAAACAATTTAAAAACATATTAAAATACAAGCAATATTTAAAGAGAACTTTCACTCCAACATGCATACATGGGCCGATCTAAAAAGACCACATCTTAGGGTCATTGGCCCCATGCCTGCCGGAAAAGCCAGGTTTTAAGCTCTTTCCGGAAGGCCAGTAAGGTGGGGGTAGTACGGATCTCGGGAGGCAATTGGTTCCAAAGAGTCGGAGCCGCTACAGAGAAGGCCCTCCCCCGCAGAGCCGCCAGATGACATTGTCTAGCTGACGGGACCTGGAGGAGGCCGACCCTGTGCAATCTCACAGGGCACTGGGAGGAATGTAGTAGCAGACGGTCACGCAGATAAACTGGTCCTGAGCCATATAGGGCTTTAAAGGAGATAATTATATAAAGCTAAAGAAACAAATTGAGGTGGATTTGGAAAAATGGAAAAATCTTCAATTGTCGCTGATGGGCAGAATTGCGCTGATTAAGATGAATATATTACCTCGTTTGTTATTCTTGTTTTTGACAATCCCAATAAAAATAGAGAAAATATACTTTAAATAGATAAACAAAATGATTCTGAAATTTGTTTGGCAAGGAAAAAAAGCGAGAATAAACTTAAAAATGTTACAAGATGCAAGGACTAGAGGTGGCTTTGGACTCCCGAATTGGGAGCTCTACTATCATGCAGCAGTATTGACATGGATGAGAGAATGGATTTTATTAAGAAATCAGAGACTTTTGCTATTGGAAGGACATGACTTGCAGATAGGTTGGCATGCGCTTATATGGTATGGAAAAAACAAAATACACAGCTATTTTCAGAGACATTATATTAGGAACTCTTTATATTTAGTATGGGAAAAAATAAAAACAAAAAACTATATGAGTATTCCGAATTGGATATCGATTATAGAGGCATTAATTCATCCAAGCAGAGTGAATTGGCAAAACATACCATGGTATAAAGATATTTTAACAGAAGATGGGAAGCTGAAATCAACTCAAGAATTAGAGAACCAAGGAATTACAATGGACTGGTTTATGAGATTGCAAATACAGACAAGATATGAAAAAGATAGTAAAATGGAGGGAATCATGTTAGAGAATACAGAATTAGATGAAATACTTACAGGACAGGATGAAAAACTAATCAAGAAAATTTATAACTATTTATTGTATGTGGATTTAGAATTTGAACAAGTGAAAGAGACAATGATAAAATGGGCACAAAACTTTGGTTACACAATAGAACTAGAAAAATGGGAACAACTTTGGGAAAGGAACTATAAATTGACTATGGCAACAGCATATAAAGAGAACTTATATAAAATGTTTTATAGATGGCACATGTCACCAGAAAGAATTGCAAAAATTTTTAAGAATAAGACTATGAAATGTTGGAAATGTCAACAAATACTAGGCTCTTTTTATCATATGTGGTGGACATGTGCAGAAGCAAAAGATTATTGGACTCGAATTCAGATATGGATAGAGAAAATGTTGAAACAAAAGATAGAATGGAAACCAGAAATATTCTTGTTAGGAATTGTACCAGAGACATTTAACAAAGAAGATACCTATTTAATTATACATGTGATAACTGCAGCTAGAATTGTGTTTCCGCAAAAATGGAAAGGAACTAAGATCCCATCTAAAGAAGATACACTCAAAAAAAATTTGGAATGTGCCGAGATGAATAGACTGACAATGAAAATTAAAGACAAGGAAGAATCAGAATATTATAATGTTTGGATGAAATTTTATAACTGGATGGAAAGTGAATATAGGTAGAATTTAACATAGAATGATTATTGAAATTACAGGGTAAGGAATTGAAGAACAAGGGGAGAACCCAGATGACAAAACTAGATTCTAAAGAGGTAAATAGTAATGTTGAAGCATATATTTAAAATAAAGAAATATGGTTATCGATAAGATATGAAAATATACAAAGAATAAAAGGGACACCGATGGGCGATAAATACATAGCAATATATTATCAGTCTGTTAATAATAAGATTAGAATTAAAATCACTCAAGTAAGGGTTTTTAGAGGGAGAAGAGGAAGTAGTAGGGAAGGAGAAAGGGGTGGAGAGAGAGTTGTAAGGTAGGGGGAGAGAAGGGTAAGAAGGTTGTTGGAAGAGATGGCGTTGTGAGAGAGGAGTGTAAAGGTAAAACAGAAATTCAGACTGGTAAACAAATAGTATGATATAGGTGCATATTAGGATATTAAATTACAATGGATTAGATAGAACTGTGTAACCATATATGTTATTGATATTTTTAAGCTATATGTATTGATATATGTATGGATAATGTGGAGAGAAAAATAAAAAACTTTTACAAAAAAAGAAAAAGAAAATCCTCCTGAGCTTTTCAGATATTCCTGCAACGTATGGAATGACAATGTTGCTTCATTTGTTGTTCTCTTCTTTGTCTGTTATGGAGGAGCTCCTGCTGGGTCTTTTTTTGGATTTGATGAAGGGCCAATTGGGATAGCCACAAGTTCTGAGGGCTTCCTTGATGTGTTTTAGTTCTTTTTCCTTTCCGTCTTTGCTGGTAGGCAAACTTTCAGCTCGGTGGTTTAGGGTTCTGATCACTCCCATTTGTGCTCCAGTTGGTGGTGAGAATTAAAATATAAATACTGATCTGTGTGTGTGGGTTTTCTGTAAACTTCAGTGTTAAGGTGTCTGTCTTCCTTAATGTGTACTGCAGAGTTCAGGAAGGCAAGACTATTTTCCTTAACATCTTCCCAAGTGAACTTAATGTATCTGTCCACAGAGTTGATGTGCTTGGTGAACGCTTCCAATACCTGTGTTTTAATCTTGATCCAAGTATCGTCCACATACTTATACCAGTAAGTGGGTGGAATTCCTGTGAAGGCGGTTAGGGCTTAGACCCCGAGGGTACAGATAAACCTCCAAGTGGCCTCAATGACTCTGAGAGCTAACAACCAACCTTCAGAGTGCTAAGGACCAGATGACCGCAAAGAATATAAATCATCCAATTCCCCACTATTCAGCCAGAACTGAAGAAGCTTCTTGGATGAGAAGCAAAATGTTTTCAAGCAAAAAACCAAGAAAGTTCATTTGCCTTTTGAACAGCACATTTGTGACAACCATGACCTGGATGACTGAGAATCTCCATAGACAGGAGGAGTCTGTGCTGATGTCGCAACAGGACGGTTGTGGCAAGCGGAGCTCTGCGGAGCCCAACAGATTTCTGCCTGCCTGGAGGCTCTTTGAAGCCAAAGTCACCCTGTAGCAGAGGTGGTATTCAGCCAGTTCTATCCTGTTCAGGAGAACCGGTAGCACTGACTGCGGGAGGCCCCGCCCACCTGCCTGGATGTAATCACGTCCCATTCATCCACGTTTTCGAGGCTCTATGCATGTGCGGAAGGCTTTGCGCATGCGCGGTCACATTTGTGAACCGGTAGAGAAGGTAAGTGAATACCACCCCTGCCCTGTAGGGGTGACGAAGATAGGAAGGGCTCTCCGTAGATCACAAGTGGATGGTGGTCCACTTTGCTTGATCAGGAGAAATCTTCCTGACAGGTGGAGAAGAAGATGGCCATTAATGGCTGAACCGGAGCTCTGACAGCCAGAACGAAGAAAGCAGAGAAGAAGCGGAAAGTGAAACGGTGTATTGGATCTGGGTAAGGATTGCCTAATTTCTACCCAGAATTAAGTTAAATTCCCCAAAAGTACTTTTAAGAAGAAAGTGGGACTCCACTTTCCACAAATTGTCTTTCCCCCTCCAAAGGAAAGCGGCGAGTGAAAGTTTTGAGCTGATTACAAATCCGCTGGAACAGAGAGAAGTGAATGGAAAATTAACTCTAAAATGGGAAGAGAAAGACTGGACGGGGTGTTTTGACAAGATAAGCACTACCTAAGATATGGATATGGATAATACGTATCTTTATTGAGTTATTTTCCCTTTGCTTTTGGCTATAATAAGCGAAAGTCTTTCCTCTCTTTCTTGACTTTTAAAGTTCACAGTGGAAATGGAGAAAGAGAGTAAGAGTGACACCTACCGGCCAAAGACAATATATAAAGGAAATACTTTGGAAGTGACTAAGCTAGATAAGATACTGAACTTAAATACTTTGTTTTGAGAACTGCTGCACCTGGTGTTTAGAGATAGATTGAAGACAGAGTTTGTTTTGGAAACCAATGTGGGAAAAGCAAGATAGGTGGCAGCTATAGAGAAGAACTCCTTTTAAAACTTTGTGGATTATAAATACCTTTGACTGAGTGATGGAAAAAGTGGAAGATAAAAATTTGTTTGTTTGGAGAACCAGGGAAGAAGATTTGGGGTTTAGCTTGACATCTTGGAACATTGGAGTATCAAAGACTGGGGATACAGCAGGCCTTGTGGATTATAAATACTAATTGACAGAAGACAAGACTGTATAAAGGACATCCTTAAGGATAAATATTTTTTCTTTTTCTCTTTTTTCTCCTTGATTCTCTTTATAAAAGACTACCTGTGTGGATTGACCTTGTGGATGATCACCATTTTAATATGGAAGAGGGACAAGAAGCGAGGGGAGAAATAGAATATAAAGGTCAAGAAGTGTCAACTACAGAAGAAAAGTGTACACAACAAGATGAAAGCGAAGCTGAGAAAAAAGAACGAGCAGAGCGAGAAGGAGGAAGAGCAAAGGAACAGAAATATTTATTTATTTATTTATTTATTTATTTATTTATTTATTTATTTATTTATTTATTTATTTATTATTTATTATTTATTTATTTATTTATTTATTTATTTATTTATTTATTTATTTATTTATTTATTTATGATTCTTATATGCCGCCCTACTCCCTAGGGACTCAGGGCGGCGTACAACATTTGAAGAACCACTAAACAATATAATTTAAAACAATTTAAAAAACATTTTTAAAAAAAGCATACAAAATCTTACATACATGGGGGAGACCAAGATGAAGTTGTCTCAGAACCCCGCCTGCAGGAAGAGCCATGTTTTCACGGCTTTTCGGAAGGGCAGCAAGGTGGGGACAATTCATATCTCTGGGGGGAGTTGGTTCTAGAGAGCAGGGCCCCCCACAGAGAAGGCCCTCCCTCTAGGCCCCGCCCTAAGGGGGAGGAACAGACTCAGACTAAATCCCGACAAGACCGAGTGGCTGTGGATAATGCCTCCTAAGGACCACGATAACTGTCCCTCCTTGGTCTTCGAGGGTGCGAAACTGACTCCCTCGGGCCAGGTCCGCAACTTGGGGGTCCTCCTAGATCCACAGCTAAAATTAGACTGTCACCTTTCTGCTGTGGCTAGGGGGGCCTTTGCACAGGTCCGCCTGGTGCACCAGTTGCGGCCATATTTGGAGAAGGAGGCTTTACTCACGGTCACTCATGCCCTTGTCACCTCGCGTTTGGACTACTGCAACGCGCTCTACATGGGGCTACCCTTGAAGAGTATCCGGAGACTTCAGCTGGTGCAAAATGCGGCTGCGCGTGCTGTGGTGGGTGTGCCAAGGTACACCCACGTGACACCGATACTCCGCCAGCTGCATTGGTTGCCCATCGGTCTCCGGGTCCAATTCAAGGTGTTGATCACCATCTTTAAAGCCCTTCATGGCTTAGGACCAGGATATCTCCGGGACCGCATTCTGCCGCATACTTCCCTCCGACCGGTTAGGGCCCACAGAGTTGGCCTCCTCCAGGTCCCGTCGGCCAAGCAATGCCGGCTGGCGGGCCCCAGGGGGAGGGCCTTCTCTGTGGCTGGCCCCGTGCTCTGGAACCAGCTCCCCCCAGAGACCCGAACCATCCCCACTCTGCTGGCCTTCCGAAAGGCCATCAAGACATGGCTCTTCGTGCAGGTGGGGGGGGACAGCTTAACTCATTCGAGCTTACCCCCCAAGTATGTATGTTGCTGAATGGATGTTGCTGTTTTTATATTGTTTTTAAATTTTGTATTGCTTTTAAATTTTTGTAATTTTGTTCATTCTTGTATTTCCCTTTGTTGTACGCCGCCCTGAGTCCTTCGGGAGTTGGGCGGCATATAAGAATAACAAAATAAATAAATAAATAAATAAGAGCAACTAGGAGCATAAGACCTATATATAAGTGAAGCAATGCAAGAAGAAATAAAGATTAACATAAATGGACTAAATTCTCCCATGAAAAGAAAAAAATATATTTACAAAACTACAAAGACTAAGATTAGATATAATATCACTACAAGAAGTACATATTTAAAAACACCATAATAAATTATTGGAGTATCCTAAATTGGGGAAATTATTCTCTTCGCTATCGCAACAAAAGAGAAGAGGGGTGGTGTTATATATTAAAGAAACAATAAGTGCCAATCAAATTTTTAAAGATGAAGAAGGGAGAATTTTGATGGTGGACGTGACATTAAATCAAAAACAGATACTCTTAGTTGCTATTTATGCGCCGAATAATGGACAGGAAGAATTTCATAAAAAGCTTCACAAAAAGATACTAGAAACAGAGTATGAAAATATCTGTCTCATATGATATTTTAATGCAATAGTCGATACAAAACTTGACTATAAATGTAGTAAAATATGTAAAAAAACAAGAAGGACCTTACCTAGAACTTTTTTTTAAGATGGCGGAAGAAATAGGTATACAGGATACTTGGAGAGAAATAAACCCAGGGAAAAATCAATATACATTTTACTCTAACAGACATCAATCTTGGTCTAGAATAGATATGATTTGGATGTCGGCAGAATTAAGCACAAGTGTGCAAGAGATAGAAATAGAAACAAATCTATGGGCCAACCATACTCCAATACAAATTAGTTGGATGGGACAAAAGAGAAGAGTAAGATGGACTTTAAATCAATCTTTACTAAAAGACAAAGAATGTATACAGATGATGGAAAAGGAAATGGGATTTTTTAAAAAGAGAACAGGAAAGGGGAGACTACAAAACGTTTGGGATACAGCAAAAGCATATTTTAGGGGCTTATCTATAACCTATATGGCGAGGAAAAATAAGAGAAAGAAACAATACCAAAAGACACTAGAAGAAGAACATAAAAGACTTGAAGCAGAGCTACAAAAAGAACCACAAAAGGTGAATCTAAAAAATCAAATGGAAATAATCAAACATAAGTTAAATATAATGGAAAAAGAAGAACTGGCACAACAAATTAAAAGAGCAAAACAAAAAATTTTGAGAACGCCAACAAACCTGGAAGATGGCTAGCCTATAAATTGAAGAAGGAGAAAGAAGAAATGGATAAATAAGCTGCAGAATGAGGAAGATACATTACATTACCAAATGGAAAACAAAATATATATAATTCAGGAGTTCTATAAGAAGCTATATGACTATGAAAAAATTCCAGAGGAAAAAATAATACAATACTTGGAAAAAGCCAACATACCAAAAGTGTCTGAAACGGTGAAGAATATGTTGAATGAAAGAATAACAATGGCAGAATTAGTAGAGGCGATCAAAAGACAAAAGAATAATAAAACTCCAGGTCCAGATGGTCTACCGGCAGAAATTTATAAAGATCTACAAGATACACTGAGCTTGTCAATGTTAGAGGTATATAATGAAGTTTTATTAGAAGCCAAGTTACCACAGTGGTGGGATTCAATTTTTTAAACAACAGGTTCTCTGCTCTAATGGCTGGCTGGGTGGGCATGTGACTGGGTGGGCATGGCTGGGTGGGCATGGCCAACTCAACGTCACTCACGTCAAGGGGTGCCTCACCCAGCCCATCCCCTCCCAGCCACTCCTTGTCACGCCCATCCTCAACATATCTATAGTTCTGTAAAAATGTTGTTCACCTTTTTTTGACTTTATTATCTGCATCTACATACTATAGATGTACTTTCATGGACCACTAAAAGGAGGAAATGGCTCACATGCTTTGCTCAAGAGTGTGCTAGGCAGATCACAAAACAGGCTTTTGAGGGGCTGCCACAAAGAAGAGGGGGCATTGTATTTTCCAAAGCAGCAGAAGGCAAAACAAGAAGCAATGGATGGAAACTGAACAAAGAGAGACGCAACCTAAAACTAAGGAGAAACTTCCTGACAGTGAGAGCAATTAACCAGTGGAACTGCTTGTCTCCAGAAGTTCTGGGTGCTCGATCACTTCTGTTATTCCTGAGCTAAATAGCTAAGACCCTCATTGGGATCCTATCTCTTTTTCTCCCTCTGGACTAATGAGTTAAAGAGCTGCCTCTAGACATTCATTTTAATAAGATTTTTAGAAACCTGCAGTTGAAAGTTCTTCATGTCTCCCTACCCTGAAGACCCAATAGCATTTCCCTTGACACTTCTACAAAATGCACCCCCAAGAAGCCACATCTCTCTCTCTCTCTCTCTCTCTCTCTCTCTCTCTCTCTCTCTCTCTCTCTCTCTCTCTCTCTCTCTCTCTCTCTCTCTCTCTCTCTCACACACACACACACACACACACACACACACACACACACACACACACACACACACACACTTTAGAATCATAGGCTAGAAGGTACCTTGGAGGTCTTCTAGTTCAACCTTCTGCTCAAGGCAGAACACATCATACATACTTGCGGGTTCTCAGACATCCCGGCTTTGGCTGCAAGAACTGCAGGCAGCCTTCCCGGTCACACACTGCCTCCTCCTGCTGCCCGATGTGAGGTGGGAGGCCAGAGAGAAAATGCTTGGTCTGGGCACACAGCCCTCCACGACGGAGCCCTTCCTGGGGAGCAAAGCCTTGGATGACCTGATCTGTCTTAAAAGCCTCAAGGAGCTCCAGACCTTCCACGTGCCTCCTCTAGCCCGAGTGCCCTGCCCTTGAGATCCCAATGGGGCTAGTGCCCCGCGGCGGCAGTGCTCCGGGAGGGCGGGCAGAAGTCCCGGGGCTGCACGCACGCACCGCAGCGGAGCAGCAGTCTCGGCCCCAGCATGATGGCTCCCTCAAGGGCCGCCCGCCCACCCGCTGGCCGGGCCAGCACGGAAGTGGTGCATCCCCGTCACGGGCTGGATGCGGGACCCGAGGCGAAGGGGAAGGCGAGTGGGTGGCAGTCGCCCAGAGGCCCCACAGAAGTTGAGCGCACCAGGCACAAAAGGCGAGCGAGCCTTGCTGTGTCCACCCAAGGCGGCTCTTTGCCCGAGCGCAACAGGTCTTCCTCCCCTGCCTTCGGCGTTGGCCTTACCTTACAGAGCTTCCACACGCCCCCGCCAGCCTGAATGCCCTGCCCTTCAGATCTCAACGAGGCCAGCGTGCTGCTGCCCATGAAGTTAGGCTGACGGCGGGCGGCCCTCAGGGGAGATGCTGCGCTGGGACCGAGACTACTGCTCCGCTGCGGTGCATGCATGCATCCCCGGGACATCCGCCCGCCCTCCCGGAGCACCACCACTGCCGGGCACTGGCCCCATTGAGATCTGAAGGGCAGGGCACTCAGGCCGGCGGAGGTGCATGGAAAGTCTGGAGCTCCTCAAGGCCTTCGGGACAGATCAGGTCATCCAAGGCTTTGCTCCCCGGGAAGGGCTCCGTCGTGGAGGGCTGTGTGCCCAGACCAGGTGTTTTCTCTCGGGCCTCGAGAAGCGGTAGGAGGCAGAGGGAGAGAAATGGATTGAGGCTGAGAGAAACGATAGGGGGCAGAGGGAGAGAACTGATTGAGGCTGAGAGAAGTGATAGGAGGCAGATGGAGAGAAACAGATTTGGGCGAGTCTAGTCTAGGCGAGCGAGGAGGAGCGGAGATCGGCGAAGGAAGGCAGTTGAGGCAGAGAGCTGGGCCACGGCCGCCACATAGTAGAAGGCAAGCAAGCTGGCTGGGCCATGTGGGAGGCAGGTAGGCCGGGATTTGGGCCTTGCTCGCAGGCTCACACAGGCAGATCAGGGCCGCTCAGCTGAGCTGTGGAGAGAGCGCTGCGTGAGATGCATCCATGGCAGCAGAGGCAGGCAAGCTGGCTGGCCCGCAGAGACTGTGTGGTCAAGGCAAGCGAGGGAGCCAGACAGAGAGCAGCAGCAGCTATGCCAGGCGAGCGGGCGAGATGAGGAGTGACTGGACAAGGCGGGGTGGGGTGGGGCCAGCCAGTGGTGGGATTTGCCGGTTCGCCGAACTGCATAGAATTTTAACAACCGGTTCGTCCACCTCTGCCTGAGGCTGAAGCCCACCTCTGCCACACACATGGACGGAAGCTAATATTACTTTAATTCTAAAAGAAGACTCAGATCTAACACAAATAAAGAACTATAGGCCAATATCTTTATTAAATGCAGACTATAAAATATTTGCTTCAATAATATCTGAAAGACTTAAGAGATTTCTGAATGAGTTTATACACTCTGACCAAAATGGGTTTCTACCTAAAAGGCAAATTAGAAACAATGTGAGAATAATTTTAGATACGCTGGAGTACTATGAAGTACACTGTGAAAAACAATTGGCGTTGATCTTTCTAGAAGCTCAGAAAGCTTTTGACAATGTAAATTGGCAATTTATTGGTGCAACAATTAAAATGTACTGTATGGATTTTGGAGAAAAAATTATAAACATGATTAAGGCAATTTATACAAATCAGAGAGCAAAAGTGATTGTGACTGGAGATATGACAGAAAATTTCTATATAAAAAAGGCACAAGACAAGGATGTCCACTATCTCCACTATTATTTATATTAACATTGGAAGTGTTAATTAGAAATATTAGACAGGATCCAGAAAGAAAAGGAATGGAAATAAAAAAAGAAGAGTATAAATTACAAGCATTCGCAGATAACCTAGTTTTTATACTAGAAGAACCATTAGAAACCGGCCCCAGACTGATAGGGAAAATTGAGGAATATGGAGAAGTTGCAGGACTGAAAATAAATAAAGAAAAAACTAAAACTATAATCAAAAATCTTACAGATAAACAGAGAAACGAATTGACAAAGAAGATAGACCTTCAGATAGTAAAGAAAGTGAAATATTTAGGAATCTACTTAACAGCAAGATGTGCAACAATTAAAGGTGATAACTATACAAAGTTAATGCAACAAATTAAACTGGACTTGGAGAAACAGAATAGAATAGAATAGAATTATTTATTGGCCAAGTGTGATTGGACACACAAGGAATTTGTCTTGGTGCATATGCTCTCAGTGTACATAAAAGAAAAGATACATTCGTCAGGAATCATAAGGTACAACACTTAATGATAGTCATAGGGTATAAATAAGCAATCAAATCATATTAGGAAACAGTCAATATAAATTGTAAGGATACAAACAACAAAGTTACAGTCATGCAGTCATAAGTGGGAGGAGATGGGTGATAGGAACGATGAGAAGATTAATAGTAGTGCAGACTTAGTAAATAGTTTGACAGTGTTGAGGGAATTATTTCTTTAGCAGAGTGATGGCGTTCAGGGG
Source organism: Diadophis punctatus similis (assembly GCA_023053685.1). Lineage (NCBI taxonomy): Eukaryota > Metazoa > Chordata > Lepidosauria > Squamata > Dipsadidae > Diadophis > Diadophis punctatus. Next base: position 512,981 of record JALIGW010000097.1, read on the forward strand.
AAAACTGTTCTGGTGTCTAGTTGTTCTGATGTGCAGTGCTCTATAGCGTCGTTTTGAGGGTAGGAGTTGAAACAGTTTATGTCCAGGATGTGAGGGGTCTGTAAATATTTTCACAGCCCTCTTTTTGACTCGTGCAGTATACAGGTCCTCAATGGAAGGCAGGTTGGTAGCAATTGTTTTTTCTGCAGTTCTAATTATCCTCTGAAGTCTGTGTCTGTCTTGTTGGGTTGCAGAACCAAAGCAGACAGTTATAGAGGTGCAGATGACAGACTCAATAATTCCTCTGTAGAACTGTATCAGCAGCTCCTTGGGAAGCTTGAGCTTTCTGAGTTGGCGCAGAAAGAACATTCTTTGTTGTGCTTTTTTGATGACGTTTTTGATGTTAGGTGTCCATTTTAGATCTTGCAATATGGTAGAACCTAGAAATTTGAAGGTCTCTACTGTTGATACTGTGTTGTCTAGTATTGTAAGAGGTGAAAGTATGGGAGGGTTTCTCCTAAAGTCTACTTTTGATATATTTGATACAGGGTTAATTACAGTAAAGCCATAGGGAGTTTTCACATTGATTCAACTGCCCCATTTGTACTCGGATGAAAAGCCGAGCTGAGTCCTTGTGTGGATCCAATCACCCTCAGGAACTCTCTCCAGAATTTGGCTGTGAACTGTACGCCTCGGTCGGAGATGACTCTTTTTGGCACACCGTGTAGATGGTAAATGTGCTTGAGAAATAGTTTTGCTAGCTTCCTGGCCGAAGGTAGTCCTGAGCAAGCAATGAAATTGCTGTCTGGGAGCTCTACAATGAAGTCCATGGCAATCTCCTCCCAGGGCTTGCTCGGGCTAGTCACCTGCTGCAGTAATCCAGGAGGTTTGCCTGGCTGATTCTTCCTGGTCGCGCACGTGGCACAGCTTTTAACGTAATCCTCCACTTCAGCTTTCATCTTTGGCCACCAAAACTGGCGTCGGGCTAGGTGGAGAGTTTTCAGGAACCCAAAATGCCCCACTAACTTGGAGTCATGGCTTCGTTGCAGGACTCTAAGTTTTCATCACAGAATGTATATATTATAGTTATATCCTGAGACCAGCTGTTGTTGATATATAAGCATAAGCCTCCTCCCTTCTTTTTACCAGATGTTTCTGCAATTCTGTCTGATCGTTGAATCTGAAACCCTGGGATATGCAGGCTGCTATCATCAATTGATTCATTTAACCAGGTTTCAGAGAAGGATAGGGCAGCTGCGCAGTGAAAATCAGAATTGCATCTGTTTAAAAGGAGTATTTCATCCATCTTATTGGCAAGTGAATGTAAATTGGTCAGGAAGATTGAAGGCAGAGGGGTTTTATATCCATATTATAAATGGAAGAAACTACAGCTCTCAATGATAGGGAGAATAGCCACTATAAAAATGAAAATATTACCGAAGTTACTTTTCTTATTCCAAACAATACCGATAAAATTAGAGAAAAAATATTTTGAGGAATTGAATAAAACAATTTTGAAATATATTTGGCAAGGGAAAAAAGCAAGAATAAGATTGAAAATGTTACAGGAGTCTAAAGGTAACGGGGACTTTGGGTTACCGGATGGGGAGTTGTACTACCAGGCATCTGTACTTACATGGATGAAAGAATGGATAAACTTGAGGCATAGAAGACTACTACTACTGGAGGGCCATGATCTTCAACTAGGGTGGTATGCCTTTTTTTGGTATGGAAGGAATACAGTACATAGATACTTTCAAAGACACTATGTGAGAAATGCTTTACTTTTAGTTTTGGAAAAAATTAGATTTAAAGCCAGAAATATTTTTGTTAGGCATAATACCAGAAAATTATGATAAAGGGACTATATACTTAATGCTACATGTATTGACAGCAGCAAGAATTGTATTTGCACAATATTGGAAAAATGAGAACACCCCACCAAATGAAAATATAATTTGGAAAATATTGGACTGTGCAGAGATGGATAGATTGACATTGAAAATAAAAGGTAAAGGAAATACAGAATATTATTAACATGGAATAGGTTTTATCAATGGTTAGAGATAAGAGGTAGAAATTAGATGAAGAAAGATTATTGTTACGTGTAAGTAAAATATGAATGTTGTTTATAACTATAAGTATGATAGTATAATTAATATAATCATAAATAAGCTAATATAATTATAAATATTGTTATAATTATTACATGTATTATCATTATCACTATCAGTATATCTGTTACTTTTTTTGTAAAACGACAATACACAGTCTTCAAAATATTTATATATACCGTATTTTTCGCACTATAAGATGCACTGGACCATAAGACGCACATTAGCTTTAGAGGAGGAAAACAAGAAAAAAAATCTGCCTCTGCCTCCCAACATCCATCCAGTATTCATCTGGCTAGCGTCCTTGCAGCAAACAGCCTGGTCAGCTTCAGCACGTTATCACAGCCCCAGCATGTGGTTCGTCAGGGGCCACCACCGGTCAACTGAGCTGAGCATCTGCCGCCGCTGGGAAATACTGGAGCCTTCGCTGCCGAGCAGCTGATTGGCGGTTGGACCGGCCTCCCGGAATAGTGCCGATCAGCTGTTCTAGGCAGCGGGGATCGCTGCCGCTGCTGATCACCACCACCGCCTATTGCCACCTATCGCCACCACCGCCATTCGGTGGTGATCAGCGGCAATTGGCGGCAGCAGTGAACGGCAGTGGCGATTGGCGGCGATAGGCTGATTGGCGGTATTCCGGGAGCCTGATCCAACTGCCGATCAGCTGCTTGGCAGCGAAGGCTCCAGTGTTTCCCAGCGGCGGCAGATGCTCAGCTCAGTTGACCGGTGGTGGCCCCTGACGAACCACGTGCTGGGGCTCCAGCATTCCACGATGGCAGCGAATGGCAGCAACTGTGACAGGTGGTGGCGACGAATGCCGCCACCGTACCAACCCCCCTCCCCCGCCGCAATATTCACTCTATAAGACGCACAGACATTCCCACCCACTTTTTTGGGGGGGGGAAGTGCGTCTTATAGTGCGAAAAATATGGTAAATAAAAAACTTGACTTTTAAAAAAAAGAGAATCTCCATAGACAGTAAACTGCCATAATCTGCATAACTTTGGACAGTATGCATGGAAAAAACAATACAAAATAAATTATTTCCATGTTTAAAATACCAACAGCTACTTTTTAGCTTTAAAAAAATTGTTTGTACCCCACCCTCCTTATGCTTGTCTACAACTATAATAAAGATTTGTTTGATTGATGTAATAGGTAAATGATAATAACCATAATCAATGACAGCTGTTCCCTTTTCATACATTACAAATGTTTCAATTTCAAAGACATGCAGGACATCATTCTCCCATACAAATGAAACTGCTGTTATTTAGATAAGATACTAACATATCATTGTGAAGCTCCTTCTTAGCAACACCTACTAAATTACCTCATTAATGAGATTCAGAAAGTAGGTTAAAATTCTAGTAATTCAGGTAACATTTATAAAAATACACAATCTGCTGTTCCTATACTCCAGTGTTGGTGAACCTTTTTGGCACCGAGTGCCGAAACGGGAGTGCGCGCTCGCATGTGTGCACCAGGCGGCTGCTCTTCTGATTTCCAGTGCTCCCACACGTGCGAAGACCAACTGGCCGGTGCGCCAGAACCCGGAAGAGCAACGGGCGATGGCTCGCATACCGGAGAGATGGCTCTGTGTGCCACTTCCGGCACACGTGCCATAGGTTCACCATCACAGCTATACTCTGTCCAGATTGGAGGAGAGAGATGTTACTATTTACTGTTGGGTATTCTATTATGCTTTTATGTGTTCTGGTTTTGGTTTTTTATAAACTCCCTTGTAGATAATAACAGAAGAAAAGCCAGTATATAAGTATTTTAAAGAAGTAGACACATGGATGGCTGTAATTTGAAAACCAACAAAATCCATGATTCTCACAACATTTAGAAAAATAATTTGTGTAAAAACCACAAACATATGCCTTCTATGGAAAAAAAACCCCACTCATTGTAAACTGTTTTATAAATCTATGATTTAAACCATGGTTGTCGAATCTTTTGGCTTGCCTGGGCCACACTGAATGAAGAGGAATTGTCTTGGGTCACATATACAATGTAATATAGTTAATGTATATAAATATAATAAACTTCCTTTATTCCACACCTTTATGGGTGTGGTTGAATGTGGGTAGAATGAGATGAGTGTTTGAGTATTAGTAAGTGTGTGAAAATGGAGAATGGAAAAGCTAGGGACTGGGACCTTGCTCCCCCCCGCTGAGTGTAAAAACAGAAGTGGGGGGGAGACCCGGCTACCCTTTCTTGTGAGAATGGTATGTATGGCCTGCAGGAAGGGAGGGAGACCAGCGGGGGAGGGGAGGGGGTCTCTGGTGTAGGCGAGAGCCAGACCATCTCGGTGATAATGGGAAGAGGCAGATATGACGGGAGCAGAGGGGCGGGCCGCTCTCGGGGAATAAGACCTTGCTGTTTACAAGCGATCCCTTGTTCCGGCCCCTCCGATCCGGTTCCATCTTGCTCAACCCGGATACCTGGCAACCAGGGTTCTCAGGGCCCTGGGCTCAGGATGCTGCTGCTTAATGCCAGGTCAATTGTCAACAAAGCCCCCTTGATACGTGATTTAATCACAGAGGAGGGGCAGACCTGGTGTGTGTTACCGAGACCTGGCTGGGGCAGGAGGGGGGAGTAGCTCTCTCCGAGATATGCCCAGCCGGTTTCTCGGTGCAGCACCATTCTCGACCCCAGGGAAGGGGGGGAGGAGTGGCAATAATAACGCGCGGAAATCTGCACCCTCGTAGGATCCCTGCCCCGGAGATTGTTGGGTGTGAGACGCTCCTTTTGAAGTTGGACTTAGGGGTACAGGTGGGCCTTTTCTTAATGTACCTGCCTCCCAGCTGCGTAAGCAAGGCCCTGCCTGAGCTGCTCGAGGCAGTAGCCGGCTTGGCAGTTGAGTTCCCCAGGCTTATGGTGCTGGGGGACTTCAACTTGCCATCTGCTGGCGAAACCTCTGGGGCAGCTCAGGAGTTCATGGATTCCATGACAACCATGGACCTGACCCAAGTAATCCAGGGTCCGACTCATGAGGGTGGTCACACGCTCGACCTAGTGTTTCTTTCGGGGCAGTGGAGAGATGATCTGAAGATAAGGGACATAGTCATCACCCCTCTGTCATGGTCAGATCATTTCCTACTGAGTTTGGATTTCGCAGCCCCACTCCTCCCCCGCAGGGAGGCGGGACCGATTAGGTGGTTCCGCCCCAGGCGCCTAATGGAACCGGAAGGATTCCAGAGGGAACTTGGGGAAATACCTGAAACCCTGGTACACAATTCGGCTGACTCCCTGGTGGCTGCTTGGAACACCGCAGCATCAGGGGCCCTAGACCGAATTGCGCCTAAGCGACCTCTCTATGGCAGTGGATCCCGGAAAGCTCCCTGGTTTACCGAGGAGCTCCGGGAGATGAAACGCCAGAAGAGACGTCTGGAGCGCTGCTGGAGGGCCAGTAAAACCGAGTCTGATCGAACACTATTAAGAATTTACATCAGATCTTATTTAGTGGCGATAAGGGCGGCAAAACGATCCTATTTTTCCGCTCTTATTGCGTCCGCAGATTCTCGCCCGGCCGCCTTGTTTAGGGTGACTCGCTCCCTCCTTGCAAAAGGGGGGAGCGAGGAACACTTACAAGGCAGAGCTGAGGAATTCGCTGAGTTTCTGTCGGATAAAGTCGCTCAGATTCGGTCGAACCTGGACTCTGGCTGGGCAGAGTCCATTGAGTTGACAGGGGCTAGTCCTAGTCCATCATTATGGGAGGAGTTTGGGCCTGTTTCTCCTGAGGATGTGGACAGGGCTGTGGGAGCGATGGGTACCTCCACCTGTTTATTGGACCCGTGCCCCTCCTGGCTGGTCTCGGCCAGCAGGGAGGTGGCACGCGGCTGGATCCAGGCGGTGGTCACCGCTTCTTTGAGAGAGGGATCCGTACCGCAGTCGTTAAAAGCTGCGGTGGTGCGACCCCTCCTGAAGAAGCCTTCCCTGGATCCAGCTGACTTGAAGAACTATCGTCCGGTCTCCAACTTACCTTTTTTAGGGAAAGTTGTGGAGAAGGTGGTGGTTACTCAGCTTCTGCAGCTCCTGGATGAAACAGATCATCTAGATCCTTACCAGTCGGGCTTCAGCCGCGGCTACAGCACAGAAACTGCCTTGGTCGCTCTGATGGATGATCTCTGGCGGGCCCGGGATGGGGGGAACTCCTCCATCCTGGTGCTACTTGACCTCTCAGCGGCTTTCGATACCATCGACCATGGTATCCTTCTGCATCGTCTCAGCGAGTTGGGAGTGGGAGGCACCGTTTTGCGGTGGTTCTCCTCTTATCTCGCTGATAGGATGCAGTCGGTGCTGGCAGGGGGGCAGAGGTCGTCCCCTAGGCCCCTATCATGTGGGGTGCCTCAGGGGTTGGTTCTCTCGCCCATCCTGTTCAACATCTACATGAAACCGCTGGGTGAGATCATTCGCAGACATGGGGTGTGTTTCCATCAGTACGCTGATGACACCCAGCTGTACATCACCACCCCGTCTGACTTCAGTGAGGCAGTTGATGTAATGTGCCGGTGCCTGGACGACGTTAGGGTCTGGATGGGGAGGAACAGGCTCAGACTAAATCCCGACAAGACTGAGTGGCTGTGGATATTGCCTCCTAAGGACCATGACAACTGTCCCTCCTTGGTCCTTGAGGGAGCGAAACTGACTCCCTCGGACCGGGTCCGCAACTTGGGGGTCCTCCTAGATCCACAGCTAAAATTGGACCATCATCTTTCCTGCTGTGGCTAGGGGGGCCTTTGCACAGGTTCGCCTGGTGCACCAGTTGCGGCCATATTTGGAGAAGGAGGCTCTACTCACGGTCACTCATGCCCTTGTCACCTCTCGTTTGGACTACTGCAATGCGCTCTACATGGGGCTACCCTTGAAGAGTATCCGGAGACTTCAGCTGGTGCAAAATGCGGCTGCGCGTGCTGTGGTGGGTGTTCCAAGGTACACCCACGTGACATCGATACTCCGCCAGCTGCATTGGTTGCCCATCGGTCTCCGGGTCCAATTCAAGGTGTTGATCACCATCTTTAAAGCCCTTCATGGCTTAGGACCAGGTTATCTACGGGACCGCATTCTGCCTCATACTTCCCTCCGACCGGTTAGGGCCCACAGAGTTGGCCTCCTCCAGGTCCCGTCGGCCAAGCAATGCCGGCTGGCGGGCCCAAGGGGGAGAGCCTTCTCTGTGGCTGGCCCCGCGCTCTGGAACCAACTTCCACCAGAGACCCGAACTATCCCCACTCTGCTGGCCTTCCGAAAAGCCGTTAAGACATGGCTTTTCCTGCAGGCGGGGAGTAGAGCTTAACTCACTCGAGCTCACCCCCCAAGTATGTATGATGTTGAATGGTTGTTGATGATTTTTTATATTGTGTTTTAATTTTTATATTGTTTTTAATTAACATTTTAGATTTTGGTTATTCTTGTATTTTTCACTGTTGTACGCCGCCCTGAGTCCTTAGGGAGTTGGGCGGCATATAAGAATTCCAAAATAAATAAATAAATAAATAAATAAATAAATAAATAAATAAATAAATTTTTGTTTTTATTATCTTGTGGGGCCACATTCCTAGCTATCAAGGGCCACATGTGGCCTGTGGGCTGTGGGTTGGACTTGCCTGATTTAAACTATAGTAATGCTGATGTCAACTTCAAAATGTTTCAGGCCTGGTGCAGCCATCTTTCCATTTCTCAGATTGCCACATAGTGTGTGTGTGGGGGGAAGTCTGGAATGTCAGCCCAGACGACAACAACAAACCATCTCGTTGGAACCAAGGTCATCTCAACAGGTGCTGGCCAGAGACTGAGGGGAGTTGCAAAGGAGATGCCAGAACACCTAATTGGACAATGTGACCTGTGACCAGGAGGGAGGGAATTATCTTTTCTTTGATTATACTGAAACCGCGGGAAATATTTAGAGCTGGTTTTATTTCCATTCGTGCCAAAATGATGTACTCAATAAAACAGTCCTTTGAGAAAGCTGAAAGTCACAATATTATACAAAAGTACCAGTTTGGCTCTCAACAATGGAAGCACTGACTTATCCAAATATTACAGGAACAATAGTTAGATATTTAGATATTATAAATGAAGAAGGGGGACTCAAACCTAAAGAAGAATTAAGGGAGAAAGGGATTAATATAACATGGTATACATATATGCAGATACAATCTAGATATGAGAAAGATGCTAAACAACAGGGTTTTTATACAGAATTAACAAAACTAGACAAAATCCTAACAGGAACAGAAGAAAGATTAATAAAAAAACCTGTATAGTTATTTATTAGGGATAAAATTAGAAGAAGACCAAGTAAAAACAACAATGATAACATGGGCAAAAATTTTTGGTCATATGATAGAATTGGACAAATGGGAGAAGTTGTGGGATAGAAATTATAAACTAACAATGTCATGTGGGATTAAATTGGGAACAAAGAACTTTACTTCAGTCTGTATAATGGATACTTCATTAACTATTAAGCACTAACCAAGACAGGAAAAGCAGGATGTGACAAACCTCATCTGAAATCTCCTAACCCCAGTGCTTACGTGACCTGAAAGCTTACGTGACATTATCCACAAGATACCTAAAGGATGTGTATTCAGGAATAATTAACAATCCACAAGATACCTAAAGGATGTGTATTCAGGAATAGATTAACAATATGACCATATATGGTAGTAACAGTTGTATTTACCCACCCCTTACTAACTTTGTCATGAGAATGTAACTGGATATGGGATGAATTGTAATAAAAGGGGGTTACAGAAGAGATTCTGGGCTCCTGTCCCGAGGTACCTGTCTGCGTGTCTCATTTCTCATGGGAGACCACCACATTTGGTGACCCCTCGATGTGATTCCACATGGGAATACGTCCCTGCCGACCCCCTACGTATCGCCTGGAATAGGCACGGTGCACCCGATGACGTCGCTGGCGACTGACTCCTTCTCGTAAGTATGGGGGGTGGTATGTCTGCAGCTCAGAAATCTCACGTGGAAGAGCTGAGACAATTGGGCAGGAAAAAATACCTTTCCCCTCAAGAACAAAAATTTACCCGATCCCTTTCTAAAACTGAGGCTGTTAAATTACTTACCTATGTGTGGGCTCAATGTCCGTCCTATCCAGAGGGCGGATCTCTAAAAACGGAGACGTGGAAGAAAATTGGTGATATCTTCCACCAACCTCCTCGGGCGCCACCTGACATTTTGTGTTTATGGAAAACAGCTTATACCATGATTCAAAATCATGCTGACTCGCCTCACCAGCTTTTATTAGATCCGCCACCATACCAGCCACCCTCGGTCATGGTGACTACCCCGCTACCCTCAGTCGTGAGTTCTTTTTCACCTACGGCTCCCGAAACCCCTGTTTCTTCTACTTCCAACCCTGCTTCTGCTTTTCACCCTGGTCTTATCCGCGGGGCATACCAAAGGGCTTTAAAATCTGGCTCTTTGGATGCTGCTGACCTAGCCAACATGGAGTTGTTCCCGGTTACTTTCCAACAGGGTCCCACCGGCGTTCCTGTTGATTGGGAACCTTTGCCTATGCCAGTAATAAAAGAATTAAAAAGGGCAACCATGGAGTATGGCATAACCAGTCCTTATACCAGGGGCTTATTGAATGCCATTGCTGGTAATTATCAAATGCTGCCTCAGGACTGGAAGGATTTGCTTAGAATGTTATTAAATGGCACACAATATGTTGTTTTTGAATCGGAATTCAAAAGGGAACTTCAAACCAGAGCCCTTCGCCCAGGGTTTCAGTGGACCGTTGATCAACTCTTTGGGGAAGGTGCTTTTGCTACACTTAACGCTCAGGCTCGAAATCTAACCCCCCCCCCCCGCATTTCCTTTTATCAGCTCTGCTGTCCTTTCTGCCTTGAGTCGTGTTGATGATCAAGGCACCCCAACTCAATCTTTTTCTGCTATTCGCCAGGGAGCAACAGAGTCCTATGCCGACTTTGTTAACCGCTTACAGCTTGCGGTAACGCGCCAAATTTCTAACCAAGAAGCGGCAAAAGAAATTTTGATGAAACTCGCATATGAGCATGCGAATGCGGATTGCCAATCCGTTCTTAAATCTTTAGTTTCTAACCCGGCTTCCACTCTGGCAGATTTTCTTAAAGCTTGCCGTGTTATCGGCACTCAAACCTACCAGATGGATGCATTGGCTGCAGCCATACAAAAGGGGAACCAACCTCCAGGTACTTGTTTTAATTGTGGAAAACCTGGCCATTTCAAAACACAGTGCCGAGCTCCGGGTGGTGGTGCTGCCCGCCCCCCACCCAATTTTCAACCAAAACCGAAGACGGTATGTCCAAAATGCAAAAAGGGTTTTCATTGGGCCAATCAATGCCGATCCGTTCCCCAGAATCAGGGAAACTGAGAGGGGGGCTCGCAGCTAGCCCCCTCCCAAAGGCTGTACCTTTTTCTCCCTCTGGCTATGTTTCTTTTCCTTCTGTTGTTCCCCCTCCGTCCTTTGCCCCGCCTTGCTGCCGAGGCACGGACCTGAAACTTCTTGCTGATACTTCTGTTGACTTTCCTAATCTCCTTATTGTTGCTGATGCCCAATTGCCCGGCCCGCTCCCACCGAATGTTACTGCAACTGTTCTTCCGGTGGCAGCGGCCCGTAAAAGGGGTATTTTTGTCCTTCCTTCTGTGCTTGACCCACTGCCCCAAAATTGTGTTCAGGTTCAATTCTATACCAATATCCCCGTATTGGCTAAAAAAGGGGATACCATTGCTCGGTTGGTATTATTACCTAAGGATGTGTCAGCTTCCTCTGTGGAGCCTTCACTCACCGAGCTTCTGGCTCTTACAAAACCAATTACTTCCGAGAAGCCGATCATGCCGTTCCTGATTAACGGCACCCTTTTTTCTGGCCTTTTAGATTCTGGCGCCGACGTTTCAGTTATACGAACGGCGGAATGGCCCTCTCAATGGCCACTTGAATCTTCTCCAGCAGTACGGGGAGTGGGCGGCACGCAGCAGGCAAGTTCTAGTAAAAATTGGCTTACAGTACAACGTGTGACAAAAGGTATTATGGCACAAATTAAGCCAGTTGTCCTGCCCCTTCACATTAACTTATGGGGTAGGGATCTTATTTCCCAATTTGATGCAAAACTTATTTTGGAGGATTAAAATATGTCTTTGATTCCCCTAAAACTTACTTTGCTTTCCCCTACACCTGTATGAATAGATCAATGGCCCCTTACCAGTGAAAAATTGACTGCATTACAGCAGCTAGTGGATGATCAACTGTGTTCTGGACATCTGGAACCCACCACTAGCCCATATAATACCCCAGTATTTGTAGTTAAAAAGAAGTCTGGGAAATGGAGATTAATTCAGGATCTCCGGGCTGTCAATGCTATCGTTAAACCAATGGGACCGCTTCAATGCGGCATGCCAAATCCAAATATGATTCCCAGAGAATATGATTTAGTGGTCATTGATCTTAAAGATGCTTTTTTCACTATTCCTTTGCATGATGATGATAGGGAACTTTTTGCCTTTTCGGTCCCTCAGATCAATATGTCTCGCCCCACCCCACGATACCAATGGACTGTTTTGCCTCAAGGGATGTTGAATAGTCCCACAATGTGTCAATTTTATGTTGACACAGTTCTTTCACCTTTTCGTATTCTTTACCCTCATTTGTTGCTTTATCATTATATGGATGATATCCTCATGGCCGCCCCAGGTCCTCCCGGCACGGTCCAACCTTTTCTTCCTGAACTGATTCAACACCTATCCTCTCATGGGTTTCAGGTGGCTCCAGAAAAAGTTCAGACCCACCCGCCTTTTTCTTATTTGGGTCATAAGGTTTTGACCTCTTCTTCTTCACCCACCTTGCCTCATATTGTTCTCCCAACTCCTCTTACTCTTGTGGCCCTTCAGCAGATTCTGGGTGCAATAAATTTTGTTCGCCCGTTTCTTGCACTAACTACAGCTCAACTTTCCCCCCTTTTCTTGGCCCTCAAAGGCCCTTTGTCTCCCTCATCAGTCATTGTCTTGACTGATTCTCAAAAGCATGTGCTGACCCTCATTGATTCCGCAATGGCTACTCGCTGGGTGGATCGAGCAATCCCTAATGAACCTATATCCCTTGTTCTTTTTAACACCCCCTCCATTCCAACAGCTGCCCTGATTCAACATAAAAAGGGCACTGTTGCTATCCTTGAATGGATTCATCTTCCTAACACTCCACATAAATCTATTAACCCCTTGCATTTTATGTTTGCTTTGCTCATTACCAAAGGCCGATTTCGAGCAAAGTGTCTCATTGGCTTCGATGTTGTTTCTTTGTTTGTTCCCATGTCTCTCACCACATGGGAACCCTTATTTGCTACCTCTGATTCTTTGCAGCTTTCTTTAGCGGATTGGGCGGGCAATGTTTCCTGTCATGTCCCGTCTGACCCTCGTTTTCAAATCTTTCATAATGTTCCAGTACTTTTTCATTCTACTCTTTCCTCATCTCCCATTCCCAACGCTGTCACTGTGTATGTAGATGGCAGTAAAACTTATGGTGCATGTGTATGGAAAGAGGGGGGTCAGTGGCAGACCAAAATTACCCCTCCTCAAACTTCTGCTCAGCGTGCTGAATTAGCCGCTGCTGTCTTGGCTTTTCAGATCTTTCCCACCTCTCCTTTTAATCTCATTCTTGATAGCCTTTATGTTTACAAGGTTCTTACATCTCTTTCGGATTCTTATGTTTCCCCATCTCTTGATGATAATCTTCTCAGCTTATTTTTAACTTTACAATCTTTTCTTCATGATAGGACTTTGCCCTTTTTTCCGGCTCATATCAGAAGTCACCAACCATTTCCTGGTATTATCCAGGAGGGAAATTCTCGGGCAGCCGCTGCTGCAGCCGCTGCCCTCCATGCCCCCCCTGATTTTTCTATTCTTTCTTTGTCACCCATTACTCCATGGACTAGCCACTCTTATTTTCATCAAAACCGAAAGGCCTTGATGAAACAATTTTCTCTTTCTGCAGCGGAGGCTTCCGCTATTATTCAGCAATGTCCAACTTGCAGTCTGCAAGCTCACTCTGTCCCCCTTGGGGTTAATCCCCGGGGTACGGAGAGTTGTCAATTATGGCAAATGGATGTCACCTTGTATCCATCATTTGCTCCTTGGAAATATATTCATGTTTCTATTGATACCTACTCAGGGTTTATTATGGCTTCCCCACAGAGGGGTGAAGCCACTAAACATGTTATAAATCATTGTATTCGGACCTTCTGTATTCTAGGCAATCCCAAACAATTGAAAACAGATAATGGCCCCGCTTATATTAGTGCTGCTTTTGCACAGTTTTGCCATCGCTGGTCCATTGCTCATAAATTTGGAATTCCTTACAATTCTACTGGCCAGGCGATTATTGAAAGAGCCCATCAAACTTTAAAAAAAGCCCTTGATGTGCAAATAAAACAGAAAGGGGAAAATCACCCTGGCTTGCCTGGAATACAAAATACTTTGAACCTTGTCCTGTTTACCCTCAATTTTCTCAATGTTTCTGGCACCCCTGGTTCAACCGCCGCAAGTCGGCATTTTTCTGCTTCTCCTATAGACTCCCCGCGACCGCAAGTCTATTATCGCCGCCTTCCTGATCCTACGTGGAAAGGCCTGGCCTCCCTTGTCACTTGGGGTCGAGGCTACGCTGCCGTCAATGACAATGGTGATATCATCTGGACTCCTGCTCGCTGCGTTCGCCCTTATTTTGTCACCCCATCAACACGTAAAGACCAGTGATCCAGGGGCCTGGGAAACCAATGCGTTCGTAAGAGACCTGAATAAGGCGGCTCAGCTGTTGAATAAAACTGATTGTTGGATTTGTATGCACATTCCATCAGACAGCAAATCAGGACTGGCACTTCATGCTGTACCTTTTAATGAATCTGGATGGAAGCAGAAATGGAATTCCACCCCAGTCATGCTGGACTTTACATATGCAGTTTCTACCAGAATTTTAGAACCTGCTTGCTTTTGTTTCCAAAGCACAGGCTTGTTAGCAAATGCCTTGGAAATGGGCAATTACACTACTTGCCAACAAACCATTGTATGGGAGTCAGCAAAACGGTGTGCACATATAAAACGCAATCTTACAACTGTAAATGGTATCAGCACGTCTAATCAGTGGACAAACGTTTCCACGTATGCAGCATGTTCAGAAATGGAGACTATGATTATGTTTGCTAATTCTTCTGATTCAGGACATTATGAGTTAACACAATTTTGGCTTCTTTGTGGCCGGCGAGCCTATCGGTTGGTCCCAAGGGATTGGAAGGGTATTTGCACCCTGGGTCTCTTGGTGCCTGCTACTTACCCTGTTTCAACATTACCAACAGGTCGTTTGCGGAACAAAAGAGCTGGCATTGAAGATCAACCCTTAACCTTGAGGGGTTCCCTGACTACTCAAATATCTCGGGGAATTCTCCCTAATCTTGGGGTTGCGATGAACTATAGAGACTTACATTTACTCAATAACTGGACTGTGGTTATGTTTAATGACACTATTAAAGCTATGAAATTTATTAACAAAGAATTAGGAGAAATTCGAGAAGTGGTCTTGCAGAATAGATATGCTTTAGATATTGTATTGGCTGCTAAAGGAGGTGTTTGTGCTTTAATTCATTCACATTGTTGTGCTTATGTATCTGACTATAAATATAACATCACACACACAATTGAGCATATGGAGAACATGGTCAAGAATAACCCCCTGGTTGGAGACGGAAGTGGCATCATTGACATTTGGGATGCCCTATGGTCCTGGCTACCTGATGGGAGTTGGCTGAGGTCACTCATACCAACAGTTTTATTTATTGTGGTATTATTAATATTGTTGTGTTGTTGTATCCAATGTCTCCCCTCTCTCCTGCAGATGTGCAAAAACTTGCTTTTCTCCAACAGGAAGGACGTTCTAATCAGCGAAACCAAAGCCCTTCTGGAATTGGAGGATGGACCGCTTGATAAAACAAAAAAGGGGGAGATGTGGGATTAAATTGGGAACAAAGAACTTTACTTCAGTCTGTATAATGGATACTTCATTAACTATTAAGCACTAACCAAGACAGGAAAAGCAGGATGTGACAAACCTCATCTGAAATCTCCTAACCCCAGTGCTTACATGACCTGAAAGCTTACGTGACATTATCCACAAGATACCTAAAGGATGTGTATTCAGGAATAATTAACAATCCACAAGATACCTAAAGGATGTGTATTCAGGAATAGATTAACAATATGACCATATATGGTAGTAACAGTTGTATTTACCCACCCCTTACTAACTTTGTCATGAGAATGTAACTGGATATGGGATGAATTGTAATAAAAGGGGGTTACAGAAGAGATTCTGGGCTCCTGTCCCGAGGTACCTGTCTGCGTGTCTCATTTCTCATGGGAGACCACCACATGTCAACTGCGTATAAAGAGAATTTGTATAAGACTTCCGGTTGGCACCGCAAGCCTCGAAGATGCTCCTCGTCGAGCGCCTGATCTCGGGTTCCGTTAAGCTGCCAGAACAGCTGTCTGGCGGCTTGAAAATCCTCTCCCTGGGCATAGGGGAGAGATGAGAGCAAACGGGCGAGGGTAGAGCCCCTCTAGTGCCCCAGGAAAAAATCTGGGGCACGAAGGGTGAGGGCTCCCTAGCAGCCTGTCATCTGCTCCGGGACCTGGGACGCCTCCGCTTAAGAAGCCGCGACCAACTCTGCTTTCAACATGTGATTTTTAACATCTAGATTTACAGCAGACAGAAAAAGCCAGGAGACTCGGATGGCAAGTATTCAAACTTAACCCCAATGTTGATTCTCCTTTCAGAAGTGACAAACTAATTGAGTTAACGAGCAACAAAATGGCGACTGGAGTTTCAAAGGGCGTGAAAAGTGAAAGTTAAAAGGAAAGTTTCATTTCACTAGCAGCCCTCTGTATGAAAACGCCTGACTTTGATGAACTTTCTCTTTTCTCTCTGACTTTGGAGTAAAATAAGAAGTCTAATTTTAAATTTCAAATGGCTTTAAAATCTGGAAAGACTGTTTTTAACAAAGGATCTGATAGTCCTCCTGCTCATATTTCAAGAATGCAACCTATTGTTTATTCAACACCCCCACAGACTTCAACGTTTGGAAAGTTACAAGAAGCCTTAAAAGTCATGAAGGGTGAACTTGTTACGGAGTTTAATCTAAAAACGAATGAAATTAATGAAAAAATTAATGAAATTAATGAAAAAATACAGGCAGTTTCAGAGGAGATCGTAACTCAGAACCAGCAATTAAGGGAGGATATATTATTGGTATTTAAAGGACTGGTAGAAAATATTGAAATTTTGGAAGAGGAGGTGGAAGAAATTAAACAATCTGTGACAACTTTGGGTGACGATATAGCAGAGACTCAAAATAAAATTGAAAAGTATGAATCTGAGGTATTAATGATTCAATACAGAAATATGGAGTTTGCTTTAAGAGTAAGGGGTGTAAAGGAGAACAAACAAGAAAATTTAAAAGAAATGATGTTGGAGGCAATTGTGCAAACGTTAGGGGCAACAAAAGAGGAATTGGGTATGCAGATTGACAAGATATATCGCACCAACTCCTGGGTGGCTAAACAGAAACATCTGCCTAGACATATAGTAATATATTTTACTACAAGGACATTACGTAATGAAATCTTACAGGCGACTTTTAAGAATAAGCTCCAGGTAGATGGACAGGAGGTGATGACAATGAAAGAAATTCCTCCCAAAATGTTGAGAGCCAGAAAGGATTACGCCTTTCTGGTGGATGAATTGAAAAAACAGCAAATACAGTATAGATGGGAAGCTCCAGCTGGTATAGCGGTGTTACCTCTGGGAAAGAGATTTCGGCTCAATACGATATGGAAAGCAAGAGATTTTTATGTAAAAGTGTTAAAGGCCGAGATATCCAAAATACCAGAAGGAAGAAGAATGAAGGAAGTAATGGAAGGAGAGAGAGGAGAATCATTGACAGTAGTTCAATAGGGAGGAGCTTTGATGAGTCAAGGTGATTTACAGAACCAGAGCGATGTTCATAATTTGGATCTATTTGATATACAAGAAGAAATAAAGGATCAGAGTCAGACCAGAGCAGCGGCTATATGTAAGGATGAATCAAGACAACAACAATTCAAGTTGACAACTCAAGAAATTAATAAACCACAAGTGGGTGGAAGAGTTGGATCGAAAGGTCGAATGAGAAGAAGGAACAACTAGAATATGGCTTCAGTATGGGTAATCGTAGGCCAGATGGAGAGAAGATCTAAAATTGGTACTTTGCAGTAAGATGACAATTTGACAATACAAATAAAAGATAGTTAAATGCATATAGAAAGGTTGTATAATGTGTTAATGGAATTAAATTTACAAACTGAATTTAAGGATTGTATGAAAATGGGGTCAAAATAGTGGAGAAATCATAAGGATGGAAATATGGGAAGAGACTAAATCTATAATTTAAATGCTGGTGATGTGAAGATGTTATGTATTTCTGTATACGATGGTTATGTTAAAAAAAAAGAAAAGAAAATTTAGGCTTTTTGCATAAGAATATGGTGGATTATTCAAAATATTTTATGGAAAAGATCAAGTTTATAACACAATTTTTCTTGTTGGGAACAACTACGGACTGTACAGTAATATTAATTAAGTTGACTCTAAATGCCAGACTATTGGAGGTATAGTGTTGGAAGAAGGAAGATTCATCTATTATTGAGGAACTGACGCTGATGGTTGTGCATCTGGCCGAGATGGTGAAGAAAATTTCTTTCTTCTCTTTTCATTATTATATATTTAAAGATCTAGAATAATTGTGAAATTAATAATTTGATATATTGGAATGTTAGTTAATTAATTAATTAATTAATTAATTCTATACCATCGACCATGGTATCCTTCTGCATCGTCTCGGCGAGTTGGGAGTGGGAGGCACCGTTTTACGGTGGTTCTCCTCTTATCTCGCCGACAGGATGCAGTCGGTGTTAGCAGGTGGGCAGAGGTCGTCCCCTAGGCCCCTGACTTGTGGGGTGCCTCAGGGTTCGGTCCTCTCTCCCATCCTGTTTAACATTTACATGAGACCGCTGGGGGAGATCATCCGTAGACATGGGGTGAGTTTCCAACAGTACGCTGACGACACCCAGCTGTACATCACCCCGTCTCAATTCAGGGAGGCGGTTGATGTGATGTGCCGGTGCCTGGACGACGTTAGGATCTGGATGGGGAGAAACAGACTCAGACTCAACCCCGACAAGACTGAGTGGCTCTGGATATTGCCTCCTAAGGACCATGTCGATTGTCCCTCCTTGGTTCTTGAGGGAGAAAAATTAACTCCCTCAGAATGGGTTCGCAATTTGGGAGTCCTCCTAGATCCACAGCTAAAATTATTTATTTATTTATTTATTTATTTATTTATTTGGTATTCTTATATGCCGCCCAACTCCCGAAGGACTCAGGGCGGCGTACAACAGACAAAAATACAGAATAACCAATTTATAAATAATACTTAAAAGCAATATAAAAATTAAAAAGAGACACAATATTTAAAATCACCCAACAACCATTCAGCATCCATACATACTTGGGGGTGAGCTCGAGTGGATTAAGCTCTACCCCCAGCCTGCAGGAAAAGCCATGTCTTAACAGCTTTCCGGAAGGCCAGCAGAGTGGGGATAGTTCGGGTCTCTGGGGGAAGTTGGTTCCAGAGCACGGGGCCGGCCACAGAGAAGGCTCTCCCCCTAGGGCCCGCCAGCCGGCAGTGTTTGGCCGATGGGACCTGGAAGAGGCTGACTCTGTGGGCCCTAATCGGTCGAAGGGAAGTGTGAGGCAGAATGCGGTCCCGGAGGTAACCTGGTCCTAAGCCATGAAGGGCTTTAAAGATGGTGATCAACACCTTGAATTGGACCCCGAGACCGATGGGCAACCAATGCAGCTGGCGGAGTATAGGTGTCACGTGGGTGTACCTAGGCACACCCACCACAGCACGCGCAGCCGCATTTTGCACCAACTGAAGTCTCCGGATACTCTTCAAGGGTAGCCCCATGATGTCTCCCCCATGTATGTATGTTGTTTATATGTTTTTTAAACTGTTTTTAAAAATTGCTTTTTTAATGATTTGTTTGGAGTTTTCATAAAATGTTGTACGCCGCCCTGAGTCCTGAGGGAGTAGGGCGGCATAGAAAAACTGCCAAATAAATAAATAAATAAATAAATAATGATATACGCTTAATTTTTAGATTATGTTTTAAAGGTTTTGAGCAACAAGGAGTTAAAGAACTAGAGAAATTTTCAAATTAATAATCTGTTAGTATATTTTAATATTATGTTTATTGAATACTATAACCTGTGCTTTTTCTGGGAAGTCGGGGGTGGGGTGGGGGGGTGAAAGGGGGGAGGGTAAGGGGGGTGGGGAGGGGTTTGGGGGGAAGGGGGGGGAAAGAGAAAAATGTTTGTACTTTGTACTAATAAAACGTTTTGAATAAATAAAAAGAGAATTTGTATAAGATGTTTTACAGATGACATCTACCACCGGCGAGATTGGCAAGAATGTTTAAGGATAAATCAGAGAAATGTTGGAAATGTCATCAAATACCAGGATCCTACTATCATATGTGGTGGACATGCGAAGAAGCAAAAAGGTATTGGCATAAGGAAATAATACTGATAAGCTGTAAAGGAAAATTGAAAATGTTTGTTATGACCTAGACATATTCTAGGTCTAAGTTTGTGGTTTAGTGTGTTTAGTCCACTGTCCGTTTTTGTATATATGTATATATGTATGTTTGTATTGTTTTAAAAGGAAAAATCAATAAAGACTATTTTTAAAAAAACAAAAAACAAAAAAGTATTGGACAAAAATTAATACATGATTGGAAGAAATGACACAACAACATGTGGATATGAAACCAGAAATATTTCTGTTAGGAATGTTACCAGAAATGTATCAAAAAGCTAATGTATATTTGATTATACACATTTTAACAGCAGCTAGAATTGTATTTGCACAACATTGGAAAAGTGGAGAGATTCCTAGTGAGGAGGAGGTGATAAGGAAAACATTAGAATGTGTAGAAATGAATAGATTGACTTTAGAGATTAAAGAGAAACAACAAACAATATTATGAAATCTGGGAGGTATTTTATAAATGGTTGGAGAATAAAAAAGGACTTTGAAATTGAAGGTTAAAAATTAAAAGATATATATTAAGATAAAGAATAAATAAAATAATTGATAGATTATAGGAAATAAGAATAAAAATATATAATGTGAATAAGGTAAATGAAGATAAGATATTGAAAGAGGATGTCACAAAAAAGAGTTGTAACCAAACGACACACTGCTGATGGATGAATGTTTATTTTGTATTTTGTAATTAAAAAATAAAAAACTTTTAAAAAAAGAGAAAGCTGAAAATCTTGGAGTGCTGATTGGTTTGGGAGAGCGACCCGATGGTAAGTGGAGCCATCCGCCCCTTCTCCATCCCAGTGAAGATCATAGTGCCTAAGTCAGGCGCCCAAGGGGATTTGGAGGCGCTCGTAGACACAGAATGCACCTGCTGCCTAATGAGCATGCCGATGGTACTGAGGCTGGGGATACAGGTGAAGTTGCCGCAATCCATGAGGTCTGAGCAAGTGGACGGTTCCCTGATAGGGGGCTCCCCCGCAACCCATCTAACCAAGCCTGTGCGGTTAGAGATAGGTCAGCATCACGAGATCATCCGCTTCATGATAGTCCCGAAAATGACCCAGTCGGTAATCCTGGGGTTGTCCTGGCTAGACAAATGGGGCCCCACCATATGGTGGCAGAAAGAGGAGAGAAAGATGAGGCTGAGGAGGAAGCTCTCTCCCCCTGCGAGAGACCTTGGAGGAGAAGCGGAGTGGCAGAGATCTGAGGGGAGGGAGGCCAAGCATCTGAAGGCCGTCTCAGAGCAGCAGCCAGGAATCCCACTCATTCCCAAAGAGTACAGGGAACTCACGGAAGTGTTCAGTGAGAAGGAATACTATGTCCTGCCTACCGACTGTGCCATTAAGATCCTGCTGGGAGCAAAGCTCCCCAAGCCAAAGATGCACCCCATGACACCAAAAGAGATGAAGGAGCTGAGACATTGACAAAAACCTGACACGGGGCTTTATCCAGCTGGCCAAATCCTGGGTGGTGGCCCCCGTGTTGTTCAAGGAGAAGAAAGACGAGTCAATGAGGCTGTGCATGGATTTTAGTGTGATAAACGGTGTGTGTGTGGAGGACATGTATCCCCTCCCCTTAATGAAGGACATTAATAAATAAATAAATAAAATAAATAAATATGTTAGGCCACTTGGCCAAAGGGAAGATCTTTACAAAGTTAGAACTAAGGGGGCGTACTATAGGGTGAAGATCAAAGAGGGCAATGAGTGGAAGACCGCCTTCAACTGCCTGTTAGGAAGCTTCCCGTTTAAAGTAATCTCATTTGAACTTCAGGGAGCCCCCACAGTGTTCATGCAGCTAATTAATTAACTGAGCCGTGGTGGCGCAGTGGTTAAAGTGCAGTACTACAGGCTACTTCTGCTGATCACCGGCTGCCAGCAGTTTGGCAGATCGAATCTCACCAGGCTCAAGGTTGACTCAGCCTTCTATCCTTCCGAGGTGGGTAAAATGAGGACCCAGATTGTTGGGGGTAATATGCTGACTCTGTAAAACCGCTTAGAGAGGGCTGTAAAGCACTGTGAAGTGGTATATAAGTCTAAGTGCTATTGCTATTGCTAAGGAAGTACTGCATGATCACCTGTACAAGGGGGTCCTAGTGTACCTTAATGACATTCTCATCTTCACCGAAACAATGGAAGAGCACATGAAGTTAGTGCGCCAGGTGCTCCACAAAGTTTTGGCAGCAAATGTATATGCCAAGCTGTCCAAATGTGAATTCCACAAGACTCGCTTAGACTACCTGGGCTACCGAGTGTCGAGTACCTGTCTACAAAAATTCTCAACCTGAGGAAGTGTTGTAAAAAGGATCCAAAGTATGTAGGGCCTTTTCCAATTATCCGGATCATAAATCCAGTTACTGTAGAATTGCAGCTGCCAAAAAGCCTTAGGCGAGTCCACCCTGTATTTCACTGCAGCCTGCTGAAACCTTTCTGCAGCTCGGGATTAAGACCTGCTGCGGAAGTGCCTCCTCCTCCTCCTCCTATTTTGGTCAAAGGAGAGGAACACTATGAAATTAAGGAGATTCTTAACTCCAGGTACCAAAGAGGGAAACTGTAGTATTTAGTATTATGGAGAGGCTACTCTCTAGCCGATGCAGAATGGGTGGCAGCGACAGATGTGAAGGCAGCTAGGTTAGTGCACAGATTTCATGCCGAGCATCCAGGCCGGCCCAAGTGAGGGTGGTCTTGGAAGTTGTGATGACCCAGAGCATGGCACAGAGATAACACACACAGCTGGCAGTTCAAACCGCCCCTTTATTGCTCCAAATTTCCCCAAACACTCCCATGTTTCTGGCAAGTCCTAGAGCAGAGTAATAACAAACCCCCACACAAACCTCAAGCAGCCTCTGGCTGCAATTAGTCCAGCCCAGCACTGTCTGCACCAAGAGTGCACGGCAATAAATCCCAAATGTATTTGGCAAAACAAGAGCAAATCAAGGCGTTCAGGGAGCGAAAGATCCAGGTAATTAGTCCAGAATGCCAAAAGGAATACAAGGACTCTTGGCAAGTTCAAACGTCGGCACGCAACACTTCAGGAACTCAGCGTTTGTTACCGACAAATGCCCCTCCCCACAGCATCTCCTTAAGTCTCATTCCCCAGGTGTGCCTGGTGAAGATGGGTGGGGCACTCTCCTTGCGAGTAGCCTGCTCCATCTGCACTAATCACGCCTTCTCTGCACTCTCCGAGCCCTTGCATCAGGAGGGGGTGGTTCTTGCTCCTCGTCTGAGCTCTGTCTCTCATGTTAATCCTGCTTCTGTTCCTCCCTGCCTGCAGGCCTTACTAATTCCAAAAAGCCTTGCCTGGACTGACTCTGCCCTTCCCCAGTTTCCTCCAAGGCCAATGGAGCTGCCCTCTCAATCGCTGTCAGTTCTTGTTCCAGCTCATCTTCCCCCTCAGATTCAGACTCCGACGGGGGCATGACAGAAGTGGACAGTAATGTCTAATGTTGTGTGGACTGTTGTGTTTTATTTTCCAGGGCTATCATTCTTCTGGAGGGTCGGCATGTCAAACCTGACTCAACTCCATAGTTGCCTATACCTACTTTCTCTCGCAGCTTTGCCAAACAGTGACGGGAGGTGGGTTTGAATTCCTAAGGGTGGAGGGAGGCTGTGGAATGCAAGTGAACTGTCTGTTGCCAGGGAGACGTTATCTACAAGGCCAAGTGATGAAGAATGTTTTGACCAAAGCAGACAGCTTTGCCCAAAGCAAAAGAACTGAACTCAATTGGTGAACTATGAACTGTGGGTGGCCCGAAGGGGAAAAAGGGAGTTACCTATGTGGGTTTTTGTGGGAAAAATGCCAGAACTTACTTTGCTTCTGCTGTGCCTAGATGGATTTTGCAATATGCCTACAGTCTTGGTTAATCTAAGGAGCCGGGAGTTTCTTTTGTTGAATGTGTCAAATTGGATGGTTGACAGTGACATGATAGCAGTGTTCCAATATCTAAGGGGCTGCCACAAAGAAGAGGGAGTCAACCTATTCTCCAAAGCACCTGAAGGCAGGACAAGAAGCAATGGGTGGAAACTAACACTGTTCTACAAATTTACAATTTTTGTTAGTTTCAGAAATGAAATGTGCCATTTCTTAATGAATTTCACATGCTGAATTCAAATATAATAATGAAATTTGTTAGTTGGCTCTAGTTTTCATGCAACGGACATTTTACATTTTCCAACTACAGGTAATAGGCAAATAATGCGCCAAAACTTAATACATATACATAAACCCGTATATTTTTATTAAAATTAAGTGAATTATATTCGCAACAGTGAATACATGAAATAATCTATTGTATGTTTATCAAGAAAAACTAAATTAGTAAACAAGTTTAAAATGTTCAAAAGTTTAAATTTCTCATTAATCTTGCCTTCAGTTTGTGTCCCTTTTGCTTCTCTTGACTTTTCTTTTGTATTCAAGGAAAGGATTGTCTCTTACAATTGTCCAACAGTAGTCTGCAAGCATTGATGGGCTCCATTTACCTTGATATCTTTTTTCCATAGCTGCAACGTCTTGATGGAAGCGCTCCCCATGCTCGTCACTCACTGCTCCACAATTTGATGGAAAGAAATTCAGATGAGAGTGTAGAAAATGAATTTTTAAGGACATGTTACAACCAAGATTATTGTAGGCCTGGATGAGTTTTTCAACCACTTCCTTGTAGTTTGCTGCTTTATTGTTTCCAAGACAATTTGATGTCACTGACATGAATGCTATCCACGCAGTCTTTTCCTTGCCATGCAACAGAGAAAGAAACTCATCATCGTTAATAAGTTCACGGATCTGTACGAACATCACTTGCCAGGAGATTCCACTGCTTTAGTCTTGAACCTAAAACCTCTGCCTTGTTCTTCGGAAGATTCAGATCTCTTATTAGATCATTCAATTCCATTTGTGTTATGAGGTGCGGTTCAGTGGATGTGGATGGCAGATAATCCAGGTCATGTAAGGCTGTTGGTTCATCACTACAAGCTTCCTGAGGTTCTTCCTCACTGGACTCAACTACGAAAGATTCAGGTGCTTTTGGAATTGGTAGTCCTTCTCCATGAGGTACTGGACGTATTGCTGATGGAATGTTTGGATACTGCACAAACAACTTTTTTTTCTTAGTAAGACCTTTCTCAATTGGAGGCACCATACAAAAATAACAATTACTGACATGATCTGTTGGTTCTCTCCAAATCATTGGCACTGCGAAAGGCATAGAAGGCTTATTCCCATTCAACCATTGGACAAGTCTCAATCCACATGAATTACAGCATATGTGTGGCGCCCAGTTTTTGTCCTGGTCTCCTATTTTGCAACCGAAATACAAGTTGTAGGCTTTCTTAATCACGGTTGTGATCCTTCATTTTTGGGATGCAAAAGTAACTTCACTGCAAATACAGCAGAAATTATCTGCTTTATTTAAACAGGTTCGAGGCATAACTAAATTTACTAGCATAAAACAATTTTTAAAGATGCTGTCTAACTCACCAAGCAACAGATACTGTGACTTTTGTAGAATTTGGTGATGTAATATTAGCTAATATTGCATCATTTTGGTACGCGTGGCAGTTTTCTATTGGTCACCAATACTATGTAGTCTACGGTGTAAGTTGCATCATGCATTTTATAAACCTTACTTCATTAGTTGGTTGCTTATATCATGGAAACTAGAGCCAATATACATTTTTAAATGTTATTTTTGTTTTTAGCACCCCAATTTTATGTAAGAACAGCTGTTTAAATGCTCACAACTTTTTACCTGTAGAACAGTGATCAAGGAGAGAAGCAACCTACAACTAAGGAGAAATTTCCTGACAGTTAGAACAATTAATCAGTGGAACAACTTGCCTCCAGAAGTTATGAATGCTCCAACACTGGAAGTTTTTACGAAGAGATTGGATGACCATTCATCTGAAATGGTATAGGGCAAGGGTGTCAAACTCGATTTCATTGAGGGTCGTATCAGGGTTGTGTTTGACCTGGGAGGGCCAGGGGGCATGGCTGGAGGGCGTGGTCATGGTGGCTGTGACACGGGACTTGTGTCGGGGGCGCACCTGTGGTGCAGTGGTGGGATTCAAATTTTTTTACTACCGGTTCTGTGGGCATGGCTTGGTGGCCGTGGCTTGCTGGCCGTGGCAGGGGAAGGATACTGCAAAATCCCCATTCCCACCCCACTCCAGGGGAAGGATACTGCAAAATCCCCATTCCCTCCCTACCCCACTAACCTGCTTTCCAGCTCCGTTCTCCTGTGCAGGGCAACAAAAGAAGACCCAGCCAATCAGCTGGGAGGCAGCGAATAGATCGATTGGGTGCCCCAGCCTTACAGGCTAGGCCTCCCTGCAGCCCCCTGGGAGCAAAAATGGGGCACATGGAGACTCCTGGAAGGGGCGGGGCAGGCAGGGCCAGGGCCAGCCAGAGGTGGTATTTGCCGGTTCTCCGAACTACTCAAAATTTCCGCTACCGATTCGCCAGAACTGGTCCGAACCAGCTGAATACCACCTCTGCTGTGGTGGCCAAGTCCTAAGGCAGGACTTCCCTGAGACCCTCACTCACTCTCATTATACAGGTAATCCTCGAGTTACAAATGTAATAGAGCCTGCCAATTACATTCGTAAACTGAGGATTCATTGGATTGAATCACGTTAAATGAATGTGATCACTCCCTGCTTCCCCCAAAGCATTTGTTAATCGAATGCACAGGTCATTAAATGCACATGAGGTATCTCAGAGTGGGGAAGAGCATGTGGGGCCTAGTGCTGGAGCAGGCCATCCAAGGCCTCCCCCAATCCACTGAGATACCTCATGTTCCCCTGGGGTCCATCCCCACAATTGCTTCCCCCCCATCCTGCCCCACCGGGTCTCCACAGACTGGGCCTGCTTTGCTAGCGTCCCAGATTCCACTTACTCCTCACCACCCCATTTCCCATGGATTACTTACTTTTTAAAAAATGTATGTTTTATTGGTAAATTTTTTCATTAAAAACATAAAAAAATTCCATGTCTATCTGAACAGCGTGTTGTCTGGGCATAATTAATTTTAAGTAAAGGTACAACAATAACCATAATCATACTAGTAATCTTAATAAATATATCAATATTAATCATAATAAAACAATTAGTTTGTCCATCTTGCAATATTTTCAATACACATTTTTATTATCTCTTTGAATTCTTTTTAAATTCTAACCTCTGTTTTTGTTAGTTAACCATTGGTAAAATATATCCCATGTTAAAAAGTATTCTGTTTCTTCCTTTTCTTTTATCTTAAGTGTCAATCTATCCATCTCAGCACATTCTAATATTTTTTTAATTACACTTTCATCTGTCGGGACCTCATCATTTTTCCATTGTTGTGCAAACACTATTCTTGCTGTTGTTACTACATGCAAAATTAAATATGTATTCCCTTTATTATACTGTTCCGGTAGTATCCCCAGCAGAAATATTTCTGATTTCAAATCTATGTGTTGTTTTATCATTTTTTCTAACCAAGTATGTATTTTAGTCCAGTATTTTTTTGCCTTTGGGCATGTCCACCACATATGATAATATGAACCTGGTGTCTGATTATACTCCCAACATTTAGCTGATAAGTTTTCAAACATCTTTGCTAACCTCGCTGGTGGTAAATGCCATCTATAAAACATTTTGTATAGATTTTCCTTATAGGCCGTTGACATTGTTAATTTACAGTTTCTATCCCACAATTTCTGCCATTTGTCTAATTCTATTGAGTAACCAAAGTTTTTAGCCCATCTTATTATTGTTTCTTTCACTTGCTCTTCTTCCATTTTAATAATAAGTAGCTATAAATTTTTAAAATTAATTTTTCATCTGTCCCTAGCAATATCTGGTCTAGTTCTGTTGGTTCTTTATAGAAACCATGCATTCTTGCATCTTTCTCATATCTTGATTATATTTGCACGTATGGCCACCATGCTAAATCGATCCCTTGATTAATGAATTCTTGTTTAGATTTGAGTTCCCCTTTATCATTCAAAATGTCCTTATAACTTACATTTTTTCCCAATATTAATCACATTCGGATGAATCAGTGCCTCCATCTTGGAGAGCCAGACTGGTATTTTTATAAAGTGTCTTTCTTTAATTTCCCCCTATACTAACAGTAGTGCATTTCTAACAAGATGCCTTTGAAAATATCCATGTATTTTATTTTTCCCATACCATAAAAAGGCATGCCACCCCAGTTGGAGATCATGCCCCTCCAAAGTTAATAGTCTTTTATGTCTCAAGTTTACCCATTCTTTCACCCAGACAAGTGCAGAAGCCTGGTAGTATAGCTCCCAGTCTGGCAACCCACGGCCCCCTTTTAGTTTAGTATCTTGTAGCAGTTTCAGTCTTATTCTTGCTTTTTTCCCTTGCCAAATATATTTTAGTATTGTTTTATTTAGTTCTTTAAAGATTTTTTTTTCTAATTTTATCGGAATTGTTTGGAATAAGAATAACAGTCTCGGCAAAATGTTCGTTTTTATTGTAGCTATCCTTCCTATCAACGATAGCTGCAGGTTTTTCCATTTCTCCAAATCTAATTTAATTTGTTGTAACAGTTTCATATAATTATCTTCTTTTATAGTTGCGCATCTTGCTGTTAACTGAACTCCTAAGTATTTGACTTTCTTAACTATCTGAATATCTATCTTTTCCACCAACTCTTTTTTTTTGTTTCTCTGTGACATTTTAAACTAGTATTTTAGTTTTCTCTTTATTCATTTTCAGTCCTCCAACTTTAGATTTAGATTTATTATTAGAGTTGGAAGGGACCTTGTAGGTCATCTAGTCCAACCCCCTGCTCAAGCAGGAGTTCCTACACCATTTGAGACAGATGGCAGTCCAGTCTCCTCTTGAAGGTTGCAAGTGTTGGGGCTCTCACAACCTCCGCTGGCAATCTGTTCCACTGGTTGATCGCTCTCACCGTCAGAAAGTTTCTCCTCACTTCCAGGTTGAATCTCTCCTAGGTCAGCTTCCATCCATTATTCCTTGTTTGGCTTTCTGGTGCTATAGAGAACAGCCTGCTCCCCTCCTCTCTGTGGCATCCCCTCAAGTATTGGAACACTGCTATCATGTCACCCCTGGTCCTTCTCTTCGCCAGACTGGCCAAGCTCAGTTCCTGCAACCGCTCTTTGTATGTTTTATTTTCCAGACCCTTTATCATCCTGGTTGCTCTCTTCTGCACTTTCTCTAGGGTTTCAATGTCTTTTTTGTAGTGTGGTGACCAAAACTGGATGCAGTACTCTAGGTGTGGTCTGACCAAGGCTTTATAGAGTGGTACTAGTACCTCTCTGGTCCTTGATTGTATCCCTCTATTTATGCAGCTCAGGACTGCGTTGGCCTTTTTGGCTGCTGCTGCACACTGCTGGCTCATATTTAGTTGGCTGTCTACCAAGACTCCAAGATCCCTCTCGCAATCGCTGCTATTGAGTGTGGTTTCACCCAGTTTGTATGTGTATTTTTGATTCTTCTTACCTAGGTGTAGAATTTTACTTTTCTCCGTGTTAAATTTCATTTTATTTGTTTGGGCCCAGTGTTCGAGTCTGTCGAGGTCCCTCTGGATTTTGAGTCTGTCCTCTGGGGTGTTTGCTACTCCCGCCAGCTTGGTATCGTCTGCAAATTTGGTTAGTTCTCCTGCTATTCCCTCATCTAGGTCATTTATGAAGATATTAAAGAGTACTGGGCCTAGGACGGAACCTTGTGGTACGCCACTGCTTACTTCTCTCCATGTGGACTTAGAGCCATTGAGGACTACTCGTTGGGTACGGTTGGTCAGCCAGTTGTTAATCCATCTGGTTGTGTAGCTGTCTATCCCGCTTTTTTCTAGCTTATGAAGAAGTAGGTTGTAGTCTACTTTGTCAAATGCTTTGCTGAAGTCCAGGTATATGATGTCTACTGCATTTCGCTGGTCTACTAATTTGGTCACAGTGTTGAAAAATGAAATGAGGTTGGTTTGGCATGACTTGTTCTTAACAAATCCGTGTTGGCTGTTGGTTATTACTTGGTTTGTTTCTAGATGATGTGAGATCTGGTTTTTAATTATTTTTTCCAGTATTTTCCCAGGTATTGATGTTAGGCTGATTGGTCTGTAGTTTCCTGGGTCTGTTTTTTTACCTTTTTTGTAGATGGGGACCACATCAGCTCTTTTCCAGTCCTCGGGGAGTTCCCCTGTGTTCCAGGATTTGTGGAAGATGTGGTGCAGTGGTTCCGAAATGACTTCTGCTAGTTCTTTTAGGACTCTGGGGTGTAATCCATCAGGTCCTGGTGCTTTGTATTCATTAAGTTCAGATAGGTGATCTCTTACTGTATTTTTGCTTAGGTTGAGTCTTGCTTCGAATCTGTTTTTTATATTTGTGTTGCTGGGTAGTTGAGCTGCAGTTTCCTTTTGCATGAAGACTGATGCGAAGAATGTGTTCAGTAGCTCTGCTTTGTCTGTGTTGTCTGTTACTTCTTTGCCGTCTTCTCTCCTTAGTGGACCAACTGTTTCTTTGATTTTTTTCTTGTTGTTTATGTGTTGGAAGAAGCTTTTTTTTGTTGTCTTTGACTTTTGTTGCGAGTCTTTGTTCATTCTGGGCCTTTGCTGTCCTGATTTTTTCTTTACAGATTCTGGCTGTCTGTTGGTACTCTGCCTTGGTTATGTGCCCATCTTTCCATTTTTTGTATTTATCTTTTTTTTCATTCAGTTTATCGGTGAGGTCTTTGTTTAGCCATGCTGGTTTCCTTTTGGAAAACTTCACCGTACTCTGCTATTATTTTTATTAATTTGGGTCCAGATTCTTGTGGTTCTTCTAAAATAAATACCAGGTCATCTGCAAATGCCTGTAGCTTATATTCTTCTGTTTTTATTTCCATTCCTTTTATTTCTGAGTCTTGTCTAATATTTCTATTTAGTACTTCCAATGTTAATATAAATAGTAGGGGGGGACAGCAGACATCCTTGTCTCGTGCCTTTTCTTATATTAAAGTTCTCGGTCATATCCCCATTAACCATCACTTTTGTGATTTGCTTGGAATATATTGCCTCAATCATGTTAACAAATTTCTCCCCAAAATCCATATATTTTAATTGTGATAACATAAATTGCCAATTTATGTTATCAAATGCTTTCTGTACATCTAAGAATATCAATGTCATTTGTTTTTCAGGATGCATTTCATAATATTCCAACGTGTTCAAAATAATTCTCATATTATTCTTAATTTGCCTTTTAGGTAAAAATCCATTCTGGTCTGAGTGTATAAATTCATTCAGGAATCTTTTAAATCTTTCTGCAATTATTGAGGCATATATTTTGTAGTCTGCATTTAATAGTGATATTGGCCTATAATTTTT
The DNA here is from genome assembly GCA_023053685.1 of Diadophis punctatus similis. Lineage (NCBI taxonomy): Eukaryota > Metazoa > Chordata > Lepidosauria > Squamata > Dipsadidae > Diadophis > Diadophis punctatus. The sequence continues at coordinate 544,096 of JALIGW010000097.1, forward strand.
TATCTGCATTAAATCTGATTCTTCTTTTGGTATTAGAGTTATATTTGCTTCAATTCACGTGTTTGGAATTTTGGCCTCTAACAGTACTTCATTATAAACTTCCAACATTGGCAAACCCAAAGTGTCTTGTAAACATTTATAAAGTTCTGCCAGTAGTCCATCTGGTCCTGGTGTTTTATTATTTTTTTGTCTCTTGATCGCCTCTGTTAGTTCCATCATTGTTATCTTTTCATTTAGCATAATGATTGAGAATGTTATGATTGAGTTATGAATGAGTAGAATGAAATATTAGAAGACAGTATGAGGGAGCTGGGGACCAAGGCTTGGCCCCCCTTCGCTGAGTGTGCAAACAGAAGCGGAGGGGGTCCCGGCTCTTTTACCCAGCTCAGTATGAATGGCATGGATGGCCTGCAGGAAGGGAGGAAGACCAGCAGGGGAGGGGAGGGGGTCTCTGGAAGGGATGAGAGCCGGAACATCTCGGTCATAATGGGAAGAGGCAGGTATGGCGGGAGCAGAGGGGTGGGCCGCTCTCGGGGAATAAGACCTCGCTGTGTACAAGCGATCCCTTGTTCCGGCCCCTCCGATGTGGTTCCATCTTGCTCAACCCGAGTACCTGGCAACCAGGGTGTTCAGGGCCCTGGGCTCAGGATGCTGCTGCTTAACACCAGGTCAATTACCAACAAAGCTCCCCTGATACGTGATCTAATCACAGAGGAGGGGGCTGACCTGGTTTGTGAACTGAGACCTGGCTGGGCCAGGAGGGGGGAGTTGCTCTCTCCGAGATATGCCCAGACGGGTTCTCAGTGCAGCATCATTCCTGACCCCAGGGAAGGGGGGGAGGAGTGGCAATGATAACGCGCCAAAATCTGCATCCTCGTAGGAGCCCTGCCCCGGAGATTGTTGGGTGTGAGACGCTCCTTCTGAAGTTGGACTTAGGGGTTCAGGTGGGCCTTTGTCTAGCGTACCTGCCTCCCAGCTGCGTTAGCAAGGCCCTGCCTGAGCTGCTTGAGGCAGTAGCCGGCTTGGCGGTTGAGTTCCCTAGGCTTATGGTGCTGGGGGACTTTAACCTGCCTTCGGCTGGCGAAACCTCTGGGATAGCTCAGGAGTTCATGGATTCCATGACAACCATGGACCTGACCCAAGTAATCCAGGGTCCGACTCATGAGGGAGGTCACACACTCAACCTTGTGTTTCTCTCGGGGCAGTGGAGAGATGATATGAAGATAAGGGACATAGTCACTGTTGAATCCTTGGCTTGAAATCATGCCGGCTGATTGGCTGATTGGCTGATTGGTTGGCTTTCATTGGTCCCTCCCTGGCAGCCTCCTATAAAGAGGAAGCTGTCAGCTCTATTCTGTGTGTTTTTCTGTTGAACTGCATTGTGTGAATAAACAGCAATTTTATACAAGCTGCCTTCCTGCATCTTCCTTCCAGCAAGCTAACTTCCGGTTTAACATCTGGCGACGAGGGTGAAAGCTGAGCCTTTGCTGACTGTTGCCCCTGTGAGGTTTTTTTTTAATGCATTTTTTCTTCTTCTTTCTCTTCTGCCGGACTGCTGTTGTTTTCTGAGCTGCTCAAGCCTGAGTTAATTTATTGCTCCAGCTTTTTTTCTAGGGTCAAACTGGACGTCATTTATCACAGCAATTGTTATTTTTTGTTCTTTTAAGATGACGGCCCTGCCCTCGTTTCCATCGTTTGAACCAGCCACTGAGACCTGGAATGATTACCTGACCCGTTTTGAGTGTGTGCTGACTTGACGGAATTATCCAGCTCTCGCAAGTTGGGTTATTTTTTAAGCTCCTGTGGTAGGGACATTTTTGCCACTGCTAGAGCCCTCACTGCCCCCCAGGAGGTGTACCTTGTTTCCTGGGACACGCTCATAGATAGGCTTCGGAATCATTATTCTCCTGCACCCTCTAGAGTGGCGAGGAGACACGCTTTTAGACAGCGTTTTCAGAAGGAGGGTGAGTCGATAAATGATTACATTGCTGCCCTGCGTACTGCAGCTGTGAACTGTGAATTCACAGATTTGGAGGACCTCCTTCTTGATCAATTGATTTGTGGGGTCCAAGATTTGCGACTTCAGAGACGTTTACTGGCAAAGAAAGACCTTAATCTTACTACTGCATTGGATGAGGCAAGGGCTTCTGAGCTTTCTGAGAAGTCTGCCTCAGAAATGCAGAAAGCCAGACCTGTATCTATACAAACTAGACCTCAATCTATTCACCATGAGGATTCAGACCCTGACATCTTCTCAGATGACGAACATGACATTTGCAAACTCCAAACAGCAAGGAGAAAACCCTCCAAAATTGAGCAATCATCCCAGCAAACTTGTTTCAGTTGTGGGGGCGGGCATAATAGAACTGACTGTCGTTTTAGAAATGTCACCTGCCGCCGTTGCGGAAAGCAAGGACACTTAGCTAGAGTTTGCAGATCTTCTTTGTTGGCATCAGCAAGAATACCTACTGGGGTATATCCCCAAAAGTTTCCTTCTGTTCCTACTTCAAGACCACCTCCAGGATTTAGACCAAGATCTTCTCGTAGATCTTCTACTCTTCAAGAGTCATGTTATTCCACCTCCAGAGACCCTTCTCCAGTTTCTTACCATGTGAACCATGCTTCTTTGGTTGACCCCTCACAAAAGTTGTTTGTTACTATTCATATTGAGGGTCAACAATGTCGGATGGAGGTGGATACGGGGTCATCCAAAACTCTACTCTCCTGGGCTACCTTGATCCAGTTATTTCCTAATTTTGATAAAGGACGTTTAGAACCATGCCCCATTGCTCTCAAAGATTATCAAGGGAATCGAATTCCCCTTGTGGGGTGTGGGTCCTTTCTTATTTCTTATGCAGGTTTTAAAGATTACCTTTCTCTCATTGTTGTCAACGGACACTTGCCTGCCCTGCTTGGCCTTAATTGGTTCCATGCGCTTGGTCTGGCTGTCTCTGGAATACATACTACCACTGCTTTACCAGACTCTACCATCACCTGCGAGGGCCATATGGCATTGTTACAGAAGGAGTTTCCTGATGTTTTCGCCCCAGGGCTTGGTAAATATAATGGCACCCCAATTTCTTTTAATTTGGATCCTCAGGTGGCCCCCATCCGGTTGAAGCCTCGAAGGGTCCCATTAGCTCTAGGGCCTAAAGTAGACCGTGAATTGGATAAACTAATTTCTCAAGGGGTATTACAGCCCATTGATCATGCAAGGTGGGAAACTCCCATCGTAATTCCCCTTAAACCTGACGGGACAGTGAGAATTTGCGCTGATTATAAAGCTACATTGAACAAGGCCCTTCAGTCCAATCCGTATCCTGTTTCAGTAGTGCAACACCTCCTGCACTCGTTGGGCCGGGGGTCTGTTTTCGCCAAGCTGGACCTGGCACAAGCTTACCAGCAGCTCCCGGTGGACGAGCCGACTGCCTTAGCTCAAACTATTGTTACCCACCGGGGAGCTTTTAAATGTACTAGGCTCCAGTTTGGCGTTAGCATTGCCCCCGGCATTTTTCAGAGCCTCATGGAAAGGCTCCTACATGGGTTGCAGGGGGTGGTGCCTTATTTTGATGATGTGCTTATTTCTGCCTCCACCCCCTCAGAACTACTCTCAAGGGTTAGAGCCGTTCTCCTCAAGTTTAGAGAAGTAGGCCTGCGTTTGCGTCCTGATAAATGCTATTTTGGGGTTCCCCAGGTGGAATTCCTCGGGTTTCTTATTGATGGCCATGGCATTTGTCCCACCCCTTCCAAAATTGAGGCTATTCAATTAGCTCCTACTCCCTCTTCCAGATCAGAGTTGCAGGCTTTCTTAGGCCTCCTCAATTTCTATTCGGTATTTTTACCTCACAAGGCCACCCTGGCTGAACCTCTTCACAGACTTTTAGACAACAGTACGGTATGGCATTGGGGTTCCATGTTCCAGCCTTTCTTTAATAGAAGGCATGAACTAACAGTGATGAAAGGATGCTTGCTTTGGGGGCAAAGGGTGGTGGTACCTCCCAGTCTTAGAACCAACATCCTCCAATGTCTCCATAGGTCTCATCCAGGCATAGTCCGGATGAAAGCGCTTGCACGCAGCTATGCCTGGTGGCCTAGGATGGATGAACAAATAGAAGACTGGGTTAATAAATGTAGGCCATGCCAGTTGTCTAGGCCAAGCCCTCCTGCTGCTCCTGTCTTAGAATGGGAATCTGCTAGAGCCCCTTGGTCTCGTCTGCATATGGACCTGGCAGGCCCTTTCCATGGCCAAACCTTTCTAGTACTGGTAGATTCTTATTCCAAATGGGTGGAGTTGGCTCGAATGCCCTCCACCACTTCTGAGTCCATTATTTCAATCCTGGACCCTATTTTTGCCTCACATGGCCTTCCTGATGTACTAGTTACGGATAACGGACCACAGTTTACTTCCTCGGGGTTCGAGGCTTACCTGGCTCGGATGGGGGTGCACCACGCTAAAACTGCCCCCACTCACCCTGCTGCTAATGGATTGGCAGAAAGGGCCGTGAGGTCTGCCAAAGAGGCCCTAAGCCGTTTGGGCACCTCCAACTGGCAGGCTAGTTTAACTACATACCTATTTGCCCAGCACACAACCCCATGTCAGACTACAGGCCTAAGCCCCGCTGAACTCTTAATGGGACGACGCTTAAGAACCATACTCGATCGTCTCCATCCCGGGTATGTGGTCTTACAACAACCCTGCAGGCAGACCACTCCTAGATCGTTACAACTGGGGGATCCTGTTTTTGCATTGAACCTAGGGATTGGGCCTAAGTGGGTCTCCGGACATATCTCTCAAGTAACAGGACCTTGTTCTTACAAGGGTCTGTTAGAGGATGGACGAACTTGGCGGCGGCACATAAACCAGCTTCGTCGCCGCATACCTGATACCACCCAACCTTCTAGTATGTCACCTGCACCGACTCCAGGCAGCCTTCCGATCGCGCCCTCGCTCACCACGGGTTCACCAGCACCATCATCTGCTGGGATGGCTTCTCCAGCACCGGTCTCGCCTCTAGGGATGGCTTCGTCAGCACCAATCTCTCCTTTGGGGATAACGGCTCCTGTTATGGGCCTGTTTCTCTGGAAGACGTGGACATAGCCGTGGGTGCGATGGGTGCCTCCACCTGTTTATTGGACCTGTGCCCCTCCTGGTTGGTCTCCGCCAGCAGGGAGGTGGCACGAGGCTCGATCCAGGCAGTGGTCATTGCTTCTTTGACGGAGGGATCTGTACCGCAGCCGTTAAAAGTTGTGGTGGTTAGACCCCTCCTGAAGAAGCCTTCCCTGGACCCAGCGGATTTGAAGAACTTTCGTCCGGTCTCCAACTTACCTTTTTTAGAGAAAGTTGTGGAGAAGGTGGTGGCTACTCAGCTTCTGCGACTATTGGAGGAAACGGATCATCTAGACTCCTATCAGTCGGGTTTCAGGCGCGGCTTCAGTACAGAAACTGCCTTGGTCGCCCTGATGGATGATCTCTGGCGAGCCCGGGATGGTGGAAATTCCTCCATCCTGGTGCTACTTGACCTCTCAGCAGCTTTCGATACCATCGACCATGGTATCCTTCTGCATTGTCTCGGCGAGTTGGGAGTGGGAGGCACCGTTCTGCGGTGGTTCTCCCCTTATCTCACCGATAGGATGCAGTCGGTGTTGACAGGAGGGCAGAGATCGTCCCCTAGGCTCCTGTTATGCGGGGTGCCTCATGGTTCGGTTCTCTCGCCCATCTTGTTCAACATCTACATGAAACCGCTGGGGGAGATCATCCGGAGACATGGGGTGAGTTTTCATCAGTACGCTGACGACACCCAGCTGTACATCACCACCCCGTCTCAATTCAGTGAGGCAGCAGATGTAATGTGCCGATGCCTGGACGACGTTAGGACCTGGATGGGGAGAAACAGACTCAGACTCAACCCCGACAAGACTGAGTGGCTTTGGATATTGCCTCCTAAGGACCAAGATAATTGTCCCTCCTTGGTTCTTGAGGGAGTGAAATTAACCCCCTCGGAACAGGTCCGCAATTTGGGGGTCCTCCTAGACCTAGACCCACAGCTAAAATTAGAGCAACACCTTACAGCTGTGGCTAGGGGGGGCTATGCACAGGTTCGCCTGGTGCACCAATTGCGGCCATATTTGGAGAAGGAGGCTCTACTCATGGTCACTCATGCCCTTGTCACCTCCTGACTGGACTACTGCAATGCGCTCTACATGGGGCTACCCTTGAAGAGTATTTGGAGACTTCAGTTGGTGCAAAATGCGGCTGCGCGTGCTGTGGTGGGTGTGCCAAGGTACACCCACGTTACACCTATACTCCGCCAGCTGCATTGGTTGCCCATCGGTCTCCGGGTACAATTCAAGGTGTTGATCATCATCTTTAAAGCCCTACATGGCTTAGGACCAGGTTACCTTCGGGACCGCATTCTGCCTCACACTTCCCTTCGACCGGTTAGGGCCCACAGAGTAGGCCTCCTCCAGGTCCCGTCAGCCAAACAATGCCGGCTGGCGGGCCCTAGGGGGAGGGCCTTCTCTGTGGGGGGCCCCGTGCTCTGGAACCAACTTCCCCCAGAGACCCGGACCATCCCCACCCTGCTGGCCTTCCGAAAAGCTGTCAAGACATGGCTCTTCCTGCAGGCAGGGGGGAGAGATTAAATCCATCTGAACTCCCCTCCCGGTACGGCTGATGGTGAATATTTTTTTAACTTTTTGTATATTTTTAACCGCTGTTTTTAAATTGCTGTTTATTATTAGTGTTCTCATAAAATTGTTGTACGCCGCCCTGACTCTCTCGGGAGTAGGGCGGCATAGAAGAACCAATAATAAATAAATAAATAAATAAAAACCTTCACTGTTTCAGGAAAATTGGGTAATTTAGCTTTCTCCGAATATTGTTTTATTTTTTCTTCTGACACCTTCTCTTGATTATATAATTTTTCGTAGTAATTCTGGATTGGTTACTTTTTAGTTTCATTTTGATAGTGAAGGATTCCCTTTTCATCTAACAAGCTGTGTATCAATTTCTTCTCTTTCTCCTTTTTCAATTTATATGCTAACCATCTTCCTGGTTTGTTGGCATTTTCAAAGTAGTTTTGTTTTGCTCTTTTAATCTTTTGTGCTAGTTCTTCTGTTTCCATTAAATTGAGTTTATGTTTTGTTTTTTTTAATTTCTTTTTCACGGTTCTTTCTGTAACTCTGTTTCCAGTCTTTTGTGTTCTTCTGCTAATCTCTTTTGTGTTTGCCTCTTTTCCTTGTTCTTTTTTGCTGTATAGGTGATCACTAATCCCCGGATATATGCTTTTGCTGTATCCCATACATTTTGTAGTGAAGTATCTTCTTTTTTATTCTCATTGAAAAGGAAGCCCATTTCTAATTCTTTAAGTTTTGTATGTAGTAGGGTCTGTATGTTTCTCTTTTCTTTATTACGGTTTGCCACATATGCTATTGTTAGCCCTCTAATGTAAGCCTTGGTGGTGTCCCATAGGTTTTGTACTGATGCTTGTTCTTTAGTGTTAACATCAAAGAAAAATTTTAATTCTTTCTCCATCATCTGTATGTAGTTTTTTTCTTTTACTATTCTTTGGTCTATTGTCCATCTCACTTTCTTACTCTTTTGCCCTTTCCATTTTATTTTCAGTGGATTATGATCCGCCCACACATTTGGAAGTATTTCTAATTCTACTGTATCGTTAATTAATTCTAAATTTATCCAGGCCATATCTATCCTAAACCAGGTTTTGTGTGGGTGGGAAAAGAATGTATATTGCCTGCCTTCTGGATTTAAGTGACGCCACCCATCCACCAAGTTAAATTCCTGCTTAATTTCAGCAAATGATCCTGGTAGTTTTCGCCTTATCTTTTTGTTATTATTACCTTTATAATATTTTCTTTTATCTACTACTGCATTGTAATCTCCAATAATACAAATATTTTCCCATTGCAATTCTGTCAGTTTTTAAAGTAATTTAGAATAAAAGGTTTTCTGGTTAATGTTGGGAGCATAAATTATTACAAGTAATATTTTCCTATAACCCGAATTTATTTCGACTATTAATACTCTACCATCTTCATCAGCGTATATAAGTTTTGGGTTTAACCATTTTTTAATATATACTACTACCCCTCTTTTTTTTACTGTTGCAAGAGCTGAAAATAGTTTACCTAATTTTAAATATTCCAAGATAGTATTTTGTTCTTTTTTAATGTGGACTTCCTGGAGACAAGTAATATCCGGGTTCTGTTTTAACAATCTAAATAATATTTTCTTTCTTTTTATAGGGGAGTTCAATCCATTAATGTTCATTGAGATTAAATTTATTTCTCCTTCATCTCTTTTTTCACTATACACTTTCCTTTGAACTTCCTTTCCTGAGTTCTGTCTGCGCTCTCGTTCTTGTACCTTCCTTTTCATACTTATCTACTATCTTTCTCTCCCTCCTCTCCTGTATTATTATGTTTTCTTCTGAGCATTGTTCCTCCTGACTATCTTTTTCTCCTTCCTCTTTGCCGTCTTGTCCTTCTTCCCCTCTAATGTAATTTTCATAGAAATCCCTTGCTTCATCCATGGAGGATATTCTAATTTTTTTTCCTGGTAATGTAATCAATAAACCCTCAGGTATTAACCATCTGAATGTTATCTTTTCCCGTATTAAATGCGATGACAGAAAGTTGTATTGTTTTCTTTTATCCCTTATCCTCTGTGGGAGCTGTCTAAGAATTATAATTTCTTTTCCTTTATAGGTAATTGGGTTATCCCTTGCAGCATTCATCTCTTTTTTTATTAAAAAAATAGTTTTTATTAAATTATTTACATTTAAAAAACATACAAAAGAAAAAATACATGACAATAACAAATACATTACAAACATATAGAAACATAAAAAGCGCATACAGCTATAAAACTTTCAATCTCTATAATTATCTTACGGCAATTATATATTGGCAATTTATTTCTATATAATTTTCAATTCATTGTCTTATGTATTTATATAACATGTATTGTACAATAAATGTTAATAAGTAGTAATAAACATATTAATAGTGATTTTAGTAATAGTAACCGTAATAATAATAATAATAATAATAATAATAATAATAATAATAATAATAATAATAATAATAATAATAATAATAATAATAATAATATATATATATATGTGTGTGTGTGTGTGTGTGTGTGTGTGTGTGTGTGTGTGTGTGTGTGTGTGTGTGTGTGTGTGTGTGTGTGTGTTTTCTGAGGTTTTCGCGGGTGTTTGTATGTGGGTCTTTGGGTATTCGGGTTTTCTCCCGCGTGAAATTGGAAGTGTCTTGGCGACGTTTCGATGAAGTCTCATTCATCATCTTCAGGCTGGTGTCTTCTGCGAAAACCACACAGGATGTCACCACCACACATCCACGCAATAAGCAAACCCAAACCCACACCAATGAGGCACAACCACAAACCAGAAGCCATACTACAGCTGCATCATTAGCCACTTTAAACCCCTCCAATCCATACATGAAGCAAACTGACACCCTCCATGAAGATGTGGCACGACCAAGAACCAGAAGCCAAACAACAGCAATGCAGCTCACCAGCTCAAATGCCCCTGCAAGTCAGACTAACCTAAGAACACCCCCAGCCAATCAGAGCACAGCTAAGCCTCCAGCCAATCAGAGCACAGCCAAGCCCCCAACCAATCAGAACACACCTCCAACCAATCAGAACACAGCCAAGCTCCCATCCTATCAGTTCAAACCTCCACTGGCAGTTAAAAGGAAGAAACAGCAGCAATCTCACATTGCTCCTAGAAGCAGGAAGCAGAAGACACCAGCCTGAAGATGATGAATGAGACTTCATCGAAACGTTGCCAAGACACTTCCAATTTCACGCGGGAGAAAACCTGAATACCCAAAGACACACACACACACACACACACACACACACACACACACACACACACACACACACACATATATATATATATATATATATATATATATATATATATATATGTATGTATGTATGTATGTATGTATGTATGTATGTATGTATGTATGTATGTATTTACTTATGTATGTATGTATGTATAATAAGGCTAATTTTTCCATAAATTTCTTGGTCGTACTTATACATGTCTCATTTGATTTATATTTGGATTTTATTGTATTAAATCCAAATCTTGGCTCCAGGGTGGAGCCGAGAGCAAGAGGTCAGAAGAAAACAGACCTCCGCTCCTTTCACCCACTCTTTGGGGAAGCCGTGGACCCCCGACCCAACTTTTTTACCAGTTAGACGGGTCGGTGAGAGCTGAAGACCACGGGGGATTTCCCCAACATACTAAACCGAAAAACGGCACGCTAGGAAGATCGGGAGAAGCGGAAAGCCTTGGGCTCGGAGGACGCCGCTGGTTTTGATATGGTGATTTCGGCGTCGTAGAGCTCTCCGCATGAAGAACTCGCTGGGAGGAGGCTGCCCGAGAGCGCAGGAAGGCGAGCGAATGTCGGGTATGTTTTACAGCCTGACGGGCACTTTCTCGGGCAGGTATTTAACATCAGCTGGCTGGCTATTAAAGAACGTATGCCAGACTCCTTCTCAACGAGGCTGTTGGGGGCTCTTGTTTTTTTGCCGTTGCCTGCTTCCGCTGTTACTGCTGCCGCGCTTAACCTCCCGTCAACATCCCTTCTGGAATTTAGAACAGCAGACCCCCCCCAGGTGACCCCCCAGGACATCTATTTGTTAAAGACTGCTAGCCAGGTGCTTTTCCGGCAGGACTATTACTACTATTCGATGCGTCTGTCATGACCGGCCTTTCGGCAATGGCTGCTCTGGCGATTGGAACGGCTGAGCTTGCAGAAGACCCCCCTGTCTTTGGGTCAAGACTGTATTTGTATTTGCCATCACTGCGATGATTTACATCGGCCATTAATGCCACCAGCGCAGACACAACGGAGCCTTTTACAGCTGTTCCTCTGGACTACCTCTCTCCTCTATTTTCAGCGCTGCTTCCGTGGGAGTATTTACATCATTACTGTTGCTGGGACGGCTGCGAGGCCTTTCTTGGCTGATGCAATCCCGGCTGCATGGCTGTTTTTGGCCACATTGGGGGAGCCTCGGAGAAGAGGGTTGCCAGATGTTACTGCAGGTTCAAACCCTATAATTACCAACACTGTGGGAGAGAACAGCAGACAAACACGGACTATCCTGGAAGTGCCTAAAGATTATGGTGGACCTTGGGATGAGTGGAAAGGACTAAGACTTTATCTTAACTGCGATTGGCTTGGAGGTTGTATATCTGTACCTCCTTTGGTGCTAGCACTGACTATTTTTAATTATTTTAAATTTTAACCCCGGAAGTGGTGTGACTGTGCTTGCGCTTGTTGATTACAATTGAATGTTTGTGTTTGGTTATGACTGAGGGAATTAATTGTGTAGATTGTGGAAGAATGGTTGTTAGTATGAGTGAGCCAGGGACCGAGGTTCGGACCCCCTCTGCTGAGTGTGGAAATAGAAGCAGAGGGGTGCCTGACTCTATCCCCTGGTTCAGTATGAATGGAATGGATGGCCTGCAGGAAGGGAGGGGGACCCATGGGGGGAAGGGGGTTCTCTGGGGGGGTGGAGAGCCAGAACATCCCGGTCATAATGGGGAGAGGTAGGTATGGCGGGAGCAGAGGGGCGGGCCGCTCACGGGGAATGAGACCTCGCTGAGTACAAGCGATCCCTTGTTCCGGCCCCTCCGATGTGGTTCCATCTTGCTCAACCCGAGTACCTGGCAACCAGGGTGTTCAGGGCCCTGGGCTCAGGATGCTGCTGCTAAACGCCAGGTCAATTATCAACAAAGCCCCTGTGATACGTGATCTAATCACTGAGGAGGGGGCGGACCTGGTGTGTATAACTGAGACCTGGCTGGGCCAAGAGGGAGGAGTAGCCCTCTCTGAGATATGCCCAGATGGGTTCTCAGTGGTGCACCATTCACGACCCCAGGGAAGGGGGGGAGGAGTGGCTATTATAACGCGCCGAAATCTGCATCCTCGTAGGATCCCTGCCCCGGAGATTGTCGGGTGTGAGACACTCCTTCTAAAGTTGGACTTAGGGGTTCAGGTGGGCCTTCTGTTAGCGTACCTGCCTCCCAGCTGCGCTGCTGAGGCCCTGCCTGAGCTGCTTGAGGCGATAGCCGGCCTGGTGGTGGAGTTCCCCAGGCTTATGGTGCTGGGGGACTTTAACCTGCCCTCGGCAGGCAAAACCTCTGGTGCAGCTCAGGAGTTCATGGATTCCATGACAACCATGGACCTGACCCAAGTAATCCAGGGTCTGACTCATGAGGGAGGTCACACGCTTGACCTAGTGTTTCTCTCGGGGCAGTGGAGAGATGATCTGAATGTAGGGGATATAGCCATCACCCCGTTGTCATGGTCAGACCATTTCCTACTGAGGTTGGATTTCACAGCCCCACTCCTCCTCCGCAGCGAGGCGGGACTGACTAGGTGGTTCCACCCCAGGCGCCTAATGGAGCCAGAAGGATTCCAGAGGGAACTTGGGGAAATACCTGAAACCCTGGTACACAATTCGTCTGATGCCCTGGTGGCTGCCTGGAACACCGCAGCAGCAGGGGCATTAGATCGGATTGCGCTTTTGCGACCTCTCCGTGGCAGTGGATCCTGGAAAGCTCCCTGGTTTACCAAGGAGCTCCGGGAGATGAAACACCACAAGAGACATCTGGAGCGACGCTGGAGAGCTAGTAAAACCGAGTCCGATCGAACACTATTAAGAACTTTTATTAAGTCTTATTTAGTGGCGATAAGGGCGGCAAAACAATCTCATTTTTCCGCTCTTATTGCGTCCGCAGATTCTCGTCCAGCCGCCTTGTTTAGGGTGACTCGCACCCTCCTTGCTAAAGGGGTGAGCGAGGAACACTTGCAAGGTAGAGCTGAGGAATTCGCGCAGTTTCTGACGGATAAAGTCGCTCAGATTCGGTCGAATCTGGACTCTGGCTGGGCAGAGTCCATTGAGTTGACAGGGGCAAATCTTAGTCCAGCGTTGTGGGAGGAGTTTGAGCCTGTCTCTCCTGATGACGTGGACAAGGCCGTGGGTGCGATGAGCTCTTCCACCTGTTTATTGGACCCATGCCCCTCCTGGCTGGTTTCGGCCAGCAGAGAGGTGGCATGCGGCTGGATCCTGGCGGTGGTCAACGCTTCTTTTAGGGAGGGATCCGTACCGCAGCCTTTAAAGGTTGCGGTGGTGAGACCCCTCCTTAAGAAGCCTTCCCTGGATCCAGCGGATTTGAAGAACTTTTGTCCGGTCTCCAACTTACCTTTTATAGGTAAAGTTGTGGAGAAGGTGGTAGCTTTTCAGCTTCTTCGGCTATTGGAGGAAACTGATCGTCTAGATTCCTATCAGTCGGGTTTCAGGCGCGGCTACAGTACAGAAACTGCCTTGGTCGCCCTGATGGATGATCTCTGGCGAGCCCGGGATGGGGGTAATTCCTCCATCCTGGTGCTACTTGACCTCTCAGCAGCTTTCTATACCATCGACCATGGTATCCTTCTGCATTGTCTCGGCGAGTTGGGAGTGGGAGGCACCGTTTTACGGTGGTTCTCCTCTTATCTCGCCGACAGGATGCAGTCGGTGTTAGCAGGAGGACAGAGGTCGCCCCCTAGGCCCCTGACTTGTGGGGTGCCTCAGGGTTCGGTCCTCTCTTCCATCCTGTTTAACATTTACATGAAACCGCTGGGGGAGATCATCCGTAGACACGGGGTGAGTTTTCAGCAGTACGCTGATGACACCCAGCTGTACATCATCACCCCGTCTCAATTCAGGGAGGCAGTCGATGTAATGTGCCAATGCCTGGACGATGTTAGGACGTGGATGGGGAGAAATAGACTCAAACTCAACCCCGACAAGACTGAGTGGCTCTGGATATTGCCTCCTAAGGGCCATGTCGACTGTCCCTCCTTGGTTCTTGAGGGAGAAAAATTAACTCCCTTGGAACGGGTTCGCAATTTGGGAGTCCTCCCAGATCCACAGCTAAAATTAGACAAACACCTTACAGCTGTGGCTAGGGGGGCTTTTGCACAGGTTCGCCTGGTGCACCAATTGTGACCATACTTGGAGAAGGAGGCTCTACTCACGGTCACTCATGCCCTTGTCACCTCTCGATTGGACTACTGTAATGTGCTCTACATGGGGCTACCCTTGAAGAGTATTCGGAGACTTCAACTGGTGCAAAATGCAGCTGCACGTGCTGTGACGGGTGTTTCAAGATACACCCACGTAACACCCATACTCCGCCAGTTGCATTGGTTGCCCATTAGTCTCCGGGTACAATTCAAGGTGCTGATCATCATCTTTAAAGCCCTACATGGCTTAGGACCAGGTTACCTCCGGGACCGCATTCTACCTCATACTTCCCTTCGACCGGTCAGGTCCCACAGAGTGGGTCTCCTCCAGGTCCCGTCAGCCAAACAATGGTGACTGGCGGGGCCTAGGGGGAGGGCCTTCTCTGTAGGGACCCCTGTTCTCTAGAACCAACTTCCCCCAGAGATCCGAATCATCCCCACCTTGCTGGCCTTCTGAAAAGCCTTTAAGACATGGCTCTTCCTGCAGGCAGGGTTCTGAGACAATTTTACATCTGAGGTCTCCCCCATGTATGCATGGTGTTGTATGTCTTTCTTTTTAACTTTTTTAAAATTGTTTTTAATGTTTTTATTTTTTTTGTGTTCTTTAAAATGCTGTACGCCACCCTGAGTCCTTAGGGAGTAGGGCGGCATAGAAGAATTCCCAAATAAAATAAAATAAAATAAATAATAAATAAATATCTGCCATAATTTCTGGGAGGTTCTCGTCCTTATGTTCCAGTACATTCTGGAACCTCAAGAAAAATGCTGCCCTCTCAATCTCCAAATGAGAAATAGCGTCCTCCAGGTTCCTATTTACCATTTCTAGTCTATTTTCAGCTCCTTCCAACCTCTGGTCCATCTGTTCTGTTTTTTCTTCCATAGATTTCATCCTCTTTTCATTAGTTGTTAATGCTTCCTGGATTGTTCCCATTCTTTCATCAAGTTTTTCCATCCTATCATCTACTTTTCTAATATCCTCTTTCACTTCTCCCATATTTCCTCTCATTTCTGTATAATGTTTATCCATCGATTCCTGCATTTTGAGCATGGTTTCTTGTATCCACATTAACGTGGTCTGCATATTTTGCGGGTTCACGTTAACGTTCGCTTTATCTCCTACAGTATTATCGATAGGACGTTGACCAGCTGGGGATGGAGTTGTGGGAGTTATTTTTTTCCCTGTTTTAGTGATAGTCGTAGTTGTGCTAGTCATCTTTAATATATCCCAGAACCTATACCACTGTACCATATATCAAATATTAGTCCTTATTAAGTCATTAAGAAGTTGAGTGAGTAAGTTAATTTCTATAGATGCAAGTACTTAGTAATTAATTAATTAATATGGCATACTATAACACTATTAATATATAAATAGGACAATTCAGTTAATATAAATGGATAATATGGTATATAACACTAAGAATATATAAATAGAACCATTCAGTTAATATAAATATATAAGATAAGTCACTTCAGTAAGTATATATAAATCTGTATAATTAGCTTTTAATTTATTAATTTAAGTTAATTGATTTAATCACCCAGATGGTTACTTGCTCTGTCGTCTTGCCATTTTCCGTTCTCTCTCAGATCTTTCTCTTTACCCTTCTCTTACTTTCTGCTACTTTCACTGACTTTCTTCACTTACTTCACTTTCTCTTAGTCCACCTCAGACCCGGTCTTATCCAAATCTTCTTTTAGCTCACCAAACAGATCAATATACTGTCCCAAGCTCTTCACACTTTTTTTACTCCAAACGTTCTCTCCAAATCCACGTATGTTCATTCCGTGTTAAAGCTCTTCAGTCCAAGATGTCTGCCTCCATCACTTTTACACAGTCACTGTCACTATCTTTGCCTCCAAACACAGATCGTTTCTCCCTCTGCAAACGCATCTTTTCCAGTCCACTCACCACCATAAACAAGTTCACTCAGCTGGGTGTTAATTAACCACTGTAATGTCAGCTCTGATGTTCAGAAAATCCCAAATTATCCGACGCTCGCATTTTCCTCTTTTCTCCTACGATTGCCGACTTGTACTAGGTTGTCTCTCTCTCTTTTCTCGAAGTCGCCGCTTTTTCCATCTTAGAGACTCACTCGCCTGTCAGCTTTCAATGTCCATTTATCGTTGTGTCATCAAAAATCCTTTGTTCTCTCTCTCCACGAAATCTAAAAGCTGCTTCACACTTTTTTTCTTCCCTTCATAAATCAGGCCGCCGCGTCTCTAGACCTGGCCATGACAGCCGGTTTCTTCTGTGCTGGAATCGAGGGGTTCTTCCTGTTACAGCGGGGGATCGCTCTTCTCCCCACCATCCCTGGTATATCCCCTCTACGTAGGTTGCCCCTCCAGGGCTTCACCTTGCCTCACTCAGCTTCCAAATGCAGAAAATTGGGCAGTTCGAACAGAGCTCTGTTCTCCTGCTCCGCACTGTTGCGCCGATCCAGAATTTCTCCTCTTCTTTAATGTTAACACTAAGGAACAAACATCAGCACAAAACCTATGGGACACCACCAAGGCTTACATCAGAGGGTTAACAAAGCTTATGTGGCAAACCGTAATAAAGAAAGGAGAAACATACAGACCCTATTACATACAAAACTTAAAGAATTATAGAATAAGCTACAGAAAGATCGTAAAGATAGCAAAACCAAAGAGGACTTGATTATGACCAAACATAAAATTAATTTGACAAATCAAGAGGAAATGGCATGAAAAATTAAGATGTCTAAACAAAACCATTTTGAATTTGCAAATAAGCCAGGAAGGTGGTTGGCCTATAAACTTAGGAAGGAGAGGGCAGAGAGAGCAATTGATAAATTAGTCGATGAGAGTGGAAAATTACATAATAGTTCCGAAGAAAAAAAGAATATTGTTCAAAAAAATTTTACGGAATTATACAAGAAAGAAGAGGTTAATGAAGAAGACATTAGGGACTACTTGGAGGAGAGAACTTTGCCAATCGTGTCGGAGGAGGATAAGACCATGTTAAACAATAAAATAACAATAACAGAAATTAGGAATGCCATCAATAAACAAAAGAACAACAAAACCCCTGGACCGGATGGAATTCCCTCAGAAATTTACAAGAATCTTCAGGAAACATTGGAAATGGCAATGTTGGAAGTGTACAATGATGCAATGGAAAAAGCGAGAATACCAGAATCTTGGAAGGAGGCCTATATAACACTAATACCCAAAGAAGACACTGATAAACAATTAATTAGGAACTACAGACCAATATCATTATTAAATACCAATTATAAAATATTTGTAACAATTATCGCTGAAAGGTTAAAAAAATACTGAACCAATTGATTCACTCAGATCAGAATGGCTTTCTTCCAAATAGACAGATAACATACAATACCAGAATCATTTATTTATTTATTTATTTTATTTTGGTTTTCTTATATGCCGCCCAACTCCCAAGGGACTCAGGGCGGCGTACAGCAGAGAGAAAATACAAGAATAACCAATAATAAACGTTACATTAAAAGCAAATATAAAAATTAAAATTTTAATATTAAAAACCATCCAACAATCAGACCTACCCGGGGGAGAGCTCAGATGGATTAGGCTCTACCCCCAGCCTGCAGGAAAAGCCATGTCTTAACGGCTTTTCGGAAGGCCAGCAGGGTGGGGATAGTTCGGGTCTCTGGGGGAAGTTGGTTCCAGAGTGCGGGGCCCGCCACAGAGAAGGCCCTCCCCCTAGGGCCCGCCAGCCGGCATTGCTTGGCCGACGGGACCCGGAGGAGGCCAACTCTGTGGGCCCTAACCGGTCGGAGGGAAGTATGAGGCAGAATGCGGTCCCGGAGATAACCTGGTCCTAAGCCATGAAGGGCTTTAAAGATGATGATCAACACCTTGAATTGGACCCGGAGACTAAATACTAAATACTACTAAATCATACTAAATACTCTCGAATATTATGATTTACATATAGACAAACAATTGGCAATAATATTTATTGATGCTCAGAAAGCATTCGATAACCTGGTTTGGCAATTATTGGTGATGCAAATAGAAAAGATGGGACTCAGAGGAAGATTTGTCAGTTTAATCAAAGCAATATACACAAAACAATAGGCAAAAATTTTAGTAAACAATGACCTAACAGAAAAGGTAAATATTAGGAAGGGAGTTCGACAAGGTTGTCCCCTGTCTCCACTATTATTTATATTAGCACTGGAAATGCTGTTAAAATCAGTAAGAAATAATCAAGATATAAAAGGATTAAAAATAAAAAAGGAAGAATACAAAGTACAGGCATTTGCCGACAATATGGCATATATTTTGGAAGATCTGTTGGAGACAGGGCCAGTTCTAATTAGGGAGATTGAGAAATTTGGAAAGGTGGCGGGACTTAAAATAAATAAAGAAAAAACAAAAAAAATAGTGAAAAATGTAACAGATCAACAAATTAGGAATTTGGAAAACATATTAGGTATTAAAACAGCAAAAAAAGTGAAATACTTAGGCCTATGATTATCATCAAAATGCAGCTCGTTAAAGGAAGATAACTACACCAAATTAATTCAGAACATCCATAAAGACTTAGAGACTTGGGCAAAATTACAACTATCATTACTTGGTAAAATAGCTGTAATTAAAATGAATATTTTACCCAAAATATTGTTTCTATTTCAAATTGCCCCAATAAGATTAAGGAATTTTTTTTACTGAATGGTAAATTATAAAATGGTAATAAAATTTATATGGTCCAAAAAAAAGGCACGAATCAAAACTAAATTATTATGTGATAATAGAAAGAGAGGTGGATTCGGACTGCCAGATTGGGAAATTTACTATCGGGCTGCAATATTAATTTGGATGAAAGATTGGATCACACTCAAAAATAAAAGAATTTTAACATTGGAAGGATTCGACCTCCAAATTGGCTGGCACGCCTTTTTATTGGGGGGGGGGACATAAACACCACGCCTACTTCCAAAGACTCTTACTTCCATAAGAGGCTCCCTATTAGAAACCTGGCTCAAAATCAAAAAAGAGCATTATCCAAAAACTCCCAAATGGTTATCGACGATAGAGGCAATAATTTACCAAAACCTACTGAATTATGAAAAAATAATAACTTATAAGCAACTACTAGACGACCAAGACAATCTTAAATCAAAACAAGAACTCAAATCTGCGGCAATAGAATTGGATTGGTGGCTTACCTACAAATACAATCTCAGTACAAGATGCAACACAATTTGGTTTTCAAAATGTTCAGGGATTAGATAAAATTTTATTTGGCCCAGAAGAAAAAATGATTTCGAAATTATACAACTTTCAACTACAATTCAAATTAGAAGACGTGGTTAAGGGAACAATGGTAGCATGGGCACAAAATTTCGGGTATGTAATACATCTAGCAGAATGGGGAAAAAATTGGGAGATAAATTATAAATTAACTCTGGCGGAATCTTATAAGGAAAATATATACAAAATGTTCTACCGTTGGCACCTCCCCCTGGCACATTTGGCAAAGATGTTTCCGATGATGTCACCAAAATGTTGGAAGTGCAAGAAAGAGCAAGGGACCTATTACCATCTCTGGTGGACTTGCCCAAAAATTAAAATATTTTGGAATAAAATAAGAAACCGGCTGGAAGAAATCATACAACAGGTGATTGATTTGAAGCCGGAACTGTTTTTATTGGGAATTTTTAGAGAAAAGTTTAAAAAAGAAGACCGTTATTTAATACTCCACATAACCACCACCGCTAGGATTGCCTACGCCCAGTCTTGGAAAAATGATACCATACCCACATGATTGGATGATTGAAATGATTGATACCCACATTGATACCCAAAAAGAAAAGGAAGTCCGTTTCTTTCTCCATTATTTGTATAAACTCTTTATAATTTAATATTGCTTGATTCAACGTCCATCTCACTTTTTTCCTTTGACCTTTCCATTTTATTTTCATTGGGTTGTGATCTGCCCATATGTTTGTTTCAATTTCTATCTCTTGTACATTTGTTCTTAATTCTGGTGTCATCCATATCATATCTATTCTCGACCATGATTGATGTCTATCTGAGTAAAATGTATATTGGTTTTTCTCTAAGTTCATTTCTCTCCATGTATCTTGAAGTGATAGTTCTTCCATCATTTTAAAGAAGGTCATAGGGAGTGTTTTCTGTGCCTTTTTACCTATTTTCCTGCTTCTATAGTCCAGTTTTGCGTCCACAATTGCATTGAAGTCCCCTAACACACAAATATTTTCATAATCCATTTCAGTTATTTTCGTGTGAAGTTTTTTTTATAGAATTCTTGTTTATTATTTGGCGCATATATTGCTATCAAAAGTACTTGGTTTTGGTTTATTATTACCTCTACCATCAAAATTCTCCCTTCTTCATCTGTGTATATTTGCTTAGCATTTATTGTTTCCTTTATATATAAGACCACCACCCCTTTTCTTTTATTGTGCTAATGAAAAATATACTTTTCCCATTTTGGGGTATTCTAAAAGCTTACTATGTTGTTTTTTTAATATGGACTTCTTGGAGAAAAATAACCATATTTTTCAGAGTATAAGACGCACCTTTTTACCCTCAAAAAGAGGGTGAAAACTTGGGTGCGTCTTATACACCGAATGTAGCCCCACCCAGCCACCCCCACCCTTTGGCCTCTGCCTGCCAGCAATTTACCTCTTTGCAGCAAACAGGGCAAAGCCTGATTAGCACAAGAAGAGATTATCTGCCTCCCGACCTACAGCTGACTAAGGCTTGCAAGCCACGTGGTAAAATGAAACTAACTACGGTGGCTGTAGTGAGACAAATTGCTGGGAGATAAACTGCTGGCAATGTTAGACTGCTGAAATTGCAAAGATGTAAGCTATAGCTGCTGTGGCCTAGAGGTAGAGCTCTTGCCTCACAATCAGGAGGTTGTGAGTTCTATCCTAGGTAGAGGCAGATTCTGTTAATATGTTATTTTGTTAAATGTTTGTAGAGTGTTCAAATTATTAGACTTATTTTTTAAAGACTGCTTTATTATTGTTCTAGACAACTTAACAAAATGAAGAAGCTTTTTAAAATAAATGCTTGCTCTGAAGAGGCCCATTGCTATTGTATCTTCTTTTAAATAGCAGAGAATACTTCCAGAAAGCCACATCAATTTTAAAGATCTGTAAAAGTATAATCTGAAATGTCCTGTTTTAGTATTAAGTATTAGTATTAAGTATTAGTATTATAATAAGGCAGCTGAGTTAAACCCTGACTTAGTCATGTTTGGAGTAGATCTATTTAAATAATTGGGAGGAGTTAGTGTGAGTACATTTAAGAAAACTTTCTGGGATTAATATACTGCCATAATGTATATTTCTCTAATTCTTTGCTATTTCTATGAGTCAGGCACACATGCACAGAAATACACAGCAAACAGTGTATATCATCTGTACTGTTTGCTGTTTGCTGTTTGGCAAATTGCTGGGAGGCACAGGCCTTTTTTCCTTGTTTTCCTCCCCCAAAACTTATACTCCAGTGCGTCTTGTACTCCAAAAAATACAGTAAGTCAAATTTTAATTTTTGTAGTTTTGTGAGTGTTTTTTCCCTTTTCATTGGTGAATTCAATCCATTTAAGTTAAATTGATAGCATCTGTATTTCCGAGAGGGCGGGGCTGATGTCACGGCAGTACGGTAATGACTTAGCGGGGCTCCGCTAAGACAGCCGAATTCTACCTGTCAGGAGGCCTGGAGAGTCACCCCGGAGAGGTGACAAAGTAGAGGGGACACTCCGTGGATCACAAGGAGGAAAGCAACCCCTCACACGTCCAGAGGAAGCCCTCAAACCGGCAGGAGAAGATGATGGCCATTATGGCCAGACCAAGCTGGGACAGCCAGACGGAAGAAGTGACTGAGAAGGATTGAGCAGCAGCGCGAGTAATCTGGGCAAGATTTTCTTTTTTCTAACCTCTGGGAGGAATTTTCCCCAAGAACTTTCCTTTTCTTTGAGAGTGTGACTCAAAAGGGGGAGGCAGGGTGTTCCATTTCCTGCTCCCCAAAGCTTAGCGGTGACTAAGATTTTGAGCCTTTGACAGATTCGGAAAAAGACTGATTTCATTTAAAAAATAAGAGGCACAGGTCAAAACTTTTGGAAAGCCTGGACTGGTTCTCTTTGGGTTTTTTTCCTACATTAAAAAAAATTGGAACTGATTTTATGGTTATTAAGTTTGGATGGACTTTAAAAAGTTTTTTTTGTCTTCAAAATAAATACTGTAGTAAAAATGGAAAACTAAGTAAGCATGACACCTAATGGTTAGAGAGGATAAGACAAGTGGAATGAAGAAGTCTGTTATGACTAGGGTGGTTATTTTTGGAAAGGAGTTTGAAACAAAACAGCACCTGCAGATTGCTTACTTTGAAAGTTTGGAGATACAGGGTGAAAATATTGAAAGGCTTTGAACTATCATGGATTACAAATTGAGCTAGCAAAGTGAAGAAGAGAAATAGCTTGGATTTGGTTTGAGAGCAAGTGGATGATTTCTCTCCTGTTTATTTATTTATTTATTTATTTTCTCTTTCTTCCTTTCTTTTTTGGTTCTTGGACTGGCTGGATACTCCAAACTGTGGGTTTTGTGTTTTTCCACATTTTAACACTTTGGGATTATAAATATATTCAACAGCGAATCAAGATCTATAAAGTCTTGGGGAATTGGTGGGCCTTGCAGATTACAAATATTTACTACTGAGAGAAGAAGGAAGCAGCTTTGAACTTTGAACAATGAACTGAGAGTTGCAACGTCCTGGGGTATTGATGGGCTTTGTGGATTACAGATACTAGTTATTGAGAGAAGAAGAAGAAAGGAAAATAATTATCTGCAAAGAAGTATTTTATGCTACTACAGGATTATTTTTTGGACTGATCTGGTGGATTATAAAAATTATAAGATTGTGATACTGGTGTGAAATTGGAAGAGAAAAGAGTGTTCTTTCCTTGGTTTAAAATAGGGGGCTGAGAAGTTGGTTGGGGGCTAGGATATTATTGTGGTGTATTTTACTAAATGAAGGTCCCAATTAACCTGGTTAATAGACACAAGTAGATACAAGCAGAAATGGCAAGCAATCCTAATTTAAGCAAATTAGGAAAGAAAACAACATCTGCACCATCATCTGCAGCAGCAGCAGCAGCATCAAGTCCATCAAATCAAAGATTGATAGAGAGCATGTTACAAGCAGAGAAATCAAATTCATTTCAAAAAGATGTGATGACGAAGTTTCAATCTTTACAGGAGGCGGTAACAAAGAATCATAATGAGGTGAAGAGTGAGTTGGGAGAGGTGAAAGAAATGATACACGATATGAATGAAAAAATAGGGAATTTCCAACAGATGATAGAAAAAAATGAACAAAGGATTCAGATAATAGAAGAAAAATCAGAACAAGCCAAGAAAAAAATGGAGGATATGAATCAAAGGCTTACACAGGAAAATAAAGAGTTGGAGGAAAATGTGATTTCGTTGCAAATGGAAAAGGCTGCTTACTTTCTGAGATTCCAAAACATAGAAGAGGAAAAAGGAGATCTCCCTGATATAATGACAGAGTTGTTGGCAAATGCTTTACAAATTACAAAACAGGAAATGCAAGCAGAGATTGATGAAATATTTTGAATACACACAACCTACGTGAGAAGACATAACCTCCCAAGAGAAGTTCATGTCAGATTTGTCAAGAAGATGATAAGAGTTGAAATACTTTAAAAAGTGAGAGATGAACCTCTGCAATATAAAGGCAAAGAAATTGTGGTGCTGAAACAGGTGCCAAGAAGAGTAAGAAATCTAAGAAGACAATATCAATTCTTGACAGGTCAGCTGATTAAATACAATGTAAATTTCAGATGGCTGATACCAGAGGGAATTTTGGTAACTTGGAATGAAAAAAGATATAGATTGGACTCATTAGATAAAGCACATGAATTTTATGAATATCAATTTGGAACTACTGAAGAACAGGGAAGGGGAGAGGAAGTGGAACGTAAAGGACAAAGAGAACTAGTAATTGTGGAAAAGACTACATGGCAAGAAGAAAGTGAGTCCGAGAAAACAGAACGAGCAGAATGAGAAGGAGCAAAAGCAAAGGAACAGAGAGAAATAAGATCAACTAGGACAATACGACCTATATACAAGTGAGAAGATGGAAGGATTACTTACTTTTTGAAGATCTCCAGAACTCCAGAAGAGGCTGACCCACTGGCAGAGAAGCCAAAGTGTTTTATTCAGATGATGACGAAGCTGTAAGAACGTGAAATCTAAGGAATACATTTTCGCCAGCTTCTAAGTAAAAGACTTCAGCTTGGGGCCATGTTGCCAGCAGGCCTCTGGTAGTAAAATTGCCCTCCTGCTTCAGGACAACTTCAGGGATTGAGGCAGCAGCAGTAGCCAATCAACGAGGAGCTTGCTTCCTTTGTCTCATCGGGCTGAACTGCAAGCCCCTTGTTGATTGGCTGCCATGCCCCAATCCCTGAAGCTGCTCATTCGAACTAGCCACTCAGCAGCAAGCAGGAGGGTGCTCGTCGCCAGCCAGACTGGGCCCAAATTAAGCCTGCAAGCCCTCATGGCAGAGAAGCCGGTCTTTTATTCAGATGGGGAAAGCTGTTTTCCTTACATCTCACGTTCTTACAGCTTCACGGGCTTCTGAATAAAAGACTTTGGCTTCTCTGCCACGTGGGTCAGCCTCTTCTGGAGCTCTTCAAAAAGTAAGGACAGTAAAGCCATGGGAAATGCGGTGGGGAGGAGTAAATGGAATCTGGGACACTAGCAAAGAAGGCACAGTCTGTGGAGAAGGCTGAATGGAGCCCCGGAGGGCGGGATGTGGCCCACGGAGGCTTCATTTCAGCCTGTAACAGGCCAGGGGAGGTCCGCAGAGGGCTGAACGGAGCCATGGAGGGCTGGATGTGGTCCATGGAGGCTCCATTTTGGCCTGTAACAGGCCAGGGGAGGCCCAATGGAGGGCTGAATGGAGCCTCAGAGGGCCAGATGCAGCCCACGGAGGCTCCATTTCAGTCTGTAACAGGCTGGGGGAGGCCTGGCAGGGTGCTGTAGGCCGTCCAGGTTGAAAACAGGCCGCAGGGGGGCGGTTCTTTGCTATTTTCAGGCTGGCCCCGCGGGCCAGATCTAAGCACCCTGCGGGCCGGACCTGGCCCGTGGGCCTTGAGTTTGACACCCGTGGTATAGGGCTTCCTGCCTGAGCAGGGGGTTCAACTAGAAGACCTCCAAGCTTCCTTCCAACTCTGTTATTCTGTATTCAGTTTTCTTTATTTACCGTATTTTTCGGAGTATAAGACGCACCTTTTTACCCCAGAAAAGAGGGTGAAAACTTGGGTGCGTCTTATACACCGAATGCAGCCCCACCCACCCAGCCACCCCCACCCTTTGGCCTCTGTCTTCCATCAATTTACCTGCTTGCAGGAAAGAGGGAAGAGCCTGCAAAGCCAAGCACGTCAGTAGCAGTTTCCCCGATCTACAGCTGATTAGCCACGTGGAAAAATGAAAGTGAAACTAACTACAAAGGAAAATAGCTGGCAGAGACAGGCAGATTTTTATTTTTTGCTGAACTGGATGGAAGGGGGTAAGTGAATAACTAAATGTCTGTAGAATGTTCAAATTATTAGACTTACTTTTTAAAGATTGCTTTATTATTGTTCTAGAGCCAGGAATCTCCAACTTTGGCAACTTTAAGACTTGTGGACTTCAACTCCCAGAATTCAACAGCCAGCTTTGTTAGCTTTGCTGGCTGTGGAATTCTGGGAGTTGAAGTCCACAAGTCTTAAAGTTGCCAAGGTTGGAGATCCCTGTAAATCTAGACAACTTAACAAAATAAAGAAGCTTTTTAAAATAAATGCTTGCTCTGAAGAGGCCCAGTTCTATTGTATCTTCTTTTAAATAATAGAGAATAATGTATACTTCCAGAAATTTTAATTAATTTTAACAGCTCTGTACAAGTATAGTATGAAATGTAACAGTATCCTGTTTAGTATTAGAGTTCAGTTACCTTGGAGTAGATCTATTTAAATAATTGGGAAGAGTTAGTGTGACTACATTTAAGAAAACTTTCTGGCATAATGTACATTTCTCAAATTCTTTGCTATTTCTATGAGTCAAGCACACATGCACAGAAATACACAGCAAACAGTGTATATCATCTGTGCTGTTTGCTGTTTGGCAAATTGCTTGGAGGCAGAGGCCCTTTTCCCTTGTTTTCCTCCCCCAAAACTAAGGTGCGTCTTATACTTCGGTGCGTCTTATACTCCGAAAAATACGGTACTTTCACATTGGTACTTCTCATTATTCATCTCATGGAACTGCATTTCCATTACAGCAGCTGTTGTACTATGAGTTAAATATGTATAAATCCTGATAACAGTCTCCCAATATTTTGAAGGGCTGTCACAGGGAAGAGGATGTGGCTGTATTGCCCAAGGGTAGGTCAAGAACTAGTGGGTGAAAGCTTTACAGAGGGGAATTCAAACTCAAAATAAGGAGGAATTTCCTGGGCATGACAGCTATTAACAGGGGGACAGTCTGCCTCCTGGAGTCATGGGTGCTCTATTACTGGAGATTTTCAAGCAAAGGTTGGACAGCCCCCTTGTCTGGCATGTTATGAGGTTTCCTGCTCTGGGTACGGGGTTGGACTGGAAGACCTCCAAGGTCCCTTCCAACTCTATGATTCCATGATGATCTTAATGGCTACCCATGTGCTTCAGTCATGCCTGTTGTACCTACCTATGTGGTAGGGAGCTACATTTGTAGAAAGGAAAAAATACTAAATAATAAGGAGAATGAAATTATACTGAATACTATATAAAATGTTAATACATTGTATACAGTGATATATTAGCAGGAAATGATAACATATGTTGCGTTTCTTACCTTTGGAGGCTTGAAAGGATATTCTGGTGTAAATGTGATGTCAAGGAAGAAAACACCACCCTCATATACTGAACCTGGAGGTCCTAAAATTGTCAATCTCCATTCATAGATGTTATCACCCTTGGGGCCAGCACTGTAAATGAAACAGGGAAAGAAAAAAATGACCGTGATTAGCTTCAGTAAGACTTCAATGTTTATGAAAAGTAGCTCAATTCCTGTAAACAAAGTCATTATAAAATTAACACTGTAAGACAGGGACGGACAACTAGCAGCCTATACTGATTGTATCTCACAGAAGGCTGCCATCTGTGGTGATGCTGAAGGTAAAAAAATGAGAATGCTGGTCTTCCCAATGCACTTTAAAGGAAGGCAGAGGGACAACTATTTCAGTTCAAAACAAGCAGGTTCTGGATGATTGAAGTGGAAATTTTTTTAAAAAGTGTAGTTTACTGAGGAGTCTTGCAATCATCCATTCTTGTGCGCACGGAGAGAGAGAGAGAGAGAGAAAGAGAGAGAGAGGGAGGGAGGGAGGGAGACAAGAGAGAGAGAGAGAGAGAGAGAGAGAGAGAGAGAGAGAGAGAGAGAGAGAGAGAGAGAGAGAGAGAGAGAGAGAGAGAGAGAGAGAGAGAGAGAGAGAGAGAGAGAGAGAGAGAGAACATACCGTGTTTCCCAGAAAATAAGACATGTCTTGATAATAAGGCCAACTGGGCTTTTCAGGACATGCGTTGAAATAAGCCCCCCCGAAAATAAGGCCCACCCGACTACTTTCTGGGGAAAGGGGGGACATGTCGGGAGCCGCTCTTTTTGTGGCGGGCACTCTTTTGGCTGGGAGAGCAAGAGCGAGAGCAAGCAAGAGGCCGGTGTGCACACACCCCGCGGGACCAGCTCGGCTCCTCTGGGCTCTGCCTACGGCAATTTGAAACGTGCGAGGAAGAGGAGGCA
This sequence comes from Diadophis punctatus similis, assembly GCA_023053685.1. Classification (NCBI taxonomy): domain Eukaryota; kingdom Metazoa; phylum Chordata; class Lepidosauria; order Squamata; family Dipsadidae; genus Diadophis; species Diadophis punctatus. Next base: position 571,998 of record JALIGW010000097.1, read on the forward strand.
AACATCGATCCCTGCCTCGCCGCCTGCAGGAGTGCGCAAATTGCGCAATCAGCGGGTCCCTACCGGAACGGCGCACTGGACCGCACCGGTAGGAACCCACCACTGGCTCAGTGGCAGAAGCAGCCAGGCACGCGCTTCCTTGTCTCTTCCAAACATGCCCCACTCTCTCTCGGCAGGGGGACTGTCTCCTGTCTGCGAGGCCGGTCGGGTACAGCAAGCCCACAAGCACAGGGCTTGAGCAGCAGATGGGCGCATGCTGCCCATCCCTGTCGCCACCCCTTTGGCTCCGCCTCCCGCTGCCACCTCCCTCGTTCTCTTGCTCGCCGGCTCGGGCCGCTCATCCTCCACCAGCCCTCCCCGCATCCTTCAGATGGGGGATGCAGGCGAGGGCGGTGCGTGGGAATCCCCTGCAGGAACAGCCACCCGTTCCTCGCCTGAGCCCGGCTAGAAGCCAAACTTCTAGCCGAGCTCAGCAGCAGAAGCAGTCGGGCACGCGCTTCCTTGTCTCTTCCAAACGTGCCCCCCTCTTTCTCAGCAGGGGGGGGAAGAGTGCACATAAGACAAAGCACCAGAAGGAACCTTTTGGCTGCATGCTGAACGCAAGCAATCTTTCTCCCCTTTCGCTCCAAGAGGCTGCGCAGGCACGATGACTCTCACGACTCTTATTTCTGGCGGAGTTTTGAAGAGAGAAAGATTTCTTGCATTCAGCGTGCAGCCAAAAGTGCAGCGTGCACTTCTCCTGGTGCTGTGTTGGGAGGGGTAAGCAGGAGGGGGAAGAAACTCTCGCGGGCTGCCTGAGGCAAAGCATCTGCCTTTCCTCCTTCCTTCCCTCCCTCCCTCTCTCTCTCGGCAGGAACCTTTTGCATGCACGCTGGACACAAGAAAACTTTCTCTTCCAAACTCCGCCAGAAATGACTCACGAAGACTCATCGCGCCTCGGCAGCCTCTTGGAGCAAAAGGGGAGAAAGATTTCTTGCATTCAGCGTGCAGTCTCGCGCATCTCGTGGCCCACCCCACCCCGCCTGAGAGGTTTGGTCGCCGGCTGCTTCTGTTGCTGCGTCCAGCTTGACGTTTGGCTGTCAGATTGGGTTTGGTCGCCGGCTGCTGCCCTTGCTGCCGCCGCCTATGGAGGCCCCGGTTGGCCCCCTGCAGGCCAAGCTCAGCTGCGGGCAGGGAGCACTGGCTGTGGCTGGGCCAGCCGAGCTGCGTCTGTCAGGGCTGCACTTGGCGTGGCTGCACGGTGTCTCGCTGCCGGGCGCCTGGGAAAAGTAAGCGGGGCCTGCGGGAGGAAGGGAGTACAGGCAAGTGTCCTGCGAGGCTCCCCTCCCTAGGAGCAGTCTGGCTCAATCGCCATCCCATCTGGTGACTCCCAAGGTGGAGGGTCTTCCCAGGCATGCCGGCAGGCACTCCGGTCAGTCAGCGCTCAGGTGGGGGGGACCACGGGGAGATTGGAGCGTAGAGGAGCAGGGGGGAAGGGGAGGCCTCCAATGACCGTCACCATAGAGCGGGAAGCACTCTTGCAGAGCAGCCGTTTCCCTGGATGGGGTTTGGAAGCCGCAGAGCCGGAGTTTGAGGGAGAGAAAGAAAGACTTCTGCTGCTTTCTTTGCGTGCAACCAAAAACAGAAGCAACAGAAGTCTTTCTTTCTTTCTCTCCCCCAAACTCCGGCTCTGCGGCTTCCAAACCCCAGCCAGGCCAGTGGCCGCTCTGCGAGTGCACTCCCCGCTCTATGGTGACAGCTGGAGCTGGAGCTGGAACTGGAACTGGAACTAAAGAGACCGGCAGAGAGACGCCATGGAGCTGCCAGATTCCAGTAAGATGCGCGTCTTGCGGCCCGCCCCGCCTCCTGCACCCCGAAAATAATAAGCCCCCCCAATAATAAGGCCAAGGCCATATTTGGGGGGGGGGTCAAAATATAAGGCCCTGTCTTATTTTCGGGGAAACACGGTAGAACATAGACAGAAGATTGTGTAATAGTAAATGCCACACAAATGTGATTCCAGAAAAATTTCCTTGTCTTCTTATACTAACCTCCATGTATGTTTCCCTCAAAATTCAGAATGTCTAGTTTTGACTTATAAACCATTTATTCATAAGTATCTTTTCCACTATCTGACAGATTTTAAACTCTCAACAGAAACCCACTCTGACCTCAAAAAGCAAATGAAAGGTTACTGTGAATTTACTGTAGTATTTGTGTTTTCATTGTTTTAATGTCTTTTAAATTGTTTCAATTGTTTCATAATTTTAGAATTGTAAGCCGCCCAGAGTCACTTGGTTGAGTTGGACAGCTATAGAAATTGAATGAAAAACAAACAAACAAACAAACAAACAAATAAATCTGCCTGGCACCTGTATACATATAAAAGAAAAATTGGGTGGGGGAAGATAAAGACGAGAAAAAGAAATAATGTCCAAGACCAGAGTTTATTTATTTATCAAATTTATATGGCTACCCACCTAGCCAGTGGAACTCTGGGCAACGCACAAAGTAAACACAACAAAATAAAAACATCCAATCTATTAAAAGGAAAAAAACAAGACAAAGTTCAAGGACCAAATTCAGCATTACTATTGTTATAAAGGTAGGTTTGCTAATGTGTTTTGCTGTTGTATTATAGTCTAAACTTTATCAGTGAAGCTCATCAATAATAGAACACAATATCTTCAAAGGAGTCATGGAACTGGAAATAATTACATTTATGTGTGAATCTGCAAGAAAAAAAGATCTATGGGGAGAACATACCATGGTATTCCCCAGAGGATAATTTGCCTCAGCAGCTTTGCTTGAACAATGTACACATCACACTCGAAGCAGAAGCCTTCCTTACTAGTGTATTAAAATAAGATACAAAATTACTACTTTAGATTCTGAGGTGCTATAATTAACAGATAAACCTTTTCTCAGAATTAGGTTATAGATAATGTCTGGATTTTCTCCCAGATGGTCACATAAATTATACCATCTCTAGAATTGTAACAAAAAGACAAAAGCCAAGTAATAGTAGAAAATGATTTATAGTTACATTTCATGATGTAACTCAAGTTAACATATAGGGTTCCCCATCCAGACACCAATTAGATCCAAAACTTAGCAAAGAAATGGTAATGAAAAACGGGGGCAGGGGCAACCATAGAAAACTTTATGAATAAATTTGGGACAACCAGCAAATTCGTTAAACTTTAGCAAGAAAAAAATCCCTGTATCAAAATTTCATACAATGAAATTAATCTCAGAATATGAGCAATTTAAGAAGTTTTTTACCCCTCAAGATACTAATCATTTCAGTCAACACATGGACTAGATACATACTTTTTTTAAAAAATTTTTTTTATTATTTTTATCTTTAAAAACCAAAACAAAAACAAACATACAAGGAAAAAGTTTCCATTTTACAACAGTTCCGTATCAGTGTATATCCACAATTTGTATTTTCTCCCCCTTCATATTCACACACAGTATATATATTTGTGGTTCCCTTATTCCTTACATATTATATATACTGCTTCTTACATATTTATGATTTGTTATTATATCAATATATTACTTTACATACATTGTATATTTAATACCATTTTACTAAAATTTCCTAATTTCTGAATCATCACTATTATATATTTTCTTACTTATTATTCCTATCTTCTAGCCATTTATACCATTTGTTCCATATTAAATAATATTCCATTTCGTCTTTTTCTTTTATTTCTTTCGTCAATTTATCCATCTCCGCACAGTCCAAAATTTTCTTTATCACCTCTTCGTCTTTTGGTATAACATTATTTTTTCAGTTTTGTGCATAAGTTATCCTAGCTGCAGTTATAATATGGAGAATTAGATATTGTATTTCTTTATTATATCTTCTTGTGGGTATCCCCAGTAAAAATAATTCCGGTTTCCAGTCTATCTGATGTTCAGTTATCTCTTCGAGCCACTTTTTAATTTTAATCCAATACTTTTTTGCTGTTGGACAAGTCCACCATAGATGATAATATGTCCCGTATGATTTCTTGCATTTCCAACAAATCAGTGATTTGTTTGGGAACATCTTAGCGAGTCTTGCTGGCGGGAGGTGCCATCTATAAAACATCTTCTACTGGTTTTCCTTATACGCCGCTGAAATAGTCAATTTCAAATTTTTTTCCCAATTATTTTCCCATTTCTCCAAATCTATGCTGTATCCAAAAATTTTTGCCCACCTTATCATTGTTTCTTTGACCACTTCCTCTTCCATTTTGTATCTTAATAAGAATTTATAAATTTTTCTAATCAGTTTTTCATCCGTACCTTGTAAAATCCTATCTAGTTCCTGTTGTTCTTTTTGGAATTCGTATAATTTTATATCTCTATTATACCTGGTCTGAATTTGCGTATATGTCCACCAATCTATGTCTTTACCCTGATCTTTTAGTTCTTGTTTGGTTTTCAAATTCCCTTGTTCATTTATCAAATCCTTGTACCTTATTAATTTGTCTATATCTGTTAAATTTGGGTATTTCAACACTTCCATTGTGGATAGCCAATCTGGTATTTTGGTGTAATGCTTTTATTTTTATTTTTTGCCAGACCTGTAATAAGGCATTCCTGATTAACTGTCTTTGGAAATAGCTGTGGGATTTATTTTTCCCATCCCAAATAAATGCATGCCATCCTAATTGAAGGTCATGCCCTTCTAGTGTCAAGATCCTCTTATTTTTTAATTCAATCCACTCCTTAATCCATGTTAACGCTGTAGCCTGATAGTATAGTTCTCAATCTGGGAGTGCAAAGCCTCCTTTCTCTCTACTATTTATGTGTGTATGTATGTTGATATATTGGGTGGATGAAATGTTTAGATTAATTGATTAGTTTGGATAGAATGAGTTTGGATAGAATGAGTGAGTCGGGGATAGGGGTTCGGGTCCCCTCTGCTGAGTGTGCAAACAAAAGCGGAGGGGGCTTTGATTTCAACCCCCGGCTCAGAATGGATGGTATGTATGGCCTGCAGGGAGGGAGGAGGACCAGCGGGGAGGGGAAGGGTATCTCTGGGGGGGGTGGAGAGCCAGGATATTCTGGTCATGATGTGGAGAGGTAGGTATGGCGGGAGCAGAGGGGTGGGCCGCTCTCGGGGAATAAGACCTCGCTGTTTACAAGCGATCCCTTGTTCCGGCCCCTCCGATGTGGTTCCATCTTGCTCAACCCGAGTACCTGGCAACCAGGGTTTTCAGGGCCCTGGGCTCAGGATGCTGCTGCTGAATGCCAGGTCAATTGTCAACAAAGCCCCCTTGATACGTGATTTAATCACTGATGAGGGGGCGGACCTGGTATGTATAACTGAGACCTGGCTGGGCCAGGAGGGGGGAGTAGCCCTCTCCGAGATATGCCCAGACGGGTTCTCAGTGGTGCATCATTCATGACCCCAGGGAAGGGGAGGAGGAGTGGCTATTTTAACGCGCCGGAATCTGCATCCTCGTAGGATCCCTGCCCCGGAGATTGTCGGGTGTGAGACGCTCCTTCTGAAGTTGGACTTAGGGGTTCAGGTGGGCCTTTTGTTAGCGTACCTGCCCCCCAGCTACGTTACTAAGGCCCTGCCTGAGCTGCTTGGAGCCAGAAGGATTCCAGAGGGAACTTGGGGAAATACCTGAAACCCTGGTACACAATTCGTCTGAGTCCCTGGTGGCTGCCTGGAACACCGCAGCATCAGGGGCGTTAGATCGCATTGCGCCTTTGCGACCTCTCCGTGGCAGTGGATCCCGGAAAGCTCCCTGGTTCACCGAGGAGCTCTGGGAGATGAAACGCCACAAGAGACTTCTGGAGTGACGCTGGAGAGCCAGTAAAACCGAATCCGACCAAACACTTCTAAGAACTTATATTAAGTCTTATCTAGTGGCGATAGGGGCGGCAAAATGATCTCATTTTTCCACTCTTATTGTATCCGCAGATTCTCGCCCAGCCGCCTTGTTTAGGGTGACTCGCACCCTCCTTGCTAAAGGGGTGAGCGAGTAACACTTGCAAGGTAGAGCTGAGGAATTTGCGCAGTTTCTGACAGATAAAGTCGCTCAGATCCGGTCGAATCTGGACTCCGGCTGGACAGAGTCCATTGAGTTGACAGGGGCAAGTCTTAGTCCAGCGTTGTTTCAACAGTACGCTGATGACACCCAGCTGTACATCACCACCCCGCCTCAATTCAGGGAGGCAGTCGATGTAATGTGCCGATGCCTGGATGATGTCAGGATCTGGATGGGGAGAAACAGACTCAAACTCAACCCCGACAAGACTGAGTGGCTCTGGATATTGCCTCCTAAGGACCAGGTCGACTGATCCTCCTTGGTTCTTGAGGGAGGAAAATTAACTCCCTCAGAACGGGTTTGCAATTTGGGAGTTCTCCTAGATCCACAGCTAAAATTAGACCAACATCTTTCAGCTGTGGCTAGGGGGGCTTTTGCACAGGTTCGCCTGGTGCACCAATTGCGACCATACTTGGAGAAGGAGGCTCTACTCACGGTCACTCATGCCCTTGTCACCTCCCGATTGGACTACTGTAATGCGCTCTACATGGGGCTACCCTTGAAGAGTATTCGGAGACTTCAACTGGTGCAAAATGCGGCTGCGCGTGCTGTGGTGGGTGTTTCAAGATACACCCACGTAACACCCATACTCCGCCAGTTGCATTGGCTGCCCATTGGTCTCCGGGTACAATTCAAGGTGTTGATCATCATCTTTAAAGCCCTACATGGCTTAGGACCAGGTTACCTCCGGGACCGCATTCTACCTCATACTTCCCTTCGACCGGTCAGGTCCCACAGAGTGGGTCTCCTCCAGGTCCCGTCAACCAAACAATGTCGGCTGGCGGGGCCTAGGGGGAGAGCCTTCTCTGTGGGCGCCCCTGCTCTCTGGAACCAACTCCCCCCAGAGATACGAATTATCCCCACCTTGCTGGCCTTCCGAAAAGCCGTGAAGACATGGCTCTTCCTGCAGGCGGGGTTCTGAGACAACGTCATTTGATCTCCCCCATGTATGTAAGATTTTGTATGTTTTTTAAAATGCATTTTAAACTGTTTTAAATTATATTGTTTAGTGGTTCTTCAAATGTTGTACGCCGCCCTGAGACCCCAGGGAGTAGGGCAGCATATAAGAATCCTAAATAAATAAATACTATCCTGTAGTAATTTTAGTTTGATCCTTGGTTTTTTCCCTTGCCAAATATATTTTGTGGTTAATTTATTTAAATCTTTGAAAAATGTTTTCCCTATGTGTATTGGTGCGACTTGAAATAGAAATAATACTCTCGGTAGTATGTTCATTTTAATAGAGGCTATCCTTCCAGTAAATGACAATTGTAGATTTTTCCAACTCTCTAAATCTTTTTTTATTTGTTGTATTATTTTATTGTAGTTATCTTCCTTAATTGAAGAGCATTTAGCCGACAGCCAAATTCCTAAGTATTTTACTTTTTAAACTACTTGCATATCTGTTTTTTCTTCCAATTCTCTCTTGTTTTTAGTAAGATTTTTTGTTATTATTTTTGTTTTACTTTTATTAATTTTAAGCCCTGCTACCTGGCCAAATTCTTCTACTTTTTGAATTAATTTAGGTCCAGATTCTAATGGTTCTTCTAATATAAACACTAAATCATTGGCAAATGCTTGGACTTTATACACTTCTTTTTAAATTTTTAAGCCTTTTATGTCCTGGTCCTTTCTAATTTTTATTAAGAGTATTTCTAAAATTAGGATAAATAGAATAGGAGAAAGCGGACATCCTTGTCTTACCCCTTTTGATATATCAAATAGATACGTTGGATAAAGCGTAAGAATTCTATGAGCATTATCTTGCAACTGAAGAGGAACAAGAGAGCAGGGAAGAGGTGGAGAGTAAAAGCCAGGAAGAAGACCAAACAGAAGAAAAAGAGAGGGAGAGAGAAGAGAAAAGGATACAGGAAAGAGAACGAGCAGAACAGGAAGGCGCAAGAGGGAGAGTACAGAGGGAAACAAGAAACACAAGAAAACAATATAAGTAAGAATGGAAGAGGAAATCAAAATGCTTTCTATAAATATAAATGGACTAAACGCACCAAGGAAAAGAATGCAAACCTTTGCAAAATTACGGAAATTAGACATAGATGTGATATGCTTACAAGAAGTACATATTAAGAAAGAACATAGTAAATTACTTAAAAATCCAAAAATAGGAAAACTTTATATAACACTAACACATAAAAAAGAGGAATTGCAACATACGTCAAAGAAAGAATAAAATCAAGATTAATATACGCAGATGAAGAGGGTAGAATTCTTTTTTTTTAATTTTTATTTTTTCACCAAACATACACAAATGTACATACATATACCATATCATCAAAACATCTATAGTGATATATTTCTATTCAAAATATCATAGCCATATCTCCTTATTTGCTCCTTTTATACTTTTATCTCCAGTCTGCTTACCATCTATATTTCATACTACTCCCCTCCCTCTATCTCCCTCTCTCCCCTCTACCATCTTCCTCCCTCTCTACCTCTTTCCTACTTCCCTCCTCTCCCTCTCCCCTTCCTTTCTACTTCCTCTTTCTCCCTCTTATCCTTCCCTGAGTACATCTAATCATAATCCAGTCTATGGTTAGCAGACTAGTAATTCAACAAACTCTAACTTCATTCCAACATCGGAGCTGTTTCTTAACCGTATATCTTTCCCTTTATCTATACTTATATATTTAATACATTCTACCAGGTATATCTACTATTATTCTAATGCTGCCTCCTTCCTCCTATTTTTGTCGCCCGGGTCTACCACCTCTAATTTTCCACTTTCTTCCCAATTAATCGCTATGGCTTAACTTCCAAGAATGTTCATTATTTCTTATACCTCTTAATTTTAGACTGTTTTCTTCCTTCTCCTCAATTAGTGTCTTTCCTCATCATTTCTTCTTTTTAAAAAAAAATTCCATCATTTCTAAATGCCCTAAATATCTCTCTTCCGTCTTTCTAACTCAATTTTCTATAATTTTAACTCATTCTCTATATTGAAACAATTGTAATCCTTATCATTATTATTCCATCCATTGGTTAAGCATTCTAATTTCCCCATAATAAAAAAACCCAACTTATAGATTATATACCGTATTTTTCGGAGTATAAGGTGCACCTTTTTACCCCCCCCCCCCAAAATAGGGTGAAAACTTGGGTGCATCTTATACACCAAATGCAGCCCCACCTACCCAGCCACCCCCACCCTTTGGCCTCTGTCTTCCAGCAATTTACCTGTTTGCAGCAAACAGGGAAGAGCCTGTAAAGCCAAGCAAGTCAGTAGCAGTTTCCCAACCTACAGCTGATTAGGTTTGCCACGTGGGAAAATGAAAGTGAAACTAGCTGCAAAGAGGCAAAGAGCTGGGAGAGACACGCAGATTTTTATTTTCTGCTGGATGCAAGGGGGTAAGTGAATAACTATAAATGTCTGTAGAATGTTCAAATTATTAGACTTATTTTTTAAAGACTGCTTTATTATTGTTCTAGCCAGGTGTCTCCAACCTTGGCAATTTTAAGACTTGTGGACTTCAACTCCCAGAATTCCACAGCCAGCTTTGTTAGCTTTGCTGGCTGTGGAATTCTGGGAGTTGAAGTCCACAAGTCTTAAAGTTGCCAAGGTTGGAGACCTCTAGACAACTTAACAAAATAAAGAAGCTTTTTAAAATAAATGCTTGCTCTGAAGAGGTCCAGTGCTATTGTATCTTCTTTTAAATAATAGAGAATAATGTATACTTCCAGAAATTTTAATTAATTTTAACAGCTCTGTACAAGTATAGTCTGAAATGTAACAGTGTCCTGTTTAGTATTAGAGTTAAATCCTGACTTACCTTGGAGTAGATCTATTTAAATAATTGGGAGGAGTTAGTGTGACTACATTTAAGAAAACTTTCTGGCATAATGTACATTTCTCCAATTCTTTGCTATTTCTATGGGTCAGGCACACATGCACAGAAATACACAGCAAACAGTGTATATCATCTGTGCTGATTGCTGTTTGCTGTTTGACAAATTGCTTGGAGGCAGAGGCCTTTTTTCCTTGTTTTCCTCCCCCAAAACTAAGGTGCGTCTTATACTCCAAAAATACGGTAATCTTATATAAAGACCTTTAAAGTATTAATTATACAGATCTTATATCATTCCTACAACATCAATAATCATCCGAATCTTTTCAATATTAAATCAAATTTGTAAATTATACAAATTTTATATAAGACATATCTTATAGAAAAGGGTAGTAGTTGTTCAGATTATATGTTATTAATTCTAAATTCAATTTAATTCAATCCATCATACGAGGGTGAGTCAAAAAGTAATGCCATTTTCTTTAGGACAGGTATAATTACCAACACAGGAACATGTAGCATACATCAAAATGAAGCTGGTCCTCTGTGGATCACATCCCTACTTCTCAACATAGTCACCGTTTCTCTCAATAGCAATGTTCCACCTTCGAATGATAGCATGTATCCCTACCTCGTAAAATTTTGTTGACTGTTCTTTGAGCCACTTCTTCACTGCAGTTTTCACTTCCTCATCACTGGAATAATGTTTGCCTCTCAAACCCTTTCATGGGGCCGAAGAGATGATAGTCTGAAGGCGCTAAATCTGGTGAGTATGGAGGATGCGGTAAAGTTGTCCACCCGAATGAGGCGATTTTCTCCCTTGTCCTGATGCTTGTGTGTGGTCGAGCATTGTCGTGCAGAAGGAGGATTTGTCGATTGGCAAGTTGGGTCTCACTCATCAGATTCTTGCTCTGAGCCTCGTCAGGGTCTCAATGTAGGCCTCAGAGTTTATTGTTTCTCCTCTTGGCAAGAAAGCAACCAGAATGACACCTTGAGCATCCCAAAAGACAGTCGCCATGATTTTTCCAGCTGACTTTTGCATCTTGAACTTTTTCGGTTGTGGTGACGCAGAGTGGCGCCATTCCATTGACTGCCTCTTTGAGTCCGGTTCATAATGATGAACCCATGTTTCTTTTTTTTTTAAAAAAAAATAGTTTTTATTAAATTATTTACATTTAAAAAAACATACAAAAGAAAAAATATATGACAATAACAAATACATTACAAACATATAAAAACATAAAAAGCGCATACAGCTATAAAACTTTCAATCTCTATAATTATCTTACGGCAATTATATATTGGCAATTTACTTCTATATAATTTTCAATTCATTGTCTTATGTATTTGTATAACATGTATTGTACAGTAAATGTTAATAGGTAGTAATAAACATATTAATAGTGATTTTAGTAATAGTAACCGTAATAATAATAATAATAATAATAATAATAATAATAATAATAATAATAATAATAATAATAATAATAATAATAATAATAGTGATAATAGTGATAATAGTAATAGTAATAGTAATAATAATAACAATAATGATAGTAATAATAATAATAATAATAATAATAATAGTAATACAGAAGAAATGTTCTTTTTAGTATTGTAACATCATTATATATATATATATATATATATATATATATATATATATATATATATATATATATATATATATATATATATATATATATATATATATATATATATATATATATATATGTCTTTGGGTATTCGGGTTTTCTCCCGCGTGGAATTGGAAGTGTCTTGGCGACGTTTCAATGAAGTCTCATTCATCATCTTCAGGCTGGTGTCTTCTGCTTCCTGCTTCTAGGAATGAGACTTCATCGAAACGTCGCCAAGACACTTCCAATTCCACGCGGGAGAAAACCCGAATACCCAAAGACCTACATACAAACACCCGCGAAAACCTCAGAAAACATATATATATATATATATATATATATATATATATATATATATATATATATATATATATATATATATATATATATATATATATATATATATATATATATATATATATATATATATATATATATATATGTCTCATTTGATTTATATTTGTATTTATTGTATCAATCGTGTTTGTTTTCGTTTTTCGTACCAATTGTAAAATGTGTTCCAGATTTCATAGTAGTCGGAGTCCTCCTTTCCTTTTAATTCCATTGTCAATTTGTCTGCCTCAGCACATTCCAGAATTTTTCTGATTACACTACTTTCATTGGGGATATCGCTTTGTTTCCAGTATTGTGCTACCGTTATTCTTGCCGCTGTTAATATGTGTAACGTGATATAATAATATTTTTTTTCCATTTTCTGATTAACGATTCCCAGCAGAAATGATTCTGGTTTTATGTCTATTTCCTGTTGTGTAATTTCTGTTAGCCAGATTCTGATTGTATTCCAGAAGCTTTTTATTTTTGGACAGGTCCACCACATATGATAGTAAGATCCTGTTTTGTGTTGGCATTTCCAACAATTTGGTGTTAGGTTTTTATACATTTTGGCCAATCTCGCCGGGGGGAGGTGCCATCTATAAAATAATTTATAATAGTTTTCTTTATACGAAAGTGATTTTGTCATTTTATAATTCTGGTTCCAAATTTTTTCCCATTGGTTCAACTGTATGTCATGTCCAAAATTTTTGGTCCAACTTATCATATTTCCTTTTATTGTTTCTTTTTGCATCTTGTATTTTAGCAGAAATTTATATATTTTAGTTATTGCTTTTTGTTCTTGGCCCAATAAAATTTTATCCAATTCTAATTTTTCTTTTTGTATTCCATAATTTCTTTTATCACTTTCTAATTTGTTTTTAATTTGGAAGTATGGCCACCAATCAATTTTGATTCCTTCTTGTTCTAATTTTGCTATAGGTTTCAAGGCTCCCCCTTCCTCTAATATTTCTTCGTAGGTGACCATTTTATTCAAATTTGTTGTGTGTGTGATGGCTTCCATACCAGAAAACCAAGTCGGTATTTTTGTATAGTGCTGTTTTTTAATCTTGAGCCAAATTCTGAGTAGTGAATCCCTAATTTTATGTCTTCTAAAGTATGAGTGGGTTTTGTGTTTGTCATCCCAGAGGAATCCGTGCCAACCTAAATGTAAATCATGACCCTCTAATATCAATAATCGTCTATTTTTAATCTGTATCCAGTCTTTTAACCATGTTAAGGCAGATGCTTGGTAATATAATTCGAAATCTGGTAGTCCAAAGCCCCCCTGATTTCTATTTTCTTGCAAGTATTTTAATTTGTTCTGGGTTTCTTTCCTACCCATATAAATTTGACTAGTATTCTATTTGTCTAAAGTGAGACCAACTAGATTAGATATGGGTCTCCCCCCTTGTTTTGTGAATATGAGATTCTTTTAACTTTTGTATGTTTTTTAATTATTGTATTTTATATTTGTTGTAATGGATTCGAATATGCTGTGAGCCGCCCAGAGTCCCCTGGGAGTTGGGCGGCATACAAATCCATTTAATTAAATTAAATTAAATTAAATTATTTAACTGTTCAAAGTATTTTTTCTCTAATTTGATTGGTATAGTTTGGAAAAGATACAGAATTTGGGGTAATATTGTCATTTTGACTGCTGCAATTCTGCCAATAAGGGAAATTTGTAGTTTATTCCATTTCTCTAATTTCTTTTCAATTTGTTTTAATATTTCCATATAGTTTTCTTCTTTTATTGTGGTGCATTTCGCTGATAAATTTATTCCTAAATATTTTATTTTCTTTACAATTTGCAATTCCAATTTCTCTTCTAATTCTTTGTTTTGTATATCTGTCAGATTTTTAGATATTATTTTAGTTTTCTGTTTATTAATTTTTAGACCGGCTACTTTTCCAAATTCGTTTATTTCTTTTAATAGAATTGGTCCTACTTCTAATGGATGAACCCATGTTTCATCACCTGTTACGAGCCTTCTAAAGAAGGTGTTGTCTCTTTGACTTTGTTCGAGAAGTTCAGTGCAGGCATTGACCCTGTCAGTCTTGTGTTCGGTAGTCAGCTGTCTCAGTACCCAACGGGCACACACTTTTGAAAAGCCAAGTGATTCGACAATGTTGTAAGCACTTCCATGGCTCACTCCAAGGTTTTCTGCCAACTCATCAAGAGTTATGCGCCTGTCTTCTCTGATCAGAGCATCTGCTTTTGCTTTATTGGCAGGATTCACAGAAGAGGATGGCCTGCCAGAACGGGGTTTATCGGCTAAGCTCACAGTTCCCACCTTTTCATCATTCAGACGACGGACCCACCTGCATACATTGCTATAATCTAAAGTATTGTCCTCAAACACATTTTGTAATCGTCTGTGAATGTTCACAGGGGTTTCCCCCTAAGCAACAAGGAATTCAATTACTGCTCTTTGTTTTTGATGCAACTCTAAGGGGGCAGCCATTTTGAATTTTCCTTGCGAGTCTAAAAACCTGAAAAGTAAGAAACAAAATATTTCAGAACGTAAATGATATAATCATTTATAACTGGGAAAAATTTCAGGTATTTTTATCAAAAACATCACCTGAAATAAAGAAAATGGCATTACATTTTGACTCACCCTCGTATTAGCTTTTTCTTTTTCTTTCTTTTGTTTTTATACCAATAACTTCTTTTTCCCCAAACTCCTTTTCTTCCTTTTGAATTAATTATTTGTATAGGTCTATCCTTAATTTCTCTTAGTCTCTTCTCCCTGTTGCCCCCCTCATTTTTATATTGTTTCTTCTGATACCAGTATTCCCCTCTTGCTTTTTTCTTGTCACTGTAAAACCCAGTGTAATCATTATAAGTTGCAATATAATCATCAATCTGTCCTTTATTTTCAGTTTCCTTTTCATTTTTCTTATCACTGTAAATCCCAGTGTAATCATTGTCAGTCCCTATATAACAGTGGTTCCCAACCTGGGGGTCGGGACCCCTTTGGGGGTCGAACGACCATTTCCCAGGGGTCGCCCTGGCATCCTCAGCTCCCCCCCCCCACTGCCACAAGCCTGGCCATATCGGCTCAACTCGCCCGAGCCCTCTGATTGGTCGGGAGAGGTGCCATTCAGTGAGAGGCATTTGTGATGCCTGGCGGCCAAGCTAAGGGGCGGGGCATCACAAGATTGTGCGCTGGAGAGTACAAGGCGGTGCTTAAGACATCTGTGGCCGCCCCTGTCTCATGCTCACAGCGGCAGTTTCTTCCCGCTGGTGTCGAAGGGAAAGGGAGTCACAGGAGGGAACGGCCAGCCAACGACCACTTAAGTTTCACAGCGCACGACGGCGGGAAGGAGGACAGCTGGGTCGGAATTGTCTGTCTGCCCTCTCGCCCTCGGCTGGCGCGGAGACCCAGCGAACAAAGAAGCAAACAGGGAGGGAGGGAAGAGAGAGACTAAGAGATATTAGCGCAGGGCTAGCCTGATCATACAGCCTCGGTGCTGAGGGCGCCACCGCCGGGGGCAGGAGGAGCTAAGCCAGAGGGAACTGGAGAAGGAGGTGGTGCCGGAGCATGGTCCATCACCGCCGCCCTGCTCCATATGATCAGGCTAGCCCTGTGCTAATATCTCTCAGTCTCTCTCTTCCCTCCCTGTTTGCCTCTTTCTTCGCTGGATGTCCGCACCAGCTGAGGGCGAGAGGGCAGACAGACGAGCCCGACCCGGCTGTCCTCCCTCCCGCCGTCATGCGCTGTTAAACTTAAGTGGTTGTTGGCTGGCCGTTCCCCCGTGACTCCCTTTCCCTTTGACACCAGCAGGAAGAAATTGCCACTGCGAGCCCCGGCCGGCCCGGTTTGCGAGTTCTGGCTGTAGTCTGAGATGTGGGACGTGGCAAGCGAGGAGACGGGGATGCCGGAGGGGGTAGCAGGGAATGTCTGGGTGGGAGGATTTAATAAAATATAAAATATAGTTCTTAAAGCAGAAGACATATAAACCCAAGAGGACAAACGGGTGTAAGGAAGGAGAGAGTTTGACACTTCTCATGAATCAAATTTGCAAAGAATGAAGGAGGAACAGAAGAGTTTGAAGGAATTGTCCTCCAGCCACAAAGGGGAATCTTTGAAAAGGCGGCTGGGCGAGGGGACCATAAGCGCGTTGCGGGACGTCTCACTGCAGGACCCGCGGCTGCTCTACAAGCTCATCCAGCACATTGGCTATGGCACTTACGGCGACATTTACAAGGTCAAACGGTGCACCCGGGGTGCATGGCCGGCTTTGGAGAGGGTCCCCCTGGGTGCGCTTGGGGAGGGAAAGGCGCCACCACCGGGGCGGAGAGGAGCCGCAGAGGTGGCTGATTGAGCAGGAAGGAAGGCAGGAGGATCCCGAGCTGACCAAGCCCCGCCTTGCAAGCCCACCCGGGCTCTTCCTCCACCGCAGATAAGGATGGCCGGCAACACGATGCAGCTGCCAGTCTCCAGGAGGGAGGAGAGAGAGCAGAGGGAGGGGGTTTCTAATCGGGGGTCCCTAAGACTGGCAGCAGAGGGCGCCTTTTGGAGAAGGCGAGGTGAGGGTGGGGTGGGCTGGCTGGCTGGCTGGTTCCCTGGACAAGGTCGGCTCTGTGGGGCAGGCTGGCTTTGTTACAAGTGTAGGCAGGGTGGGCAGGATCCCCTCCCTGCTCGCTCTGCTTTCCTGGAGTGACTGAATAACCACAATGCGCTTATTTGTCTGGGTTGCCAGAGAGTTTGGCACACACGGAACTTGCGGTGCTGAGGGCTAGGAGAGGGAAGAAGAGAAAAGAGAAGGAAGGAAGGAAGGAAGACCAGAGATGGAAGGAAGGAAGGAAGGAGAGGAAGGAAGGGAAGAAGAGGAAGAAGAGGGATGTTAGGTGGGATGGTGGGAGGAAGGAAGCAAGGAAGAGAAAAAAGTGAGAGAGGGAAAGAAAGAAAAAGAAAGAAAAGAAAGAAAAAAAGAAAGAAGAAGGTTGGGAGGGAGGGAGGGAGGGAGGAAGGAAGAGAAAAAAGCAAGAGAGAGAAAGAAAGAAAAAGAAAGAGAAAGAAAGAAAGAAGAGGAAGATTGGGAGGAAGGAAGGAAGAGAAAAAAGTGAGAGGGAAAACAAGCGAGCGAGCGAGCGAGCGAACGAACGAAAGAAAGAAAGAAAGAAAGAAGGAAGGAAGGAAGGAAGGAAGGAAAGAAAGAAAGAAAGAAAGAAAGAAAGAAAGAAAGAAAGAAAGAAAGAAAGAAAGAAAGAAAGAAAGAAAGAAAGAAAGAAAGAAAGAAAGAAACTGTTGAAAGAAGAACCTTGCAAATTAAAATTGTTGTCTTTGCAGGGGTTTTGGAAAGGGTGGGTGAGCAGGCCCCATGGGGGAGGAAGGAATATGGGTCTGTTTTAAGAAGAAAGAGCTTAAAAGAGGAAATTGGCTTTGGGGACCCTGGCAATGTTTTTGGACCAATCATGGTTTTTTTTGCCCCCTGTTTGCCTCCTGAAACTTTGGAGTCCTGGGAGAAAGCTACTAAACAGGGATTACTTTGCTGGAAGCTTATCTGATTTCTAGTTTTTCGACACTGCAGGCCACAATTTCTCAACCTCAACAACTTGAATATACCTGGACTTCAACTCCCAAAATTCCCTAGCCAGCTTTGCTTTGAGTTCTGGGAGTTGAAGTCCAGGAACCTTAAAAGTTGCTGAGATTGAGAAATATTGCTGTACACTTGTTGGTTATCAAGTCTAAATACAGAAGTAGACTTGTTGTGGAAGATGATATTCCTTGTGCTCTTGCAAAGACTGGCCCTAGAATTTCTGATCTGGCATAATTACATATTGTTTTTGTGATTAATCGCTATGCTTTAATTATGTTCAATTTGCAACAATGAAAATACATCCTGCATATTAGATATTTACATTATGATTCATAACAGTAGCAAAATTACAATTATGTAGTAGCAACAAAAATAATTTTATGGTTGGGGGTCACCACAACATGAGGAACTATATTAAGGGGTCGCGGCATTAGAAAGGTTGGGAACCACTGCTATATAATCATCAGTCTGTCTTTTATTTTCAATTTCCTTTTCATTCTTCTTGTCACTGTAATTCCCAGTATACTCATCAATTTGTGTTTCCTCTTCAATTCTCTTTTCATCTTTGCAATCTTCTTGTTCTTCCTTTTCTTCCTTTTCATTTCTTACCATTATTATTTCTAAATGTTCTTTATAATCCAGCTTTTTTTCTGTTTTCTTTCCACATCTAATTTCTAAAATAAAGTTTAACAGTCCAATCAATTCCTCATAATCACACTCCATATTGTCAAGTTCACAATTCACCAAGTTCACAAATTCTAATGCAATCCACTCCTATCCAGTCCAATTCAAAGTCCTTTTATCTTTATAGCAATAGCAATAGCACTTAGACTTATATACTGCTTCATAGTGCTTTACAGCCCTCTCTAAGCGGTTTACAGAGTTCAGCATATTGCCCCCAACAATCTGGGTCCTCATTTTACCGACCTCAGAAGGATGGAAGGCTGAGTCAACCTTGAGCCGGTAAGATTTGAACAGCTGAACTGCTGAACTAGCAGTCAGCTGAAGTAGGTTGCAGTGCTGCTTTTAACCACTGCACTGCCTCAGCTCCTAATACCATCAGACACAATAACAGTTGCTTAAGTTCTTTCAGACTATTAGATATCTTCTTTCAGCCAAGGTCAATTTCCAGCTGTTAGCATAAACATGCTTCCACAGCCTATTGCAGTATTTTCTTTTAGCCAACAAATGACATTGTCAATTAATATAACAAAGCAGCTCTTTTTTGATGGGTAAGTTTCTGTATTTCTATATTTCTGTATTTTAAATCCACTTAGCACTTGTAAGTTGTTTTCTTCAAATTCTTATTCGTCCAGCGTTTTAATTTCCACCAAGTCTATTATAAAGACATCCTCAAAGTTGGACTTTTAATCCTGTTCCTTTAAGTCTCTCTATGGTCTTTCAAATTGCTAGATAGCCGTTCCCTCCATTTTGAAGCCTCTTTTGTTCCCCTTATTGCAGTATTTTCTTTTAACCAGCAGATGGCACTGTCAATTCCCGATTTAACAAAGCAGCTCCTTTTTTTAAAAAAAGCAAGTTTCTGTATTTCTGTATTTTAAATCCACTTAGCACTTGTAAATTATTTTCTTCAAAGTCTTATTTTTCCAGCATTTTAATTTCCATCAAGTCTATTATGAAAACACCCTCAAAGTTGGGCAATCCTGTTTTTAAGTCTCTCTATGATCTTTCAAATTGCTAGATAGCCGCTCCCTCCATTTTGAAGCCTCTTTTGTTCCCCTTTAAGTTTTAATTTTCTTCTTTTAATCGTTATATCGGCCAAACACTCACCAGCTTCAGTACTTCTTCACCTCTCTCCAGCACAAACACTTAGATCTTGTCACCCAGGCTGTTGTGGCCCATCCGCAGTGTGTGCAGCCTGGGCCTTTGGAACCTTCAGTGCCTCTTGGCAGTGCTGAGAAAGGAGGGGCTACTACTCCTTTCCTGAATGCAAGAGCACACAGGGCTGCCAAGAGGCAGAAAGGTCTACTCGAGAGGAGGTCTACTCAAGAGTAAGACTTGGGGCTAATTGGCCACTCCCCTTGTGTATTTAAGAAGAGTCAATGCAGCTGGGAAGCTGCAGAGAACAACTTGGGAAAAATCCGTCTGAATCATAGTTTGTTTCGTGATACCTGTTTTGTGTTTCTCTGTCGGCGTCTTGTTATCAGAGACTGGACTCTAGGAACTTTGCCAACGCTAAGAAGCTCCGTAAGCTAACTGGACTTAATTGGCTCATCATTTTTTGAGAACTCTTTGAACTAATCCTGGCTACTAATGAAGTAATTAGTAGCTGGTTGTTTGCCAACCAAGACTGTTTGTAATATTGGTGTGTGCATTCTTTACTGATAACAGTTTTATTAGTAAAAGTATTGCTTTAAACCTGTTTGTGTGGCTGTGTGCTTCATGGGGACAGAACACAGGCAATCCACAATCTCTTCAAACAATCCGTTCGTTTGTGACCGTCCCAGCTAATGACAACAGGTTGTCTTCTTCAGCTGCTGGCCGAGAGGCTGGTGCCAGCTCCCTGGGGGGTTTGCAAACCCCACCAGGTCCCAGACAGGTGCCTCTCTTCTTCATTGCCCCTCCAGGGCAGATCTGACCTGGAACCAATTGGTTCCAAGGTCTTCAAGCAGTTGAGATTCGGGGTTCCCCGCGGAACGTGGGGAACTCTGTGCCGCCAGGACGTTGGCCACGCCCCTTCCTCGAAGAGGGTAGAATTCTAATGATAGAAATAGAAATAGAGCAAAAACAAATATTACTTACGACAATATATGCACCAAAAAACAATCAATATGAATTTACATAACAAAATAACAGAAATGGAATACGAAAATATATGTATAATTGGACACTTTAATGCAACTGTGGACATTAAAAAAGACTATAAAAGTAATAAGAAAAATAATAAGAAGAAAAACACACGACCAAAATCATTCTTTGAAATGACATTAGAATTAAGTTTGCAGGACATATGGAGAGAAGTGCATGGGGCAACTAGTCAATATACAAGGGTGAGTCAAAATGTAATGCCATTTTCTTTATTTCAGGTGATGTTTTTGATAAAAATACCTGAAATTTTTCCCAGTTATAAATGATTATATCATTTACATTCTGAAATATTTTGTTTCTTACTTTTCAGGTTTTTAGACTCGCAAGGAAAATTCAAAATGGCTGCCCCCTTAGAGTTGCATCAAAAACAAAGAGCAGTGATTGAATTCCTTGTTGCTGAGGGGGAAACCCCTGTGAACATTCACAGACGATTACAAAATGTGTTTGAGGACAATACTTTAGATTATAGCCCCATGAAAGATGGTTTGAGAGGCAAACATTATTCCAGTGATGAGGAAGTGAAAACTGCAGTGAAGAAGTGGCTCAAAGAACAGTCAACAAAATTTTACGAGGCAGGGATACATGCTATCATTCGAAGGTGGAACATTGCTATTGAGAGAAACGGTGACTATGTTGAGAAGTAGGGATGTGATCCACAGAGGACCAGCTTCATTTTGATGTATGCTACATGTTCCTGTGTTGGTAATTATACCTGTCCTAAAGAAAATGGCATTACTTTTTGACTCACCCTCGTACATTTTATTCAAATCCGCATCAATCCCGGTCAAGGATCGATATGGCATGGGTGACATCGGGATTGCAGAAAGAGATAGAAGAGATAGAAATAGAGACCAACAATTGGGCAGATCATAACCCAATAAAAATAATATGGAAAGGACAGAAAAAGAAAAAGAGATGGACAATGAACCAAAATTTATTAAAAGATAAAGAATATGAACAAATGTTAGAGAAAGAACTGAGATTATTTTTATGGTAAACAAAAAAGAAGATACATCACTACAAAACCTGTGGGACACCACAAAAGCATATATACGTGGACAAGGGTGGGTTCCTCCCAGTTCGGACTGGATTGCCCGAACCGGTAGTGACCCGCTGGTGACGTCACGATGTCATCACGGATATGGTTCAGTTGGTGCCAGTCCGTGGGCGCCGCCATCTTTTTTTGGAATTTTTTCCGAATTTTTTACTGTTTGGAAGTTTTTTCCTCTGCTGCTGCTTGAAAAATAGCCCTCCTGCCCACCCCCGGGTTTATACTTACCTTTATTCCTTTGCCCAAAGCACAGCTGATCAGCTCCTCAGCTGTGTTTCGGGCTGATTATAGCTACTGAGCATGCGCGGAAGCAGAATTGCACGAGGGGACGCGCGCGCACAAAGTCGCAATGCAAACCGGTGGCGAAGGTAAGTGGAACCCACCCCTGTAACGTGGACTAACTATAGCCTATATGGCAAGAAAAAAATAAAAAAAGAAAACAACAACAAGAGACATTACAGGAAGAACTTAAAAAAGTGGAACTTGAATTACAGAAAGAGCCCCAAAATACTACAATAAAAGAAAAAAGAGATTTCATAAAACATAAATTTAACCTGACCTTGCAAGAAGAAATGGCACAGAAAATTAAGATGGCAAAACAATTTTTTTCCGAACACGCAAATAAACCAGGATGTTGGTTAGCATATAAATTTAAAAAAGAAAAGGAGAAAAGAATAATATATTAACTACAGAAAGGAGTGACTCAACACAGAAGGGAAGAAAAAAAGAATATAATACAAAAAAATTCACAAAGTTATATTCCCAGGATAATATTGCAGAGGATAAGATTAAACAATACCTAGATGCATTGAACATAAACCAAATTACAGAAGAGCAAAGAGAGATGCTAAATGGAGCAATAACTACAACAGAATTAGGGGTCGCATTGAAAATAAAACAGAAAAACAATAAATCACCGGGTCCTGATGGAATTCCTGTCGAGCTATATAAAAATATACAAGAAACGTTAGAATGGCTAATATTAGAAATATGCAATGAAGCACTTGAAGAGGCAAAATTACCGGTAACATGGACAGACGCATTCATTACCCTTATTCCAAAGGAAGATACGGACCATCAACAAATTAAAAATTACAGACCTATTTCATTATTAAACAGACTATAAAATATTTGCCTCGATAATATCAGAAAGAGTTAAAAGAGTTTTAAACGAACGCATTCATTCAGATCAAAACGGTTTTCTACCAAACAGACAGATAAAAAAATAATATGAGAACAATAATAAATGCATTAGAGTATTACGAGGCACACACAGAAAAACAAGTTGCACTGATTCCTAGATGCTCAAAAAGCATTCGACAATTTAAGTTTGAAATTTATTATTACACAATTAAAAATATGAAATTTGGAGGGAAATTTGTAAAAATGGTAGAAAAGATTTACACAAGCAGCAAAAGTGATAATAAATGGTGATACCACAGAAAAATTAGATACATACTTTTTAAATGCTTCATTCAGTGATGTTTGGGGACAGTTATGACTATAATGTTACTTTATTTACATGATCAATTCATACAGACACCACAGCAAACTGCAAACTTACAGAGAAAGAGCTCTATTGAATATCCTCAGTCATGAGTCTAAGGAATTATCTAAAGGGGATTACCATGCTGCTAAAATACTATTACCTCAAGTTTCACTAGAGAGCTCTCCTATGATGGAACTCCAAAATAGCAATTTAGAACTGGAGTGTGCCAGCTAGAATCATCAACTGGAACTCTTAGTGAGAAAAAAGGAAGTTGATTATTCTTATTATTCTAAACTTATTCTAAGTTTTTATTTTGTTTTTCTCTAAAAAAAATTACATTGCTCCGTGTTATGGAAAGAAACATGCTACCACTTCTTTTCCCCCCTGAACATATTTTGTTAGTTTATAATATAAAATACATAATAAAATAATTGCCTTTTTAAACTTTCCCTAGCTTTATTCAGCACCTCACGCACAGTGGCCCACCTGGCTTTTATCCACTCAGCTAACAACACTGAGGATGGGGCTTCCTGTGGGAGCTCCAGCATGGGAATGAACTCAGTACCCGTGGCCACCTTGAAAGGGGTAAAACCTGTGCTGCTGTGCACCGAGTTGTTATATGCCACCTCTGCAAAAGGAAGAAGCCCAGCCCAATTAGTCTGTTGATAATTTACATAACAGCACAGGTATTGTTCTACTAATGAGTCGGTCCACTTTCAAAAATTCCCGCCAAAACTTTGCAGTGAATTGCACCCTGTCCGAGATAATGCGCTTCAGAACCCCGTGTAGTTGGTACATGTGTTGCACAAACTTCTTGGCAAGGGCCCAGGCTGAAAGAATCTTTGGACACACCACAAAGTGTGCTTGCTTCGAAAACAGGTCGAAGACAGTCCAGATTACTGTGTTCCCAGCACTCTCAGGCAACTCCCATGGGTTAGCTGGGTGTTCTGCCCCAGCTAAGAACGTAGCAAACACACAGTTTGTTCGAACTTATTTTAATCAATAACCGACTACTAATAACTGTCTTAGTAGAGGTCACACACACACACACACACAAACCTAATGGCAGTCTTTGCTTGCAAAAGCTCAACTGTTAATTAGTTGTCATTAACAGCTGGCATAAGTTCAGAAAGTCTTAAAGCATAGAATAACAATTACTGTATGTTCCGGCGTATAAGACGACTGGGCGTATAAGACGACCCCCAACTTTTCCAGTTAAAATATAGAGTTTGGGATATACTCGCCGTATAAGACTACCCCTCCTACCATCTTTCTTTTCCTTTCTGTCTTCCTTCCTTCCTAACATCTCTCTCTTTCTCTTTCTCTTTCTCTTTCTCTTTCTCTTTCTCTTTCTCTTTCTCTCTCTCTCTCTCTCTCTCTCTCTCTCTCTCCCCCTCCCTCCCTCCCTCCCTCCCTCTTTCTTTCTTTCTTTCTTTCTTTCTTTCTTTCTTTCTTTCTTTCTTTCTTTCTTTCTTTCTTTCTTTCTTTCTTTCTTTCTTTCTTTCTTCTTTCTTTCTTCTGTAATGTATTGAAGGACTGGAGAAGTTTTCACTCCAGTCCGACAGGGGATTTAAATAGGGAAAACCTGATTGGCTGCCAGTTTGCCGGGCTCCCTATTTAAACCGCTGTCACAGACCATGCATTGCTGATGTTTGCTTACTGCCTGCTATTAAAGAGCTGAAGTCACAAACCTCATCTCAAGTCTCATCATTGTAGAGACTTAACAACCTTCCTTCCTTCCTTCCTTCCTCCCTCCCTCCCTCCCTCCCTCCCTCCCTCCCTCCCTCCCTCCCTCCCTCCCTCCCTGCAAACCAATCCCCACCATGGCTCCTTTCTCCCTTGCCCAGCCCTCTTCCAAGACACCAAGTCCTGGAAGAGAAGCACTTCCAGGTCCCGGCCGGGGGTCGCTCCCGGGGGAACTGCACCAAGCGAGGTATGTGGGTGGGTTGCTCCCCTCCCCTCGGAGGAAGAAGGAGCCTCTGTCGCCATCTCCCGTGGGGCTCCAGCCACCCGACTGAGTCCCCGACCACGGCGCCAGCAGGGTTAACACGCATGGGAGGGAAGGAGAGAGCGCGCTACCGCTGCTGCTGCTGCTATCGCCGCTCTGATATTTCTTTCTGTGCGTGTGCGAAGTCTCCCCGGCGAGCGGGGCGAGAGGCTCGGGGATGCCAGAAGTGGCGGTGGCGGCGGCAAGCTCCTGCCCGCGTCTCCCGCCCACCTCTTGCCTTAAGTCGCCGGCTGGCGGTGGCAGCCGCAGCCTTCCCAGCAGGAGACCGAGACGCAGGGTGGCGTCGGGGCTCCGGGGCTCCACCTTGGCTGGAGAACGGCTCGGAAGTTTCAGTACTTGGCGTATAAGACGACCCCCGACTTCTTAGAAGATTTTCCCGGGTTAAAAAGTCATCTTATATGCCGGAACATATGGTAGTCTTTGATAGCTCACGAAGCTTGGCAAAATGCCTAGAAGTGGTCCTTGATAAACAAACCGAAGCAGAGAAGCAGAACAGAGATTTTCCAGACACAAAGCACACAATGACCAAACGAATTTCAAAACGTTGTTTCCTGCAGCCTTTCAGCTGCCTCTGCTTTCCTTAAGTAGACTAGGGGAGTGGCCAATTAGCCCCAAGTCTTACTCCCAAGGAGACCTCCTCTGGAGTAACCATTCCTGCCTTTTGGCAGCTTTGCGTGCTTGTGCATTAAGAAGAGGAGAAGCCTCGTCTTCCTCATCACTGCTATGAGGTGCTGGAGGTTCCGAAGGCCCTGGCTGAACCGCTGCCTCTGGCACCGAGTCCTCACCAGCCTCCTCACTGTATGACTCAGGTGCCAGCTGCACAGGCTGCTGGCGCATCACCAAGTCGGTCTCCTCTCAAACGGGATCTGCTATCAGCGGCACGGGCTGCTGGCGGGCCACAACACTGGGTTAGCTACTGACTGTAGCAAGCCTGGAGGCTTCCCAAGTAGGTGCTTCATTGAGGCACACACAGGGTGACTGGCTACATAGGCTTCTATGTCCTTTTTCATTTTTGGCCATCAAAACTGTCTCTTTACCAAATGAAGTGTCTTCACAAACCCAAAATGCCCTGTGGGTTTCGCATCATGGCTCCTCTGCAGGACCAAGGTTCTTTGGCTGGCTGGGATGTACAATTTACTCCCCCTTCCATGCCAAGCCCTCTTTTAACATCAGGTCATCTTTATGTCTCTGGAACCATTCATCTGCCCCCAAGGCATCTTTTAACAATTGCGTCGAGTCCCCAGCCGGCTGCAGAGAGGCTGTTCTTTGCTGTCTCATAAGCGCTGGTGCTGCAAGCTGCCTGGACGGGATGATGGACTTAACTATTTCCTCTTAGGTACTTCTGTACTGGGGCATGCAAGAGATGGCATCCACTAAGAAATCCCCCCCCCCGGCAAGTAGTGAAGGATGAAATCGAAGCGGTTAAAATACTGAGCTCATCGGACCTGCTTAGAGGATAGCTTCCTTGGGGTCTTTAACACCTCCAGGTTGTTGTGGTCCATCCACACCTCAAATTGAACCTTACTACCCTCTAAAAACTGCCTCCAGGCCAGAAGAGCCCATCGGAACACATAAGCCTCCTTCTGCCAGATGGCCCACCACCTCTCAGTATCAGATAACTTGCAAGACATGTAGGCACAGGGTTGCAACTCCCCCTTTTGGTTCCTCTGGAGTAAAACTGCCACTACTGCCACATCGCTGGCATCTGCCTGGATCACGAAAGGCTCATCTGGGTTTGGATGCTTCAAGACTGGCTCTGCAGCAAAGAGCTGCTTTAGCTTTTCAAAGGCTGCTTAGCATTCGATGGACCAATTTAGTGGCTGACTCAGTTTGGGCTTTAACCCCCCCCCCCCACACACGTCTTGAGCAAGTTGGTGATGGGCAGGGATATCTGGGCAAATGTGGGGATGAACTGCCGGTAAAAGTTTGCAAATCCGAGGAAGCTCTGCAACTGCCTCCTGGTCTGAGGTGCCTGCCATTCCAGAATTGCCCTCTCCTTACCCGGGTCCATTTCCACCCCATCCTTAGAGATGTGATACCCCAGGTAGTCTAGGCTGGTCTAGTGGAAGTCACATTTAGATAGCTTCGCGTAGAAAAAACTTCCAGTTTGGGTCACGCCGGAGCGGAGCAGCAGCCGATTCTTCGGAGGCTGTTTTCGCATTTTTGTGGTTTTTCGGAGGCTCCAGGGCGAAACTGATCTTGAAGAGACCAGTGGCAGAGAGGGGAAACCTCGGAGCATCAGGAGAGAAAGGCAATCTCCCTTGATAGCGAGAGGAAACCCCGGGATCCGACTACAAAAGAGATCGGCTCTATTGAACAGATCCGGTGGCGTGACGGAGGGACAAGAAGGAAAAAGCTCCAAATGAGAACAGCTGAGGAGAGTAGAAAGAATGTGGATTGAGTACGGACTTTTAACAACGTGTAGATGGAATAAGAAAGAGCTTCCCTTTTAGTAGGTTTTTTTGAAGGATTGAGAACGATAAGCTTTGCTCTTGGAGGTTGGTGGCAGCGAATATCAATGGAGAGCGGAAATGACAGGAACGGAGATCCGGGATGTTACAATTGAAAGAAAAGGAAGAAAAACATCTGAGTGGATCGAAAAGACAGTTCTGTAAAGAGATTAAAAGAGAGAGTGGAGAAAAGAGTAAGCTTGAAGGGACTACAAAAGTGAAGATCGGTTAAGGAAGTGAGAAAGTTGGTGGAAGTTTGTAACGGAACATTTGGAAGCAACCGGAAGAGACATTTTTTTTTAAAAAAAAGAAAGCAACTAAAGAGATCGTGTAAGAAGGACGCCCGTTTTGCATTGAAGAACTTTATAAAAACTGCGTTGGATCAAGAAGCAAACCTGGTTGGATGAATTGTTTTTGTAAAATATTAATTGAAGAAGTGTGGAAATTGGACTTGTGTTTCGCTTAAAGAACTGGGTTTGGAAGTGAATATTAGAGGACTGCCTTGTGCTTTCCCTTTCCTCTTTGAGAATACACAGAGATATTCCTTCTTCTGATTAACTGCTTCGAACTGAAATTGGACTGAACTGATTTGAAAAGGAGTATTCCCGGTGATATGTAATAACTGTCATCCTTTCTTGCATTTGTGGGAAGGTAAAACGTGTACTTCTAATATTACCTGCAAGATTCATATAACGTTCAAGTGCCTAGATAGTTAAATACCAAATCTTAATCAGGTGTTTTAGAGATTTAGTGAAACTAATAACTTGGAAATATTTTGAGTATTGACTACCAAATAGTAGGGGGATAAA